>OX451736.1:227817542-228414709 GCA_948472305.1 Vicia faba | reverse complement strand
TATATATATATATATACTTATATATATATATATATATATATATATATATATATATATAATATATATATATATATATATATATATATATATATATATATATATATATATATATATATATATATATATATATATATATATATATATATATATATATATATATATATATATATATATACTATATATATATATATATACTTATATATACTTATATATTTGTTTTATCAAATAATTAGGTCAAAAAATACAAAAAATACCACATTGTCATTTTTATTGATATTTTACACTAAAAACATCTTTTCTACAATATACTTTTATTTTGTTATTATAAATTAATAAATAATATTATTTATTAAGAATTAGGGTTTCTTGCCCTAAATAGAAAAATAATTAAAATTGATCTTTTATTTATTTATTTTTCACATTGAAAAAATACTTTTTACATACTAAAAACATTTTGTCATAATACATTTTATTTACATTTATTTATTATATTTATTTCAATTATTGTACATTTAAATATTGGATCTTATACATTCAATTTGGTTGTAATAGTAATCTAGGGTTTAATTTCTTGTCAAATATCCCCAATTCAAATTTGTACCCCCCTCCCTATATCATGTTGTAATAGTGTAGCATTTAAATTCTCGCACATTTAAAAGCTTTCAATTATGCCATGCTTAGACCTAGGGTTTGTATGCAAATAAAATCAACAATTAGTTTGACCTAATCCATGATAAATATGCATGAAAAAACAAACACAATGCACACTTGCACCCCTACGGTTTCATCCACTTGTTGCCTTCAAAAATGGGCCATGGTTGCATGTCAAGTACTTTGGCAAAACAAAAAAAAACAAAAACATCATAGTCCCTCGATGACGCTATCTGAGTTGCCTAAACAAAATGATCAAGTCCCTCAAGAAAATTGCCAAAGATACTTGACACTATTGCTATCATGGTCTATACGATGACCCGCGCATGTCCCGTTAACATCCTAACACAAGGTTGTTCACCAAATACAATGGTGAAGCAACACTATTAAAAGGGTTAAAAACATAAGAAAGATCTTTGAGTAAAATAGGTTAGATAGCTCTTAGTTACTTGATCAAGCCTGCAAAAACCTCCTTACTACTTTTCAAAACACACTTCACAACACAACTTCAAAACCCTACTTTCAAACATTGAAAACTTTTCAAAGACAAAAAACACCTTTGTATACATTCAAACAAGAATCATTACAAAGGTTGCCACAATGATGGCCTCTTTTCAAAACATATTTCAAAATCACACACAAAGCACCATTTCAAACAATAGAAATGCAAAGCAAGTGATCTAAGCAAGTAACTAAGAGCCCATGGATAACCATGGATAGAAAGGGTGATAATACCTTCCCTTTCTATAATCTACTCCCCGAACCCAAGAAAACATCTCAAAGGTTTTTCCTGTGCTTTTTGACCTTTCCTTAGGATAAAATAAAAAGTAGGTGGCGACTCTTGCTAAACCGAAACATTTGCAAACACAAATGCAAAATCCCAAGTCAGTTCTCCCACCGTATCACAGTTGCGAATTAAGGTCGAAGGTTGGAGGAAAAAGAACCAGATGGAAGTGATGATGAAGATGATGGAAATGATTGTCTAGAGGTTGGAGATTTTTGTGTGTTGGGAAGACCGAATCGTAGGTTTATGCGACGGAGGATAACAGGGGGTATGCGATGATTTAAGGTAAAAATTCTGGTCTCTTCTTAATCGCTCTCAGAGTACATGATGCAGATTTCAACAATAATAACAATGGCCTTCGATAATCTCTTATTTTTCGGCTCTTACCTTCTTTCTATTTCACCGAAAAGCAACACTAACAAACTTCTCAGTTTCTCAGTAATAGAAAACAACAATAACAGAATAACACTATTGCATATTAACAAGCAATGACAAAACAATATATTTGAGGAAAGGAAGAGAAAAAACTCACAAGTTCGGTACTAGTCCGATAATTTCAACACCAACAAGAATTTGGTTCTAGTAAGCTCTGTTTTCCTCTTCTCTTCTTCTATTGTAATTCTCTATTTTTCTTCTAATCTCTTCCCTTCTGAATTTATGTCTCGAGTTGCCTATGTCGCTACTTTGTTCGTGGGTGAATGAGGCTCTTCAGTTAGTGAGTTTTTGATGCTGCTTTGTCTGGTTTCTTGCAGGTTTATGGATGAGGTTTGGGTGGTTGTTGACAGTTTTAACATGTTTAAAGTTAATGTTTTCTCTGTGAAAATGGTGACTGAGATAGAGGGAGTAAAGTTTTCGGCAGAATTTGTGAGTTGTGGGTTTTGTAACAGGTTGCAGGTAGTGATTGTTGAAGAGGTTTAGAGCAAAAGTTTTTTTTAAGGTGAATGGTGCATTGAGAGAGTGTATTGCCTCCTCCTTTCTATCAGTTGTTGGTTTTCGTTTATAGTGTTGAAACAAGGGGTTTTTTTTGGGGGGAAGATTGGTGCATTTGAACTATTTACTGCTCTGCTTCGTTACTTTTTCCTACTGCTTTCAGCTTGCCTATTTTTGTGCAATGTTACAGCAGTTTTTAGACTGTTTTGGGCAGATTTATGCTTGACATGGTACAGACTGGTTTTATATGCAGGTGATATCTTTTTCTATCTTACCTCTCAATGATGTAAAGCACCCTGCTTTTTATCCTCTAATATTTCTGAAGGGTTTGCCTCTTTTAGGAAAATGATGAAGCACTAGGGTGTTTGGGCTAATGAGCTTGCACTATTGTTTTGTTTAATATTTGCTGATTTGTCATTGAGTTGAGTTGCTTTTTGTTGTTTTGGCTTGTTAGTTTCCGTGCTGCCTTGGGCTGCTGTTGCATTTTGTACTGTTCTACTATACTTGTTTCTGTTTGTGTAGCTGCTGTTTGCTGGTTTTCGCAGCTGTTCTACTATGCTACAGCGCTGTTGCTACCTTGGCTTTTGTTTATTGTGTTTTTTGCCTTGTGCACTGTATGTTTTGCAATTTTCTTTTCTTCTTTTTTCTTTTCTTTTTGTGAGCCAAAGAGAAAACTCTTTGTGATTTGCAATTTGGAAGAAAACTTAAGACATGATAAAAACATCTCTCTCATTAACTGATTCCAAAAGGCAAACCCTTATGATGACATAACAATCAATTGACTCTTGGTTTGAATTTTTTCATATTTTGATTGCTAACCTTTTTTATTTTTTTATTCTTGTTTCATGAGCATAATTATTAGATGATTCGAAGCGAGATCGAACGATGAAAATACCAAGGCGAGGACGAATGACTTGAAGAAACACCAATTATTTTTTTTTCTTTTCTTTGTAATCAAAACGAATGTAATTTGTATTCCATACTACAATTCATTCTTCCTATGCTTTGTAATCAGTCCAAAAAAATGTAACGAATACGAAAGCTTGAATGGTATATATTTTTTTGAATGAATTTACTCGTATGGAAATCAAACAACTCTCGATCTTGTTTAAATTTCGAAATTCTCTTTTGAATGATTCAAACGCACATCTCAACTTAATAACTTGAATCTCAAGAAATCCTGAATAATTGTTATAACTCGTATTCCAAACAAAACACGCGCCTTCTGATCAAACTCTCAAACAAAACAAAATGAATGCTTAAGAATTTACTTCCTCCGATTAATTCGAACCCACAACACCAGTCGCTTGAACCTTCATCTTCAAATCATGCCCGAACCACACTTGCGCTTCTCGAACAGGACTCTGACTTTGACATTCAACCCACAATAACTTGAACCTTAAGCAACAAAAACAAGTCCTGGTTATTATGAACCTTTAACCTCATTTTCCGAAGTGCTCGACCTCCACATTTGCCAATTCAAACTCCAAATTCTCGACTCAATGGCTTAGAGACTTAAAGAAGAAACTTAAAATGCGAGGAGGTGGAATTCTTGAACTAACGCATTGAGCTCTGAGCCATCCTCTAGGCGGGCGAAAGAAACATCCTCACATAAACCAAAAATCTGGAAAAAAACCTAGCATCTTGACCGGCACACATAGGGAAATAAACCCTAATCCAAGCTTTGATAAATTTGAGCGAGAACCAATCCTTGTAACCTGACGAAACAATTAATTCCATGATCCGCTAATTGAGAACCAAATGTCCTTCCTTTTTACCTGATAAGAAAACCTCAAAACAAGATTATACATAAAGAAGGCGCAACCCTAAAACTTTAAACCAAAGCGCCTGATTCCCCGAGATGCGGGATATGCAAATGACTGAAAAATAAAATGATGCAAATGGAATGCAAAGTTCAAAGCCAGACAAGAATAAAGAGATAGGGCAAATTTGGGGTACGACACCAGTAAAAGGCAATGAGTTGAAGAATTGATGAGAGCAACATAATGATATCACAATTTTGAAGAATTAATGAAGGAATCTACCTATTGAAGTTGAGTTGCAGAGCTCTGAAACTGGACTTCTATGGAGCAGTTTAGGGCACGATTCTTGAATGTAATCATGTGGTTAGCTTCAGGGAAGATCAAGGAAGGTGAATTGATGGAAAAATTGGATTGAAAAAGGCTCGAGAATGGATTTTGAAGTTACAGAAAATTGAGTTATGGAGCAAGTTTGGCAGGGTGATTCTGGCTATCCAAGCTTGGGAAAATGAATGGGATAGTTCATCTATTTATAGGAAAAGTGAATGGGATCAAAAGGAAGAGTGAATGATGCGTTTTGGAGGGAATTCGTGCAAACCTGATGCACAAGTGAAGCGTGATCCAAACTTCACCAAAACTCATCCAATTCTTGCGTTTTGATGCAATAATCCACTTAGGAAAGTTGGCTAATAAAGTTTAGACCTAAAATGCGTGTTAATTTAAGGTTTAGAGGTTGTAACATGAAATTCAAATTCTGACTTGCAAGGAAACTTCAATTCCAAGTTCCCATTTTTGAAACTATGGCATTCTCGGGTCTTAAGGCATGATTCTTGATGCTTTAGAAAGATGAGGTTACAAGCTTTGCAATGGAAAAATAATGGAGTTAAATGGATGCTTGAGCTGAAAGTTATATTGAGTCAAAGTTGAAGAAAAAGGGTTGACTTTCCACACTTAGAAATATTTCAAATTCTTCATCAAAAATATCCTATAATGTCTTGCATCCAAGCATGGCCTTCCACTTGGAATTTGCTCTTGATCAAAAAAGATGGCATGAAGTAGTTCTTTTGAATGACATTTTGAAACTTGAATCATTCAAAATATCCAAAATTTGAGCAAGTTATGACTTGTTGAAGTTGGCAAAATTTCATGAAATGACCTATAATATTTTGCATCTTTAAGGAAACTTCCATTCATTTTCCCACTTTGCACTTAAAATAAGGAATAAAGCTCACATCCTCAAGATCATTTTGGAAAATTAATGGGCTCAAGGTGATAAAAATTGACTAAGTTATGATCATTTGAAGTCACACATGGAAAATTGGGGATTCATCTTGAGGACTTGTAATCTTTCTTCTTCACCAAGTTTCTTCCACATGAAAACTATTTGGAACTTTTGAAGTGATTTGTTTATAACCCTTTGAAGAGAAGGATGTATTTGGAATCATTCAAAAATACCAAAAGGTGAGCAAGATATGCTCCTTTGAAGTTCAAAACCCTAGCTCCTAGATCAAGAAAATGCTTTGAAGAACTTTGACAAGCTTGAACAAACTTCTTGTACCAATATTCTTGCTTTGTGAATAGAAATTGTTGAGGATGATATTGAGGATTCATAGCTACCAAAACCACTTCCATATATTGAAATTTGAGAGGAATATGCTCTTGTTACCAATGGGCACAAAACCTTGTCCAAACATGACAACTTCTCCAATCAACCCCTTGTACTTTTGAGTCAAATCTAATAACCTTGAAATGTGATGAACCAAAGAAACCTTGCCATGCCAATCCTTCCAAAACCAATCCAATGGTGAGGTTTGAACTTCTCAAGCTTTATTGACTAGGGCATGTAAATAAACTCATGAACCCATGGAGTAACTTGTTAAATCTCATTGCCCTTACCTACATGGATAACAAGCAAGACAAGCCAACATTGCATTTTATTAGTTAAATGAAGAAATCAAAACAATATTCATGATCATAAAAGGAACATAAGTCAAGGTGATGGGTAATCCCTCAAAAGGAGCAAAACTCAAAGTAGGGAGGGGAACCAATAATCCTAGTGTAATCTTGTTGTGAATAAACCAAGATGGTATGATGAAGGGATCTTAGGGTCAAAAATTGGGGTACAACACCTGCGCTTGTTATGAGTACTAAAAACCTCTAGAATCTCATATTTTTCAATCAAATCTTCAAGGATATTATTCAGCTGTACTATCATGATATTGTGTTGCAACATGTTACAACATCTGATAGAACTTATATTAGTACCATGGTTTTGTGGATTGGAAACATTTTGCTAAAACATGGTTCTGACAGATGTTGACCAAGATGTCATGACATCGTGTTATGTTATGGATCAGTCAGGCGCTGTTGTTTTTAAATCTTGACAGATTGGATTTGATTTTGTTATATTTTCTTTGGATATATATCAGATATTAATGGTTGTCAAGAAGATTTGTTTTCGAACAAGTTTCGTATCTTGAGATGTACATAAGATACTAATTTGGGCCTTGAGACAAATTAGGAAACTATCTATCGTGTGTTCCAATATTTAAGGAGATTTGCTACAACACTTAGATTGTGGATCAAGAAACTTCTGGACTCAGAATATCGAACCCATGAATTACAGAGTTGTATTTAAAGGAGAATCCTAACCTCATGTAATTAAAGTTTTCAACAATTGTTAAATTAAGGGAAGCATAAGTCTTAGGTTTTGATAGTCTCTTATGTAGTTTGTAAGTCACCCATGTGTATTTTGATACTATGTGGTTGACTGATTGTTGCTTGACTGTTAGTCAAGTTATTATCCTCACTCAAAAGTCTTTAGGAAATGAGTTGAGTATTATTCTCACTCGAAGCTTTTAAGAATGAGTTTGAGTTTTCATAATGGAAGAATGATCTTCTAAATTGAGTTGTAATTGAGGCAGGCTCTGTGACTGGGATAGGTCTTTTATCACTACAGTGATTGGAAGTGGGGTGTCAATTTCTCAGACCTAGGGAGGATCTAGGTAGAAGTAGCATTGGGTAGGGATTAGGTGAGAAGTTGTAAGCTTGAGACTAGTTTAGCTTTGAACTAATACTATTTATAGTGGACTTCCTTCATGGTTTGGTAGCCCACATACTAGGTGATGTTGCACCGAACTAGGTTATCATCTTTATGTGTTATTTATCTTTCTTAAGTCTTGATTGTCTGTTTTCATATTCAGATTGATTAATCTGGTTTGTTAACAGATGTTGTAACATTTGTCTTGACATCTTCTACTATTAAAATTGTTTTGTTTGTATGTGTTGCATGTATCAGAATTTCAATTGGTATTAGAGAAGACACCCTGGACATTAAGTGAGTTTTCAGGGAGATATAGTTCTGATATTATTTGTATTTTGAAAAGATGGAGTAATACCATTCTAGTTATCTATGGACAATAGGTTTTGAAGATTATCATATTGAAAGAATCCTAGTATTTTGAAGACAGAAGAAAAGAGCGTGAGTTAGGTCTCTGGGTATTTGAAGTTATCAATTCCATAATCTTGGGATTGACATGTGCTTTATTCTAGACCGTGAATCACTTGAATTGTGGCCAATGATACTTGGGAGTTTCTAAAGTCCACTCATAAAGGCACATATAAGTGTGTTTAGAGGAAAGAGTTCATATGTGAGGCTGATCAAGAAGAAGATTCTTAGGTCTCTTCTCTAGGGGTTTGGCATGAATGTGACAAGCCATTGAAGAAAGACAAGAGAAATTTATTTTTGCTTTTAACTCCGAAGGAACTTTGTTTCTAGTCTCTAATAAAGGTTTTCTTTTGCTGCTGTGTTCCTTAGAAAGTGATCATTCAGAAGTTAAGGAGATTGGACAAAATGTATAGAGTTTATGTCAAAGGCATCTATACTAACTTTAGCATGTATTTGATGCTAATAAGAATGCTAGAACTGGAGTAAAGATTTATCAATGTCGAAGCATTCATACGAGTTTGGAGACATTGGATCTTTGTGAAGAAGAATCTATTGCTTTTCTCAAGAACAATTGCGCATGTTGTATTTTACTGGTGTGACTGGAAGCTGGACTTCTTATAAAGATTTCTGGACTGAAGATTTATCTCATAATAAGTTGGAAGTTTGTTTCTATGATTTATATCTAGAATGAAAGGAGTTCTAAACTGTGAAGAAATAGGAGGATATTTTTTTCATGATCTAATGTCTTAAGAGAATGAAGAAGTATCTATTATATATTGTTTTACAATATGTAGTGACTATATTTAATCATTGAGCTTAATGTCTTAATGAAGTTAGTAAGGATAATCCAAATCATATGGAGGAGGTTCTTCAAAAGGGAAAATGATTAGAAGTTTAAGGGGGATAAGTTTTCTTCTAAGCTAATCAACAAAGAGAAAACTCAAAGTGACAAAAGGTTGTTATTGTCTAAAGGAAATATGAGTTAAGGACATCATAACATTCTGAACATTCTACTTACTCATGCTAAAATGGATTACTTGCACGAGAAATATCTCTTCTGTGTTGAGTTGATTTTAATCGTTTTTGGTTATCTTCCCGAAGGTCATGTTCGGTGTTGCTTAACCAAGAAGTGGTCAACACTCAGGAAAGGTGATTATTGCCTTATCTCTCATAGCTTTTTTAGGTCTCCAACTTAGATGATTGATATTTTGACACTAACTGCTCCAGACACTTAAAATTTGTAAAAGTGTTTCTGGTAGTTTGTTTAAGTCTCATTCTAGTCACTATTACTTTGTGGATGATACTAAAAGGGAAGTTGTAAGGACATTGGATTACTAAAGAGTTTAGGGTGGATTTTTTATGTTTTTGGTAATTGATTTTACTTAAAAACTAATTCATTTATGTCATCAAGAAATAATGTTGTGTCTTTTATGAGATATTTGAGGTCCCTCTAAGGACTGGTGAAATTTTTCTATTTATGAAATTCACAAGTATTCAACTGTTTATTATCTTACTTGGTGTTCAAAGGAGGAAGAAGTCAAGACCAGTAAATTGCAAAAGCTCAAGAACCTATTTTATGAATCTGAATGGTTCAATGCAAGGTGGAGGTCTTGGTGGATAGAAAGGTGTATATGATTGATTCTCTTTATCAAAGTGAATCTATTATCTATGATGTCTTCAAATGTGTAATCTACTCCTTTTATGAGAACAAAGTATGTTTCTGAGTTATTTTATTGAGAGAAGTACTTCTAGTGGTGAGTATCTTTAGGATCAAGATCAGTTATTTGTTCATTGAGAAAGATACTGATGTTCAACCAGATGTTGGAACATCATCTTAGCAATTTGTTACTCCATTGTTTGAAAGGTTATCAAAGGCTAGGAGACATTGAATGAGGAAGCTCTTAAAACAACCGACTGAAAATCATCAAACAATGAAGTCGCCATTGAACGTCTTTTATACCACATGAAGGGAAAGGTGAACATCAAGAAAACTTGAGAATGGAGGAGTCACGGTCTTTCGAACGAGAGATCGGGTAAGGGAGTCTGTTATACGAGGGGAAGGTATTAGCACCCCACACACCCGTAGTACTCTACAATATCCACTCTTGTTGTCTATCTTATGGGTGTGTCTAATCTATGCTTATTGTTTACTGCTAAGGAAGAATGCATGCAAAAGAAAGGAGAAAATAATGTAGGGAAAATAAAGTTGTGCTCGCATGGACCCTACCCTAATGGCTACGTATCCTTTTCGAGGAATAAGAGTTACCGTACTTCGACTCACATGTTTTTGTTTGTTTTGTGTTTTTTATGAATAATGTTAATTCCGCCTTCTGCCGCAGCTCGGCCTTTGGATACTTACGCTAACACAAAAGTAAATTAATCATGTCCTTATACGAAAATGGTTTTGAGTTACGCCCTCAAGGAAAGATACCACATTTGATTGGTCTGTGTTTAGTTACCTTGAAAAAGGGTTTAAGTGTGATCAACATGTTTTATGATTTTCTAAAAAGAAAGTTTTAGTTTTAGATGCATATGCAAAAAGGGGAAGAAAAGAGTCTAAGGGAGACTAGCCTATTTCTAACCTAATGTTATCATACAATGGTAGCCCTACGTCAAGGATGGAAGGGAAACCTCTACCTAATGTTAGCATACATGGATTGAAACCTAAGGTATAACTTGCATCCTAAAGGAACAAGTATGTCCTAAGGGAACATGATATGTACAAGAATAAAACAAACAAGCTCAAAAGACCACACACATGAAGTAGTAAAGAAAAGAAGTGAAACGCTTTAGCCAAGGGGAGCGTATCACCTGAGACAAACAAGAGGGAGTGAGATGGAAAAAAAGTGATGTCCAAAGCGACTTAACACCTAACCAAGATATAGAAGATCGAGGTAGACGACAGAAGGAAATATGAACAATCATGGAGTATCAGCATCGGCCAATGTGAACTCCTGACAAAGCATGGGTGTTTGATTGTGGAACCCTTCCCCACTTGAGGAATCTATACACAAGAGAAGGCACAACTCCGAAGCATCATGGTGAATCACGAGCTAAGGATGACACATACGAAATTGTGGGGGTTGATTACGAACCATCCTCGCTCGCCTCCTTTTGAGGACTTACCATTTGTACATATGCTGGCACAAATATAAACACACGTGAAAAATACCTACTTCAAAGGTAGGATTTTAAACAAACACAAATAGCACACCGAATGCACACAATGCATAATTTCCCTAAACGAGTGTTTAAATAAACTAGAGGGGTTCTTGACATGATCATCAACAAAGATCCCCTTCATACATCTCTACCCTACTTCTCATGCCATCAAAAAGCAGTAAAGTTCTTACTTCTCATGGCATCAAAAAGCAGTAAAGTTCTTACTTCTCATGATATCTAGGAAGTAGTAAAGAAATGCGATAAATGAGGAATAAAATAAGGTCACAATGATATCGAACAGAAAAGGTCGTTGCCTCTTCAAAACCAAGCAAACAATAAGAAAACTCTATAGAGGCTGCATCGCACAAGTTGATCAAACGAATTAATCTCCAAGCATCCCATATCACAGAAGATTTGCCTCAATACTGTCATAACCTCCCAACAACAATGGCAACCAAATGATTAGCAAGCATAAAAATGACAATAAAACTCTAATCAAAATTATAAAAATAAATTCCAAAGAGTTATATTAACATATTTTTATTATTTTGTCATGTATTTGTATTACAAAATTATGGAAAAGAAAGTAAAAACTAAAAGATGATGAAAAGAAGACTAAGAGAGCCAAGCGGTGCAAGGTCTAAATCAGATGGTGAGCTCAGAAAGTGGCGCTAAGGCGCAACAGATTAAGTCCACTAAGCCTTTTTGTTTACAAGACCAAGGAGTTATCAACAAATTTCCCTTTGTGACAAAATAATGGTGGTCCGGTCCACCAACATCCATCTCATATCATTCAAAGTAACTGTTTTTATCAACTAAGAAATTAACAATGATAATTAATTGAAGGGAAAATACCCTTTTTGGTCCTATATGTTAATGCCAAGGTTCATTTTGGTCCCTTAACTTAAAAAATCTTCATATTGGTCCCTTAACTCTTCAAAACGCCTCATTTTAGTCCTTTTTGTCTAATTAGCGATGAAAAAAATAAGAAATTCGTAGCTAAATTCGCTGCTAATTAGACGAAAAGGACTCAAATGAAGCGTTTTGAAGAGTTAAGGGACCAATATGAAGCTTTTTTAAGTTAAGGGACCAAAATGAACCTTGACGTTAACATACGGGACCAAAAAGAGTACTTTGCATTAATTGAATTAGGAACGTTAGGGTTGATGATGCACTGTGACTCCATGAAGAATTCCAAACACGGCTTCTTCTTCTTTTGACGAAAGCAATTTTCGCCGCCGTGATAACTCTGTCTCAGTTCGCGTCCTTGGCTTTGAAGCTCCGTCTCAATTTGTCTCTTCCATTTTGAAATTGCTCCTCACTCTTTATCTCCGATTCAAATTGGACTCGGAGGCAATTTTCCTTCACCCCTAATTCAACTCTCCGCCTCCATTCGTTTTGACTGCCGCTCTCCGTTTACTTTGTTTCTCCTTTGCAACACCGGTGAAACAACCGGCCTAACCGTCATCCGATATAAAAATCAATGAAGTCGTCATCTAACGTCTTTTATCCCACATGAAGGGAAAGGTAAACATCGAATAAACCTGAGAAGGGTGAAATCATAATCAAATGACTAAGAGATCGTGTAAGGGAGCCTTATACGTGTGGGGAAGGTATTAGCACCACACACGCCCATAGTACTCTATGGTATCGACTCTTGTTGTCTAATCAAAGGGTGTGTTTCAAATCTATATCTAAGTTGTACAGGGAATGTATGCAAAAGAAAGGAGGAAAGAATGTAGGGGAAATGAAAGTTTTGCTCGCTCGGGCCCTACCCCAGTGCCTACGTATCCCCTTTTAAGGAATCAAAGCAGCCGTAGTTTAGATCATATATTTTGGTTGGTTTGTGTTTTTTATTTAAGACAAAAGAAACAATCAAGATGGAAAAACATCAGATAAAATGACAAAACATCAACAATGATGATAAAGCAACAAAAAAGGATGAGAAGACATCACATGGTAACACAAACTCAGATAAGATGATAAAATGTCAACATGATAACAAAATATCAGACAAGATGATGAAACATTACACCTAACAATGATATCAAATATCAAAGTAGGATGACAAACATACACGATGGCGAAACATCAGCAACAAACATATGTGATAGCGAAACATCGGAAAAAAGATAGCAAGATAGCATGGCAAAGATGACGAGACATCAACAATCCAGATGATAAAACATAACACCTAATAATAATATTGAAAATCAAGGTAGGATAACAAACATACGGGATGGCGAAACATCGGCAACAAACATATGTGATGGCGAAACATCGGCTAAAAGATGGCAAGATAACATGGCAAAGATGGCGAGACATCACAATTCAGATGATAAAACATCACACCTAACAATGGTATTGAGAATTAAAGTAGGATAAACAAACACATGCGATGGAAAAACATCGGTAACAAACATATGAGATGGAGAAACATCGGCTAAAAGATGTCAAGATAACATTGCAAAGGTGGCGAGACATCACAATTCAGATGATAAAATATCACACCTAACAATAATATTGAGAATCAAAGTAGGATGACAAACATATGCAATGGCGAAACATCGGAGAATAAAATAACATGGCAAGGATGGAAAAACATCAACTTAAAAAGGTTTAAAACAAAGCCAAAAGGCACATAAACAATTAATATTGGTTTGTATTTTTTTACCTTGAAGAAGGACTTAAGTTCATTAGAGATGTTTTATGATTTGCCAAGAAGAAGTTTTAGTTTTAAGATGCAGTATGCAAAAGAAAGAAAAACAACTAAGGGAGCCTATCCTAATCTCTAACCCTAATGTTTTCATACAACGATTGACCCTAAGGTTGAGGATAAAAAGGGGAATTTCTAACCTATGTTAGCATGCATGGGTAAATATCCTAATGTCTAGCTCGGGGACTAACCCTACACGAGAAATCCTAAGGGAGCATGGTAAATACCAAACAAGTGAGCAAACAAGTGCTTTGGCAAAAGCACACAATCGGGATACACCAACTCAAGGGATGGAGGTATGAAAAGAAAATGATTTAGCTAAGGGGAGCAGATCACCCGAAGCAAACAAGCGGGAGACAGATGAGATAAGAAAAATGTGATGCCCAAAATGAATAAACACCTAACCAAGATATAAAAGATCGAGGTAGGCGATAGAAGACAATTTGAACGATCACATAGCGTCAACATTGACCAATGTGAACTCCTGACAAAGCGTGGGGGTTTGATTGCAAAACCCTTCCCCATTTGACGGACTCGATACATATTATCTGCATGACTCCGAAGCATTGACGTATCATGTAAGCTAATTATGACACATACTAGAATGTGCGGGTGTCGATTACGGACCCTCCCAGCTCGCCTCCTTTTGAGGAATTATCACCTCTAATATAATGCAGGCACAAATATAAACACACGTTCATAATACCTACTCCAAAGGTAGGATTTTAAACAAACACAATTAGCATGCCGAAAGAATTTCCTTAAATAGGTCTTTAAATAAACCAGAGGGGCTCCTGACATATATCCGCAATGGAGTTCCCATCATGCAATAGAAAATAATAAAGTGAGAAACCAGTAAAGAGGAAGTAGTGAAATACCAAACGGATAACTATCCGTAGCAACTAAGCAAGAAAAATAAATCCGGAGAACTTCGAGCAAGCTAGCATCAGTAAACAAATCAAGTCAGAAATCACACCATCAAATATAAGCATTGAGGCTTCAAATCTAAATATAACCCACAGATGGTGTATAGAAGACACAACCACATAAATATCCTGCAAGGAAATAAAATATATACAAAGCATACAAATGGTGCAAAAATAGCAAATTGTGTCCCACAAATAAAGTGGAACACAAAGCCATCAAGTCAATATTGAAAACTTTCTCAAGGTACCTTGCACACTTAACAAAACAATTAGTAATTACAAGGAGAATTGATGAATCAATAATGGATGGATGATAATATATCAAATCCATGTGAAATGATGGAAAAACATCAAAGCAATAGATATAATAGCCTTCAAGCAAACACAAACAACAACTAGGTCAAAACTAGTGAACTATTGCTCCTTTCTTGTTACCATGTTGAATTAACAATGAAATGTTAACCAATGATCAAAGGAGCTTTCCATGATATCAAGCATTCTTTAAAATTTCAGAATCATAATCTATTCAACTTAAAATAAATTCTAATTGTATTCAAAAGGTGATGCACAAAAGTTATCTCCTTAACCATATTCACAAGTGATTATCAAGAAAATCAACAAAATAAGCAAGTGGTGAGAACTTAAATGGTTCAATGATGAACTCAAGCATCCAAAATAGGGGAGAGGATGATAAAAAGAAAAAGAATTGATCCCTCACGGGTTGCACAAGTGCATTCCCTTTACCTCTAATTCAAAAGATCATAAAAGCATACATGAGAGATTATTGAACCTAAAATAGAAACAAAGCTTGTAAAAATTATAAAAAATTATTCCAAGGTTCACAAAGTATCAAAAGATCAAAAACATCAAGATCAAGGCAAAATTAGTAAGGATAAAGTTGAAAACTAAATCAAAACAAGGTAGAAACCCTAGTTTGATTAAATGGGGAAAATAGTTAGGGACACAAGAAAATCATGAAAAAACACACACAACCTAATGAAGTCAGTAGTGTCAAGTATTCAAAATGTTGGTTCCTAAACATGCACCAAAACACTCAAATAGAAGTCAACTTGTTGAGGCAAAGCTCAAAGACCTAATTCACAAACTTAAATCAAGAAAAAAGAGAAAGAGACTTGAAAAAATCAAATGACGATTTTTTTAAGTGCTCGAGACTTATAAAAGTCAGAATGAATTAATTTGGTTCCTTTAATATGTAGGTAAAATGTGAAACAAAATTCATTTTTCACAACTAGTTGAGATAAAACTCAAGATAGACACCTTTAACCAAATATTTTGGGAAAAATAGGATTTTAAAGTATAAATTCCAACAAAATTAATTTCCAGAGACCTAACACATTCAAGGATCTCAATCAAAAATTGTTTGATCTTTACAAGTCTTGAAAATTAGCAAATTAAATCATAACTTGTGGTGTAAGAAACAAAAGTATCAAAAATGGTTCACCAACTTTACTAATTCTGAAATTATAGACTCAAGCATTATAGAATCCTAAGAAAATCCTACAATCAATATTAAGTCCTAAGGATGTCTATAAATATTTTTTAGCATTTTTTTTGTCCAAGGAAAATAACAAATTGAGCCAAAGTGTGAAAATTATGATTAAAATAGGCAATATATTTACACAAATTTATAATGAATAAAAAAATGCAAAAATCATAAAATAAATTCCATAATATGAAAATATACTATTAATATAAGGTGATATATTTTTTTAGGAATTTTCTGTATTAAAAAAATGATTAAAATAATTTAAAATGCATAAGAAGCAATTAAATCTTATTAATTATTTAATCAACTAAAAATATTAAAATTCTAAAATAAAATTCAGAAACCTAAAATAGATCAATCAAAGTGTCTAGAATATTTTTGGTGTAATTTTTGTATAAAGGAAAGGTCAGAAACAAAAATTAACAAAAAAATATTATGCAAAAATCAATTAAACAAAATTAATTAATACACAGATTTTTTTTTACCAATTAAATGATTATTAAAAATTCTAGAAAAGTTATGACAAATACTAGAAATTTAGACAAGCCTATGTAATTGTTTCATAATTTTTGAAGGTGTTTTGTTCATGAAATAAAATCAGATAAAACAATTAAATTCAAATGATATAAAATGCCTTAAAAATTCAAATGATCCAATCAGAGCGCGCCACATCACTTCATCTCCTACCCCTAGCATACTCTAAAATGCGCGTTCTATACAGACCCACCACCTCTACTTTCAGACCTTGTATCTCACTCAAATCTCAATCATTTTCCACGAGACAAAGTGCAAATCAAAGCTAAAATTAACATCTAACTCATGATACTCATAGAATTCACAATGGATCAGGGATCTGAGAGAAATATGCACGCAAAATTGCTGAAAGAAAAGTGAAGCATACAAGTTGCAGAAAATCACATAGCACGATTTAAGCTCCAATTAAGCAAACCAAGTACATCAGACCTATGGTCTGGCCGGTTAATTCATCATGAACATGCATTGATTCATCAAATCAAGCTTAATCAAGCAAATCAAATTTTAAGAAACTCACCTCAATATGGAAACTTAGATCTCGATTCTTTAGTTACAGATGTGAACAAACTCTACAGTCTTGATCTACACACTTTTCTGAAGTTGAATCCACCAAAAATTTGAAGAATGAACGAAGGAAATGGGAGAATCGAAGAAAACTTTAGCAGGAAGAAGAAATGTTCAGATATGGATTTATGGTGAATGAAGCGTGGAGAGAATGAAATGAGGCTTGGAGAGCATTATATAGAGTAAGTAGAGAAGGTTAGAAGAGGAAATTGGCCCTCAAAACCGTTAAAGGGCGGGATTGGAAAATTTGGCCAAACATTGAGTGCACATGGGTGTCTGCGTTTTACTCGTGCATTCTTTGATATCTCATGCGCTTTTTGTGCCAAATATTGTCTGAAGAAGACCCCAAAAGCTACAGGTCATGACTCATTAAATAAAGTGAGTGTTGGTGAATTGGCTTTTCTTGGCAAGTTTTAGAATTTTGAGTGCAAGCAAGTACCATA
Organism: Vicia faba; assembly: GCA_948472305.1. Lineage (NCBI taxonomy): Eukaryota > Viridiplantae > Streptophyta > Magnoliopsida > Fabales > Fabaceae > Vicia > Vicia faba. The sequence continues at coordinate 228,397,284 of OX451736.1, read as the reverse complement.
GCACACGGGGCATGAAATTGTTGGAATTATGGGCCTCAATAAGTCACAAATAAGTCACGGGCTTGATTAGAAGCAAAGAGGATGGCTGGAAGTGAAGTTTGCAAGAAATTGCATTTGCTTGCTTGGCCAAAATTCAATAAAATGGCATGAAATTCAAAAGACCATAACTTGCTCATACTTTGGAATTTGGACACAAATGAGTACAATTTGGAAAGGTCTTGAAAGGATCTACAACCTTGTAGTTTTTAGTTTTTGCATTTAAATCCATTAGAGTCCTCAATAATTGGCACGAAAGTCACTGAATTTTGAAAGTGACCTATAATTTTCACATGTGGTCATGATTCCTAAACTCCATAACTTTTCACCGTTGCATGTTTTGCTTTTGGTAAAAGGATAAAAGTTGTAGTGATCTCTCTTAGCTTTCCCAGCATATAAGATTTTCAACTTTTGGATCAAAAATGAATAAATTATAAAATTTTGAAGTTTAGTGCAAATTTTCCATTTTTAGTAACTTTCCAAGTTTCTTCATGAACAAGTTACGTTCCAATCTTCCACTTATGTTGACCTTGTGATGGAATGACTTTGAAAAAATAAAAGAGGATGTTTGAATGGATGGTGGACCAAATTTTCAATTGGTCAACCTCTGATTTTGACTGATTGTGACCAAAATGACCATTCTGCCCCTTCTAATCAATTGAACCATTTCCAATCCAAATTGAACCTCAATATTCCAGTCAAAGATGCTTAATAACATGTAATGATGCATGGAAACAAGTTTAGGTGAAAAAGTCATAGAAATCATGATTAAATCCAAAACCCTAATTTGCACCTTGTGTTAGGAGATAGCTGATCAAGATTCAAAACCCTAATTCCACTAGGAATCTTGAGAAATTTCTTGAACAAAGTTGATTCAAATGATGATGAGAAAATGATGCTTCAAAACTTGACTCATCTAAGTCCCAATTACTTCAATTTGGACAAAACCCTAATTTTGACTGATGAATTAAGAGAGTGTAATTCCCTTTCAAATCAACACAATCTTCAACCTTCTGAGGAGCTAGTGAGATGAACGAAAGGTCTTGAGAAATCCAAAGTTTGAGAGAATGAGCTCCCTTCTTACACTAATTGTCAATTCCATCAACCAACACAAATTGTGACAAATTTTGATAACCAAAGTACCTTGATCCCATCATAAAAGAATGAATGCAATGCAATATGATGTTTATAATGAAGCATAAGCCTGAATCAAGAGGGTAAATTTTGGGGTGCAACAGTTGCCCCTATTCAATTGTCTTTAGCATGATAAGTGAGAATAGTGACAACTTTCGAGCATTCAGAATTGAAGATGATTGAATACAAAAGAACCCGAAAATTTACACTCTTGAAGAAGAAACAAAACCCCCCAAAGATAAAGGATGCCAACAGACGTGGGATTTTTAGGAGATTAGACAAAACTAATGAAGAAGTGAAAAACACAAGAAGGGGGGGGGGGGGGGGGGGGGGGTTGAATTGAAACTTAAAAATCAAAAGCAATAGACACGAGATTTTTATCCTGGTTCGCTTGATCTCAAACTAGTCCAGTCCACCCGCCAAAGTGAATTCGCCTCTCTCCAAAGAGTACTTAATTCACTAATCAAACTGATTACAATTCTACTTTTACAACTGCCAAAGTCTTCTTGAGTATCACCACAACCAGGTTTATCTCAAGAAAAAATATCTGAATCAAAGGAAAAGTTTACTGTGTACTATTTGTTTTTCATTACAAAAACTGTATCACTACTGTGATGTATTACACAAATTGAATATAGAATGAATATGAATATTTGCAGCCTTTTGAGATTGTTTGGAGCAGTCGTGAGAAAAAAATCGTAAATGATTTACCCTTTGAACTTGTTTATATAGGCGTGGAAATCTGTCCAAATTGAAACGTGATGATGGACACTTAATGCACTTTCCATATTGAGAATATTCTTGTCTGAATGAAGCCGTTGCATATGATACTGCCTTAATGGAAAAGTAACGCTTCAGAACTTAGGAATATTGCATGCTGCTTTACTTCAGAACTTTGATAAGTCAGAGACATGAGGATCTGTTGGCGCGTTAGACTTCTGTTTAGAATCAGAATATCTTTTACTTTAGCGCAAATTCTGATCATCATACTTCATAACTATCTGATTACTCAGCATGAATTCTTTTGTGGCTTAACTTCTGATGTCGTTTCAGTCAAAACTTATGTACAACATAAAACAAAAATTTAGAGTGCATATTTGTTCTTTGTGTTTGTTATCATCAAAACTCTTATAAGGGTTGTAGAATCAAACTATGTTCTAACAATCTCCCCCTTTTTGATGATGACAAAAACTAGGATTTTTCAATAAAAAATATGCAGAACAAAAAGCTTAAGAGAGTCTCCCCCTGAGTTGAGTACTCAGATAGAGATAAATTACTTCCCTGAAGTTCCTTCTCATCAGAGATTTTGATGCATCTCCTTCTGTCTTTATCAGAATATGTTCTTGTTCATGCTTTCAGAGAAAAAAAATAGAAGTTATGATATTCAGAATGTTTGAGACTTTGTCCCGGTATACTATTATTGAAAATATCTTACGTTCTCCCCCTTTTTGTTAGGTATAAAAAGTAATATAATCAGAGTAAAAAAGATGATGATTTGTATTGAAAGCAGATTGCAATGACATTTTTTAGAAACAAAGAAGATAAGATGAAGAATACAAAATACAAGTTAAAGAAAATCTAAGATGGAGGGGGAAGTCGTGTGAACAACCCTTCCAGCAAGCTGTTAATCTGAGTGCTTAATTCTTCCTGCTTTCCCAGAATATTCTTGATTTCTTTTGTTATATCTTCTTGCTTATCCATTATATCCCCGATCTCTTTGTTTGTGTCTTCTTGATTATCCAACCTTGCATGGATTAAAGAATTCTCCTTATTCAACTCTTCCATAGTTTGCATGACTAGAGACGTAGCTGGTGTATCCTCAGAGGTCGCATGTCGTTCAGAACACTCTACAACCTCTTCTGATTCAACTACTTCTTCTGTTGCAATTTCTTTTTCTGGAGCAGTAGTCAGAGGGTCACTATCAGAACCTGGTTCAGTGGCTTCTAAAGGTTGGTCCTCTTTCTAGGGAGCATTTTCCAACATAAGAATTTCTTTCTTGTCCCAGTAAATCAGAACTTTGTTTTTGAAGGACTTCAGCTGATCACTGAAGTTCTGCTGAGCCATTTCATAACTCAATTCTTTCAGCCTATGGGATTCAGAGTTGAACCATTTTCTGAATCTATCCCACAGAGAATCAGAAGCAACAAGATTAGAATTCTCTTGACTTGCTTGTGTTAAAGAAGTAACCCATTCCTGTATTTCTGTATCAAAAATCAACAAGTTTTTACCAACATCTGATTTAGTTAAGGTTTGTTTGGGTTTGGGAATGACAATTTTATTTGAGGTTGAAGCTAGATGGTCCAGCGCTTCTAGATCAATGACAGTTATGAGATGATCAGGTGGACGGTTAATTGGTGAGGGAGTAGGAGAATCAGAAATCAGGATTGGTGAGTGAGGAGTGTTTGGTGGTGTGGAATCATATGGTGAAGGTATTTCTAGAATATCATGGATGGAGAGAGGTAAATGAACCATAAGAGGTTCTGTTATTCCAGGAATTGGGGTAGTGGTATCAGAGTCTGTAAGGGAGTCTTCTGATTGGTTTGCGGTAGCGTGTTGATTTTTTGGTTCAGGTGTTTCAGAATTTAGATTTTCAGATTAAAGAGTGAGAGGGTTTTCTGGTTATAATTGTGGAGAGTGTGAGTGTGCATTTTCTGGTTGTTGAGACTGCATGTTTGGATTTTTTAGGATTGGTGAGTGAAAGTCTTGATCAAATAGTTCAATATCAGAGAGAACTCTTGCAAGTTCTGGTTGATTTTGTTCTGGATTTGGATTGGGGGAGTGAGTTTCATTTAAGAAACTTCCAAGAGTTAAAGATTGATCAAACTCTATGTCAAAATCCTCAAATGTTTGTGGTGAGGGATTTTCTTTTGGTTGAGGGGGAATGGTTTCAGATGTTGGAAAAACTATAGATTCTACAACAGAAATAAAAGATGTGTTACCTTTATTTTTCGCAGCTTTGGGTGTCCTCTGAGAGGATCCTTCTCCTGCTGCCTTCCTCTTTCTGGATTTCTTCAGCACAACCTCCTTAGCTGGCTTGTGTAGGTCACAAATGCTGAGTTCTAGAATAGTTCATCTTCCTTGCAAGCTTTAAGGCATCTGACCACAATCTCTGGAGAAGCATTTATCTCAGAAAACAATGGAAAATCCTTCAGAGGAATTATCCTAGACGTGATGACCTCATGAGAAGCAATTGTTGGTTCCTTCTTAATGCTTTCAATAATCTTCATTTTCTTCAAATTCATGGCATTTAGTGGTTTTCCAGCAGTTTCTTCCAGAGTGCTGATCTCCTGAGCCTCTGTCAGATGTTCTATCAACCTGTTTTCTATCAGAATGTTTGAAATCAATCTTCCCAGAGGAATCCAATCCCTCTTTGTTCTTTCTTCTTCTCTTGTCTCTTTCACACTTGTTCTCAGATGGTTGAAGAGCAAATATGGAAGATTTATTTTGGTCTTCTTTACAATGAAGTATAACAAAAACTGCTGATCAATATTGATGTAATCAGGAGAGCTTGTAGGCTTCCTGTGATTGATACATCCCAGAATGATCCTAGCCCAGATTCTGTAATAATCTTTCAAGTCTCTTATCTTGCTCGATGGATGTTCAGAAGTGAAAATGACCCTAGAAATAGATTTTTGGTTAGAACACTTGTCAGCCATGTCAATGGATCTGACTTCGCCGCCATTGTACCCAATAAGTTTCCCAATCAAGTCTTTTGTAATCACTATCTTCTTCCCCATAACATATGATGTAACCTGATGGTTGGATGAGGTAGCATGAATCCATAATTCCTTAACAAGAATAGGAAATGTTGGACCCAACAGACGATCAAAGTATTTGTTCCATCCTTGTGCCGTCACATCTTCATACAGATCAAACCCGTTTTCCTTTAAACTCTCAAAATCAATGATCAATTCACATAGAAATTCAAGGTTATCGACCGGAGTGAGCAGTGTTCTAATGGGTTCCTCATACTATTCTGTTGAAGAAGAACCAGGAGCACTGTTGATATTTTTGATGCTTGATAAGGAGGCCATTGTTCACACGGATTTGTTGAAGAAAACTGAGAAAAGGGGTTTTTGAAAAACTAGAGCGAGAGAGAATAGTGAAAGTAGTAAGAAGTGAATGAAATAGTAATTTTGAGTTTATAGATACTTTTGAAAACTTAATTAGTAAGAAAGAGAAAATGAGTAATGATTATACTTAATTAATGAAACCTGAAATTAGGGAATTGCGTGTAGATACTGAACAATTACCATTGTCAAGTGTCTCAATGCATCCAATCAGAGCCTTGGACCCTTCAGAATTTGAACGCGTGTTCAACCTCAAAAGGTAGCTTGTGAGAGGATGACAGATGTTTGATGGTGTAAACTGCATGCCTCTATCTTTGAAATGAAAGGTTCAGATCTTCATAGATAGATTCTGAAGCAACTGTACTCCTAAATTCTGAAGACAAGTTGATCAAATGTTCACAAAAAAATAAAATTCTGAGGGTTAGAATATGCAAATAAAACTTCTTATTCTGGGAATAATTTCATGTTGAGATGTTTCAGAATGAAATTAAATCTATCTTCAGAAAGGGGTTTTGTAAACACATCAGCCCATTGATGGTCTGTGTCAATAAATTTTAAAGAGAGAATTCCTTTATGAATATAGTCCCTAATAAAATGATGTTTTAATTCTTTATGCTTAGCCCTAGAATGAAAAATGGGATTTCTGGATAAATAGATAGCAGAAGTATTATCACAGAAAATAGGGATGTTACTCTCAAATATGTTGAAGTATTCAAGCTGAATTTTCATCCAGAGCATTTGTGTGCTACATCCAGCAGCTGCTATGTATTCAACTTCTGCTCTTGATAATGCAATTGAGGACTGCCTCTTGCTGGTCCATGAGATCAGATTGTCTCCCATAAACTTGCAGCTTCTAGAAGTACTTTTATGCTTTACCCTGTCTCCAGCAAAATCAGCATCACAATATCCTACTACGCTGTATTCATTGGATTTTCTATAAAACAAACCCAGGTTAGTAGTACCTTTCAGATACTTGAAAATTCGCTTAACTGCTGTTAAGTGAGATTCTCTAGGATCTAATTGGAATCTAGCACATAAACAAACGCTGAATAAAATATCAGGCCTTGAAGCTGTCAGATAAAGGAGAGAACCAATCATACCTCTGTAGATCTTCTGCTCTACCTTTTTACTTACCTCTTCCTTTTCCAGAATGCACGTGGGATGCATTGGAGCCTTTGAGGGCTTACATTCTAAGAGGTCAAATTTCTTCAGAAGTTCTCTGACGTATTTGCTCTGGTGAAAGTAAGTTCCTTTTGGAGTCTGATTAATCTGAATGCCCAGAAAGAATTTAAGTTCTCCCATTAAGCTCATCTCAAACTCTGCCTGCATGCACTTAGAAAATTCTCTTCCCAAAGAAGGCTTAGTAGATCCAAATATAATGTCATCTACGTAAATATGAAAAAATAAAATGTAATTCTTAAATGTCTTACAGAACAAGGTTGTGTCCACTTTCCCTCTGGTGAATTCCTTTTCTAACAGAAAGTTACTTAGCCTTTCATACCAAGCTCTTGGAGCTTGTTTCAAACCATAAAGTGACTTCTTTAGTTTGAAAACATATTCTGGGTGTTTAGAATTTTCAAACCCAGGGGGTTGGTGCACATATACCTCTTCATCAATGTAACCATTTAAGAATGCACTTTTAACATCCATCTGATACAAAGTGATGTCATTATTTACAACAAAAGAGATTAAGAGTCTGATAGATTCTAACCAGGAGACTGGAGCAAAGGTTTCTGTATAGTCTATCCCCTCTTGCTGACTATAACCTTGTGCAACCAGTCGTGCCTTGTTTTTGATGAATTCTCCTTGCTCATTCAGTTTGTTTCTGAACACCCATTTTGTTCCAATGACGTTAAATCCTTTTGGTTTGGGAACCAGATCCCATACGTCATTTCTGGTGAATTGGTTTAACTTCTCTTACATTGCCAGAATCTAGTCGTTGTCCAGAAGAGCTTCATCAATTGTAGTTGGTTCAATCAAAGATACAAATCCCAGGAGGGATTCTTCAGAGTTTCTGAATGTTGATCTTGTTCTGATTGGATCATCCTTCTTTCCCAGAATCTTATCTTTAGGGTGAGCTATGCTGCTTCTGGATAACTTTTTCTGGAGTTGATCAACAGAAGGTACTGGAATGCTTGTGACATTTCCTTCTGACGTTGTTAGAGTTCCTCTGTTGGGAACTTCTGATGTGTTTCCTTCAGCACCTGTGAATTCAACTTCTATATCTGAAAAAGATTCATTCTGCTTTGACTTTTGAGGGTCAATATTATCATCAAATCTAACACTGATTGATTCTTTAACAATCTGTGTTTCTGTATTGTATACTTTGTACCCTCTTGAGCGTTCAGAGTATCCTAACATAATACACTTTTGTGCTTTAGAATCAAACTAGTTCAGATGATCTTTAGTATTCAGAATAAAACATGTACGTCCAAAAGGATTGAAATAAGAAATGTTGGGATTTTTGTTCTTCCAAAATTCATATAGAGTCTTTTCCAGAATAGGTCTTATAGAGATTCTATTCTGAATATAACACGTTGTGTTAATTGCTTCTTCCCAGAAGATCTTAGCAATGTTAGTCTCATTGATCATGGTTCTGGCCATTTCTTGCAATGTTTTGTTCTTTCGTTCTACAACTCCATTTTGTTGGGGAGTTCTAGGACAAGGGAAATCATGCGAAATGCCTTTTTCATTAAAAAATGTTTCAAATTTTTTGTTTTCAAACTCTCCACCATGATCACTTCTGACTTTGACAACTCTAAGATCCTTTTCATTCTGAACTTGGTTACAGAAAGCAACGAACACAGAATGTGACTCGTCCTTGTGTCTTAAGAACTTTACCCATGTCCATCTGCTATAGTCATCTACGATCACTAACCCATACTTATTGCCACTAACAGACTCAATTTTCACTGGTCCAAATAAATCTATGTGCAGAAGTTCTAATGGCCTAGAGGTGGAAACAACATTTTTAGATTTAAAAGCAGGTTTTGCAAATTTGCCTTTCTTACATGCTTCACACAGAGCATCTGAGCTGATTTTTAGATTAGGAAGTCCTCTGACCAGATTGAGTTTGTTAATCTGAGATATTCTTCTCATACTAACATGCCCCGATCTTCTGTTCCAGACCCATTGCTCGTTGTTAACAAAAAGACGACATTTTACATTCTGACTCTTTAGTTCAAAAAGCTTTATCTTATAAATGTTGTTTTTCCTCTTTCAATTAAACAGGATAGTTCCATCTTTCTGACTAACAACTTTGCATGAATTTTGATTAAAGATTATATCATAACCATTATCACTTAATTGATTTATGGATAACAGGTTATGCATCAATCCATCAACTAACAACACATTATTAATAAAAGGAAGGTTACCATTACCTACTGTTCCAAAGCCAATGATCTTCCCTCTTTGGTTGCCTCTAAAGCCCACATAGCCTCCAAGTTTAAGTTCCAGGCTTTGGAACATATGCTTTCTTCCCGTCATGTGTCAAGAGCATCCAGAGTCCAGGTACCATGACTGGTGTTTTAGCCTTGCTGCTAAAGATATATGCTACATATATAATTTTGTCCTTAGGTACTCATATCTTTTTGGGTCCTGGTATGTTAGTTTCACCAAAATTCTATTTGAATTTTGGTTTGGCAGAATAATCATTGCTAGTGTATTTCAGATCATGTGTGTGCCCATATGTGAAGTGAGATTTTAGTGGTGTGCGTTTAATTACTAGGTCCATGACTTTCTTAGGTGGAGATACCTTACCTTGGTATCCTATTCATTTTCTTCCATTTCTTCTAACTCCATAGATCATTGAATCCATCTTGCTTCTATCTATGTTTTTAGTCAAAAACTTCTGAAAGTTGTGATCATATTATTTTATGATTTTAACATCACTACTGGGAGCCTCTGAGATTAATTCTTTCTGAGAGTTTTGTAAATCATTTTCTAGTTTTGAAATCTTTTCTTTTAACTCATAATTTTCTAATCTAAGACTCACAGTTTCTTCAGAGTCAGAGACAAGATCCCTTTTCAGGTTCTTGAATTTGACTCTGATCTGCTGATACCTTTCCAGAATCTCATTCAGACTTTCTGCTAGTTCAGCTTTAGTGAAATTAACAGTAAAATCAAGAAATACCTCTTTTGTGTATGATTCTGAGTTTAACTAAGATGCTCCGCTGTCTTCTGCCACATTATCCATAAGAGAAATGTTGTCTCTTTCATCATCTAATTCTGAGTCTGCGTCAGAAGTATTTGAATCATCCCATGTTGCCATGAGACTTTTCTTCTTCTCATTGAAGAACTTCTTTTTTAGGCTTCTCCTTCTGAAGCCTTGGACAATCACTTTTGTAGTGCCCCTGTTCATTGCACTCATAGCAGATGATGTCTCTGTTGTTTGACTTTCTGTGACCATACGAAGCTTCAGACCTTCTGTGTCCAGAGGAGGGCTCAGACTTTCTGTATCCGGAGGAGGATTCATTCTGATTCTCTGATCTTCTAGAGTTTTTGAATTTTCTTTGCCTCTGCTTCCACACCTGATTGGCCCTTCTAGAGAGAAGAGACAGTTCGTCTTCTTCCGATGAGGATCCATTAGAGGTTTCTTCCATAGCCTGCAAAACCTTAGAATCAAGTTTCTTGTTAGATTTTAATGCTAATGGCTTACCTTGCTTATGAGGCTCGTCATCTTCTAGCTCTATCTCATGGCTTCTGAGGGAGCTAACAAGTACCTCCAAAGATATTTTGTTGAGATCTTTAGCCAGCTTAAGATCCATGACCATTGGCCTCCATTGCTTTGGTAAACTTCTGATGATCTTCTTTACGTGATCAACAATAGAATACCCTCTGTCAAGGACTCTCAGCCCAACAACTAGGATCTGGAATCTTGAGAACATTACTTCTATGGATTCACTGTCTTCCATCTTTAAAGCTCTGTATTTCTGAACGAGCGCAAGGGCCTTGGTTTATTTAACTTGTATGTTGCCTTCATGCGTCATTCTTAGAGAGTAAAACATGTTTTTTGCTGTCTCTCTATTTGAGATCTTCTCATACTCTGAGTATGAGATAACACTGAGAAGAATTATTCTGGCCTTATGATGGTTTCTGAAATCACGCTTTCGTTGGTCATACATTCTTTTTCTATCTATCTTCTGACCACTTTCATCCACTGGATGCATGTATCCATCAATTACCATATCCCATAAGTCAGCATCATGAGCCATAAAGAAGCTCTCAATTCTATCTTTCCAGTAGTCAAAATTTTCTCCATCAAAGACTGGAGGTTGCCGCTGATTCTTTCCTTATCATCATGATATTCATTGTTTATGGTTTGGCTTGGTCCCACCATAGTGTTTTTATAAAGCTTGGATCTTGTACTGACACGGTTAAGTGTATGAACTCAGAACCAGGCGCTTTGATGCCAATTGAAGAAGTGAAAAACACAAGAAGGGGGGGGGGGGGGGGGGGGGTTGAATTGAAACATAGAAATCAAAAGCAATAAACACAAGATTTTTATCCTGGTTCGCTTGATCTCAAACAACTCCTGTCCACCCGCCAAGGTGATTTCGCCTCTCTCCAACGAGGACTTAATTCACTAATCAAACTGATTACAAATCTATTTTGACAACTGCCAAAGTCTTCTTGAGTATCACCACAACCCGGTTTATCTCAAGGAAAAATATCTTAATCAAAGGAAAAGTTTACTGTGTACTATTTGTTTTTCATTACAAAAACTGTATCACTACTGTGATGTATTACACAAATTGAATATAGAATGAATATGAATATTTACATCCTTTTGAGATTGTTTGGAGCTGTCATGAGAAAAAGACCGTAAATGATTTACCCTTTGGACTTGTTTATATAGCCGTGGAAATCTGTCCAAATTGAAAGGTGATGATGGACACTTAATGCACTTTCCATACTGAGAAGATTCTTGTCTGAATGAAGCCGTTGCATATGATACTGCCTTAATGGAAAAGTAACGCTTCAGAACTTAGGAATATTGCATGCTGCTTTACTTCAGAACTTTGATAAGTCAGAGACATGAGGATCTGTTGGCGTGTTAGACTTCTGTTTAGAATCAGAATATATTTTACTTTAGCGCAAATTCTGATCATCATACTTTAGAACATTATGATTACTCAGCATGAATGCTTCTGTGGCTTAACTTCTGATGTCGTTTCAGCCAGAACTTCTGTACAACATAAAACACAAATTTAGAGTGCATATTTGTTCTTTGTGTTTGTTATCATCAAAAATCTTATAAGGGTTGTAAAATCAAACTATGTTCTAACAACTAATCTTCAGAACAAAGTGTCAGGATAAAACTGGACCGCAAAAACGGGTGAAATATGACTCAAGCCACAGAGAATAGGCAAAACTAAACTCTGGAAAAGTACGCGTGGAAGAGTGTCTAGAGCACGTGATTCTAGGAGCACCTGCTAGTCTCAAACCAAGGGAACACAGTGAGATGGAACTGAAAGATCCCAAAAGTTATAACAGAGACAAGTTTCAACCCAAGATAGACAATATGAAAGAACTGAAAGAATCCCAGGAGTAAGAAATAAAACGAGACGAAACTCGACTCATTATGACTAGTTAGATAAAACTAAACTAGATGAGTACTAGAATGAAAGCTGGATTTCACGCGCGGTTAACGAGGGAAAACTCGAACCATAGTAAAATGGTGAGAGCGCATGTTTCTCAGAGAACTTGCGGGTCTCAGATTAATGGATAAACAGTAACGAAAACTGATAGAAGCATCCAAGGAATAAAGGAGACTGATTTCGACCAGGGTCGGAGTTACAAACACTGCAAAGAGACTTGATAAACTAAAACCGATAAAGGATTCAGTAATCAAACACTGATGGAAGTCCAAGGTATGAAAACAAAACGAGACGACACTCGACTCATTATAACTAGTTAGACAAAACTACACTAAATGAGTACCAGAATGAAAAATGGATTTCATGCGCGGGTGAGGAGACGAAACTCAAAACTCGACCCAAATCAAGGTGATTAGGGCGTACTACTAAAAACCCGCTGAAAGTGAATATCAGGACAAAACCGGTATTCCAAAGGTACATCAATAGACATTGGAATGAACTAACGAGGGTCGTAAAGACTAAACCCGAGAAAATTACGCCAGTGAAGAACTATACTACAATCAAGAGTAGACACTCAACCATTCAAATGATTAACATCAACTGTATATTTGTATATGGTGAAACTGAGATACTGAGGATGAAGACCTTGCTGGGGATATAATCTAAAGTTTTAGTAAATTCATTGGGGGAAACAAAAACAGTAATGGCTTATGTTCTGATGCATGTTTAAATTTTTTTTAATATAGCGTAATGCTCCATATAATGGAAATGCTACACATTTTGGTAGATGCAATGTAATGATGCATGTTTAAATGTTTCACTAGGGAACAACTAATCGAGAATCCAATAACCAAATAGTCAAAACCTGACAGGGCTTTGCAAAAATAAATTTCAAAATCCAATGGAGAAGAGAAGACATAAGGAACCGCTGGAGAGAAAACCCTTCAAGAGCTGAAACTCTGTTGGAAGTAAAAACTGAGCAACTGATAGAAACAGGCTATAAACACTGAAAGGAGTTGCAAAAATAAATTTCGAACTCTGCTGGGGAAGATTGGGTAGAAACTAACCAACCTCAAGAAGGAGTGCCAAATGAAGATTGGTCATTGTGGGAGAAGATCAGGGAAAGACTGTAGCTTCTGAAGGAGAATACCAAATAGAAATTGGCTGGTGTCGGAGAAGATCAGGGCAAGAATATACTGGGGATAAGGAAAGATCCTTAAATAAGGATGCCCCCAAGAAACCAATTAGCTGGGGAATGAGATATTATGATAAGGAATCTCTAAATGGAAACTCCGCTAAGGAATTGAAACTTCTTCAAACTGTGAATCCTCATCTAAGCAACTCCATTGGGGATATGAGACGTCCTTTAAATTGAAGTCTCAAAACAAAGCCTTTCTCTTGAAAAAAGATTTTTGGGAGATAAAAATTTGTTGAGGAAACAAAACTCTGTCGGGGAACGTTTTGCTGGGGAGTCCCGAACCTTTAGTATGCAACCATAAAATAGACCATGAAGATAGTCAAACAGTATCAACTTTACTAGGGAAATGGAAAACTCATCCAACATCAACCCTAATGAGGATGATAAAGGATTCTTTTGATATTGAAATGCCCCAAGTCACAACTCAGATGGGAAGATGAGAATTTCTTAATGCAAATTTCAATGATAATTCAAATTGGAATATAAACTCTACTGGGAATAGTCTTTATCAAGAACGAGATAATGCTCATCAAGACTTGGTTGGGCGATGAAGGTTTCAAAAAACCTTATTCGCCTCAAGAATCCCTCATACGACAATGCTGGAAAGAAATAACTTTGTGGGGAATTCTCTATTCCCAAGTTCATAAGTTAGAGGCAAGACCCTCACATGGGTGATGACAAGCTGCAACTTACAGAGTGAACAACAATTCCTCGAGAGGATTCCAGGGAATTCGTACCATCATGGATGTGTTTCCCCAGAGTAAAGAAACTTTGAGAGACCGATCCTCAACTTGACTGCCCCGGATTGGTGAAATTTTGACTAGGGAAACATTTTGTACAATTCTCAAAGGAATCCTTAGGCCCCATGCCTTTTGACACTATCACTTCTCGTGAAAGAATTGGCCTTGTACCCAACTGAGTAATCAAATCTTCCTTCTTTGACAATATTAAGCTTTTCTCTGATGTTCATTGCGTAAGCTCTTTGATGTTAAGCAATTGTTTTGTATGCAGAAGAATGTTTATTATGAGAATGACAACTCTAATGCAACTGTTATGTAATCCTTGAAGTTGAAAACTTTGAATGAAAAAGATGCCGCAACTCTATTGTGAATGAATCACTAGCTAGAGAGCAATATTTCAAAACTTTTTGAAATAAATACGATGCAAACGATAAGATACCAACATGGATATGTAACACATATTTGGGAGTTAGGAAATTCTATCCTATTGTAATATGCCTTCGAGTTAAACCCATGTTTCAGTTAGGGCTTTTAAGGGTTGTAACGTGACCTGGTTCATGGTTTTTTAGAAAAAATATTTTAAAGCTCAAGTTATTTGGTACCCGCCCCATTCGTGATGTTATCCGGTCCTAAGTTCAGTTGACTCAATACGGGAACTCATTCCTCAAAAGAGTTTATGATGGTTGAGGAACCACAACGATATCTTGGACACGAAAATCACTTAACCTTTAGTTTTTGAATGTTCGATCACACGAATTTTCTTTTGATGAGGATTTTATTAGATAATCCTTTTCTGCCTTTCGTGCTTTTCAAATTCTTTTTCGTTTTCCCTAATTTTTGCTTGGATCAATTCTTTTGAATTTCAATTTGTAAGTCCAACGTGATGCCCTAACTTTTGCCTAAGCGACTTTCTTTCAATTTTCAACTTAGCGGGCTTTTTTTGTTTCTTTGTTATTCATACTTTCCCTCTTAAACAAGTTGTGTGACCCTAAGTCTTTGAATTTTTTTTTGGAAGAAAGTGACTTCCTCATTCCTTGGTCGGTGGGGAATAACCATTGTTGTATCGATTTGATCTCGAACTTAGGTTTTTTGTAAGGAAGTAACCATTGTGGTTTTGATATTCTCTCGATCTCATAATGCGAGGGATAAGGTGTGGGGATCCTCAAATAGGACAACCCTTATGGAATTTGAATACTCGATCAAATTAACTAAACATCTATCCTACCCCAGGTTAAAAATAAGGGTTTTTTCTCAAACAGAAAAGAAACTTCCTACTTCGAAGGCTCGGAGGGGTTAACGAGGGTCTATCTCCCTTATATCTCCGGTGTTTGGGGATTGAAACAAGGCATGTACATTGTCAATATGGTTCTACTCCAAAGCATACAATCTGAGATATTACTTTTAACCATTCTCATTCTCCCTCCAATCTTTGGCTAGGCAAAAGAGTTGGTACAGTTGGTATCAAAATTCCAGAAAATAATTTAAAGAGTGATAATGAATGGATAAAAAAAGGATTACTTCAAGGCAAACATACTCATCGCATTAGGGTTAGCTTTCAACAAAACAAGCAAGTTTCTACATGCAGACAATGTTTAAACAAACTATTGCAACTGGTTTTTAAATACATAGCCGCCAATAATAGTTTTTATCCTAGGGAGGGGCATCTAATAGGAAACCCTAATTCACAGAAAAAGATTCTAGGTTTTTGACTCTATTAGACAAAGGAAGGTGTTAGGCACCTTTCATCTACCTTGTTCACAAGGATACTAGGTTTAGGTTTAGGTTTGGGGTAAAATAGGGGAAAGGGTTTAAATTTTAATAGGGGAACTCTCCATGATTTTTGATCGTATGCCTACGTATCCTCTTATGAGGAATCAGAGTCCCAATTCGTAGTTCGTATGGGGTTGGTGTTTTAGGGGTTGCAAATGTATTTTGAATCACCTTGCATTTTGACTGGTTGTAGTGATTGTGGAGATTTTGGCTAAATGCGCGATTAGTCAAAATCCGTTTGAAACCCTTTTGCAAAAAATAGTTGATTAGCTTAGTTGATTGCGAAAAATAGTTTGATGATTTGTTACGTGTTTTTTAATAGTATTACTGCAAAAAAACTCTTGATTAGTGCATGACTAAAAATATTTGATGCAAATAATATAATAAAATAATATGCATTTTTGATATAAAAATAATTTGCCTGTTAATATATAAATAATAATAATAATTAATAATAATTAATTATGAAAAGAAATAAGTAATAATAATAATAATATAATAATAATAAAATAATATTAAATTATGATAATTATATAGAAAAATAAATAATATAAAAGAAATAAAAAAATAACTTAATTGAGTAAAACCAGGAGGGGTGCATTTTCTAGTTATTCAGTAAAATAGGGGGTGCTGTAATTAAATTGGGTTAAGCCCAAATATGCAGGATGGACAACGGGTACAAATTGCTTTGTATTCTAGTAAAAGGATGGAAGGGGTGTGCTAAAAGGAAACGGGCCTAGGCCAACTATGCTTTGGAGAGATTCATGGAGATTGAATGTAGCGCGGGTATAGGGTTTTACCGTGTGACTTGGCCTTAAGGCTTTCAGATCGAGATCAAACAGATAAGAACGAGGGACCATGTTAGTTAGGGTAGGCGTGCGTGCATGTGATTGAATGAAGATTACGAATAATGTTTTAATATTTTGTTTTTCATTTTCATTGTTTACAGTAATAGCAACCTATTCATCTTCCTCTTTTTTCACTCGCGATGCCCTTTCCTTTCTTCCCTTATAAACCTAACAACCCTATATCTCTCTTCCTTATTTTCTCCCCAACCTTACATTAACTGTGGCGGTGCTCTGCTCAATTGAACCTTTACCTACTGTAAGTTGAAAACCCCCCACAACCCACAAACAAAAATAAAAAACAGCTAAGTTGGTTTACCCCTTTTTGCGATGCATTCTCCAAATACGTCCGATTGGTTTCCCCTTCTTCCAATCTTCTTCTCTCAGTGTTTGATAGGTGACGGTGGAGTGAAATGTTGAAGATGGTGGTCGATGACAAGGTGGTCAGTGGCTAGCGATTAGGGTTTCAGATATCGAAACCCTAATCGCATCAACCTTCTTCTTCAACGCAAGGCTCACTGTTCTTAGAGTTTATTCGCTTTGTATTCAAGAGATCCTCTGTATTCTTCCTCTTCGCGGTGTTTCACAGTAATCCCCACCCTTTTTGTAATTTAGTATAGTTATATATAGTGGTTTTTAGATTTTTAGGGTTTTGTGTATTGTTGCCTTAGAATTAGGGATCGGATAAACTATGGTAATTATTTGCAATTGAGTTTGTAATAGATTGAAAACAGATTTCTGTAATTGATCTTGATGTGTACTGTAATTTTTGGATTCTTGTAACAGAGATTTATTTGTTAATTTAGTTTATACTATTTTCTGGATTTGATTCACAATTTCCAGGGCTTTGAATCAATTTTGCAGATTTGGTATAATTTAAGATCTGATTTAGGTTAGTATAAATTCTGGATTTGATTGAGTTTTAATCTCAACAGTATCAGCTTTACTGCATAAAAACATGCGTTAATTATTCTAGATTGGGCCTGCTTTGGTCAAGTATTCTTTGTTTGTTCATCCCAACAATAAACGAAATTGGTCCCTTAATAGAAATATTAATTATCCATTTTTCTTAACCCAAACCAGTGGATTATTCTAACACCAAACTACTTATTCACAAAAAATGATTATATTAATCTTAATAATAAATTAACCAATAAAATTATGGATCAGATTATAATTCACAAATGCCAAATGCCAAATGGGCCAAGAATTAGACCTTAATCCACAAAAAAATTATTTTTTTACAGCAATCCTTTTTTAAAACAACACAGCAAAAAAAGACAAATGTGCTGGCTTCTTTTAACAAGACCTTTAATGGGCTTAGTATTCGTAATTGCACCCCTTATTTTTACTAACAACAACAAATCCTTAAAGACCTAATAATAACTAGAACTTATTGAATTTGAAATAATTTTCCATTTTAGAATCACATGGGCCAATGGTCAACATGCCTCGCGAATGGATTCATGGATACACGAGTCTTTCTGATTTAGAAAACCCCACTCTCCTGAATTTAAAGTACACCCCCTGATAGTCTTGAGTAAAGATGGACCATCAGATATTGCTGTACCATCTTTAATATTTCTTCTATTTTAATTTTGAAAAATAAACTCATCGAGGTAGGGAAAATTTGGGGTACGACAGCTGCCCCTATTCAATTATCTTCCAATCGAATAGCGCGAGAAAATGTGAGTTTTGCGCATTCTGATTGGGAGTTTATTGAATACTTGGAATACCCAAAATTTGTCCGGAGAATCGTAAGTTTACGCTGATATAGCATACCCTTACGAGTCTTGAGGAAGTAGGCAAAGCTGATGATATATCACTTACCAGGGTTTGATGATGAGGCATATGGTCTTGATCTTGAGAGCAATCTTGTGTCTTGGTTTGCTTTTGCTTATTCATCCATTTGGGGGGATGAATGAAAAATAACAATTGATGATGCATGGCTGCTTGGAGACTGAGGCCATGGGTTATGTTCGCGAATCGATGCATGACGTCTTAGGCGATAAGCTAGGTTTGGTTTTCAAACATCGTTGCATGTCGTCTTAGGCAATGGTCTATGTTGCAGAATAAATAAACACATTGCTGCACGACGTCTTAGGCAATGGTCTTTATTACGTAACAAGGAACCGCACTGTTGCACGATGTCTTAGGCAATGGGTTAGGTTCACGAATCGCTGCATGTCGTCTTAGGCAATAGGCTAAACTTTGGTTTTAGAACATCGCTGTATGTCATCTTAGGTGATGGTCTAGGTTGCGGAATAAAGAAGCACATTGCTGCACGACGTCTTAGGCAATGGTCTATATAACTGAACAAGGAACGGCATTGCTGCACGATGTCTTAGGGAATGGGTTAGGTTCGTGAATCACTGCATGTCGTCTTAGGCGATAGGCTAAACTTTGGTTTTAGAACATCGCTGCATGTCGTCTTAGGCGATGGTATGGGTTGCAGAATAAAGAAGCACATTGCTGCACGACGTCTTAGGCAATGGTCTATATTACCGAACAAGGAACCGCACTGCTGCATGATGTCTTAGGTAGTGGGTTAAGTTGCATTGCTTCCTGAGGTCTTAGGCAATGAACTTGGTTTTATTTCCGAACATCGCTACATGTCGTCTTAGGCGATGTCTGGGTTGTAGAATAAAGAAGCACATTGTTGCACGACGTCTTAGGCAATGGTCTATATTACCGAACAAGGAACCGCACTGCTTCATGATGTCTTAGGTAGCGGGTTAAGTTGCATTGCTTCCTGAGGTCTTAGGCAATGAACTTGGTTTTGTTTCCGAACATCGCTGCATGTCGTCTTAGGCGATGTCTGGGTTGCAGAATAAAGAAGCACATTGCTGCACGACGTCTTAGGCAATGGTCTATATTACCGAACAAGGAACCACACTGCTGCACGACATCTTAGGTAGTGGGTTAGATTGGTAGAAGAAGTGTATTTTGATGACTGACCCTTAGATGATTGAATCGAGGGTGAGATTTTTTGTTTGCTGTATGACACATGCGTATGATATATGACATTGAGGTGGAACCCTTAGTGTATGCATGTTAAATGTCTGTGTATGTATGATGTATGATATGGATATGGATATGGAACCCTGAGTATATGCATATTGAATTTTTGTATGTGTGTGTAATGTATGATTTGGATATGAAAAATGTATGTATGAAATGTGTGTAAAATGCGTGTGTGCCTTGAAGTGCTATGAAGACTATTTCTGGAATCGTTGAATTTGATTTGAATGCGGTGGAAAGTGTCTAGAAAGATTTTGAACATTGGTTTTGTTGTTTTGTAAGCGCGAGAATAGACGTAGACGTATGTATTGACATATGTGTAGATTTGTGTGTTGTAAGTGCAGGCGTAGGCGAGAACGCATGTGCAGACGTAGACTTTTTGTGTCGTGAGCGTAGACATAGGCTTAGACATGTGTATAGACTCTTGTGTTGCAAGTGTAGGCATAGGCGCAAACATGTATATGGACGTAGACGTGGATTTTCTTTTGATATTTTTCTAACTAAATGCTTTCTGATGTTTTTTTCAAATGATTTTATTTGTTAATTCCCCAAAATGATTTCAAGACAATATTCACAAGCAATAATCGTAGTATTTTGTAAATAAGTCTGAGAAAAGAAAAAAACAATTTGAAAGGTGAAAAGAAAAAGTGAAATGTTTTATTTATTATGCCTCTGAATAGGCGAATGTATAGGATGCAATTCCTAGAAAGAGGTAATTACAGAAAGTTTCAAAACTGTAAATAGCAATGAAAAAATGATAATTGTTATTGATGTTTCTCCAATATCCTTTTAATGGTTCCTGTCTCCTTTGCTTATGAGTCGTATGATTTAGACCCATATCTCCCTTTGTGGTTCATAGTCATAGTTCTTAGATCGCAATCTTTTTGTTCTTAATTTCTTTGTAAATGATCTTTAATTTTTGCCTGGATTGCCCTTTCAGGTTTTTGATCCACTGAGATGATTTTTTTGTTAATATGCCTCTAATTTTTCCTAGATCGCCCTTTAGGGTTTTTGATCCACCGGGATGCTCCTTTTTTCCTAAGTCGCCCGTTTAGGGTTCGAGCTTAGCGAGCTTTTTATACATCATAATTTTTGACTGCGTCTGAATTTTGCCAGATGTGGTAGTTCTTCCCCATCCATTGTTGTAAGGATAAGACCACCATCTGAGAATGTTATTTTAACTACGTATGGACCTTCGTATTTGGCTTCCCATTTACCACGTGAATCGAGGCGAGGTAGCAGAATCTTCTTGAGCACTAGATCCACTTCTTTGAATATTCGAGGGCAAACTTTCTTGTCGAAGGCTCTCTTCATCTGCTTCTGATGTAGTTGACTATGGCACAAAGCTGTCAAGTGTTTTTCTTAAATAAGGTTGAGTTGATTGAGCCGAGTCTGAGTTGATGTCGTAGAACCAGGGCTTGTTATCTGGTCCTTCTTCAATAGCAAGGCAATGTGCGGGCTCTTCGAAGTGTCTGATTGTAATTCGTGGTTCGTGGTTTGATCAAGTTACTTTGAACATAGATGATATAGTTGTCAGAGAGTCTGCCGTTTGATTTTCTTCATATGGGATATGATTGAAAGTGATCTCTTTAAATTCCACAACCAACTTTAAAACATGATCCTCGATATAGAACCAGTTTTGGGTGTTTAGTATCCCATTCGCCATTGACTTGGTATATGACTAATACAGAGTCCCCAAATACTTCGAGGTGCTTTATTCTTAGATCAATTGCAGCTTCTAGTCCTAGTATACAGGCTTTATACTCGGCGATATTGTTGGTGCAGTCGAAACCCAATCTTGTGGTATAGGGATTGTGATAACTCTTTGGAGAAGTCAAAACTTCCCCTATACCGTGCCCTAATGCATTTGAAGCTCTGTCAAACATAAGTGTCTAACGTGCCCCTGGCTTGGGTCCTTCGTCAGGTCTTGGTATTTCATAGTCACCTATAACCATGACACCTTTGTCTGGAAAGCTGAACTTCATAGGTTGATATTCTGACAGTGGTTGGTGAGCTATATAATAGCTTGATTGGCCTCTCTTCGACGCTTTGCTCTAAAATTGTGCCTAGCTTGATTTATTTTGGATCTTCTTCTGTGCCTAGATTAGTGGTCTTAATAGCCTCTTGATACAATTGTATGATGTTAGCATTTCATTTTATTTCCCTTGCCCTTTCCTTAGAGAATTCAAGATCTTCATCATCTTCCTCTTCGACTTGGTTGATGGGAGCATCAAAATTGTATCAGATCGCAACAGTAACATTATCGGTGGTTTTGGGCATGAATTTACACGTTTATTATGTTTTGGTGCAAATTTAGTATACGAAATTTGAAAATGCATAAGCAGAGAAAGTATTGCCATTTTGAAATTTAAGAGGTAAATGCAAAAGAAAGACAAGGATCTTAATTGAAAAAAAATATATAAATTTTATTAATTATAAATGTTGTCTGAAACAAAACGGGGGAACCCTTACAAGCAACCCCTATGCCCCGGGCTTGACATAGGTTCTTTCAAAAACAAGGAAAATTACTTAGGAAAGAAAACGATCTCGGGAATCTCCACGATAGTCCATCTTTTCAGTTCTTCTCTTGGGGCGCACTCTCGGATGATGTCAGTTGCCTTTTGGGTGTTGACTTTGTTAGATATCATCGCCACCTGTCTGCCATGCTCTATTCCCTTGTGAATGAAGGTCTCTTGGATTGGAGGAAACCGTGCTTTATCCTTTAGAGTAGCTACATATTTTTCTTCAGGGTATGGTCTGAATTAGACTATCCCCTGGTCCACTAGCTTTTGTAGCGTTCTTTCAAAGGCTTCATTATGTTCCAACAGGAACCCACATTCGAATAGATATTCCTTTAGCAAGTTGATTGGGGTTTTTGCATGTCTGGTTGCCCCAAAGTCAGTGACTAATTCAATTGCATTTATTGTGGGCCCACCATGCATAAGCATAAGGTTTGATTTGATGTTAGGTTTCTCAAAAGTGATGTCTTGAGATTCAAACAAGTCTTGGACCTTATGCTTGAATGACCAACATTTTTCTATGGTGTGCCCCAGAGAGTTAGCATGATATTCACATCTGGCGTCGGCATTGTACCTTCTCGGGAGTGGCTCGACTGGAGGAGCTATAGGCTTGAGTTCCACCAAGGATGCCTTGACAAGGTGTTGTAATAACTGGCTGGGTGGCATAGGGAGCAGTTCAAATTTTCTTTATGTCCTTCCGAATCTACCTTGCTGTTGTCCTTGTGGGATCACTAATGGTTGTGATGTCCATGGTTGTGGGGCTACATCATTAATTTCTCCCTCTTTTCCTTTGGGGTAGTTTGAAGCAGGCCTTTTTTAATGGTAGGGGGCATTTGATGGTCCCTCTGGTATTTTCCCACTCTTTATTCCGGTCTCGATTCTTTCTCCGATAGTCACTAGATCTGAGAACCCCGAAGAGATACTTCCAACCATCTTCTCATAATACAGCCCTTGCAAAGTTCCCATGAACATGTCAACTAATTTCTTCTCTAACATTGGTGTTTGCACACGGGATTCCATCTCCCTCCATCTCTGAGCATACTCTTTGAAGGACTCTTCTTTCTTTTGGGACAAATTATGGAGTTGCATATGGGTAGGCGCCATGTCTAGGTTATATTTGTAATGCTTTAAGAAAACATTATCAAGATCTTCCCAGGTTCGAATATGTGTTCGCTCCAATTTCATATACCAGTCTAAAGATGCCTCGCTTAAGCTATCTTGAAAACAGTTAATCACCAGCTTCTAATCGTGGGCATGGGCATGCATCTTCCTGAAATACATGCGAAAATGGTTTCTTGGACAAGTGAACCCTTTGTATTTTCCAAAATCAGGAACTTTAAACTTCGATGGTATTACCACATCAGGAACTAGGCCCATTTCGAGAGCGTCTACTTCGAAGGCATCAAAACCCTCTACATCTTTTAACCTTTCCTCCAGAGCTTTGTACCGATTCATGACCAATGGATCATCAATAGCATGAGTATTGGTCGTCATTAAGAGTGCCTGGTTGGCACCCTCTAGGTCGTGGTCTCCGTATTGTAGGTCCATGTAGTTGTCTGCATTATTAGTTGGAATTTGTAGGGTATATGATGCCCCTGCTTTTGGTGGTTGTGGGACGAACCCTTCTGTTTCAAACTCTCTGGTCTCTTGTTGGTCCATGATGAACTTTTGGAATCCTGCTTCTGGCTCTTTTCTTAGTTTGTGACCGCTTGACGCACCAATTGTCTGGGCTACTTCTTTGAAAGCTACCATGGGAATCTGATCCTGCCTGTCAATAATGTTCTTCAAAGCTAGGATAACTTTACTTAGATCTCCTTTCATTGAACTTACATCACCCTTTACTTGGTCGAGATCCTCTTTGAATGCAGCCTGACTTTCCTCGATTTACTCCATTTCTTTTTGTTGGTAGGCCCTTGTTTGATATGAAGGCCAAGTAGGTGGAGATCTTCTTCTACCAATGGTTTACTGGAGAGATTTTTTTTAAAAAAAAATGATGAGTTTTTATATGATATGTAAGGGTTTATGAATGAATGCATGGAATGAATATGTATGAATATGAGTGGGGTTAAATGTCTTGTTCACTTGGGTATATATTTATTTTTCGCTTCCTTTTTATATATTCGGTGATCAGCTTAAAAACAGATACGTAAACGAGATGTGGAAACAAAATGCCTTTATTGAAGTTAACATAATTCAGATATTGAAAAATATTACAATCTTAAACCAAAACTTTGCTTGCGTGAAATCAAGCAAAGGGAAATAAGTCTTCTAGGTGCGCTTGTGGAATAGAGCTTGAGAAACCATCCATTAATTGCTCGACAAAGCATAAGAAAGTCTTCAGCATATTATTTCCCTTTTGTGGCTTTGATTTTAGACATGTTTGGCGCATTGACGTGGACAAGTTGTTTCCTTTGGTATCCATTTTTAAAGACAGTCACCGAGATCTTGATTTTATCATTATTTTTTGTACCATGTGGATAAGACAAAGAAACGGGTGACGAATATATGAAATGTATGAATGCATAGGTGTAGGGTTGAGTGACAGGATTTTTGTGATAAGTACCCTTATAAGGTAGGCTCTTTAAGTTTAACCTACGGTTAGTCTACCCTCCCAGAAGGTGGTTTCCTTAAGGGTATCATGAATAACACCAGAGGGAAAAGGCACAAGGGCCTCCCTTAGGTGGAGCCTCTTTACGGACCGAGACTTTTGTCTCAAAGTTGTGAAAGGTCTCGTCATGATATTTTAGGTTAAGTTCGTTAAAAAGAGTCATGGGTAGCCTTCTAGAGTCCTACTCGTCAAGGGGATATCTCTCGATAAGTATTCCTTTTTCGGAAGTCCACCGACTCTAGGAGAAGTCGTCACATAAACTCGCAGGGATAATGTATCCCCTAAGATAATAGACGAACCTTCTTTCTAAGGGTTTATTTGAGAATATGTTTTTGAAAAATAAAAATTCCCGCCACGCAGTAAATATAATGATAAGAGATATTGACAATAAATAAATAAATGAAGTAAATAGATAAATGCAATAAATAAATAAATAAATAAAAACCCCAAAGTAAAAACCCTAAAACCTAGAGTGAAGTCCCCAACAGAGTCGCCAGCTGTTGCGACTGGTTTTTAAATACAGAGTCGCCACTATTAGTTTTTATCCTAGGGAAGGGTATCTAATAGGAAACCCTAATTCGCAGACAGAGATTCTAGGTTTCAAACTCTATTAGACGAAAGGAAGGTGTTAGGAACCTTTCATCTACCTTGTTCACAAGGATACTAGGTTTAGGTTTAGGTTTGGGGTAAAATAGGGGAAAAGGTTTAAATTTTTTATAGGGGAACCCGCCATGATTTTTGATCGTAAGCATACGTATCCTCTTATGAGGAATCAGAGTCCCGATTCGTAGTTCGTATGGGGTTGGTGTTTTTTAGGGGTTGCAAATGTATTTTGAATCACCTCGCATTTTAACCGGTTGTAGTGATTGCGGAGATTTTGGCTAAATGCCCGATTAGTCAAAATCCACTTGAAACCCTTTTGTAAAAAACGGTTGATTAGCTTAGTTGATTGCGAAAAATAGTTTGATGATTTGTTGTGTTTTTTTTAATCGTATTAACTGCAAAAAAAACTCTTTATTAGTGCATGATTAAAAATATTTGGTGCAAATTATATAATAAAATAATATTCATTTTTGATATAAAAATAATTTGCCTGTTAATATATAAATAATAATAATTAATAATAATTAATTATGAAAAGAAATAAGTAATAACAATAATAATATAATAATAAAATTATATTAAAATATGATAATTATATAGAAAAATAAATAATAATATAAAAGAAATAAAAAAATAACTTAATTGAGTTAAACCAGGGGGTGCGTTTTCTAGTTATTCAGTAAAAGAGGGGGGTGCTGTAATTAGATTGGGTTAGGCCCAAATATGCAGGCTGGACAAGGTGGTATGAATTGCTTTGCATTCTAGTAAAAGGATTGAAGGGGTGTGCTAAAAGGAAATGAGCCTAGGCCCACTATGCTTTGGAGAGATTCAGGGAGATTGAATGTAGCGCGGGTTTAGGGGTTTACCATGTGACTTGGCCTTAAGGCCGTCAGATCGATATCAAACGGATAAGAACGAGGGACCATGTTAGTTAGGGTAGGCGTGCATGCATGTGATTGAACGAACATTACAAACAATGTTTTAATATTTTGTTTTTCATTTTCATTGTTTACAGTAACAACAACCCATTCATCTTCCTCTCTTTCACTCACGATTCCATTTCCTTTCTTCCCTTACAAACCTAATAACCCTAGATCTATCTTCCTTCTTTTCACCCAACCTCACAGTAACCGCGGCGGTGCTCCTCTCAACTGGACCTTTACCTACTGTAAGTCGAAAACCCCCCACAACTAAAATAAAAAACAGCTAAGTTGGTTTACCCCGTTTTGTGATGTGTTCTCCAAATACGTCAGATCGGACGCTCCTTCTTCTGATCTTCTTCTCTATGTGTTTGATAGGTGACAGTGGAGTGAAAGGTTGAAGATGGTGGTCAGCGGCTAGCGATTAGGGTTTCGTATATTGAAACCCCAATTGCATCAACCTTCTTCTTCAATGCAAGGCTCGCTGTTCTTCGAGTTCATTCGCTTTGTTTTCAAGATATCCTTTGTATTCTTCCTCTTCACGGTGTTTCACAGTAATCCCCTCCATTTCTGTAATTTAGTTTAGATTTATATTGTGGTTTTTATATTTTTAGGGTTTTGTGAATTGTTGCCTTAGAATTAGGGATTAGATAGAATTAGGGATCGGATAAACTCCTATAATTGTTTGCAATTGATTTTGTAATAGATTGAAAATAGGTTTCTGTAATTAATCTTGATTTTTACTGTAATTTTCGGATTCTTGTAACAAAGATTTATTTGTAAATTTAGTTTATACTATTTTCTGGATTTTATTCGCAATTTCTTGGGCTTTGAATCAATTTTGAAGATTTGGTATAATTTAAGATCTGATTTGGGTTAATATAAATTCTACATTTGATTGAGTTTTAATCTTTACAGTATTAGTTTTACTGCAAAAAAATATGCGCTAATTATTCCAGATTGGGCCTGCTTTGGTCAAGTATTCTTTGTTTGTTCAGCCCGACAATAAACGAAATTGGGCCCTTAATAGAAATATTACTTATCCGCTTTTCTTAATCCAAACTAGTGGATTATTCTAAAACCAAACTCTTTATTCACAAAAAATGATTTTATTAATCTTAATAATAAATTAACCAATAAATTCATGGATAAGATTATAATCCACAAATGCCAAATGCCAAATGGGCCAAGAGTTAGAGTTTAATCCGTAAAAAAATTCTTTTTTTACAGCGATCCTTTTTTTTCCTTTTTTAAAACAAAACAACAAAAAAGGACAAATGTGCTGGCTTCTTTTAATAAGACCTTTAATGGGCTTAGTATTCGTAATTGCACCCCTTATTTTTACTAACATCAACAAATCCTAAAGGACCTAATAATAACTAGAACTTATTGAATTTGAAATAATTTTCCATTTTAGAATCGCATGGGCCAATGGCCAACATGCCTCGCGAATGGATTCATGGATACACAAGTCTTTATGATTTAGGAAACCCCACTCTCCTGAATTTAAATTACACCCCTGATCGTCTTGAGTAAAGATGGACCATCAGATACTGCTGTACCATCTTTAATATTTCTTCTATTTTAATTTTGAAAAATAAAATCTTCAAGATATGGAAAATTTGGGGTACGATAGAAACAAACAAGATCCATATGACAATGCAGTGAAGAATCATAAAAATGCCATTGTAGATGAGACTTGACTCCATATGGACTTGTTGATTTTGACGGCGCGATGTAATCTTGATGCTTATTCGGGCACATGACTTCTTTGTTATGAGGGGAATTTGCAAATGGCTTTGCTGAGGAAACAAGAGCTTTTGTATAAAAGGAAATCCCTAAAGCAACCTCAACGGGGACATGCGAACAAGCCTAGGCAAGAGATTCTTAAATACATTTCGCTTGTCCTCCCAGAGAAATGGGCATTCACTGGGGAGAAGTAAACTTTTGCCACTATCACGGGGCAATGAAACAATTCGGGGGAAAGTAAAATATTCACAAACAAGTAGATGAGTGCTTCATCAAGAGGAAAATCGAACATGCTTCTCGCATAGTATGACAGTTGTATTTAATAACCACATTACAAGCAACTTTAAAAAGAAATTAATAAACTATAACTTAGATTATCATGTTTATGTAGGGCCAACAAAATTTATATGCACATGTTTATCAAAATATTAGACGTTTTTGCAACAAAAAAAAACAGTAAAAGGAAGTTACGTACACATATATAAAAGAGGATCCTTTATTGACTTGAAAAATCATCCTGTGAAAAAGGAATTTACATTTGGAAACAATTTCTAGAAAGAGGTAATTGTGAAATCAAAACAAATGAGTGTTTACAAATTGAAATGTGAATACGAATATCCATCAAGTTCCAACTGTGCTATAGCTTTTATGACCTTAACGCTCCCATCTCCTTGTTTTCTGAAGAAGCATTCTTAGATTGGTTCCAAACCCCTTCCATTCTAGGTGACCAAATGATAATAGATGAAAAAGAAATGTGGGATCCAATGCTGAGCGCATTCATTTGCTTTAAATCCCTAACTTTTTCCTGAATCGCCCTTTCGGGTTTTCGATTCATCGGGATACCCCTTTTTTGCCTAAGCTTCCCTTTCGGGTTTTCAACTTAGCGGGTCTGTTCATGCAAAGTATTTTTTAACTACGTCAGCATTCACGGGGAGTGGGAAGTATTCACTGTCGATGGTTGTGAGCATCATCGCTCCACCAGAGAAAACCTTTCTAACCATGAATGGTCCTTCATAAGTCGGAGCCACTTGCCTCTGGGATCACCCTGAGGAAGGATTATCCTCTTTAGAACAAGGTCACCTGGTTTGTAACATTGAGGCGGTACCCTCTTGTCAAAAGCTTTCCTCATCCTTTGCTGATATACCTGACCATGACATACAACCGTCAATCTCTTCTCATCGATGAGTTCTAACTGATCCATCCCATTATGTACCCATTCACTTTCATCAAGCTCAACATCCCTCATGATCCTTAGAGAAGGAATTTAGACTTCCAGAGGCAACACTACTTCTGTGCCATAGACTAGAGAGAATGGGGTTGCCCTAGTCGAAGTACGCATAATTGTGCGATAACCATGCAAAGTGAAAGGTAACATCTCATGCCAATCTTTATACGTTACTACCATCTTCTGTACAATCTTATTAATATTCTTATTGGCCTCTTCAACAACACCATTCATCTTTGGTCGATACAAAGAAGAGTTGTGATGCTTGATCTTATAGGACTCACAAAGCTCCTTCTTCATTTTGTTGTTCAGATTAGACCCATTACCGACAATGATCTTTTCAGGAACTCTCTAACAACAGATAATATTATGCTTAATAAATCGATTTACCACTTGCTTGGTAACGTTTGAATAACATGTAGCTTCGACCCACTTAATGAAATAATCAATGGAAACCAGAATGAAACGGTGTTTGTTGGACGCATTCGGTTTGATTTTATCGATCATATCAATTCCCCACATCGCGAACGACCAAGGAGAAGTCAAAACATTCAGTGGCATCGGCGTCACATGCACTTTATCAGCATAGACTTAACATTTGTGACAAATCCGTGTATGGTTATAACAATCAGTTTCCACTGTAGACCAATAATAGCCAGCTCTTAAAATCTTTTTGGCCATGGTATGTCCACTGGAGTGAGTCCCGAAGTCACCTCATGTATCTCTTCAATAATTCTAGCTGCTTCTTTCTTGTCGACACATCTTAACAGTAAACCATCATGATGCCTCTTATACAACACACCACCAATGATGAAGATCACTCTACACGCTAACGCTTTCCCATGAGTCTTGCAATCTGAGCCTTCAACTGCTTGTTCTCTTCTGTATACCTGTCAACAACCCCTTTCCAATCACCAGAGTCAAGAAGTGAATGAATAAGTCCTGATCGAGCTCTAGAGGAAAATAAATCCTCTTGTCTCTTCATCATCTCCATAGCACGACTCTCAAGAATCTCGATCAGATCATCCTTCTCTTTCAAGTTTGCTCGATAGGAAATCTCCAATGTCTGAAACTTGTTCTTCCAAGCCTCCTTCTCCTGCTGCATCCTAACTAGGGCAAGCTGAAGTTATTCCACATCATCTAAAAGTTAAGGAGTGGTCTTCACAAATATATCTAGCATGGGTTCTTCACGGGAATATGGCATCTTCAACTAAATTTCCCTTGCCTGGACCCACCGGAGATAAGGCTCCAAAGAAACAACTTCTCTATGTCCCAAGTCCTTTCTACTCTTCCTGTGAATATGGCGCCAAGCCTTTGAAATTTCCTCCTTAGACTCCTTATTATTCTCTCCCAATTTGAGAAAGAAAACACTCAGATGGATACTATTTGGCTTGTCTCTCATTGGATATCCAAGCTAACATCATGCAAGAACGAGATTGTAGTTAATTCCTCCCTTTGTACCGAGAAGGGGTACATTAGAGAAACTACCACAACTATTAACAATCTCCATATCATAGTAAGCTTGATGATACCAAACAATGTTAGAATGAGTGAGGGACATGATCTTCAGAGCCCAATGAGGTTCCTTCTTGATATCCAAGAAAGCATCAGACCGAGGTAAGTGATACATAAACCATTGATATAACAAAGGCGTGCAACAAATCATCATCTCTACATGATAATAATCCCAAGGATGAATGGAGTAATAAGCATCTCCTAATAATGTAGGAACTGGATTCCCAATCAAAAATATCCTGATGGCATTGATATAGACAAATTTGTCGATGTTACGAAATAAGAACAATCCGTAGGAAATTAGAGAAAATATAGCCTCAAATGCGACTGTACTCTTCATCCTATAAAAGTAGAGATATTCTCCAATAAAAATGGAGTGGGTAATCCTCTGATTCCTCCTTTGGTAGTCATATTTGCCTCGATCCCAGACTTCCCCAAATGGACCATAACAGCAACCTCATGAGACTTGGGCTCTCCCTCTAAACCGGTGAAAGGAACACGATCGATAACACGTAGGCCCAGTAGGTAAGAATACTCCTTCAATGTAGGCATCAACTGATAATCAGGGAAAGTAAAACATCGACACATTGGATCATAGAACTGGACCAAAGTCAATAGAATACCCTACTTTATCCTGAGCTTCATAAGAGACACAATGGATCAAATTTCTTCCAAAAATCTGTAAAACTCTTGATCTCGGGAATCAGACTCATCAATTCAACTATCTTAGGATCCTTGAAACTATACTTTTGGGTCTTTCTTTTTCCAGAATCCATGGTCAAAAGTACCTGAGATATTCGCAAATGATACTACAGTTAAAGGGGCCTCCAATGAGTGGGGGATCTCATGTCTACTTTTTTTGGGATTACTCCCTCAAAGTTAACATGACTATACTGCCCTTCCTATCTTAGGTTTTCCCAAGTTCGGGTAGAGGACTTATGAGAAATCACCAAGCACCCTAAAAACCAGGAAAATCCATACAAACATATATACAAAATATAATATACAACACATAATAGCACATACACAAATAAACAAAGATAGGCTCAACCCACTTAAGGATGGACCCGAAATTGGTCGATCTTTCCCTAGTGAAAGTCGCCATTTTTTTTGTAGTGGTAGAAATGTTGAGTCTAAGCCATTGGATTGACTTAACTCGCGCATATCAAAAAATAACCCAAAAAGAGGGGGGGGGAGAGAATCTAAGTTCGGGGGTTGGTTATGCAAAGGGAAGGTAATAGCACCCTAAACATCTACGGTACTTCGCATGAACCTCTTTGAAAATATGTGTATTATGGCTATAAGAGTTGTATAAAAATAGATGGTAGAAATGGGAACAAAAATATTTTTTTACAACTTTTACACGCGCCACGGTTGCGAACCTTTAGTGCCTACATACCACCTCCCGTGCAATAGGGGATCAGGGTACTCGTAGTTCACCTTTAAAAATTTAAAAACACGAGTGTGTTGGTTATTTTTAAGAGATAAGACATCATCGTCATATGCGAGTGGAAAACATACTTACTACCCACGATTATGAGAAAGGAGAATTTGCGTCATCTCAAAGTGGAGGATATAACTTGGATTTTAAAATCAACAAAGCCTCACTCAACACCCAAGTATAAAATATCTCACTTCACTACATATCATAGAAGTATAGTAGCTTGCATCACTACAAGGGTTAACAAGAGTCTAATCTTTTGAGAAAATTTTAAGATAAAAAGCCAAAATGGAAAAATAATTTGAATGAGATTGATTGACTTTTAGTCTTCTCAAAAAAAATCAAAGTATTATTAAGTTGGTTAAAATTTGATTAAGAAACGATTTTTGAAAATGCATGGACCTAAGTCCAAGTTTATTATGAAAGCGATTCAAGTTTAGAAAACAAGAATATTTCTGAAAAGAAGGGGGAAGATTTTTGAAATTAAAGAAGATGGGAGGAGGTGAAGGGACTACCCTAAAGCATAAGATAAAAGATAGGGAAAAGAATCATCTAACCAACAAGAAGCCAACACTTGACATAATCAGTCAATGTAGAATTTACATCCTTTGGATTGAAACCAAACAAGCAAAGATAATAAATCTCTTAAGAAAACCAAGCTTCAAATGCATTAAGTCTTCACACAAAAAATCAGGCAGAGTAACGGTTGTATACAGATGAATTCCCAATCCTAGACAAAGCATATAATCAGAATAATCCACATTCAAAGAAAACAAACAAACCAATGTCTCGGGATAAACCCCAAGAACTCCAGAGAAAATAACAATAGAAGTCACCAAGGTCTCAAGGTAGGTCAAGGTCTCTACTCCTAAGTCCAAGAAGTCGATAACTCCAAAATGCCAAGGATAGTAACCAAATAGTCCAAGCAACCTTAAATTTTTTTTATTGTTCAAGTTGGTTATTAGGTATCTTCAAAAAGAAAATGAAAAGCTCAAGTGATAAAAATAAAAATGACATAAAGATAAATGCTCAAGTGATCAAAGATGAAAATAGCATGAAATGTAATTGCTAAAATAAATGGTGCGTAAAAGTAAAAGCGTAAAGTAAAATCATAGAAATAAAAGTCAATTTTTAATGGGTTAGAAATTAGAGGTTAGTTGAATGACCATCTTGAATCTTGAATTTGAAAACTCATTAGAAGATTGATAAAATTAAAGCCTCTCAACAACAAGTTTCATTTTCTTTTTGTCAAGTATATCATTCATTTCAAAATCTCGAGGCAATAACAAATGGTTAACGATGTTTGAATGATTCACTTAGTCCAAAATTTATGAAGATTCATTAGAGGATTGATAACACCTAAGCCTCCTAACAATGAACCTCAAGGTTGTTGGATCAAAGGTTTTAAATTAAACATACTTGGTCTTGCAAACATAGGTTTGGGCCACGAATGATCATTTCTCGAATCGGGACAAATTTTAGTGCTATGTTAAGCAATCATAAGTGGATTTATATAGAAGTTGCACCTATTTTAAGGCTGGTCAGTAGCAATCTATGTGCCATATGTTTGGAGAAATGATATGTAGATCATCCTATATTAAAATGTAGCACAAAAAAGAAAGAGATAAGATGAAGAAGGAGGGGATGCATTGTATGAAATTAGGGTTTCAAATATCATCAACATCATTCATCCTTTTTGGTGGATTTGGTTTCTCAACCCATCAACACCCAAGATCAAATAAGGTTGAAGAATTTGTTACAAAATGAAGTCCAAGTCAGAACCAAAATAAAAAATAATAAAAATAATATTTAAATAAAACAATGTTTAAATGGTTAATAAAAGGAAAATGAATGGTAAAATACACAAAGCATATTAAGACACCAAATAAAAATCTTTAAAAAAAGTCAGAGGTCAAACATGATAAAATAAAGGTTGACAAATTTTTTTAGAATTTTTTAAAGTCAGAAACTATTTTTTAAAATTGAAGAAAATAAGCAAAATAAACCAAAATTTGTGAAAAATAGCAAAATCAGAAATGAAAATAAATTGAGGTCACCAATATTTGTCAAGAGGTCATTGGATCCTTCCAAAAAAAATTCAGAATTCAAAAATTAAGAAAAACATTTTTAATCAATTAAAACAAGTTAATTAAAGTGAAAAAAAATATAAAAATATCAAATCATAAAATAAAATTGTGAAAAAATAAAAATCAGAAAGAGAAAAATCCAAAATATTTTTAAGAATTTTTTCAGATTTTAAGTCAGAAATGAATTTTTTTATGAATTTTTGAATTTTAAATCAATTAAAATATAAATTTAGAAAATAAAAATGAAACCAAAAAGATATAGACCATTGGAGCAATGTTAAAACACGTTAGTAATCAAATCCAAGGGATCTGGCGTGCTGTGCATATCATGGTCATTAGTGATTAAACTACTAGATCAATATTAAATCAAATTTTTGAAAAAAACAAGTGGCGTCTTGTCATTGGTTGAGAGATGACACGTTGATCATCTTCAACCTCCAGCCACGTGAATTGCAGGTCTCTCAAACTGTAAAATTAGGAGCTCATACCAATGCCATTCGCTTCGTCTCATCAAGACGAAGACAAACGTACCCCCGTGAAATATTTATTTAAAGTGTAGCTCAGTCGATTTGCAAAAAACCAGAAGGAAAAAGTTGAATAGGGATTTGAAAATTCATGGCCAAAACTCACTTCCAGTTGAAAACAAATGATGCGACGAGTATCATAATGATGAGAGCTTCATTGTGGTAGCAAATTTTAAGAGAATTAATGAAGGAATCTATCTATTGAAGTTCAAATTCAGAGCTCTGAAACTTGACTTTGTTAGCATGATTTAGGATGTTTCAAGGCTTGGTTCTTCTTCCTTTAGCTTCAGTGAAGTTCAAGGATGAAGAATTAGCAAAGAAAATGGATTGAAGAAGGTTGCAAAACCAAATTCAAAGTTGCAGAAATGTGAGTTTGGCAGGGTGATTTTGGCTGTTCAAGCTTGAGAAAATGAATGCAATATGGCCCTCTATTTATAGAAGAGTGAATGGTGAAAAGAATGGGAAGCAATAGTGAGGTTTGGAGGGAAAACGAAGGAAGCCCGAAAGTGAGAAAAGTGTGACTTGAATTTGCTTAAAACTTAGCTAACTCTTGCATTTTGAACCTTAATTCAACTTTGGGTACTTGATTAAGCATGTTTAAACCAAAAACACGTGCTAATTTGGTGTTTAGAAGCTGGATTATGGATTTCAAATTCTGACTTGAAGTGAAACTTCAATTCCAAGGTACCCACTTTGAACCAATGGTACTCACAGCTCAAGTGGTCTTAGGGAATAATTCTTGAAGCATTTGAAAGATAAGGTCACCATCTTTGCAATGTTCCAAAAGTGAGATAAAATGGATGTTTGAGCTAAGAGTTGTGATGAGTTAAAGTTGAGAAAAACATACTGACTTTTTGTACTTAGAAAAATTCTAAGATTTTCTTCAAAAATAACCTATAATGTTTTGAGTTCAAACAAGGCCTTCCTCCAAAATTAAGCTTTGATCATTGATGATAGATTGAAATAGACTTCCCAAAGAGCATTGTGAAACTTGACACTCAAAAATACCAAGTATTGAAAAAGTTCTGGTCTTGTAAAATTAGTCAAAATCCATGAGGTGACCTATAATCTTTTGAGTTATTAGGGCATATTCTAACAATTTTCAAGTCTTGCACATGAAATAAGAGTTGAAATTCACATCCTTAAGATCATTATGGAAAAATAATTGGCTCAAGGAGATAAGAATTGACCAAGTTATGATCTTTTGAAGTCACATAAGGGGAATTTGATGGCCTATCTAGAGGACTTGTAATATTTCTCCATCATTAGGGATCTTCCACACAAAACTTTCTTGAGACTTTTGAAGTTATTTACTTATAAACCTTTAAAGAGAAGCATATATTTGGAATCACTCAAAAATCTTAAAATATGAACAAGATATAGCCCTTAGAAGTTCAAAACCCTAGCTCCTAAAGCACCAAAATGACTTGGAAGCCCCTTTCAATTTTGACAATCTTCCTTGCACGATATCATTTTCCATGTGAATAGAAGTTATTGTGGATTATAATAAGAACCCATAGAAACAATAACCACTTCCAAATATTAAGAATTGAGAGAGTTATGCACTTGTGATCGAGGAATCAAGAACTTGTCCAATTAGGTCAAACTTCTTCAATCAATCCCTGCATCTTTTGACTTTCTTTGACAAATTGAGGCATGATGAATCATAGTAGACCTTGTCATGATATTACTTTAAAGAATCTTCAATGATTAAGCTTGAATATCAATGAAGCTTTATTGAAGAAGGCATGGAAATAAACTCATGAACCTATAAATCAACCTGATGAAATGTGTTGTGCCCTCACCTATATTATCATCATTTACAGCAAACATTCATTGTATTTGTTACTTACAAGTTAATAAATATAAAACATATACAAATCAAGGTGCTTGGTGATTCCTCATGAGAAAACCTAAAGATAGGGAGAAAAACCAAACCCTAGTGTGATCTTGATATGATTAAGTTGATATGAGATGATAGAGGAATCTTAGGGGCAAAAATTGGGGTACAAAAGCAGCCCTTATTTAGTGTCATCTATCTGGAGATGCAAAGGTTGAAATTTTCGTGTCGACGCGATTAAAGATACTTAAATATAAAACAAGCCCTATTTTTGGACCTAAGAGGCCATGCAATGCTTAAGATTATGAATGCAAATGAACAGATCCAAAGGTGACATGGCAAACCGCTGGGGAAACATAAAATAAAGGATCAAAAGAAAATTCGACCAGGAAAATAATTCACTGGTGAACAGAAGACTCAACTCTACTGGGGTAAAGCCCAAGGAGGAGATAAAGTAACATCAACTCAAATATTGAGGAGAGAAAGTAAAGGATAATAATGATCGACAGATAATTGTAAACTATCTACTCACTGAGAAGATAGCAAAAAAGGAAACGTCGACCCATATGGGGAGGGAAATGGTAGGATAATAAAGGTAAATACCAATATTAGGGTAGGCCACAAATGACCACCATCAGTAATTATGACTAGAAACAAATTAATTCTTCATAACAAAGTGAGTCTCAACGGCGATCTATCTCCCATAATAACGAGACTACCATTCATCGGAGTAACAAATCTCAACAACGAACTATCTCCCATAATGACGAGACTACCATCCATTGGAGTAAACATCTCAACAACGAACTATCTCCCATAATGACGATACTACCATTCATCGAAGTAACAAATCTCAACAACGAACTATATCCAATAATGACGAGACTACGATCTATTGGATTAAACATATCAACAACAAACTATCTCCGATAATGACGATACTACCATTCATCGGAGTAACAAATGTCAACAACTAACTATCTCCCAAAATGATGAGACTACCATTCATCAGAGTAACAAATCTCAACAACGAACTATCTCCCATAATGACGAGACTACCATCCATCGGAGTAACAAATCTCAACAACGAACTATCTCTCATAATGACGAGACTACCATCCATTGGAGTAAACATCTCAACAACAAACTATCTCCAATAATGACGAGACTACCATCCATTGGAGTAAAAAAATCCTAACAATGAAATATCTCCCATAATGACGAGACTGCCATTCATCGGAG
The DNA here is from genome assembly GCA_948472305.1 of Vicia faba. Taxonomy (NCBI): domain Eukaryota; kingdom Viridiplantae; phylum Streptophyta; class Magnoliopsida; order Fabales; family Fabaceae; genus Vicia; species Vicia faba. Next base: position 228,359,595 of record OX451736.1, on the reverse strand, counting down.
TAAAAAATATCAACAACGAACTATCTCCCACAATGACGAGACTACCATCCATTGGAGTAAACATATAAACAACGAACTATCTCCCATAATGACGAGACTACCATCCATTATCGGTGGACATCCTAACAACGAACTATCTCCCATAATGACGAGATTACCATCCATTACAGTAAACATCTCAACAACGAACTCTCTCCCATAATGATGAGACTACCATTCATCGGAGTAAACAAATATGACTCTTCTTTTGGAACTAACAGACTAACTAGGGAAGTACAGGTTGCTCAAATAAAGAGACCTGTCACGTGCTGATATGAGAAGCCTGTTGGGAAAATAAATATGACTTCTTTGGGGAAATGCCAATTTATTCCTACTGTGGAGATAAAGTCTTATCGTGCAAAATAAATGCACATTTTCAAATTCCGGCTTAAAGCCTGCAAAAATCATAATAATAATGTTGTCGGGGTCCACTATTTCAAAACAAAAATAAACCAAAGTGAAACACTCAACAGAGACAACACATGATGAGAAATAAACTCAAAAGGGAAACACGGTCTTAATCAGACAATGAGCTGAATAGGAAGGCTGCAGCGAAACTCTTCCATGAGGGATAACTCAGTGGGGAAATTGAAAGGATATACACCTTCAACTTAAGATTGACAATCTATTGAAGAGAGGGTAACATAACTCTGCAAAATAGGATAATATGCCACCAAAATATTAATGAATGCAAATGAGAAATTAATTTTAATTCAGCTATGCATGATGTATGTATGAATGTATAAATGTTATCATGTTTATGCTACCAGCACAGACACATAACAATGGGAACAACCAGACAAAACCCACTTGGGTAAAAGTCAACACTGGGCTAAATCATGTCTAGGATGAAAGTTTCATAAGAAAGTAAGCACCAATGGAGGAAACAAATTCCTACTTCACGGCTTAACTCCTCTGGGTAGAAACATAATCCGAAAATAAACAAGTCAAAATAGTGCACCAAAACAGACACAAGGATATAACAACCTCCTTTAGGCTTCATTGGGAAACATCACACAGACTTCAAATGGGGAAAACAAAATTTCAAAGTCTAGATTTCCACTGGAGATAATAATATTGACTTCATTAGGGCAGATGAAAACCACATTGTTGAGGTATCAACTGGGGATATCGTGTTGACTTCAATGGGGAGGACAATACCACATCATTGAGGGGAGCCCAAAATACGTTCTTCAATTCCAAGAGTGATGATCACACAAACTTCCCTAGGGATAAATTATGAAACCACATGGGGATAACAACTTTAAGAGAGAGACGTCATCTCAACTTTACTTGGGGATTCAAGAAGTCAAACAATACAGCAAGAAATCAAAATTGTGGGTATTTTAAATCAAACCCAGCACTCGGCGGGATAAAACCAAAAAAGTTGACAACTATTTCAACACTTTTTAGAAAAGATACATCCCTTGTCTAGCTGCCTAGGAAACAAATAAAAACAATAATGCTATTACTCTGAAGAGCGATGCTTTGCAAATGATTCTACTTCAATACACAAAGGGAGAAGGGAATTTCGTCATATAAGCGAAGACCTTACTGGGGAATCTGGGATAGAGGCTTCAGACCATGAAAAACTGAAATCAAAATAATCACCATGAAGAAAAGCTGAATCAAGACTTGACTGGGGAATATGGGATTACAGGCCCAACATTGCTCTATACATCAATTGGTATCAACTCTAACTATTTGAGAAACACAAGGAGATCATGCGCATATCAGCAAGAGTGACCTGAGAGAACTTTCCTAGGGAATATATACTTCTAAAATTTCAGAGTTCGTCCATTCTCGGAATCACTATTTTGTTTTTCTTGAGTCATAAAATCTAAAGTAAAAAGTAATTTGTAAATTCTTTTCAAACATAATTTTATTGTTAAATCTTTTTGTTTTGAAAATTACCATCAATAATAAATGGAATCTTTGCAAGCAGAATAAAATAAGAACTACAAAGAATTGGATAAAAGCTCAAATTTTATTAATAGAATGGTAGTCTCCGAATGGCAAGACCCCATAGATGATTACAAAGTTTGGAAATGGTAATATATTGCAAAAGATTGATTGAGATACAATGACCACTATTCTCCCTAACAACTTTGAATTCTTGAGAAGTGACTTCTGTTGAAGTGTAGTGAGGATTCGAGAAGATTGTTGCTTTAATGATCAAGTCTTGTCTGATGCAGTTACTTTCCCAGAAATCCATGACTTTTGCCTAGGTTGACCTTGCGGGTTTTTAACCTAACGGGAAGAATTTATTCTGTTTGTGTCTTCTATTTTTGCCTAGACCACCCTTTCGGGTTTTAGCCTACCGAGACACTCTTTTTTTACTAAGTGTCCTTTTCGGGTTTTCGACTTAGAGAGTTGTTCTTTTTTTCTTTAGGAAAACTATTTCTTGAATGCATTAGCATTCATAGGACGTGGGAACTCCTCGCCATCTATAGTTTCAAGAATCAATGCACTGCTAGGGAAGGATTTCTTGACAACATACGGGCCTTCAAAATTGGGAGTCCACTTGCCCCTAGAATCAGCGTTAAAAGACATGATCTTCCTGAGCACGAGGTCGCCTTCTTTGAATTCACGAGGGTTGACCTTCTTATCAAAAGCTTTCTTCATTCTCTTATGGTATAATTGGACATTACATAAGGCCGTCATTCTCTTTTCTTCAATCAAATTAAATTGGTCAAACCTGTTCTGGACCCACTCAGCCTCTGACAATTTGGTTTCCGTTATCAGACGTAAAGAGGGAATTTCAACCTCAACAGGGAGCACTGCTTCCATAACATACACAAGAGAGAACGGGGTTGCCCCTATTAAAGTGCGGACAGATGTACGACACCCGTGCAAAGAAAAATGGAGCATCTCATGCCAATCTTTATAGGTAACAACCATCTTCTAGATGATCTTCTTAATGTTTTTATTAGCAGTTTCAACAACCCCATTCTTCTTTGGCCTGTAGGGAGATGAATTGTGATGGACAATCTTGAATTCTTCATAAAGTTCTGTCAACATCTTATTATTCACATTCGAGCCATTGTCAGTGATAATCCTGCTTGGCACACCATAACTACATATAAGATTGTTCTTGATAAAGCGTACTACCACCTGCTTAGTGGAATTAGCATAAGAAGATGCTTCCACCCATTTGGTGAAGTAGTCAATTTCCACAAAGATAAAACAATGTCCATTCGACGCCTTGGGTTCAATCATTCCAATCATGTCAATACCCCACATAGAGAAAGGCCATGGGGAAGAAATAACATTAAGAAGCATCAGAGGCACATGAGTTTTGTCAGCATAAATCTGGAATTTATGGCACTTCTTTGCAAATTTGTAACACTCAGATTCCATTGTCAGCCAATAGTAACCAGTCCTAAGCATCTTTTTTGCCATCGAATGCCCATTGGCATGAGTCTCAAAGGAACCTTTATGGATTTCATGGATCAATATGTCTGCTTCATGTTTATCCATGCATCTAAGCAAGACCATGTCATAATTTATTTTGTATAGCACATCTTCATTGAGGAAAAAGCTCTCTGCCAAGCTTCTCAATATCTTTCTATCTTTGTTCAATGCACCAGTCTGGTATTCCCGAGTCCGGAGAAAATGCTTGATATGATAATATCATGGTTTTTCATCTGACATCCCCTCTTCTGGAAACACATGAGTTGGTCTATACAAACGTCGAACTGTGATATGAGGCACATCATTCCATTTATTTACTTGATACATAGAAGCCAAAGTGGCTAAAGTATCTGCCATCTGATTCTCATCTCTGGGAATATGATGGAATTCAACTTTATTAAAGAAAGGTAATAATCTTCTAGAAAATTCTTTGTAGGAAATCAAGCCAACATGACGAGTATCCCATTCTCCTTTAATCTGATTTATTACCAAAGTTGAATCGCCATATACATCTAAAAATTTGATTATGAGATCTATAGCCTCTTCGTGACCCATGATACAAGCTCCATACTCTGCCATATTATTGGTACAATCAAATGCCAATCTTGAAGTAAAAGGGATATGTGAACCATGAGGAGTGATAATCATGGCACCAATTCCTTTCCCATAAGCATTCATAACTCCATCGAACACCATACCCCACCGAGATTCAGGATCAAAACCTTACCCAGGAAAAGGTTCATCACAATATTTTAATTTCAAAAACATCACTTACTCATCAGGGAAATCATATTTAACGGACTGATAATCATCAACTGGTTGGTGAGCAAGATAATTTGCCAACACACTGCTTTTTATAGTCTTCTGAGTACAATATTCAATATCATATTCAGACAACAACATCTGCCAACGGGAAATTCTTCCAGTAAGAGCAGGCTTTTCAAATATACTTAATTGGATCCATTTTGGAAATCAACCAAGTAGTATGATTCAACATATACTACCGCAACCATTTTGCCACCCAGGCCAGAGCACAACATTATTTTTCCAGCATAGAATACTATGACTCTCAATCAGTAAACTTCTTGCTGAGATAATAAATGGCATATTCTTTTCTCCCCGTTTCATCTTGTTGTCCCAAAATACAGCCCATAGAACTATCTAACACTGTCAGATACATAATCAATGGTCTTCCTTCAACATGAGGGTGCAAGAAAGGAGGTTCAAGCAGATACTCTTTAATACTTTCAAATGTCCTTTGGCAATCATCTGTCCACCTAGAACCTTGATCTTTCTTTAACAACTTAAAGATTGGCTCACATGTTGCAGTCATATGGGAGATAAATCTTGAAATGTAATTCAAACGCCCAAGGAAACCTCTAACTTGCTTTTCAGTTCTTGGTGCAAGCATTTCTTGAATTGCCTTAACTTTGTCAGGATCGACTTCAATTCCTTTTTTACTGACAATGAAACCTAACAATTTTCCTGATCAAACACCAAAGGTGCATTTATTTGGATTCAAGCGGACACGATACTTCCTCAAATGCTGAAACAATTTCAACAAATCTTCTATATGCCATTTCTCAGTATGGGATTTGGCAATCATATCATCAACATATACCTCAATTTCCTTGTGCATCAGATCATGGAATAGGGTTGTCATAGCCCTCTAGTACGTTGCACCAGTGTTCTTCAACCCGAAGGGCATCACTCTGTAACAGAATGTTCCCCAGAGTGTGATAAACTTTGTTTTTCCATGTCCTCAGGAGCCATTCTGATTTGATTATATCCGAAAAAACGTCCATGAACGAGAATACTTTGAATTTTTCTGTACTGTCAACCAACATATCAATATGTGGCAATGGAAAGTCATCTTTTGGACTAGCTTTGTTTAAATCTCTATAATCAACACACGTGAAAACTTTTCTGTCTTTTTTTAGTATTGGGACAATATTGGCAATCCAATGAGGGTACACTGGTGTCACAAGAAAACCGGCATTAATCTGCTTTAAAACTTCTTCTTTATTTTTTACTGCCATATCAGGGTGAGTTCTTCGCAACTTCTGCTTGATTGGTGGGCATTCTGGCTTTAGCGGAAAATGATGTTCCACAATATCAGTATCCAATCTCGGCATGTCTTGGTATGACAAATTAAAAGATATCCACATATTCTTTCAACAATTCAATCAACCTGCTCTTTACGTCGGGATGAAGCAATGCTCCAATCTTGACTACTTTTGGATCTTCCTCTGAACCCAAATTAATCGTCTCCAACGACTCTTTATATAGCTGAATGGTACTTTCCTCACGCTCAAGCAACCGTGAAAACTCTTTTGGGATTTCATTGTATTCTTCTTATTCGGCCGCATACGCAGGATATTCAAAGTTTGGAGAGGGTGCATGGTCATTGTACTCAATATGTTTTTTAATTAATCTGCACATATGGTTTATGTTTGTTTTTAGAAACTGACACATATAACAAGTGATTATGCAAATTTAATTACAGTTATTATTTATTCTAAAATGATTTTTCTGATTACCATTTTCCTAGAAAAAGAAGAAAATAAAGACATAATTTGGGAATAAAAAAACTTTTATTATTGATTTTAAAGATCAAAACAACAGATATGCCTATACAATATCAATACTTTCACCTTGGGCAGAGTGAAAGATTTTTGAAAAGATTAACAAAAAAAAATTACTTTGAAATATGAATGTAAGAGGGAACATCAATAGTGATCCAATTTTGGACTCTGACTCCATGCGTTACGTAGTTCGGTATCTCTTGCTCTTATTCACCTTCTAGAATAACATTGATCCTTTGAGTAGTTGGATGAAGATAGCCCTCGATGTGGAAGATGTCTTAATATTTTCCCAAAGCAGATTTTGGCTTCATAATCTCACGTTCATTATTCTTCACAGAGAATCCCAATCCAAATCTATTCTTATTCACAGGTGGATCAACAATCTGCCCCCACACCTTACTAGGGCCATTATGCACTACCTGTTGAGAATCCTTAAATGAAGCTATAGAATCCTAATTTTTCCTCACATTATCAATGGATAAATCTTGGAACTGAGTTCTAACAGCAACTCCATCCGCTTCCACAACACTAAAAGAGGATAAATGAGATATTAACAAAGCCTTCTCTTCATTCATGATGGCCATCTTTCCTTCACAAACAAAATTCAGCTTCTAGTGCAAAGTTGGAGTAACAACCCCTGCATCGTGGATCCATGGTCGTCCCAGTAAATAGCTATAAGCAGGAAAAATATCCATAACCTGGAAAGTAATCTGAAATAAGTGCGGGACTATGTGAATAGGCAAATCTACTTCTCCGATGACAAACTTCCTTGATTCATCAAAAGCTTTTACAATGATGCCACTTGGGCGCATGGGAGTTCCTGGGTACTTCAGCTTCATGAGTATGCTCCTCAGTATGACATTCAAAGCTGTCCCATTATCAATCAGCACGTTAGACAACGAGCCATTCTTTCAATTCATGGAGATATGGAGAGGTAGGTTATGATTCCTTCCTTCATTGTGCAATTCGTCATCACAGAAACTCAGGTTATTACAAGATCTAATATTCCCTACAACACTACTGAATTGGTCCAGAGACATATCACTTTCCACTAAATCTTGGTCCAATATTCTCATCAAATATTCCCTGTGGGCAAAAGAGTTCATTAGTAAGGTTAGAATAGATATCTTAGATGGAGTCTACAACAATTGATCTACAATCTTGTAGTCACTTATCTTGATAATCTTTAACATGTCATCCACATATTTTTCCAAAGCAGCATCGCTAGAATCCCCCACTTCTTTCTTAGGTTTAGTACTTTCAAGAACCTTTTTATCAGCATTAACATTCCCTTGAATGACAGGTGTGGAAACACGGCCACTGCGGGTTACTCGGCTGGCTTTAGCAATATTCTTGACATCAGACAGAGGTTGGATGAGAATTTTCACACCATCCTCCAAGATGGTCGCATTGTATTTATATGGCACGGCCTTGTCTGATTCGTATGGTACAGGGTCTGGCAGGTATATAAGCACTGGAGAAACAACTGGCTTTCTATGGTACTCAATCTCTATAGGGGCGGGAACACCAAATCAAGGCACAAAAACATTCACCCCTTCTTCAGAATACTTAGACATCACATAATCATTGTGGGAGGACATATCTTCATTAGAAGAAAATAACTCATCTGCAGAAGCATACTCATCATCTGACATAGTCTCGGCTAAGCAATCTTCAATCACATTAATTCCATTGTAATCATATCTATTTCCTGAAACTTTGATAGTACCATTGTTCAATAATGACTTAACACCCCTTTTCACAATGGAACAACCACGAGAGTCTCTGCAACAAATCTGGCAAGACCCATAATGGTGTTCTTCTTGACCATCCATGTGACAGAAGGTAGTGTGTAACTGCACCAAGTCATCATTCATATGATTCACGTCAAAAATCCGGAATTCACCGAGACATCCATAAACCATATTCACATTTTCTTTGCACTCATCCCTTGGCCTAATTATATGAATGACGCCTTCGTCCATCATTTCCTGAAGATCATCTTTTATCTTATCACATCCTTGGATATCTGTACTACAAATACTACAACCAGCATGGTTATGCCTATAGTAGCTGAATTCACAGAGGTCAGCATGCATCTTCATCAAATCCCCGCTCACCAGGTTGATATAAAAAATGCGAATGTCCCAAGGATAACCAGCAACCATGTTTACAACATTTGCTTCTCCATGTTTAGGCAAATGATTATCTTTCACATTAGGGCTAACATCTCTAAAGGACAGGAGGCCGAATTTCACCATCTTTTGTACTCCAAATTTCAAAGGATAACAATTCTCGATGTTGTGCCCTGGGGCTCCCTGATGAAAAGCACATGTCTAGTCTGCCTTATAATACCAGGGTAAAGGTGATGGTACAACAGGGGGAGGCTTGGTTTGAACCAACTTCTTCTGAAGCAAAGCCGGGAACAACTCTGTATATCTCATTAGAATAGAGTCAAAGGCTTCTCTCTTCCGACTTTTCCCTTGATTCCCATGAGGAGATGGTCTCTGATAGGCAACAATGTTTGGATCTACATTAACAACTGGAGTCACTGAAGCAACCTCTTGTTGGTACTGATGATGTCTTCTAAGTGGCCTAATCTTCCTTTCCCCAATAACAACATTTATTTCAATTTATTTCTTTCGAAAGAATCTGTACGATGACTTCTTTGTCCCTTCATCTTTTGTCAAGCACCCTTCTTTGACAACTTCTTCTAAATCAACACCCATGCTCACCATCTCGGTGAAATCACTCGGCGCACTGGTGACTATCCTTTCATAGTAAAATGATCCAAGGGTTTTCAGGAAGACCTTGGTCATTTCTTGTTCTCCCATAGATGGCACCACCTAGGTAGATATCTCGCACCAACGTTTCACATATTCTTTGAACGACTCCTTGTCTCTCTGAGCCATTTCCCTTAACTGGTCACAATCAAGCGCCATGAACATATTATACTTATACTGTTTGATAAAGGCTTCCCCTAGATCATTGAAGGTGCGAATATTGTTGTTGTCCAAACTCATATACCACTTCATAGCAGCACCAGTTAAACTATCTTAGAAGAAATGAATCAGCAAACGCTGATCATCAGTATGGGTGGACATTTTCCTGATATACATCACGCGGTGGTCACGAGAGTAAGAGTTGCCCTTGTACCTATCAAATTCCGACACTTTAAACTTTGCTGGCACTTTTACATTGGGAACTAGGTAGAGTTCACTGACGTTCTGTCCAAATAATTCTTTTCCTCAAAGGGCCTTAACTTCCTTCTGCATCTCATTGAACTGGCCTTAAAAGTCATCCAACCGGTCATAGAAACCCACACTTTCACTCGATGGAGGAAAATGACGATAAACTTCATCATTAACAAACGGCATAACATTCACCGAAGGAGGTGCAGCATGATGGATCTCATTTCTAGCCATAGGAGTAACATGCACAACAGGAGGTGCGGGAGTAGCAGCAGCTTGAACAATTGGAGAAACTTGAGCATCAAGATTATAACCTTCTAGCATGAAATTTTCAAGGATTCCCCACGGGTAACCCTAAGGCATAAGATTCCTTGCCACAGTAACTGGAGTAATAGAAACGGGAACTGATGGAGCTTCGGAAGTGACCATTGTTTGTTGTGGCTGAGCAAGTGGTGGTTGATTTTGAACATCCACCAATGATTCCATTAAGCAGTCAGATTGGCCATATCGGCCTTCAAAGTAGTAACCTCTTCGCGCAACTCGAGATTCTCTTGTTCAGGATTCTCCATCTTCTTCCTGGAATTAGCCCGAGTATTATACTGGTGAGACATCTTGTTGAGCGAAGTCAGAGAAACGCAGTAAGACTCCTCGGTATGAACAAAAATGCAAGAAACATGTGTGATATGATGCATGATATGCAACGCACATGATTTATTTATCGTTAATAATATTTCAAGGAACTCAAAGATTTATAGACAATTTGCAAATACTAAAGTACTAACACATTTTGAAATATTGAAAATCTCACTATAATAACTTCCAAATGGATAACAACTTTCTAGTACAAGTTATAACTTTCTAAAATCCTAAGAAGGCAAAGCTGATGAAGATCACTCCACACGCTAACACTTTCCTATGAGTCTTGCAATATGAGCCTTCAACTACTTGTTCTCTTCTACATACCTGTCGGCAATCCCTTTCTAATCACCAAAGTCAGGAAGTGAATGACTAAGTCCTGATCGAGCTCTAGAGAAAAATGAATCCTCTTGTCTCTCCATCATCTCCATAACACGAATCTCAAGAATCTCAATCAGGTCATCCTTCTCTTCAAGTCTACTCGATAGGACAACTCCAACGTCTGACACATGTTCTTCCAAGCCTCTTTCTCCTGCTACATCCTAACTAGGGTAAGTTGAAGTTCTTCCACATCATCTAAGAGGGAAGGAGTGGTCTTCACAAATATATCAGGCACGGGTTCTTCACGGGAATATGGCATCTTCAACTGAATTTCCCTTGCCTGGACCCACCGAAGATAAGGCTCCAAAGAAACAGCTCCTCTAGGTCCCATGTCCTTTCTACTCTTCCTGTGAATATGGCGTCAAGCCTTTGCAATTTCCTTCTTAGCTTCCTTATGATTCTCTCCCTCTTTGAGAAAGAAACCACTCAGATGGATACTATTTGACTTGTCTCTCATTGGATATCCAAGCTAACATCGTGCAAGAACATGATTGTAGTTAATTCCTCCCTTTGTATCAAGAAGGGGTACATTAGGGAAACTACCATAATTATCGACAATCTCTACATCATAGTAAGCTTGACGATATCAAACAATATCAGAATGAGTGAGGGACATGATCTTTGGAGCCCAACGAGGTTCCTTCTTGATATCCCAAAAAGCATTAGACCGAGGCAAGTGAGAAATAAACCACTGATATAACAAAGGCGTGCAATAAGTGATCATCCCTCCATGATAAGAATCCCGAAGATGAATGGAGTGATAAGCATCTCCTAATAATGTAGGAACTGGATTCCCAATCAAAAAGATCCTGATGGCATTGATATCCATAAATTTGTCGACGTTATGAAATAAGAACAACCCTTAGGCAAGTAGAGCAAAGATAGCCTCAAATGCGACTGTACTCTTAATCCTAGAAAAGTAGTGAGAATTCTCCAATAAAAATTTAGCGGGGTAATCCTCTGGTTCCTCCTTTGGTAGTCATGTTGGCCTCGGTCTCAGACTTCCCCAAATGAACCATAGCGACAATATCGTGAGATTTGGGCTCTCCCTCCAAACTGGTGAAAAGAACATGATCAGTAACAGGTAGACCCAGTAGGTAAGAATACTCCTCCAATGTTGGCATCAAATGATAGTCAGGGAAAGTAAAACATCAATACATAGGATCATAGGACTGGGCCAAAGTCGAGAGAATACCCTCCTTCATCCTGAGCTTCATAAGATACATAATGGATCTAAATTTCTTCCTAAAATCTGTAGAACTCTCGATCTCTGGAATCAGACTCATTAATTCAGCTATCCTAGGATCCTTGAAACTGTACTTCCAGGTCTTTCTTTTTTCCAGAATCCATGGTCAAAAGTACCTGAGATATTTGCAAACAGTCGAGTTTAACTCCCTTGAAACAACTGTTTTAAAGGATGCTCATGGGTGCATGAGTGCATGATGCAACAATCACACACAAGATTACAAACATGGGGGGGGGGGGGGGGTTGAAGAAGTAAAAAACACAAGAAGGGGGGTTGAATTGTTAAAACTTGAAATCAAATGCAATCAACACAGTATTTTTATCCTGGTTCGTTTGATCTCAAACTACTCCAGTCCACCCATCAAGGTGATTTCGCCTCTCTCCAACGAGGTCTTAATCCACTATATTCAACTGAATATTACAATTTTCTTTAACAACTGCTAAAGCCTTCTTGATGCAAACCACAACCCTGTTTCTCAAGGAATTACTTTCTTACAAAGAATTGAAGGTGTGTGAATGTTTTCTACAAAACTGTTTATCACAACTATGATACTACACAAAATTAAGCTTAAGAGAACTAGATTGCTAAAATAATTGAGTAAGGAATTTTGGAGCTTTTAGCAAACTGAGAATGAGGATGATGATGAATAGATTTTGGCATGTAGATTGTTGTAGAGCATTAGCCAATTCAATCTTCATTGACTTGTTTATATAGCTTTGGAAATGGTGTACGTTTGGAGTAATAATTCTGTTTCAATGCCAATAACATTATTTCCTTAATAAGCAGATCTTGTCTGGAATGATGCCGTTGGTAATAACTCGTCTTGAATGCATAGTACCGTTGCTACTTAAGCGTGTTCTGGCTTTGGCTCATTCTGACGCTGCTTAGGTGCTGATGAATTGTTGTTGTCTTTATCAGAGTTCAGAGTGTTAAGCGCAGATCTGTTCATTAAGCTTCAGCATAAGCGCAAGTTGATCTTCTGATTCTGGTATCTGATATAACATCTTCTTATGCTGATGTTGATATCCAATTTTCTTGATGCTGATGAGGATGTTCTCATGCTGATACCCATCAGAGTTTCTGTAAAACAGAATGTAATTTTTTAGGTAGCAAATAGTTCTTACATGAATCATATAATTAATGTATCTTAGCATTTTGTTATCATCAAAACTTAAACTTAGGGTAGTAGATTCAAACTTTGTTCTAACAATCTCCCCCTTTTTGATGATGACAAAAACTAGATATTTTTAATTGAAAATTAGCATGAAAAGTATCAGAGATAACTGAATGATAAGTTGTATCAGAATTAAATAGGAAGTTATCAAAGATAAGGGATAAAGAGATGTCAGAGTTTAGATCGGAGATACTCCCCCTGAATTTATTACTTCCCTTTTTAATTCCAAGAGTTCTTCAGGATCAGATCTTTATTGACTTTCTTTGAACATCAGAATATCAGAGCTTCAGATCAGAATATCAGAGCTTTGAGCTTCAGTGTATCAGAGGTGATTAACTTCTTGTACCTGTAGACTTATGCAAAAATAGAAAACATTCAAGTATGTCAGAGTGTTAGAATGTTTGAGACTTTTTGTCTCAGTAATCCGTTATTGAAAAATATCATTCTTGTTCTCCCCCTTTTTGTCAGCAATCAAAAAGTGTAAGTGATATAAGCTAAAACGATCAGAGCAGAAAAACTTGTTATATTAAATTCAGAGTCAGACAAACAGTACAGATGATATGCAAAGAAAACAATGAAAATATCATGAATGAAAAACTAAGGTTGGGGAGGAAAGCGTGTGAACAGAGTCTCCAGCATTGCCTTAATCTGATCAGCAGTTTCATTCTTCTTGTGCACCATGCTGACTACTGTATCTATCTTGTTGTCTTGCACATCCATCCTTTCCTTCATCTTCTGATCATTTTCATCCATTCTTTGCTGCAGACGAATATCATTCAGCCTCATCTTCTAAAAGCTTTCTGCAACATCTTCAGCTTGTCTAACCTCTTCAGCTTGAGTTGTCTGATCTTCTTCTGGCTGCACTTTTGAAGCTGGGCGCTTCTCAGACCATGGCTCACTATCCAGAAGGAGCACTTCTTCCTTCAGCAGCTGACTTCCAACTTCCTTCAGCAGCTTGCTGAGGTTTTGTTGTGCCTACTCATAATTGATATCTTGCAATTTGAGGGCTTCAGCACGTACCCATATTCTGAATCGTGTCCAGAGTTGGTCTGAGGCAGCAGGATCAATCATTCCAGGGTAAACTTGCTTTAGAGAAGCAATCCACTGCTGCAAGCCTGTTTCAAAATTCACAATGCCAGAGCCAACATCTAGCTGTTTTGGTTTTGGAATGGCTATTTTATTTTTGAGATCAACAAGACGGTCAAGGATTGTTAAATCGATGAAGATCCTGCTGTGGTTTTCTGTAGTTTGTTTGGGAGATGGAGTGGGAGAATCAGAGATAATAATTGGACTGTTTGGAGTGTTTGGAGGGGTAGTTTCTGGTGAGGATGGAAGCTGGGCCATGGTTACAGTTGTACCACATGTCAGTTGGATTGCCAAGGGTTGAGGTTCAGAGGATTGAGGAGAAGGAGGTTCAGGTGATGGAGTTTCAGAGTGATGAAACTCAGGTTGTGCAGGTGATGGTTGAGGTGAGAGTGGATGAATTTCTGGTTGAGGAGAGGGAGGAGGAATTGCTGGTTGTGGAGAAGGAGGTGGAATTTCTGGTTGAATTTCTGGTTGTTGTGGAATTTGTGGTTCTTCTGGTATGGGTGAGAGAGGTTGTTCTGGTTGAGGAGAGTGGGCAATTTCTGGTTGAATGTTTGGATTATTTGAGAGGTGAGCGGAAACACGTTCATCAATTTCAGACAGAACTTTGTCAAGTTCTGACTCTGTTGATGGTGTGGGTTTTGGATTTTTGGTGTGGGGTCTTCTGAGAGTCAGTGACTCAGAAGGGTCATCTTCTGGTTCGGTTTCATCAATAGTTGGTATGGGGATTGGAAGTTCATGTGAAGCTGGTGTTGGGATTGATATTGGAATAGCAGAAGAATTTAAAACAGAAGCAGCAGATAGATTACCTCTTTTCTTAGGGGTCTGCTGGGATGGTCCTTCTGAAGTGGCCTTTCTTTTCTTCGTCTTCTTCATAGTAACTTCTGGTTGTTGTTGGTGCAGATCTTTGATATTCAGTTTGGGATCTGTACCAACAGCCTTGCAAGCGTCCAAGTATCTGAGAACCACAACTGGTTTTGATTCAATCTCATAAAATAGTGGAAAGTCGTCCAGAGGGACTCTTCTTCTGGTGATGTCAGCAAGAGGAGTAACGCTGGGCTCCTTTCTGATATTTTCTATCAGTTTCATTTTCTTCAGATTCTTGGCGTTCAGAGGCTTGCCAACAGTAGGTTCAATAGAACTTAATTCCTGAGCTTCTGTGAGGTGTTCTATCAGCCTATTCTCAGTCAGAATATCTGATATTAACCTGCAAAGGGTATCCAATCCCTTTTTGTCCTTTCTTCTTCCCTTGTCTCCTTGACGCTGGTCCTGAGGTGATTAAATAGAAGATGAGCCAAATTGATCTTTACCTTCTGATTAATAAAATAGATCAGAAACTGCTGATCTATATTTATATAATCAGGATAACTTGTTGGCTTCCTGTGATTAAAGCACCCCAGAATGATCTTCGCCCATATTCTGTCATGATCCTTTAAGTCTCTGATTTTGCTGCTGGGAACCCCATGGGTGAAAATCTGCCTTGCAATGACTGCAACGTCAGAGCATCTTTCAGCCATGTCGATACAGCGGATACCACCACCACTGTATCCAATCAATCTTGCTATGTGATCCTCAGTGATCACAATATTCTTTCCCATTATGTAGGAGGTGACTTGATGTGTTGAAGAGTACGCATGAATCTAGAACTCCTTGACCAAGACTGGGAACGTTGGTCCAACCAACCTATCAAAATATCTTTCCCATCCCTGTGCCCTAACTTCTTCTGTCAAGTCAAATCCATTTTCTTTCAGACTGGAGAAGTCAACAATTAGTTCAGACAGCACTTCCAAATTCTTCACTGGTGTAAGGAGTGTTCTGAAAGGAACTTGGTATTGTTCAGAAGAAGCCTCCTTCTGAGAACCTGCAGAAACATTGCTGGAGGTTGCCATGTTCACACTTAGGGTTTTTCTGAGAAAACTGAAAAATGGGTTTCTTTTGAGAGAGATGAACACACAAGGAAAATGCAGAAAATATTTGTAAGATTGTAAGAAACGGTAAAGGATTAATGTGAGATGTTAATGTGCTTAAATAGATTTCAAAATAATTTTTGAAAGTGTAAACGGTTTCAAGAAAGAGAAATAATTCATGATTACATTTTAAAACATGATTACTTTCATTTAATGCTTGCTGATTTTGGGGGATTTGAGAAAGATACTTGAAACGGTTACCAGACATGTGTCTCAATGCACCCAATCAGCGTTTTGCCTTCTCAGAAGCGTGCACGCGTTCTGCTTCAGAGATTTGCTGATGATTGGATGACACTTGTTTGATTTAGTGAGCAGCACGTCTATCCTTGA
Source organism: Vicia faba (assembly GCA_948472305.1). NCBI lineage: Eukaryota > Viridiplantae > Streptophyta > Magnoliopsida > Fabales > Fabaceae > Vicia > Vicia faba. The sequence continues at coordinate 228,343,546 of OX451736.1, read as the reverse complement.
GCTGAAACGCTCAGATCTTTAAGAATAGCATCTGGTATAATCTGCATGTCTATCTTTCTGAAAAGAGATTGATCAGAAGTTCACAGTAAAACAAATACATTCTGAAGGATAATATATAAAATTAAAGCATTTTCACTCTGGGCAGATTTTCATGCTGAGATGTTTCAGAATGAAATTGAACCTATCTTCAGAAAGGGGTTTAGTGAAGATATCAGCCCATTGATGGTCTGTATCAATAAATTTTAAGTTCAAAATTCCTTTCTGAATGTAGTCCCTAATGAAGTGATGTTTTATTTCTATATGCTTAGCCCTAGAATGTAAAATGGGATTCTTACTTAAGCAAATAGCAGAAGTATTGTCACAGAGTATAGGGATGTTACTCTCAAACATCTGGAAGTCTTCAAGCTGACTTTTCATCCAGAGCATTTGTGTGTTACAACCTGCTGCTGCTATGTACTCAGCTTCTGCTGTTGATAGCGCAATTGTGGATTGCCTTTTGCTGGACCAAGAGATCAGATTTTCTCCCAGAAACTGGCAGCTTCCAGAAGTACTTTTACGCTCTACTCTGTCTCCAGCAAAGTCAGCATCGCAGTAGCCTACTAAGCTGTAATCACTAGATTTTCTATAAAATAAACCCAGATTAGTAGTACCTTTCAGATACTTGAAAATTCGCTTAACAGCTGTTAAGTGAGATTCTCTAGGATCTGATTTGAATCTAGCCCAAATACATACGATGAATAAGATATCAGGCCTTGAAGCTGTCAAATAATGGAGAGAGCCAATCATACCTCTGTAGACCTTCTGTTCTACCTTTTTGCTTACCTCTTCTCTTTCCAGAATGCACGTGGGATGCATTGGAATCTTTTATGGCTTACATTCTGAGAGGTCAAATTTCTTCAAAAGATCTCTGACATATTTGCTCTGATGAATGTAAGTTCCCTCTGGAGTTTGATTGATCTGAATTCCTAGAAAGATTTTCAGTTCCCCCATGAGGCTCATCTCAAATTCTGCCTGCATACACTTAGCAAATTTTCTTCCAAGAGAAGGATTAGTAGATCCAAAAATAATATCATCAACATAAATTTGACAGACTAAGATGTCATTCTTAACTGACTTACAGAATAAGGTAGTGTCCACCTTCCCTCTGGTGAATTCATTTTCTAACAGAAAGTTACTTAGTCTTTCATACCAAGCTCTGGGAGCTTGTTTCAGACCATATAGTGACTTCTTTAGTTTGAAAACATGTTCTGGATGTTTTGTATTTTCAAAACCAGGGGGTTGGTGCACATAAACCTCTTCTTCTATATAACCATTTAAGAATGCACTCTTGACATCCATCTGATACAGAGTGATGCCTCTATTAACAGCAAATGAAATTAAAAGTCTGATAGATTCTAACCTGGCGACTGGAGCAAAGGCTTCTGTATAGTCTATCCCCTCTTGCTGACTATAACCTTGTGCTACCAGTCGTGCTTTGTTTCTGATGACTTCACCTTGTTCATTTAGCTTGTTTCTGAACACCCATCTTGTTCCAATGACGTTGAATCCTTTTGTTCTGGGAACAAGATCCCATACGTCATTTCTGGTGAATTGATTCAGCTCTTCTTGCATTGCTAGAATCCAGTCATTGTCCAGAAGTGCTTCATCAATAGAAGAAGGTTCAATCAGAGATACAAGTCCCATGAGGGATTCTTCAGAGTTTCTAAAGCTTGCTCTTGTTCTGATTGGATCTTCCTTTCTTCCTAAGATAGTTTCTTCTGGGTGATCCAAGCTGCTTCTGGGTGGTCTCTTCTGAGGTTGATCAGCAGCTATTGTAGGATTGCTAGTAGTGCTCCTTTCAGATGTTGAAGGAGTGTCTGTGTTGAGAGCTTCTGATGACTTGTCTTCAGAACCTGTAAATTCAATTTCCATACCTGCAAAAACTTCATTCTGCTTTGACTTTTCAGAGTCAAGCTTATCATCAAAACGAACACTGATTGATTCTTCCACAATATGTGTTTCTGTATTGTATACTCTGTACCCTCTTGAGCGTTCAGAGTATCCTAACATAATACACTTCTGTGCTTTAGAGTCAAACTTGTTCAAATAATTTTTTGTATTTAACATAAAACAAGTACATCCAAATGGATGAAAATATGAAATGTTGGGCTTTCTGTTCTTCCACAATTCATATGGAGTCTTTTCCAGAATAGGTCTTATTGAGATTCTATTCTGAATGTAGCACGCTGTGTTTATTGCCTCTGCCCAGAAGATCTTAGCAACGTTTGTCTCATCGATCATGGTTCTGGCCATTTCTTGCAATGTTCTGTTCTTTCGTTCTACAACTCCATTTTGTTGGGGAGTTCTAGGACAAGAGAAATCATGCAGAATGCCTCTGTCATTAAAGAATGACTCAAAATCTTTGTTTTAAAATTCTCCACCATGATCACTTCTGACCTTAACGATTCTAAGATCCTTTTCATTCTGAACTTGGTTACAGAAGGTAACAAACACAGAGTGTAACTCGTTCTTGTGTCTTAAGAACTTTACCCATGTCCATCTGCTATAGTCATCTACGATTATTAACCCATACTTCTTGCCACTGACTGAAGCGGTTTTAACTGGTCCAAATAAGTCAATGTGCAGAAGTTCTAATGGCTTAGAGGTAGAAACAACATTTTTAGATTTGAAGGAAGGTTTTGCAAACTTGCCTTTCTGACATGCTTCACACAGAGCATCTGAATTGAACTTCAAATTAGGAAGTCCTCTGACCAGATTGAGTTTGTTAATCTGAGATATTCTTCTCATACTAACATGCCCCAATCTTCTGTGCCAGATCCACTACTCATTATTAATAGACAGAAGACGCTTTACATTCTGACTTTTCAGTTCAGAAAGTTTGATTTTATAGATGTTGTTTTTCCTCTTTCCATTAAACAGGATAGTCCCATCTTTCTGACTAACAGCTTTACATGATTTTTGATTAAAGATTATATCATAACCGCTACCACTTAATTGACTTATGGATAACAAATTATGCATTAATCCATCTACTAGCAGAACATTATTCATAGAGGGAAGATTTCCATTACCTACAGTTCCAGAGCCAATTATCTTTCCCCTCTGATTGCCTCCAAAGCCAACGTGGCCTCCAGGCTTAAGTTCCAGGCTTTGGAACATATGCCTTCTTCCCGTCATGTGTCGCGAGCAGCCAGAGTCCAGGTACCATGACTGGTGTTTCTGATTTGCTGCTAAAGATATCTGCAACATGTATTATTTTATCCTTAGGTACCCAGATTTTCTTGGGTCCTGATTTGTTAGATTTACCAAATCTCTGGTTGAATTTTGGTTTCACAGAATACTTACTGCTAGTGTATTTAATATCATGTGTGTGACCATACACAAAATATGAGTTCAGAGGAGTGTGTTTAATGGTTAAATCCATGACATTCTTTGGTGTAGGAACCTTACGTTGGTATCCTATTCCCTTCCTGCCGTTTCTGCTAACTCCATAGATCATTGAAGCCATTTTGCTTCTATCTATGCTTTTAGCAAGGAACTTCTGGAAACTATGATCATACTCCTTGATGATCTCATCAGCGCTGCTGGGAGTTTCAGAAATTGGTTCCTTCTGAGAGTTTTGTAAAACATTTTCTAATTTTGAAATTTTATTTCTCAGCTCAGAATTTTCCAATTTAAGACTCTCAGTCTTATCAGAGTCAGATTCAAGATTCCTTTTCAGGTTTCTGAATTTAACTCTAATCTGCTGGTACCTTTCTAGAATTTCATTAAGGCTTTCAGCAAGTTCAGCCTTAGTAAAATTAATTGCAAAGTCAGGAAATACCTCTTCAGTATCTGATTCTGAGTCTGATTCAGAAGCTTCACTGTCTTCTAAAATGTTGGCCATGAGAGCTATGTTTGCTCTCTCATCATCTGATTCTGAGTCAGCTTCAGACAAGTCAGAGTCATCCCATGTAGCCATGAGACTTTTCTTCTTTTCTCTTCCAAACTTCTTTTTGGGCTTTTCCCTTTGAAGCTTTGGGCAGTCACTCTTGTGGTGTCCTTGCTCATTGCACTCGTAGCAGATGATGTCCTTGGTGTTTGGATTTCTGCTTCCTGAGGAGCCTTCAGATCTTCTGTATCCAGAGGAAGAATCTGTCCTTCTGTATCTGGTGAAGACTCATTCTGATCAGATCTTCTGCGATCCTGAACTTCCTTTGCCTCTGCTTCCACAGTTGGTTCACTCTTCTGGAGAGGAGAGAAAGTTCGTCTTCTTCTGATGAGGATCCATCAGATGTTTCTTCAACTGCCTGCAAAACTTTAGACTCAGATTTTTTGTTAGATTTTAATGCTAAAGGCTTACCTTGCTTCTGAGGTTCATCAGCTTCTAGCTCTATCTCATGACTTCTGAGGGAGCTGATAAGTTCCTCCAGAGAAATTTTGTTGAGATCTTTTGCTAGCTTCAGAGCTGTAACCATTGGCCTCCACTGCTTTGGTAAGCTTCTGATGATCTTCTTGACGTGATCAGCAGTAGAGTATCCTTTGTCCAGAACCTTGAGACCAGCCACCAGAATTTGGAATCTTGAGAACATTGTTTCAATGGATTCACTTTCTTCCATTTTGAATGCCTCATACTTCTGAATGAGCGCAAGAGCTTTAGTTTCTTTGACCTGAACGTTCCCTTCATGCGTCATTCTGAGTGAGTCAAACATGTTCTTTGTTGTGTCTCTATTAGAGATCTTTTCATATTTAGCGTAAGAGATGGCGCTGAGAAGAATGGTTCTGGCCTTGTGGTGATTTTTGAAGTCACGCTTTTGTTGGTCAGACATTGCTTTCCTGTCAATCTTCTGACCGCTTGCATTCACTGGGTGCGTGTATCCATCTGTCACCATGTCCCACAGATCAGCATCATGTGCCAGAAAGAAGCTTTCAATTCTGTCTTTCCAGTAATCAAAATTTTCTCCATCAAAAACTGGAGGTTTGCCGCTGAATCTGTCTCTGTCTTCATTGTTGTCATTGTTGGTGTGTTGATAAATTCCTGCCATTGTGTTTTTCTGACGCTGGTTCTTGTACTGACACGGTTAAGTGTTTTAGCTCAGAACCAGGCGCTCTGATGCCAATTGAAGAAGTAAAAAACACAAGAAGGGGGGTTGAATTATTAAAACTTTAAATCAAATGCAATCAACACAGTATTTTTATCCTGGTTCGTTTGATCTCAAACTACTCTAGTCCACCCGTCAAGGTGATTTCACCTCTCTCCAACGAGGTCTTAATCCACTATATTCAACTGAATATTACAATCTGCTTTAACAACTGCTAAAGCCTTCTTGATGCAAACCAAAAACCGGTTTCTCAAGGAATTACTTTCTTACAAAGAATTGAAATCTAGGTGTGTGAATGTTTTCTACAAAACTGTTTATCACAATTGTGATACTACACAAAATTAAGCTTAAGAGAACTAGATTGCTAAAATAATTGAGTAAGGAATTTTGGAGCTTTTAGCAAACTGAGAATGAGGATGATGATGAATAGCTTTTGGCATGTAGATTTTTGTAGAGCATTAGCCAATTCAATCTTCATTGACTTGTTTATATAGCATTAGAAATAGTGTACGTTTAGAGCAATAATTCTGTTTGAATGCCAATAACATTCTTTCCTTAATAATCAGATCTTGTCTGGAATGATGCCGTTGGTAATAACTCGTCTTGAATGCACAGTACTGTTGCTACTTAAGCGTGTTCTGGCTTTGGCTCATTCTGACGCTGCTTAGGTGCTGATGAACTGTTGTTGTCTTTATCAGAGTTCAGAGTGTTAAGCGCAGATCTGTTCATCAAGCTTCAGCATAAGCGCAAGTTGATCTTCTGATTCTGGTATCCGATATAACATCTTCTGATGCTGATGTTGATATCCAATTTTCTTAATGCTGATGAGGATGTTCTCATGCTGATACCCATCAGAGTTTCTGTAAAACAGAATGTAATTTTTTAGGTAGAAAATAGTTCTTACATGAATCATACAATTAATGTATCTTAGCATTTTGTTATCATCAAAACTTAAACTTAGGGTAGTAGATTCAAACTTTGTTCTAACAGGGTTCGCAGGTTCAATGTCAAGAGCATGAGGTCAAAGGTACTACCCACAAGGTATGGAATAAAAGTTTATCACCTTCTGAACAAGGTTCTAAGAGGTTCCCAGAGTCTACATCCTTCCTTCGGATAATACCAACATCCTGATTAACTTGGTAATTAGTAATATTCTTAGGAAAAACTCGTCTGAGTGTAGTATCGCGTGACAACCATTTCCGGATTACTCCTTCATAGTTTCCGCACTACACCTAAAATACCAATATGGGTTAAAGGTTCTACGGTCCTCAGCTTCAGCAGGCTCCCAGGTCGAAAGTAGCACGTCTTCCCGATTACTCGATAAACGATACTACACTAAATGGGGCCTCCACTGAGTGGGGGATCTCATGTATCCTTATTTGGGATTACTCCCTCAAAGTTAACATGACTATATTGCCCGTCCTATCTTAAGTTTGCCCAAGTCTGGGTAGAGGACTTATGAGAAATCACCCAGCACCCTAAAAACTAGGAAAATCCAGACAAAAAATATACAACATATAATATACAACACATAATAACACATACACAAATAAACAAATATAGGCTCAACCCACTTAGGGATGGATCAACATTTAGTCAATCTTTCCCCAGTGAAAGTCACCATTTTTTTGTAGCGGTAGAAATGTTGAGTCTAAGCCATTGAATTGACTTAACTCGCAAAAATCAAATACAAATCGCCACTGCACTTTATTATTTTCGAAGGAATGTGCAAAGAGAGAATAACCCAAAAAGAGGGGGGAAAGAATCTAAGTTCGGGGGTTGGTTATGCAAAGGGAAGGTATTAGCATCCTAAACATCTACAGTACTTTACAGGAACCTCTTTGAAAATCTATTTATTTTGGCTATAAGAGTTGTATAAAAAATAGCTGGTGTAAATGAGAAAAGAAATATTTTTTTACAATTTTTGCACCCTCCGCGGTTGCTAACCTTTAGCGCCTACGTACCACCTTCCGTGAAATAGGGGATCAAGATACTCGTAGTTCAACTTTAAAAATTTTAAAACATAAGTGTGTTGGTTATTTTTAAGAGATAAGACATCACTGTCATATCCGAGTGGAAAACATACTTACTACCCACGATTATGAGAAAGGAGAATTTGCATCATATCAAAGTGGAGGATATAGATTGGATTTTAAAATTAACAAAGCCTCGCTCAACACCCAAGTGGAAAATATCTCACTTCACTATATATCTTAGAAGTATAGTAGCTCGCATCACTACAAGGGTTGACAAGAGTCTAATCTTTTGAGAAAATTTTAAGATAAAAAGTCAAAGTGGAAAAATAATTTGAATGAGATTAATTGAATTTTAGTCTTCTCACAAAAAATGTCAAAGTATGATTAAGTTGGTTAAAATTTGATTAAGAACAGATTTTTTAAAATGCATGGACCTAAGTCCAAGTTTATTATGAAAGCGATTCAAGTTTAGCAAACAAGAATAGTTTTGAAAAGGAGGGAGAAGATTTTTGAAATTAAAGAATATGGTAGGAGATGAAGGGACTACCCTAAAGCACATGGTAAAAGCTAGGGAAAAGAATCGTCTAACCAACAAGATGCCAACACTTGACATAATGATTCAATGTAAAATTCTCATCCTTTGGATCGAAAACAAACAAGCAAAGATAATAAATATCTTAAGAAAACCAAGCTTCAAATGAATTAAGTCTTCACAAAAAAAAAATTGGGCAGAGTAACAGTTGTATACATACGAAATCCCAATCACAGACAAAGCATATAATCAGAATAACCTGGACATCAAAGAAAATCAACCCAATGTCTTGGAGTATCTTCAAGTTTTTTATTTTTCAAGTTGGTTATTAGGTATCTTAAAAAAGAAAATGAAAATCTCAAGTGAGCAAAATAAAAATGATATAAAGATAAATGCTCAAGTGAGTAAAGAGGAAAATAGCATGAAATGTAAATGCTAAAATAAATGGTGCATAAAAGTAAAAACATAAAGTAAAATCATAGAAATAAAAGTCAATTGTTAATGGGTTAGAAATTAGAGGTTAGTTGAATGACCATCTTGAATCTTGCATTTGAAAACTCATTAGAAGATTGATAAAATCAAAGCCTCTCAACAACAAGTTTAATTTTCTTTTTATCAAGTATATCATTCATTTCAAAATCTCGAGGCAACAACAAATGATAAACGATGTTTAAATGATTCACTTAGTCCAAAATTTATGAAAATTCATTAGAGGATTGATAATACCAAAGCCTCCTAACAATGAACCTCAAGGTAGTTGGATCAAAGGTTTCAAAGTAAACATACTTGGGCTTTCAAGCATAGGTTTGTGCCACGAATGATTATTTCTCGAATCGGGAAAAAGTTTAGCGTTATGTTAAGCAATCATAAGTAGACTTATATAGAAGTCACACCTATTTTAAGGTCGGTCAATAGCAATCTATGTGCCATGTGTTTGGAGAAATGATATGTAGATCATCCTCTAACAATATGTAGCACAAATAAGAAAGGGATAAGATGAAGAGGGAGGGGATGCATTGTATGAAATTAGGGTTTTAAATATCATAAACATCATTCATCCTTTTTGGTGGATTTGGTTTCTCAACCCATCAACACCCAAGATCCAATGAGGTTGAAGAATTTGTTACCAAATCAAGTCCAAGTCAGAACCAAAATAAAAAATAATAAAAATAATATTTAAATAAAACAATTTTTAAATGGTTAATAAAAGGAAAATGAATGGTAAAATACACAAAGCATATTAAGACACCAAATAAAAATCCTAAAAAAAGTTAGAGGTCAAACATGATTTAATAAAGTTTGACAAATTTTTTCAGAATTTTTTAAAGTCAGAAACTATTTTTTGAATTGAAGAAAATAAGAAAAATAAACCAAAATTTGTGAAAAATAGCAAAATCAGAAATAAAAATAAAATGAGGTCACCGATATTTGTCAAGAGGTCATTGGATCCTTCCATAATTTTTTCAGAATTTAAAAATTAAGAAAAATATTTTTAATTAATTAAAACAAGTTAATTAAAGTGAAAAAATTATAAAGAATATAAAATCATAAAATAAAATTGTGAAAAAATAAAAATCAAAAAGAGAAAAATCCAAAATATTTTTAAAATGTTTTTCAGATTTTTTGAGTCATAAATGATTTTTTTTTGAATTTTTGAAGTTTAAATCAATTAAAATATAAAATCAAAAAATAAAAATAAAACCAAAAAGATATAGACCATTGGATCAATGTCAAAATGCGTTAGTAATCAAATCCAAGGGATCTGGCGTGCTGTGCATATCATGGTCCTTAGTGAATAAACCACTGGATCAAATATTAAATCAGATTTTTGAAAATTTTGTTTAAAGTGTAGCTCAGTCGATTTGCAAAAAACCTGAAGGAAAAAGTTGAATAGGGATTTGGAAATCCATGGCCAAAACTCACTTCCAGTTGAAAACAAATGATGCGATGAGTATCAGAATGATGGGAGCTTCATTGTGGTAGCAAATTTTGAGAGAATTGATGAAGGAATCTACCTATTAAAGTTCAAATTCAGAGCTCTAAAACTTGACTTTGCTAGCATGATTTAGGATGTTAAAAGGCTTGGGTCTTCTTCTGTTAGATTCAGTGAAGTTCAAGGATGAAGAATTAGCAAAGAAAATGGATTGAAGAAGGCTGTAAAACAAAATTCGAAGTTGCAGAAATGTGGGTTAGGGAAAGAGTTTGGGAGGGTGATTCTGGCTGTTCAAGGTTGAGAAAATGAATGCAATATGTCCCTCTATTTATAGAAGAGGGAATGGTGAAAAGAATGGCAAGCAATAATGTGTTTTAAAGGGAAAACCAAGGAAACCTGAAAGTGAGAAAAGTGTGACTTGAATTTGCTCAAAACTCAGTTAACTCATGCGTTTTGAACCTTAATTCAAATTTGGGAACTTGGTTAAACATGGTTAAACCAAAAACGTGTGCTAATTTGGTGTTTAGAAGTTGGATTATAGATTTCAAATTTTGACTTGAAGTGAAACTTCAATTCCAAGGTACCCACTTTGAACCAATGGTACTCACAACTCAAGTGGTCTTAGGGCATAATTCTTGAAGCATTTGAAAGATAAGGTCACCATCTTTGCAATGTGACAAGAGTGAGATCAAATGGATGTTTGAGCTAAGAGTTGTGATGAGTCAAAGTTGAGAAAAAGATGCTGACTTTTTGTACTTTGAAAAATTCTAAGTTTTTCTTCAAAAGTGACCTATAATGTTTTGAGTTCAAACAATGCGTTCCACCAAAATTGAGCTTTGATCATTGATGCTAGCTTGAAATATACTTCCTAAAGAGAATCGTGACACTTGAATCACTCAAAAATACCAAGTATTGAAAAAGTTAAGGTCTTGTGAAATTAGTGAAAATCCATGAGGTGACCTATAATCTTTTCAGTTCTTAGGGCATCTTCTAACCATTTTCAAGTCTTTCACATAAAAGAAGAGTTGAAGTTCACATAATTAAGATAATTGTGGAAAAATAATAGGCTCAAGGAGATACAAATTGACTAAGTTATGATCTTTTGAAGTCACATAAGGGGAATTTGATGGCCTATCTAGAGGACTTGTAATCTCTCTCCATCATTAGAGATCTTCCACACAAAATTTTCTTGATACTTTTGAAGTTATTTGTTGATAAACCTTAAAGAGAAGCATATCTTTGGAATCTCTCAAAAATCTTAAAAGATGAATAAGATATAACCCTTAGAATTTCAAAACCCTAGCTCCTAAAGCACCAAAATGACTTGGAAACCCCTTTCAATTTTGAAAATCTTCCTTGCACGATAAATTTTACCATGTGAATAGAAGTTGTTATGGATTATAATAATAACCCATGGAAACAATAAACACTTCCAAATATTATTAATTGAGAGAGTTATGCATTTGTGGTCAAGGAAACAAGAACTTGTCCAATTAGGTCAAACTTCTTCAATCAATCCTTGCATCTTTTGACTTTCTTTGACAAATTGAGGCATGATTAATCATAGTATACCTTGTCATGATATTACTTTAAAGCATCTTTAGTGATGAATCTTGAATCTCAATGAAGCTTTGTTGAAGAAGGCATGGAAATAACCTTATGAACATATAAATCAATACAAAACATATACAAATCAAGGTGCTTGGTGATTCCTCATGAGAAAACCTAAAGATATGGAGAAGAATCAAACCCTAGTGTGATCTTGATATGATTGAGTTGATATGAGATGATAGAGGAATCTTAGGGGCAAAAATTGAGGTACAACAGCTGCCCTTATTTAAGTGTTTTCTATCCGGAGATACGAAGGTTGAAATCTTCGTGTCGACGCGATTAAAGATACTTAAATATAAAACAAGCCCTATTTTTGGCCATAAGAGGCCATGCAATGCTTATGATTGTGAATGCAAATGAACAGATCTAAAGGTGACACGAGACACCACTGGGGAAACAAAAAATAAAGGATCAAAAGAAAATTCGACCAGGAAAATTAATCACTTGTTAACAGAAGACTGAACTCTACTAGGGTAAAGCCCAAGGAGGAGATAAAGAAACATCAACTCAAATATTGAATAGAGAAAGTAAAGGATAACAATGATTGACAAATAACTGTAAATAATCCACTCACTGAGAATATAGAAAAAATGGTAATGTCGACCCACAGAGGAAAGGAAATGGTAGGATAATACCAGCAAATACCAATATTAAGGTAGGTCATAAATGACCAGCATCAGTACTTATGACTGGAAAAAAACGAATTCTTCAGAGCAAAGTGAGTCTCAACGACAAACTATCTCCCATAATGAAGAGACTACCATTCATCGGAGTAACAAATCTCAACAACGAACTATCTCCCATAATGACGATACTACCATTCATCGGAGTAACAAATCTCAACAACGAACTATCTCCCATAATAACGAGACTACCATCCATTACAGTAAACTTCTTAACAAGAAACTATTTCCCATAGTGACAATACTACCATTCATCGGAGTAACAAATCTCAACAACTAACTATCTCCCATAATGATGAGACTACCATTCACCAGAGTAACAAATCTCAACAATGAATTATCTCCCATAATGATGAGATTACCATCCATCGGAGTAACAAATCTTAATAACTAACTATCTCTCATAATGACGAGACTATCATCCATTGGAGCAAACATCTCAACAACGAACTATCTCCCATAATGATGAGACTACCATCCATTGGAGTAAACAAATCTCAACAACGAACTATCTCCCATAATGATGAGACTACCATTCATAGGAGTAACAAATTTAAACAACAAACTATCTCCCATAATTATGAGACTACCATCCATTGGAGTAAACATCTCAACAACGAACTATCTCTCATAATGATGAGACTACCATCCATTGTAGTAAACATATCAACAACAAACTATCCCCCATAATGATGAGACTACCATCCATTGGAGTAAACATCTCAACAATGAACTATCTCCCATAATGACGAGACTACTATTCATCGGAGTAAACAAACATGACTCTTCTCTAGGAACTAACAGACTTACTGGGGAAGTACATGTTGCTCAAATAAAGAGACCTGCCACTTGCTTTTATGAGAAGCTTGTTGGGAAAAGAAATATGACTTCTATGGGGAAATGCCAATATATTCCTGCTGAGGAGATAAAGTCTTCTCGTGCAAAATAAATGCATATTTCAAATTCGGGCTTAAAGCCTGTAGAAATCATAATAATAACATTTTCGGGGACCACTGATTCAAAACAGAAATAAACCAAAGTGAAACAGTAAACTGAGATAGCACCAGATGAGAAATAAACTCAAAAGAGGAACACAGATTTAATCAGACAATGAGCTAAATAGGAAGGCTGAAGCGAAACTCTTCCATGAGAGATAACTCTATGCCGAAATTGAAAGGATATACACCTTCTGCTTAAGGTTGACAACCTATTGTAGAGAGTATAACATAACTGTTGTACCCCAAAATTTTCCTTCTCATGTTTTCCAAGGTTTTCTCTTATATGAGTGGTCACAAACACTTGGTTAAAGAAAAATAAAAATTTTGAAGATAAACAAGGTGTCTTCGATTGGCTTTGAGACAAGTTATTTTTGATTAGCCCCTGAGCAGTTTGTTTTTTTGATTGTCATCTGGACAAGGATATTTGATTGGGCATCTAAAACCCTTCGACCTGGCTTTGGTCTCCAAGTCTTTGATTGGGCACTGGGCCTCCTTCGATCAAGATAAGTTCACAAGGTCTTCAATTGAGTGTTGGGCTTCCTTCGATCAAGTTAAGTTCACAAGGCTTCGACTGCGCAAGGAAAGAACCCCCTACAAGTTTGTTTCAATTCACATGGGCAAAGGCTTCCCCTGTGCTTGCTTTCAATGCACAAGGCTAAGACCCTTTCAACTGGACTTCGATTAACAGACAATGACCTCCCCATGCTAACATCCACAAGGCATTGGCTTCCTTTGTGCTAGCTTCGTCTGGGCAATGGTTCCCTTTGAAATTCCTTGCGTCAACTCTATTTCTGAACCTTTCAGTATATGATTGCGACATTATGAGCTCACATTGTAGAACCATTCGAAGAATTCACGAGGCATACATGCGCTCTATTCGGAAGACACAAAAAAGGGTCATTTTAAGGATGCACAGGTGTTCCATTCAAAGGATGTACAGGTGTTCCATTCGAAGGATGTACATGTGTTCTATTTGAAGGATGTACAAGTGCTCCATATGAAGGAAGTAACAAAAGGTCCATTCGAAGGAGGCAACTTAAGGCCAATCGAAGGGCATGACCTGAAGGTATTCGAAAGTCAAAGGTGACCAGGTTCATAGAAAATTCAAAAAGGGACAAGAAACCATGTCTTTGACAAAGTTTCAAAGTGATATTCATGGCCTTAAAACACAAAATTAATGACTGTTTATTCCTTTGCCCTCTTGTCCCCTCCATCCCCTGTATACAATGAGCACATTAGCAAGCTTCAAGAAAACGGAAAAAACAGCCTGAAAGAGTCATACGTAATTGCAAAAAGTAAGCAAAATTGTCAAAAATCTCCTGAGTAATTCAAATTGAAGGAATCTTTAACAACATTTCACTCACTCCTTGAAGTTTGTAGAGAACGTGCCCAAGCACTAGACATCTCCAACACCACAAATTCATACATCACTGTTGTTAAGGAAAAAGTAAGGAATCAAATTCCATATTTTCTTTGCATGTCATAGTTATTCGATTTTCATCCATGATTGAAGGACCTGGGTGTGGTACCCAGGTCCGTATTTGTTTATTTTTTCTATAACGTTTATGTTGCAGATCCAGCATAAATAAGGCCAGTACGCACAGAATCGAAGGCTCCTGGGAGACTTAGTTTTCTTTTTCTTTTTTTGTTTTATGTTTTGTTTGTTCAATTGTAAGCCTAAAGGGAATTCTTTGTAACAGTCTGAACATATTAATACGCTTAACGTGTGTTTCTTTTTTGGTTAAACAAATTTGAGCCTTTACAAGTCCTTGAAATCATTGCATGCGCATACCATCCATGACATTTCATAAACAGGTACCATTACAGGTTTCTCATCTTCTTCGCTGTTTATTTCAGCAAAAGTGTCTTCTGAACAAAGCATCAAAGATCTTCAGGCACAAAATGCCCAATTTCAACAGATGTTCATAACTCTGAAGAAAGGGCAGAAGAATCTGAAGGCCCTCATCCTGAAGGAAAAGAAGAAAAAGAAGAAGGTCTTTGGTGTTCTGAATTTGGGCAGAAGATTCAAGGGGCCATTAAAGTAACCAGTAGATCTGACCTCCTCGTGTAAAGAAGGAGAGAATCAAGAGAGAGGGACAAGGGAGAAATACCCTATCCCTGAAGTTTCTGACAATGATACAGACTACAATGATGAGCAGTATCCTCCCACTGAGGATAGATACAAGCAGTTAGAGGATCGATTGAGTACTAGGAAGTCCAGAGAATAGCTGGGTTGGAATTTGAAGAACTGGGATTGGTGTCGGGAGTGGTCATCCCGCAGAAATTTAAGGCTCCGGTTTTCCTAATGTATGATGGGGTGTCTTGCCTAAAGCTCCATCTCCGTTCCTATGTAAGGAAGATCCAACCCCACACTGCTGATAGGAACTTGTAGGTTCACTTCTTTCAAGACAGTCTGTCAGGGACTCAGCTTGAATGGTTCTACCAACTGGAGGGAACCAATGTCCGAAACTGGGAGGATTTAGATGCTGATTTTTATAAGAAGTATCAATACAACGCCGACCTTGCCCCTACTCGTACTCAACTCCAGAGTATGTCCATGGGTACAGGTGAAGGCTTTAAGGACTATGCGCAGAAGTGGAGAGATTTAGCTGGGAGAGTCCAACCCCCTTTATCTGACAGGGAGTTGGTTGACATGTTTCTTGGGACGTTGTCTGGTCCATTCTTTAATCATTTGATTGGTAGCTCATCAGTTGGTTTCACCGAGCTGATATTAATAGGAGAAATGGTAGAAGCTGGGATCCAGAGCGGCAAAATACAGAAAGACACCTCTTCAAGCTCAGTAAAGAAGCCTTTCGCAGGCAAGAAGGAAACCAGTGTTATCTATAGCCCAAGAGGTCAGAGTAGAGCTGAAAATCGTCCAACAGTAAATGCTGTGATGATACCTAGGCCTACGGCTGCCCCACAATGCAACAATCAACAAAGGGTAGAAATACCACAAAGGAAGTTTACCCAGATTAACATGACATTGACTGAGGTTCTACCCCATCTTCTAAGATCCAACATGGCAACCTTGAAAGAGGCTCCTAAGAATCCTAATACCACATCTCCTCGGTACAACCCAAACGCTCGGTGTGCCTACCATTCTGATATTACTGGCCACGATACAAATGACTGCTGAGCTCTGAGAAATAAAGTACAATATTTGATTAAAGCCAGGGAGATTGAGTTCGATGCTCTGGAGAAGCCCAATGTCATAACTGCTCCCATTCCTAAGCACAATCGAGGAGTTAATGCCATTGATATTGATTTGTTCGTTACCTCTGTTGATGAAGTTTCTACTCCTCTTATGACTGTTAAGATGAATTTGTTGTTGGTCGGTTTATTTACGGGTTGTGGTGAAGGTTGCCACATGTGTTCATCTCTGCCCTAAGGTTGTTATTTGCTGAAAGCAGGTGTTCAACGCCTGATGGGAAGCAGAGAAATTTTGTTCAAAAAGACTTTGATTCCAACTGTTCTGTTTGAAGATGTTTCCATTATAACCATTTCTGCCAATCCTTCCAAGGTATCCTCTAAATGACCTGTTAGGATTACACCCGCTCCAAGAATCTCTCCGCTAATAATCACTTTTCCTGGTCCCGTATCGTACTCCTCAGTCAAGGTTGTCCCGTGGAATTATGGCGCCGATGTCTACTATCATGGCGTTAAACAAGATTTAAAGGTTGAAGAGGCTGATCCCGATGTCAGTAACATTGTAGGGGCCAGCAAGATTACCAAAAGTGGAAGGGTTTTCTCTCCTAAGATCTCCCCGAAGACTGTCAATAAGCATGTTATTATTCCATTTGCTATTCCTGCTAGTACTTCAGCTACTACTCTCGTTCTCACTCCAGTTGTTACCCCTGCCGATGAGTCATCTGGGACTCGGGGCAAAGAAGTTATAGGTGAGCCTGCCCGGACGGAGGCACCTAGAAAGTTTGTTGTAGAATCCTATAAGCAAGAGATAGAGGAAATAATAAAAAATAATCAAAAAGAGCGACTACAATATGGTCGAGCAACTGGGGCAGACCCCCTCGAAGATATCGATGTTGTCTCTGTTGTTGTGTTCAGAGGCCCATGCGAAGGCTTTGATTGCATTCCTCAAGACTGCGCATGTGCCGTAGGAAACTTCAACCGATCAATTCAAAGACTGTGTGGCCAGCTTGACTATTGACAATGGGCTGGGTTTTTCAGATACCGACTTGACACCGAAAGGGAGGAAGCATAATGATGCTCTGCATGTCTCCATCGAATGCAGGGGCACCACTATGGCTCATGTGCTGGTGGATACTTGGTCTTCACTGAATGTTCTGCCTAAGAAGGCTCTTGATCGGTTGGATTGTGAGGGCTTGAACTTAAAGCCAAGTAACATTGTGGTAAGGGCTTTTGATGGATCTAAGAGAATGGTGCATGGGGAGGTGTACATCCCTGTCAAAGTAGGCTCTCAAACCTTTGGGTCCACCTTCTACATAATGGACATCAGGCCATCGTACTCTTGTTTGTTGGGTCGTCCTTGGATCCATGAAGCTGGGGCCGTTACTTCTACACTGCACCAAATGCTGAAATATCCAGTGAAAGAGAAGATTGTCATTGTGCATGGCGAAGAGGAGTATATGGTGAGCCACCTGAACTCCTTCAGGTATGTGGAGATGGACGAAGAATTCATAGAGACTCCTTGTCAAAACTTTGAAGAGGTTCCCCAGATTTTGGCGTCAACCAAGACTACCACCAAGAACAAACCTCCTTTGAAGATGGCTTCCCTCAAACATGCCAGAGCAGTGGTCGAAGAAGGTGGGTGTACCAACTGGGGACAGTTCCTTGATTTTACTCACAAAACTGACAAATTTGGTTTGGGCTTTACATCAGGAGCTCAAAGGGTTGTTCGACGCGCTCGGGCTGGAGGACCTCCCCTACGCATCAGTAATCATGGGGTCAATGCTATTGAAGACAGTGAGGACAACTTTGATATTGACAACTAGATCTACCCTACTACCAACGGTGGACCGATTAATTGAACATCCAGGGATTTTATACCAGTTTCTTTTATTCCGCAGTAATTGTCTTACTTGTTTGCCAAGTTTGTAATAAACAATTTAAACTTTATGGACTTGTGTCTTACCCGAGGCACAATGGTCCTATATATGAGGGTTATTACATGTCATTTCATATATCATCAATAAAATATTGGACGTTCCTTGCATACAAATTTTGTGCTCTATGTTTTTATTTTCTGTTTTTACTTTATTGAAACAGCTATGCTCTTACACACACTCACGTATCAAACTGCAGATCCATATCCACTCTAGATCCCATTGATAACAATTCTACTATTCCTAGTCATGACTTCGAAAATCCGATGAACCAAGCCGAGGACGAAAGTGAGGATGATTGTGAGGTGCCTGGAGAACTTGATAGACTATTACAGCATGAAGAGAGGGCTATACAACCTCATGAAGAGCCAGTTGAGACGATAAAATTGGGCACCGAGGTGGACAGAAAAGAAGTCAAGATCGGCGTAAATCTGGAGACTAAGATCAAACAGCGGTTGATACAGATGTTGCACGACTACGTCGAGATCTTCTCCTGTTCATATAAAGACATGCCTGGTTTAGACACTAATATTGTGGTACATCGTCTGCCAACTAAAGAAGATTTTCCTCCGGTTAAACAAAAGGTCCGTCGTATGCGCCCTGAAATGTCAGAGAAGATCAAGGCAGAGGTCATGAAGTAGTTCGACGCAGGTTTCTTAGCTGTCACCTCCTATCTGTAGTGGGTTTCTAATGCCGTTTCGGTACCAAAGAAAGACGACAAGGTACAGATGTGTATGAACTACAGAGACCTAAACAGGGAAAGCCCCAAGGATGATTTTCCGCTTCCCCACATTGAAGTTCTGGTTGAGAACACCACGCAGCATAAAATCTTCTCCTTCATGGATGGTTTCTCTGGCTACAACCAGATCAAGATGGCTCCTGAAGACATGGAGAAGACAACCTTCGTCACACAGTGTGGCACCTTCTACTACAAGGTGATTCCTTTTGGGTTGAAGAATTCCGGGGAAACTTATCAGCGAGCCATGGTCGCTTTGTTCCACAATATGATTCACCATGAGATCGAGGTTTATGTTGATGACATGATAGCCAGGTCTCAAACCAAAGAGGAACACCTTGATCATCTACAAAAGTTGTTCGACGGGTTGAAGACATACAAGCTGAGGTTGAATCCAAACAAGTGCACCTTCGGAGTAAGGTCTGGTAAGCTTCTGGGTTTTATCGTCAGTGACAAAGGTATTCAGGTAGACCCCGCAAAGGTAAAGGCCATACAAGAGATGCCAGCACCCCGTACTGAGAAGGAAGTTAGGGGTTTCTTGGGACGCTTGAATTATATTTCCAGGTTCATTTCACATCTGACTGCTACTTGTGAGCTCATCTTCAAGCTTCTGAAGAAAGATCAAGTGGTAAAGTGGAATGACGAATGCCAGACAGCTTTCTAAAGGATCAAAGAATATCTCCAAGAACCACCAATTCTGATGCCTCCAGCTAAAGGAAGACCTTTGATATTATACTTAACAGTGCTAGACAATTCAACGGGGTGTGTGCTGGGGCAGCATGACGAATCTGGTCGAAAAGAGCACGCAATATATTACCTTAGCAAAAAGTTTACTGACTGCGAGGCAAGATACTCACTGCTCGAGAAAACTTGTTGCGCTTTGGCATGGGCTGCTCGCCGACTGAGACAATGTATGTTGACTCACACTACTTTGTTGATATCTAAGATGGATCTGATCAAATACATCTTCGAGAAGCCCGCACTCTCCGGAAGAATAGCGAGATGGCAGATGATCTTAACTGAATACGATATACAATATACAACCAAGAAAGCAATTAAGGGGAGTGCATTGTCTGATCATTTGGCTCATCAGGCCGTGGATGACTACCAGTCCATGAATTTTGAGTTCTCGGACGAGAATATTATGCTGGTGACTGAATACGAAGAACCTGGACCGAATGAAGGACCTGAGGAAGGATCCCGATGGACTATGGTTTTTAATGGAGCTTCGAACACACTCGATAATGGCATTGGCGCCGTAATCATATCTCCTAAGGGCTGTCATACTCCTTTCACTGCCCGACTATGTTTCAAGTGCACCAACAACATGGCGGAGTATGAAGCATGCATCATGGGTCTCAAAGTTGCTATTGACTTGAGGATCAAGTTCTTGAGTGTTTTCGAGGATTCAACCTTGGTGATAGGTCAGATCAAAGGCGAAAGGGATACGAAGCATCCGAATCTCATCCCATACAAAGAGCATGTAACTGACGTTGCTCCCACACTTTGAGGAGGTAACCTTTGAACATTTACCACGAGAGGAGAATCAGTTAGCAGACGCGCTAGCCACCATGTCTTCTATGTTCAAGGTCAGATGGGACAACGAAGCTCCCCGAATCACCATTGAAAGGTTGGATGAGCCAGCACACTGCTGCGAGATTAATACTGAAGAGGTAGCAGATAAACCTTGGTTTCATGAAGTGAAGAAGTACCTCGAGACTCAAGAGTATCCCGAAGGGGCATCTCTCAACGATAAGAAGTTTCTGAGAAGGTTTGCTGCGAAATTCTTCCTCAATAATGGAATCCTCTATAAGCGCAACCATGACTTTACCTTATTGCGATGTGTAGACAAGAGCGAAGCAGAGAGGATTATGACAGATTTACATGAAGGTACCTTCGGAACCCATTCAAGTGGACATACCATGGCTAAGAAGATCCTACGGGCAGGATACTACTAGTCCACTTTGGAAGAAGATTGTTATCAACACTCTCGAACTTGTCATAAATGCCAAACCTATGCTGATAAGATGCATGCGCCTCTGGTTCCTTTGAATGTCTTGACAGCTCCGTGGCCCTTTGCAATGTGGGGCATTGACATGATCAGAGAAATCAGGTATACTGCTTCCAATGGGCATTGCTTCATACTGGTAGCCATCGATTACTTCATAAAATGGGTTGAGGCGGCCTCTTTTGCTACTGTGACCAAGAACGTTGTGGCGCAATTCATCAGGCATAACCTAATATGTCGGTATAATGTGTCAGAGAGAATTATCACTGACAATGGTACGAATCTCAATAACACAATAATCGTCGAGCTCTATAAGCAATTCAAGATACAACATCATTACTCTTCTCCCTACCAGCCGAAGATGAATGGGGCTATCGAAGCGGCTTACAAGAACATCAAAAAGATTATACAGAAGATGACGGTGACATACAAATACTGGCATGAGATGTTACCATTCACTCTCGTGGCTAGCGTACCTCACCACAGACGTCGACAAGGGAAACACCCTACTCTTTGGTATATGGCATGGAGGCTGTCCTACCCATTGAGGTCCAGATTCATTCTTTTAGGATTATGAAAGATGCAGGTTTGAACAAAGACGACTGGATCCAGACTCGACTTGATCAACTAAATTTTCTCGGAGAAGAGACTTACTGTTGTTTGTCATGGTCAAATGTATCAAAAACGAGTGATCAAGGCTTTCAACAAAAAAGTCAGACATCAAGAATATCAAGTCGAGGATCTAGTAATCAAACGCATCATACTGTCATAAGGTGATCCCAGGGGCAAATGGACTCCCACATACGAAGGGCCATTTGTGATTAAAAACATTTTCTCGGGTGGAGCCATGATTCTAACAACCATGGACGATGACGACCTTCCTTACCCTGTCAATGCGGACATAGTAAAAAGATACTACACATGATAAAAGACCCGCTAGGTTGGCTGGCCTAGGAAAAAATAAGGGCTTCCCGGTGAACCAAAAGGGTTCGAGCAAAAATAAGGGATGAAAATGAAAAAAATGTACACCCGGCAAGTTGAAAACCTGAAAAGGCGGCTTGGGCAAAACACGGTATCCTGGTGGACTGAAAACCCGAAAGGGCAGTCCAGGCAAAAGTTAGGGATGTAAAGCGTATCACTATGTCCCATTGGATCACCTTGCGATCAGACCTCAATATCAACTATCAAGCTCGAACGACACCAATCAATCTAATCAGCTTCAGACAAGTAAGCAAAGTGATGAGACGCTCGAAGACAAAGCGACAATAGTAGAATTGGAACCCAATGGGATTGTTGTACATAGTTGTTTTCTTATTACACAATAGTGTATAATTTCCATTTTTTAGCGGCGTTCTCTTACACAAAAACGTCTGTTATAGGCCAACTTCGAAAATCAATACAAATCATTTTACAAACTATGTGGTTCTTTTTCTTTTCTGTTTTGTTTTGCAAGAATGTCCAATGATTTATTCTTGACATATGCATTTGAATATGATTGTTGTTCATAAATATTTACATAAGAAATGGAAAGACAATTGCTCGTAACTTAAGAAACAGGGGCAAAAACAAGAAATGTCAAACCCGACAGTTACTCTGTCCAGCAGGTACCAGGGCAAAGACAACTTTGAAGCACAATCATCAATACATACGACCTCGTGACATCTATACTTCCCATAGAGTAAAAGCAATCAAAGCATCGATATCAGCTTTCCCAAAACAGGAAGTAATCTCCCCAACTAGGGCCTTTCAGAAAGCTGACATCTATATCCCCCAGCCGAATCTCATAATCGCAAACAGGTCATAAAATGTGTTTCCCAAGAAAAGTTGATTTCTATGAATACAAAAATTAAACCCTAAATAGAGCTTATTCCTTCAGCTATGGAAGTTCATCCTCAAACAGAATTATTCCCCCGCAAAGCTATTCTCAAACAAGATTATCTCCCTGACATAATATCCACAAACAACAAGGAATAAATCTCCAGCATAGTCATCTCCGTTTAACATCCCCAGCGGAAGTAAAAGAGCCAAAGTTCTCTACAACAGTTAGGAGTGCTATACTCTCCAACATCAGTCGTGGATTTATTTTCCCAGACTCGGACATGTCATAATAAGCATTTCATGTTCATGCGCATACATATCACATACATCATAGTCTCATTTATTTTGAGAACATCATCTTAATATGCATTTCATGCATCACATATATTTAACCATGTTATCTTTTCAGGAAAGATAATTATCACCAGCAACTCCAGCAGTTATACATGTCATATCTGCAGACAATTGTTGAAAAATCAGTTCTCGAAATCAAACTGGTAAACTAAGTTACGTGACCAAATGAAGTAGCCCTAATATCCAGGTTCCTTCTCATAGACCTACTATCCAGGCTCTCATCCCGAAGTAACCCTACGATCCAGGTTTCTTCTCATAGCCCTACTATCCAGGCTTTCATCTTAAGGTAACCCTACTATGCAGGTTCCTTCTCATAGCCCTACTATCCAGGCTCTCATCTCGAAGTAACCCTACTATCCAGGTTCCTTCTCATAGCCCTACTATCCAGGCTCTCATCCCGAAGTAACCCTACTTTCCAGGTTCCTTCCTATAAGCCCTACCATCCAGGCTTTCATCTTGAAGTAACCCTACTATCCAGGTTCCTTCTCATAGCCATACTATCCAGGCTCTCATCCCGAAGTAACCCTACTATCCAGGTTTCTTCTCATAGCCCTACTATCCAGGCTTTCATCTTAAGGTAACCCTACTATCCAGGTTCCTTCTCATAGCCCTACTATCCAGGCTCTCATCCCAAAGTAACCCTACTATCCAGGTTCCTTCCCATAAGCCCTACCATCCAGGCTTTTACCTTGAAGTAACCTTACTATCCAGGTTCCTTCTCATAGCCCTACTATCCAGGCTCTCTACTCGAAGTAACCTTACTATCCAGGTTCCTTATCATAGCCCTACTATCCATGCTTTCATCTCGAAGTAACCCTACTATCCAGGTTCCTTATCTCTTATCTCCAGAAAATAGTTTACAACACTGTAAGACCTGGACCCGACCAGATACAATCAATCTCACACTTCCCCAGTAAGTCGCTGTGCAGCATAGACCCTGACTAGATATGCAGTTCACTTCCACCTCCTTAATCAGGAGTTAACTCCCCAATAGATTAATGGACAACCGAAGCTCCTATACTCTATTTTCCAAGACGTAAATCAACATTCCCCAGCAAAGTCCTCCTCAACGGCAGGTACAGGAATTCTCGCAAAGGAATCTTTCATGCAACCGATATCTTTTCTAGATGGCATATTTAAGCCCATCCTCGGAGATTCTCTATCGACTTCCAAATGGAATCTGTAAGCCCATTCCCAATATCACCAATCAGTATTACTTCATGCGAGTGCAAATTTATGGGCACTCTAGTGTTCAATCCTCTTCTACCTTCAGATCACGAAAGGAAGACCGACCAATCTACATCCTCAGGTTTAAGAAGATTAAACAGGGGCAGTTGTTGTACCCCAAAATTTTCGCTCCCATTTTACTCAACATATGTTCATTAAGATCCTTAACTTGCTCAAGGACGCCCAGGAGTTAACCAGATAAACTCTCCCCTAAAGCAATGAACCTCCAACTAGGGTTTCCATTTTCATCAAGATGGGTGAGCTCCAAAGGCCTCATATGTTCTCCATAGTCCTAATATGTTCTCAAGACCATCCATGTCAAGATTCATGCCTTGCACAAGAAGTTTGCTCAGTCAGCTGCTCAGATGCTTAAAAATCAACTCTATTAGGTCAAAAGTCAAATGTGACACACATACAGTCAAACTTAAAAATTTTTGGTCAACATCAAAATTTTGAAGTGATATCCATCATTTGATCAAGGGTTGATCATGATTCCCCAAGAAATGCTCTTAATTCATTAAAACTCAAAAGTTGCTAAATTAGGGTTTCTCAAGAAAAGTCAACCAAACTTTGACCAGGCATAACTTTCTCATACTTTATCAGAAATTTCCCATCCAAGGCTAATTTTGAAGATAATACAATTACCTACAACTCATCTTTAGCCCTCAAGCTCAAAAAATTCACTCATGAAAAGATATGAATTCAGACATTATAGGTCATTCCAAAAAGTCAACAAAAACACCTTTTGGGTCAAAGCTTCTTACATGAACATGGAAGATCCAATTGAGATGAAACCAAAGTGGTTGCTTAAGGGACATCATAAGCTTTCTAAAAAGTCCAAGAACATCCTCTTAGGGTCAAAATTGAAGGAGATATGCATTGTCAAAGTTGGCCATTTTTGGAAAATTGTCAAAAGTCAACAATGCCCAAAATTGCACTTTTTGTCAAATGGGCCTAACTTTTTATGCTTGCATATTACCTCTAACAATGTCCACGACCAAACACTCTACCACATATTATTGAATTTATTTATTTAATTTATTTTGATTTTTAATCATTTAAAAGTCAAATTAAATCTAATAAATGATATAAAATATGGAAGATTTGTTTTTGATCTGATTTTGAATGGAATTATAATGCAAATATGCTGTCAAACAAAATCAAATTGTGTCAAGGGTGATTGGGATGAAAATGGTATGATTTGGCTTGATATAGAAAGAAATAATGCAAGGATGGAATCAAATCAAATCTTGATAATTGGCAAAGATATGCATGTTTTTTGTTAACCTAATACAATCTAGTACATATACACAACAAATCCAAGGCACAAAAAAGAGGCTTGATCGTGTGAAACAGCAAGAACAAGTTGCATTTTTTTGTCAAAAAAATCTCAGATCAAATTCCATACTACAGCCATTCTCAAGGAGATTTAAGGGTTGCAACAC
Source organism: Vicia faba (assembly GCA_948472305.1). NCBI lineage: Eukaryota > Viridiplantae > Streptophyta > Magnoliopsida > Fabales > Fabaceae > Vicia > Vicia faba. The sequence continues at coordinate 228,318,060 of OX451736.1, read as the reverse complement.
GTTCCTGGAAATCTCCTGAAGCTAACTGCACCTTTTGCACGCACCAAAACACCTTGAATCATAAAATTCGTAACCATGTTATCCAACTATTTTTTATTTTTTGATTACGTGCATACATGCTTTTTTGATGAAATTTAATCATATATTCTTGTTTATTACAAAGTCTCGATGCTTGCTGAATCGTTTAATTGAGTTTTAAGTGCAATCATGGTTTTCCATTCTTAGGGTTTCTTAGCTCATTTTAGGGCTTCCTTCTACAGGAAAGATTAGGGCTACACATGGATACCATGATGTTCAGGGCTTCAAGCCCAGTTGATTCATGGTCTTCATTGTAATTTATATTGCTTGTGCTAGATTTTTGAATAACGCGGGGTTGTAGTTACAGGCATGGGACCATAGGTAAATGTCTAAACCTAAAACGACGGTGTTGAGGAAGAAGAAGGCTAGATGGCAAGCTCCCATTGGGCCATTTGAATATTGGCGCGTTTGCTGGATATCACGTGATTGTTTTTCTTATATTATTTTTATTTGATTATATTAACAATTGAATAGCCAGCGCAAATGGTTAAGGACGAAGGGTTTGAAGCAAATGTCCTAGGTTCGATCCCAGGCGTGTTGCTTGTTCATTTTTCCTGAATATACTTTCCAGATCTAGCGTGCCTCACTATCCAGTGTCCATCATGTGCCCTAGATGCAAAGCCATCAGATCCATCTCCAGCCAGATCCAAGGTCTCACGCAGGCAAAGTCCATGGTACACCCTCAGAAGAAAACCTCACTAGATCTCACGCTGGACAACTAGGCCACCAGCTTTGGGCCTAACACAAAATTGGCAGCTTACCCCCAAATTGCTCATCAACCAGGCCTAGTTTCAATTCTCTTTTAATTTCTTTAATTTCTTTATTTGTTTTAATTATTTTATAAAATCATTTGTTTTAATTATTTTACAAAAAAAAATCATTATTTTTTTAATTAAATCAGAAAATCAGAAAATTACAAAAAAAAATATTAGGTTTAATCTTTTTCATAAAAATATTTATTTGCATTAATTAGTTTAATTAGGTTAACTTAAATCTTTTTTGTAATTAAAATTTAATAGAAATTAGGTTAACTTAAATTTTTTTTTCCATAATTAGAATTTAATAGAAATTAGGTTAATTTGCAAAGTTAATTATTTTTCATAAAAATCCAAAAATATATCTTTTCTTTATTCGCAAATTAATTTTTTTTCTAAACTTGACATTAATTCCCCGTATTTAATTTTGTCGGGCGCGTCTTTGTTTCCATTATTTGATTAATTATTGTAATTTTTCCAAGTTTGTAATTGTTAATTAGGTTTACTATTTCGCAATTATCATTTTTCCCCGGTTTTTGATTATGTAATCCCCTCCCTAAAGCCTTGTAATAGCTAGGGTTTTAATTTCTCGCACTTTACTTTCCGCAATTATAAACTGCCTAGATGTATGGATAATAGGATTGAATGGCAAGATAAATCAATTTAAAACAGTAGAAAACCCTAAATGCGCAAGATAAATGAAACTGAAATCAAACACTTGCACATGCTCACTCCTAGGATGTTTCCTCAATTGGTTGCCTCCGAAAATAATGGTCGTGTCCCTCGAACATAGGGATACCTTATCAATGACCCGTAATTCAAAGTCGTCATAAAGATAATAGTCCCTAATTGTCCCTCGAGATGCCTACGAGAAATGATATTACGATGACAGTCCCTTCGAATGCTAAGATATTTTTACATGTTACCTTCGATGACCATAGCCTCCCTTTCGATAGTCCCTCAACATCCAACGATAGGGCTACCTACTTACTAATAGTAGGATAGCGCTGTCTAAAGGAAACGAGAAAATGAACAATCTTTTTCGAGTAGGTAGAAACTCTTAAGTACTTGCTCAAAACAATAAAAACTATTTTTCACAAACACTTTCAAAACAGTTTTCAAAAACAACTTCGTCACACTCTTGAGGACAGATACAAGGGTTATCACGAAGTTAAACAAAAACTTTTCAAAACACACACGAGCAATTTCAAAATGAGCAAGTACCTAAGAGCCAGTGGAAAACCACGAATAGAAAGGGTGCTAACACCTTCCCTTTCTATAATCTACCCCCCATACTCAGAAATATCTCGAAAAAGGTTTTTTCTATTCTTTTTTCCTTTTTTTTTGTTGGATGAAATAAAAGTCGGTGGCGACTCTTGCTTATCGTGACATTTGCGAACAAAAAATGAAAACCAGTATATCAGTCGGTTCTGCCACCGTATCACATTATGTATCTGCTGATGGAATGTAATAGCTTAATTTAGAATTTACCTTTATCATTTTCTTTATTTTCTTTCCCCCAAGCTTTTTACATTGTAAATACCCCTCCCCGAAGCCATGTAATAGTCTAGGTTTTCACATTCCGTACTTTACATTTCCTGCAAAATATTAACTGTTAGTAAATAGGTTTGTATGGCAAGACTGAAAGAAAACGTTAGCAAACCCTAAATGCACAAGATAAATAATTGAACCAAACACAATTGCACATGCGCACCTCTAGAGTACTCCCACTTTGGTTGCCTTTGGAAATAGTAACAACTCTCGAAATGTGAGAGATTTTAGTGGCTACCCTCCGGTTCAAAAGATCATAAGTCCCTCGATGACCCTTTCGATGTTGCCTCGGTAAAAATATGATCTTAGAGCCCTTGGGTAGTTACTAAAACTTCTTTCCCAATTTCCTTTGTGACTATAAAAACGTCCCTTCAAATGTCCCTCAAACATCAAACGATAGGGCTACCTACTCACTAATGGTAGGATAGCACTGTCTAAAGGATAGGAGGAAAAGAACAAACCTTTCGAGTATAAGTAGATAGTTCCTAGATGCTATGCTCAAAAACAAACTTTTACACTTACACAAAACATTTTAAAAACATTTTCAAATGCTTTATCAACAATCTTCAGGATTGATACAAGAGTTATCATAAAGTGAATCGCCGCACTAAGGCATTTTTCCAAATACTTTTCTAAACACGCAAAACACAGGGTATTTTTCAAATGAGCTAAGCATCTAAGAGACCGTAGAAAACTACAGATGGAAAGGGTGATAACACCTTCCTTTTCCATAATCTACCCTCTTACTCAAAAATAATCTCGAAAGATCTTTTTCTGTTATTTTCAACCTTTCCTTTGTTGAATAAAAGAAAAGTCGATGGAGACTCTTGCTCACCGCAACATTTGCGAATACAAACACAAATCCAGTATTAGCAGTCGGTTCTGCCACCGTATCACAGAACTGGCGACTCTGCTGCAGAAATTATAAAAAGTGGGGTTACCTTAGAGTTAGTTCATTTTAAAACAGTTTTAATTGCTTGCTTTGTATGCTTTATCCTTGGGGGGTTTGTTTGGGTTATTACTATATATCCTACACCCGGATCTAGGGAACCTTTTACATAAGTAGAAATAGATCGTGGGGGCTGTGCGGGGTATACCGACACGGTTGAAGAGATAGCTACGTTGATGTGACACTTTGGTTAGTACCGGTAGCCCTTGAGTAATCAAGGAGAATACGAGGCTGTTGCATGGTGTCATGAAGCATCAACTGACCTTAGAACCTTTAATTAAACGACTTGGCCATTAGGAAGTAGTGAGATAGTCGTCTTTAGTGTAGTCCTATGTCGGTTGATACTCGATACTACACTCATTGAGATTTAAATCCCGAGTTTTGTTTGGTGGTAAGTCAGTTGTCGATCGAAACGAAAATTATGGGAAAAATCTGTGATATTGAGATTCCCTAGAACTCGGTATTGATAGGACAGGTTGAACTAACTACACCTCAAGAGGGTACTTACCTTCAAACTCCATGTAAGCCTGAACCTAAGGCTATTTGTGTGACTTGCTTGCTTTCACTATCTAATAAATTGAACTCATTACAGGGTTTTGTTTGTACTCCGTGCAAGACTTGTTTGTGGTCTTTATCCAATAAACTGAATTTCTTGCAAGAATCACTTGTCTTCATCACCTTACACTTTTGCTTGATGCATAACATACACATCATATCACCATACCATAGAATTACCTTAACCATTTCAAGGATCTCAAGGGCCTGTGATGCAGGTTATGATGAACTAGACGTCTAGCAAGGGGAAAGGGGATTTATTTTCCTCTAGCCAATGTCGTCAAACGATCAAAACACGATAACTTGAGTCAGAGGCTATGACTCACTCGATATGGTGAGCTTTATTCTCTTAGAAGGACATTCAACAATATGAAGTTCTTCAATCAAGGCTACAGTCCACTCCTAACATTTTTGTGTGTTTACCCCGCGAGGTCCTTGAAAACATTTACACATCATGCATGTCATTACATAACAGGTATTCCAGTATAGGTCTCTCATGTTCTCGTTATTTATTTCAGCAAGGAAAATGGATTTCAAACAGAACAACAGAGATCTCCAAACTTAAGAGTCTTAATTCATGGAAATGTTCCTTAACCTATCCAAGGGGCAGGAAGAATTGAAAATACTCCTCAACGGGAACTTGACCAAGAAACATCCTGACAACAATAAGGATGACTAGTTGGAACGACAACAAGCTGAAATGGAAAGGATGAGAATCTAGATGAGTAATCAAATTGCTCTTATCCAAAGTTTAGCTCGGGAACAAGAAGAGTTGAGGTTTCTCATTAGCAAGCTTCATCAAGACGGATGCAACTGTATGAAGAAAACAGTCGATATTGGGGATCAGGTCATTAATCAGCCTCTAATGAGACAAGAAGTTTGCTGGTAGGAGAGTAGACCTTTCCAAATTGCTGCTACGTCACGAAACCAACCGCCACCTCGCCAACAACGACAGGGTAATCGGTGTAAGCGAGATGTATTCACTAGGAAATATACCAAACTCAACATACCAATATCGCAAGTCTTACAACACATGATAAAGTTGAATTTGGTCACATTGAAGAATCCTCCTCGGAATCCTAATACTTCTACTCCTACTTACCAGCCCAATGAAAGGTGTGCATATCACTCTGACAGTCCGGGGCATAATACTGATAACCGTTGGACGTTGAAATATAAAATTTAAGACCAGATCGATGAAGGAGCGTTGGAATTTGCACAAGATGGTCAACTGGAATTCTTCTGCCATTCCTCAAAGGAACACCATCTGAAGTGACAAGCCAATACAAAGAGGCTTTTTGTTCATCTAGAATTTTCAATTTGTAATTTCTTTTGATTGTTCGAACATTTTTTCATGTCAAACTTTGTTATTTTATCAATGCATTGCATATGTTTGTCTTGAATCATTTCATTCGTATTCACTATATTCAAACTATGTTTTTACTTCCTTTTTGTGATATTTAACTCTCGATTAAAAGCTTTAAGCCTTTAGAGGGAGGATAACTAAAACGATATCACAATCTCGTACAATATGCTTTTGAACAGACCTTGTTGACGATGTACATGCATTGTTTCAAATCCTAAACAATGGAGTTATAAAGAAGATAATCCCTAGTCACCCCCTTTGAGCCTAGGAAGTAGGAGTTTCTTTTTTTATTTTCACGCAAAGTAAAACCCTTAATCATAACCCGGGGCAGGGTAGTCTCTCAGTTAATTCAAAGGTGCATTCAATCACAAGCTTTCCCCTTCATACACGACAAGTGGTGTCAGGGGAATCATTCCAAAATAGAAAACGGCGATGGTTCCACATAATCATTAAAATAGGCAATCATTATCTCTCAAAATAAAAGCCCGTTAAGTCAAAAACCTATGAAGGAGACTTAAGAAAAATCGGGGCATCCCACTGACTACAATAACAAAAGAAACAGTTCAAGCAAAAGTAGGGATAACAAAATCAAAAAAGAGATCCTACAAATCCTCAACTAAAAAAGAAAAGGTTACAAAAATGACTACCTTCTCGAAAAAACATTCAATTTCTGAACCATCACCAAGTATCAGAGCAAAGATTTCATACTCAATTAGGATCTAAACGCATAATTAGCTGAGTATAGGATTGAAGAACATCACGAAGAAAGGGTTGGGTACAAATAAAATTTGAGCCTTTATCCTTTGTTTCTTAAACCGTGAACCAGGCCACATTATAACCCTTAAAATTCCTAGCTGAAGCATGGGTTAGTTTGAAAGCATAATGTTACAAAAGGTATCCTGACTCCTATAGGGTTCGCTATAAATCCTGAGCTGATATCACACTCTTACAAAATTTGTTTGTTTTACTAAAAAATGAATTTTCAAACTTCAAGACAGACATACGCTTTACATTCTTAAAATACCATTATTTGCATATGACGATTTGTTTAACAACAGAGAAATTCGCACGATGGATATTCGATGAACAGAAATCCTCTCAATAGACAGAATCTCCTCAGATGGAAAGACATTCCAATGATAGGCCTTTCATAATCAAGGGGCATAGCATGGTGTCCAGCTGATCTGGGGCAGTCAAGTCAAGGTTCAAGGAATCTCTCAAAAATGCCAAATAGCCAGGGGCAGATCTCCATCTGAATCACTTGGGGCATTAGACATGAATTCCAACAACGAATCCTGTACGATCAAACAAATATCTTCTAGAAGTGTGGCAACACTTACTTCTATGGACAGTGACAATTCTCTGTACCCGATGAACCTGGACATAGTCGGAAAATACTACGCATGAACAAAAACCCGCTAGGCTGACTGGCGTAGGAAAAAAATAAGGGCATACCGAAAAACCAAAAGTGTTCGGGCAAAAATTAGGGATATACATATGAAAAATGTGTATATTCGGCAAGTCGAAAACCTGAAAAGGCGGCTTGGAAAAAAAAGGGTATCCCGATGGACTGAAAATCTGAAAGGATAGTCCAGGAAAAAGTTAGGGATTAAAGCGTACGACTACGTCCCGTCATCTCGTCACTTGTCTATCAGGTGAAGGTTTATTACCCTGATTAACATTTACCAAGGACTCCAGATTTTGGGATAATAGTCAAACTGTCTACAAAATCCCCGGTAGATATTTTCTCCAGCAGGTACAGAGGCAGAGACGTCCTACTACATGGTCACTCTCATGTTCTTGACATGCAGCTTGATGATGTCAGGTGTTTTTATATCCCCGGCAGAGCAAAATCTCCAACTACTACTCTGACATCTAAGAAAGATTCCCCAGTGAAGTCGCCAAGCTTCTCAGGATTCCCCAGTAGGATTTCACAAAATCCCCAAGCAGCTCATGGAACTTTCTTTTTCCATCAGAGTTTATTTCTCTAACAATGGAAGTCCACCTCCAAACATGTCAACTTCAAACAAAATCTGAAGACCTACATTCTTCATCGCCAGCTGCAATCATGGATTTATTTTCCTTAGTTCAATAACACTGCAATAGAACAACTGACACGTTCATACATTACATTCATATATCATTTTGCAAACATCATAGCGTATACAGCACGAACGCGTATATCACAATCTCATTTATTTTGAGAGCATCATGCAATTTATATATCATGACATCGCATGAAACCGGTTTTACCTTTTCAGGTTAAATCGGCAGACAGACAAACACCATTAACTTATATAGCAGGTCAAAGATTAATGTCCAAAAACAGACGGGGAAACTATCTATACGACCAAGTGGTATCAACTCCTGAAGCAAGACGAGTTTACCAACAAATACAACAGGCCACTAATTAATGCCTGAAACCAGACGGGGAACTATCTATGTGTCCAATGTTGCCAAGTTCCAGATTAATACCTATAACAAGCCAGGAGAACTATCTGTGGACGACCGAATGTGGATTAATACCTGTAACAATCCAAGAGAACTATCCATATAAGGAGATTGAAGATTAATACATGTAATAAGCCAGGAAAACTATCTCAGCGACCGACAATTTTCAAATTCCAGATTAACACCTGTGACAATCCAGGAGAACTAACTATGGATGAATGACTGTGGATTAACACCTATAACAAGCTAGGAAAACTATCTACATAAGGAGATTGAAGATTAATACCTGTAATAAGCCAGGAAAACTATCTTTCTTTCTTAGGTCAGAGATTAATACCTGTAACAAGCCAGGACAACTATCTCAGCGATCGACAATTTTCAAGTTCCAGATTAACACCTGTAACAAGCCAGGAGAACTATCTGTGGATGATCGACTGTGGATTAATACCTCTAACAAGCCAGGAGAACTATCCACATGAGGAGATAGAAGATTAATACCTGTAACAAGCCAGGTAAACTATCTTTCTTTCTCAAGTCAGAGATTAATACATGTAACAAGCCATGACAAATATCTCAGCGACCGACAATTTTCAAGTTCTAGATAATACCTGTAACAAGCCAGGAGAACCATTTGTGGACGACCGACTGTAGATTAATACCTGTAACTAGCCAGGAGAACTATCCACATGAGCAGACTGGAGATTAATACATGTAACAAGCCAGGAACACTAACTTTCTTTCTCAGGTCAGAGATTAATACCTATCACATGCTAGGACAACTATCTCAACGACCGACAATTTTCATGTTCCAGATTAATACATGTAACAAGAAAGGAGAACCATCTGTGGATGACCGACTTTAGATTAATACCTGTAACTAGCCAGGAGAACTATCTACATGAGGAGATTGAAGATTAATACCTGTAATAAGCCAGGAAAACTATCTTTCTTTCTTGGGTCAAAGATTAATACCTGAAACCATCTAGGATAACTATCTCACCGATCAACAAAAACAATTTCCAGATTAATACATGTAACAAGCCAGGAGAACTATCTAGGGACGACCGACTGTGGAGTAATACCTGTAACAAGCCAGGAGAACTATACACATGAGGAAATTGAAGATTAATATCTGTAACAAGCCAGGAAAACTATCTTTCTTTCTCAGGTTAGAGATTAATACCTGTAACAAGCCAGGACAACTATCTCAGCGACCGACGATTTTCAAAGTTCCAAATTAATACCTGTAACAAGCCAGGATAACTATATGTGCGCAACCGGTTATAGATTAACACCTTAAACCAGACAGGAAAACTATCTACATGACCATCCTAAAGAAATCTTACACGAATTCCTTCTCAAACTTTCTAGATGCAGTCTAACACGGACTCATCCTGAAGCAGCCCCACACATGCTCTTTCTCATATATATCCGGATGCAGACTAACACGGACTCATCCTGGAACAGCCCTATACAGGATCTTTTAAATACCTTTTAATATAGCAGTTAATTCCATTATCCCCAGCAAATTGTTGCAAAACCTGGATTTCAACCAGAAAGCATCAAACTATCATCTCTCTAGAGATAACTCTTTAGCAGAGCCTTGGACAACTGAAGTTCCTAGACTCTATTCCCCACAGAGTTTTCCCCAAGCGGGAGAACAACAGAAAACAACATTCCCCAGCGGACACCTCCTCAGACAGTAGGAACATGAATCCCCACAAAAGACCTCTTATGAAGTCAACATCTACTTTGGATGGCATCTTTAGGCCCATCTCTGACGACTCTCTCTCATCTTCTCCAAATGGCATCTGTAAGCCCATTCCCGACATTATCAACCATCAGTATTACTTCATGTGAGTGAAAATTTATGGGCACCCTAGTGTTCAATCATCTTCCACCTTTAGATCACGAAAGGTAGACAAGCTAATCTACATCTTCAGGTTTAAGAAGATTGAACAGGGGAAGCTGTTGTACCCCAAAATTTGCCCTCTCATGTTTTCCAAGGTTTTCTCTTATATGGGTGGTCACAAACCGTTGGTTAAAGAAAAATAAATTTTTTGAAGATACACAAGGTGTCTTGGATTGTCTTTGAGACAAGGTGTTTTTGATTAGCCCCTGAGCAGTTTGTTTTTTCGATTGTCATCTAGACAAGGAGATTCGGTTGGGCATCTAAAACCCTTCGATCAGGCTTTGGTCTATAAGTCTTCGATTGGGCATTGGGCCTCCTTCGATCAAGATAATTTCACAAGGTCTTCGATTGGGTGTTGGGCTTCCTTCGATCAAGTTAAGTTCACAAGGTTTTGACTGCGTAAGGCAAGAACCCCCTACAAGTTTGTTTCGATTCACAAGGGAAAAGGCTTCCCCTGTGCTTGCTTTCAACCCACAAGGCCAAGACCCTTTCAATTGGCCTTTGACTCACAGAGCAATGACCTTCTCATGCTAACATCCACAAGGCATTGGCTTCCTTTGTGCTAGCTTCGAATGGGCAATGGTTCCCTTCGAAACTGCTTGCGTCAACTCTATCTCTGAACCATTCAGCATATGATTGCCACATTATGAGCTCACATTGGTGAACCATTCGAAGAATGCACGAGGCATACATGCGCGCTATTTGAAAGACACACAAAAGGGTCATTCGAAGGATGCACAGGTGTTCCATTCGAAGGATGTACAAGTGTTCCATTCGAAGGATGTACAAGTGTTCCATTCGAAGGATGTACATGTGCTCCATTCGAAGGAAGTAACAAAAGGTCCATTCGAAGAAGCATTCAGAAGGTCCATTAGAAGGGTACATAAGAGGTCCATTCAAAGGAGGCAACTTAAGGCCAATCGAAGGGCAAGGCCTGAAGGTATTCGAAAGTCAAAGGTGTCTAGGTTCATAGCAAATTCAAAAAGGGACAAGAAACCATGTCTTTGGAAAAGTTTCAAGGTGATATTCATGGCCATAAAAAACCAACTTAATGGATGTTTATTACTTTGTCCTCTTGTCCCCTCCATCCCCTCTATATAAGTAGCACACTAGCAAGCTTAAAGAAACGAAAAAAACAGCCTGAAGGAGTCATACAAAATTGCAAAAAGTAAGCAAAATTGTCAAAAATATCCTGAGTAATCCAAATAGAAGGAATCTTCAACAACACTCCTCTCACTCCTTGAAGTTTGCATAGAACATGCCAAAGCACTAGACTTCTCCAACACCACAGATTCATACACCACTATTGGTAAGGAAAAAGTAAGGAATCAAATTCCATATTTTCTTTGCATGTCATAGTCATTCGTTTTTCGTCCATGATCGAAGGACCTGGGTGTGGTACCTAGGTCCGTATTTGTTTCTTTTTGTCTCTAACAATTATGTGGCATATCCAGCATAAATAAGGCCAGTGCGCACAGAATCGAAGGACTTGGGCTTGGCACCCAGGTCATGCTTTTATTTTTGCTAACATATCTTTGCAGATTTAGTGCCCTCACAAGTGATCTATCAGGCATTTTCGACAATGCCCTATGGATCGAAGGATAGCCACCCTCCCCTAGATCGAACTGAATCACTTCCTTCCCTGGATCGAAACATATCATTTCCTTCCGTGGATCGAAAGACCTCTTTCCATATTCCCTTTTTTCTTTTTTTTTGGTTTTGTTTTATTTCTTTTATTTTTGTTTTCTTTTTTATTAATATTAAAACAAAAATCACATACAATTAGTTTTTAGCCTTTTATAGTTAAAATTAATCTCTTTAAGCTAATTAATTAATCATTTTAACATCTTTCTTAAAATTAAAATTAAATAGACTTAGGATTTATTTTCTTTTATTAAATGAAAAAGCAACAAAAAGATTTTCTTTTACTTAGATTCTTTTTCTAGGTTTTTAGACGTCCCGTTCCATTTTGCACGCATTATTTTACTTTTCACATATTTTTATATTTATGTATCTGCTGATGGAATGTAATAGCTTAATTTAGGATTTACCTTTATCATTTTCTTTATTTTCTTTCCCCAAAGCTTTGTACATTGTAAATACCCCTCCCCGAAGCCATGTAATAGTCTAGGTTTTCACTTTTTGCACTTTACATTTCCTGCAAAATATTAACTGTTAGTAAATAGGATTGTATGGCAAGACTGAAAGAAAACGTTAGCAAACCCTAAATGCACAAGATAAATAATTGAACCAAACACAATTGCACATGCGCACCTCTAGAGTACTCCCACTTTGGTTGCCTTTGGAAATAGTAACAACTCTCGAAATGTGAGAGATTTTAGTGGCTACCCTCCGGTTCAAAAGATCATAAGTCCCTCAATGACCCTTTCGATGTTGCCTCGGTAAAAATATGATCTTAGAGCCCTTGGGTAGTTACTAAAACTTCTTTCCCAATTTCCTTTGTGACTATAAAAACGTCCCTTCAAATGTCCCTCAAACATCAAACGATAGGGCTACCTACTCACTAATGGTAGGATAGCACTGTCTAAAGGATAGGAGGAAAAGAACAAACCTTTCGAGTATAAGTAGATAGTTCCTAGATGCTATGCTCAAAAAAAACTTTTACACTTACACAAAACATTTCAAAAACATTTTCAAACGCTTTATCAACACTCTTGAGGACTGATACAAGAGTTATCGTAAAGCGAATCGTTGCACTAAGGCATTTTTCAAAATACTTTTCCAAACACACAAAGCACAAGGTATTTTTTAAATGAGATAAGCATCTAAGAGCCCATAGAAAACTACAGATGGAAAGGGTACTAACACCTTCCCTTTCCATAATCTACCCACCTTACTTAAAAATAATCTCGAAAGGTCTTTTTCTGTTCTTTTCAACCTTTCCTTTGTTGGATAAAAGAAAAGTAGGTGGCGAGTCTTGCTTACCGCAAAATTTGTAAATACAAACGCAAAACCATTATTAACAGTCGGTTCTGCCACCGTATCACAGAACTGGCAACTCTGCTGCGGAAATTATAAAAAGTGGGGTTACCTTAGAGTTAGTTCATTTTAAAACTGTTTTAATTGCTTGCTTTGTATGTTATATCCTTGGAGGGTTTGTTTGGGTTGTTACTCTATATCCTAGACCCGGATCTGGGGCACCTTTTAGGTAAGTAGCAATAGATCGTGGGGGTTGTGCAAGGTATATCGAAACAGTTGAAGCGATAGCTACGTTGATGTGACACTTTGGTTGGTACCGGTAGCCCTTGAGTAATCAAGGAGAATACAGGGCCGCTGTGTGGTGTCATGAAGCATCAACTGACCTTAGAACCTTTAATTGAACGACTTGGCCATTAGGAAGTAGTGAGATAGCCATCTTTGGTGTAGTCCTAATTCGGTTGATACTCGATACTACACTCATTGAGGTTTGACTCACGAGTTTTGTTGTGTGGCAAGTTAGTTGTCGATCAGAATGAAACTTGTGGGAAAAATCAATGATATTGAGATTCCCTAGAACCAGGTTACTATTGATAGGACAGGTTGAACCAACTACACCTCAAGAGGGTACTTACCTACAAACTCCATGCAAGCGTGAACCTAAGGCTATTTCTGTGACTTGCTTGCTTTCACTATCGAACAAATTGAACTCATTGCAGGGTTTTGTTTGTACTCTGTGCAGGAATTGTTTGTGGTCTTTATCCAATAACCTGGATTTCTTGCAAGACTCACTTGTCTTCATCACCTTACATTTTTGCTTGATTCATAACACACACATCATATCACCATACCATATTTACTTAACCATTTCAAGGATCTCAAGGGCATGTGATGCAGGTTATGATGAACCAGACTTCTAGCACGGGGCAAGGAGATTTATTTTCCTCTAGCCTATGCCATCAAAAGATCAAAACATGATAACTTGAGTCAGAGGCTATGACTCACTCGATATGGTGAGCTTGATTCTCGTAGAAGGGCATTCAATAATATGAAGTTCTTCAAACAAGGCTGGAGTCAACTCCTAACATTTTCTTGTGTTTACCCCACGAGATCCTTGAAAACATTTACACATCATACATGTCATTACATAACAGGTATTACAGTACAGGTCTCTCATGTTCTCGATGTTTATTTCAACAAGGAAAATGGCTTTCAAATAGAACAACAGAGATCTCCAAACTCTAGAGTCTTAGTTCATGGAAATGTTCCTCAACCTATCCAAGGGGCAGGAAGAATTGAAACCACTCCTCAACGAGAACTTGACCAAGAAACATCCTGACAACAATAAGGATGACCAGTTGGAACAATTGCAAACTGAAATGGAAAGGATGAGAATCCGGATAAGTAATCAAATGGCTCTTATCCAAAGTTTAGCTCGAGAAAAAGAAGAGTTGAGGTTTCTCATCAGCAAGCTTCATCAAGACGGATGCAATCGTATGAAGCAAACAGTCGAGACTGGGGATCAGGTTATTAATCAGCCTCTGATGAGACAAGAAGTTGGTTGGGTGGAGATTAGACCTTTCCAAATTGTTGCTACGTCACGGACCCAACTTCCACCTTGCCAACAACGATAGGATAATCGGCATAAGCGGGATGCATTCACTTGGAAATATACCAAACTCAACATACCGATGTTGCAAATATTGTAACACATGTTGAAGTTGAATTTGGTCACATTGAAGGATCCTCCTCGGAATCCTAACACTTCTACTCTGTTTTCTTTTTGGATTTTTGATTTTTGAAAGAGAAGTTTTAATTACAAAAGAAAAAAAGTTTAACAGGGAGACTAGGAAAAACCCTAATGTTTTCATGCATGGGTTCCAACCTAAGGTCTAATTAGTTCGCATCTTAAAGAAGAGGAAACTATCATCCTAAGGGAGCATGTTATAAACATAAAGTAAAAGGAGACGGTGTTTGTGAAGAGTGCTCATGTAGGGTGATCATGGAAAAAGTGACGACAAAATGAGTAGTATCATGAAAGGTGTAAAAGGAATGCTTGGTGTATGGTAATTGCATCGGGTTATGATTAACCAAGGGTGCATTTGATTAATCTCGTGAGAGTAGGTTCTCCTACCCTCAACCATGAGACTCTTTGTGCATGGAAACACTTGGTATATGGACCAAAGTGATTGATTCGGGTTATGGTTAACCAAGGGCAAGACTTGATTAACCTCGTGAGAATGGCCATGCCCAAACTCAACTATGAGACCCTTTAGGAAGATGCTTGGTATGTAAACCAAGGGGAGAGAAGTCGCTTCAGTGTTTAAGATAAACATCAAAAGCCCTTACAAGGTGGCCATATGCATGCTCCTAGAAAGTGGGACTAGCGCAGCACTAGTATTCTAAATGACCAATTGAAACAATCGATCAAATAGTTGTCGCTGTAGAAAATTCCAGGACCAAACTATAAAATGTATGCAAGTGTGCATTTGTAAGTGGATACCTGCTCATTGATGATGAGCCCAAGAGGAGGCCAAGAATTCTAATTGGATAAAATGTGTATCATTAGCAATTTAAACCTGTAAAGAAAATAGCAGAGAAACAAAATTCTAAACTATTACAAACTATATGGGGATGGGGGTACAATTTTATGAATGGGGATGAGTCGAATCAAAAATTCGATTAAAAAACTAGTTATACAAGCAATACAACCAAATCTAAAATTAACAAACAAACTATCTATAAAATTAACTATTCTAAATGACTAATAATATTAAAAAAATTAATTTTAATAATATATTAAAAAAAGAAGGTAATTGTATTTTTATTTGTACTTTATATTTTTTATGATATTTTCAAAGAAATTATAAGATCGAAAAAACTAAAATTCTAGAATTACCTATGATTACTAAATAGAGAAATTCTAATACCAAAAGAAAATAATAAAAAAATCTAAATTTAATACTATTTATCAATACTATTAATAATTTTTGTATTTTTTTATTTTATTTTATATTACGAGATATTAAAAAATAAAGGGAATTAAAATCCTAAGTCTAAAATAATTGTAATTTAAAAAACAATAAAAAAAATAGCCAAACTGGGCTAAGGGTGCAAACAGAATATAGGGAGTGTAGTAACAAACTCGAATGTGGGCTTAAGAAAATTTCTGGAAAAAAACCAAGGCCCAAGTTAAATGAAATATAACAAATTAAAAAAGGAAATAGAATTGGGCTCAAACGGACCGGGTCGGATTAGACCCGGGTCCGACCATATCTAAAACAAAAAACAAATGGTTCACAAAGAACCTTAAACGCCCAAATCTGCCACTGCCACAAATCGTTCTTCTCCATGCATTTTCCTCTACTCTATTCTCTTTCGGTTTGGGATAACACCAACTCGTCGGTTTTGATTTCACGGTGGCAAGTAAATATCGTGGTGCTTCTCACGGTCGTGTTTTCATGTCTTCATCTTTGTTTCATCGGTATCAACAACAACGACTCCTCATCCATCTCAAGTTCTCATCTCTCGGTCTCTCAATAACACCAACGATTAGTCATAAGGACATATTCTCTCAACCTCTCACGATAATCCTATGTCCATCTTCGTTTTCAATGATAATACAAAAATGCACTTAACTCTTCCTCTGTTTGTTTTTAGATTCCGTAACAACCGCAATAGCAGAGCTATATATAAAAATAAAGGGTAAGTGAAAGATTGAGTTACCTACGAAGATGTGGTTTCTGCCGAACGCTTATGGAGGTATGTCTTCTGATCGAAATCCTTGCTTCTTGGGCGAAATTTATCGTTATTATTCTTGTTCATTTCCTGTTGAGTTTTCCATGTTGATAACACTGTTGAGTTGTCGTGTTGATGCTTACTCAAAAATTTGGACGCAGAACATTGATACAATATCATTGCTGTTGTGAGGTTGAAGAGAAGTGATGAAGATTGGCAATGGTTTATTAAGGATATTGATGAAGGTTTGTTGAAGAGGATGAAGAGTTGCAATTTAGTTCAGAGATAGAGTCGAGGTTTTCAGTAAGTTTGCTCTGTGCTTGCATATAGTGTGAATGAATGAAATTTGGCTATTGTTTATTTTCACTGATATAGCAGTCTAAGTTTTTCTTTCTAAACATCTGAAGTATTTCTCTGAGAATTTGTGGATGATTTCTGTTATGATTGTGGTGTAGAATTTTTCTAGTTTGGATTCACAGTGGGCTTGAAGGTTGTTAGCAAAGTTTATTTTTGGGAGGGTGATTTTGAAGGTGATGAAAACAATGGTCTTTTTTCTGGTTTTTTCTATGTGTTTTATAATAGCTGAGAGGTGGGAAGTTGGGGGGAAATATTTTAGAAATTTGAACATTTTGATATGCTGTTTTGTAGCCTTTTGAATCAGCTTTTGGTTATGTCTATATTTGTGCAACTGTTGGACTAATATGAAATGGTTATATGGAGGGCTTTAGACTGTGGTAGCAGAGTTTGCAGGTTGTTCTGTTTGGCTTTGTGGTGGACTGGTTTAGAGAAGGATTTTATGCAGGTTTGGCACAGATTTTGGCATGTTCTGTTTGGCCTTGTATGATGCAGGTTTTGCAGGCTGTTATGTTTCGGGTGACATCTTTCTGACCATATTCTTTTCCTCTTTTTCTCTCCATGATGTAAAACTGTTGTTCTGCTTTTCTTAATTTCTGAAGGGTTTGTTAGTTTAGGAACATGATGATACAATTAGGGTTTTGGCTATTTGCTAGCCTTTAGGGTTTTTGAGCTGCTACTTTTTGCTAGTTGTTGTACTCCAACTTTTTCCCCTAAGATCCCCTTATCATACCATGTTGATTCCATCACAACAAGATCGCATTAGGATTATTGGTTCCCCTCACTATATTTAGATTTGCTCTTTGAGGAATCACCAAGCACCTTGACTTGTGTT
This sequence comes from Vicia faba, assembly GCA_948472305.1. Taxonomy (NCBI): domain Eukaryota; kingdom Viridiplantae; phylum Streptophyta; class Magnoliopsida; order Fabales; family Fabaceae; genus Vicia; species Vicia faba. The sequence continues at coordinate 228,300,579 of OX451736.1, read as the reverse complement.
CTATTATGATCATGAATATTTTTTTCTTGATTTCTTCTTTCAAAATGCAATGTTGGATTGTATTGCTTGTTACTCATGTAGGTAAAGGCAATGAGATTCAGCAAGTTGCTCCATGGGTTCATGAGTTTATTTCCATGCCCTAGTCAATAAAGCTTGAGAAGTTCAAACCTCACCATTGGATTTGTTTTGGAGAAAATGGCATGGCAAGGTTATTTTGGTTCACCATATTTCAAGATTATCAAATTTGGTTCAAAAGTACAAGGGATTGATTGGAGAAGTTGTCATGCTTGGACAAGGATTTGTTCCCATTGGTCACAAATGCATATTTATCTCAATTCTCAAGATATGGAGGTGGTTGTGGTTTCTATGAGTTCTCATTATCATCCTCAACAACTTATATTTATAAAGCATTTGTGTTGGTACAAGAAGTTTGTTCAAAATTGTCAAAGTTCCTCAAGGCATTTTTCTTAATCTAGGAGATAGGGTTTTGAACTTCAAAGAAGCATATCTTGCTCATATTTTGGTATTTTGGAGTGATTCCAAAGGCATCCTTCTATTAAAAGTGTTATCAACAAATCACTTCAAAAGTTGCAAGGAGTTTTCATGTGGAAGAAACTTGACGATGAAGAAAGATTACAAGTCCTCCAGATGAACTCCCATTTTCCTATATGTGACTTCAAATGATCATAACTTGGTCAATTTTTATCACATTGAGCCCACTATTTTTCCAAAATGATCTTGAGGATGTGAAACTTATTCCTTATTTTATGTGCAAAGTGAGAAAATGGATGGAAGATGCCCTAAGGATACAAAAGATTATAGGTCATTTCATGATTTTTTGTTAACTTCAACAATCCATAACTCTCTCAATTTTTGGATATTTTGAATGGTTCAAGTTTCAAATTTTCATTCAAGAGGTCTATTTCATGCCATATTTTTTGGTCAAGAGAAAATTCCAAGAGGGAGGACATGTTTGGATGCAAAACATTATAGGTCACTTTTGACGGAAAACAAATTGAAATATTTCTAAGTATAGAAAGTCAACCCTTTTTCTCCGACTTTGACTCAATGCAACTTTCAGCTCAAGCATTCATTTGATTCCATTCTTTTTCCATTTCAAACTTGTAACCTCATCTTTCGAAATCATCAAGAATCATGTCCAAAGATCCCTTGAGCTAAAAATGCCATTGTTTTGAAATTGGTAGCTTGAAACTGAAGTTTCATCATAAATCAGATTTTGAAATCTTTGTTTTGGCTTCTAATCATAATTTTTCCACGCGTTTTAGCTTCTAATCGTGTTTAGGAACTTTCCAAAGGTGTTTAGCATCTTGAAACGCACGATTTGGCTGAGTGATGCTAAACAAGTCTCACTTTGTTCATGCTGCAGACCCCCACGATTTCCCTCCAAACTTCATCATTTCACACGCTTGAGGATCCCATTCATTCTCCTATAAATAGAGGGTCATCTCCCATTCATTTCCTCAAGCTTTGATTGCCAGAATCACCCTACCAAACTTGTTCCATAACTCAAAATTCTGCTACTTCGAAATCTGCTTTCAAGCCTTTTTCAATCCATTTTTTCCATCAATTCACCTTCCTTGGTCTTCCCTGAAGCTAACCATATAATTACATTCAAGAACCGTGCCTTAGATTGCTCCATAGAAGTCCAGTTTCAGAGCTCTACAACTCAACTTCAATAGGTAGATTCCTTCATCAATTCTTCAAAACTTTGATATCATTGTGATGTTCTCATTACCCTGATTCTAGTCGCAACACTTACTTTCATCTGGAAACTTGTTTTGACCATGAAATTTCAAATCCATTTTCAAAACATTCCTTCCAATTTGCTTGAGATACAGTTTATATAAATTTTTCGCAAAGGTGTGGTTGTCTTCGTCTTGAAGTGACGAAGCGAATGACATAGGTCTGAGCTTCTCATTTTACAGTTTGAGAGACCTGTAATTCACGTTGGCTGGAGGTTGAAGATGACCAACGTGTCATCTTCCAACCAATGATGGCACACCACTTGTATTTTTTGAAATCTGATTTAATTAATGATTCAATGCATTATCCACTAAAGTCAATAACATGCACAACACGCCAGGTCCACTTGATCTGTTTACTAACGCGTCTTGATATTGATCAGATGGCCCATATTTTTTTGATTTTTATTTTCTTTTCTGATTTTTATATTTAATTGTTTTAAAATTCAAAAAATCATAGAAAATTCATTTAGCCCAAAAAATCTGAAAAAATTATGAAAAATATTTTTGATTTTTTTCTTTCGGATTTTTATTTTTTCACAATTTTATTTTGTGTTTTGGTATTTTTTTTATAAGTTTTCACTTTATTTGATTTGTTTTAAATTTTTAAAAATACTTTTATGCATTTTTAAATTCTAAAAAAAATATGGAATGGTCCAATGATATTGTGACAAATATTGGTGACCTCACTTTTTTTTTATTTCTGACTTTGGTATTTTTTTAATCATTTTTAGTTTATTTAACTCATTTCTTTTAATTTTAAAAATAGTTTGACTTTAAAAAATTACCAAAAAAATTATAAAAATATTTGAGTCAATTTCTGATTTTTCTATGGTCTTACTTTTTATTTCTTCATTAATTTGAACATAGTTGATATTTTTATCTCTTATTTCTATTTTAAATATTTCTAAAACCTTTTTTTAATGTATATAATAAAATGAAATATTATTTTGTGATTATTTATGGCTAATGTTGGGTTGAATTTTTGATCATGAACTTTATTAACATCATTGGATCCATGGTGTTGAGTTTAACTCCACAAAAATGGATTAATGATTTTAATAATAGTTTGATTAAATTTTAATTCAAATGTGGTTTGTATATTCTTTCCCATCCCTCTCCATCTCATCCCTTTCTTATTGCACTAAGTGTTATTGGAGCATGATCTCTATATCATGTCTCAAAACAAATGGTGCATAGATTGCTATTGACCGACCTCAAAATAGGTGCGACTTCTACATAAGTCCACTTACGATTGCTTAACACATCGTTAAATTTTGTCCCGATTCGAATAAATGATCATTTGTGGCCCAAACCTATGTTTGCAAGCACAAGTATGTTAATTTGATCCCTTTGATCCAATAACCTTTAGATTCATTGTGTGGAGGCTTTGGTTCTACCAATCCTTTAATGGATCTACAATACTTTTGGTCAACGAGGATCACTTAAACATCATTGATCATTAAATGGTACTTTTGAGGATTCCAAATGGATGATATACTTGACAAAAAGCAAATGCAACTTGTTGTATGGAGGCTTTGGTACTACCAATCCTCTAATGAGTTCCAAATGCAAGTTTCAAGATGGTCATCCAACTAACCACTAATTATTAAATTGCTTTTACTTTGTTCGCTTTTATTTTTTATGCTTTATGTACCATTTATTTTAGCATTTACATTTCATGTTATTTTTCATCTTTGCTCACTTAAGCCCATTTACTTTCTTGTCATTTTTATTTTTTGCTCACTTGAGCTTTACTTTTCTTTTTCAAGACACCTAATAATCAACATGAACCCTAAAAATCTTTAATGATACTTGGACTATTTGGTTACTGTTGTACCCCAATTTTTCCCCTAAGATTCCTCTATCATATCATATCAACTCGATCATAACAAGATCACATTAGGGTTGGTTCTTCCTCTTTTTCTATCTCCTATCTTTAAGTTTGCTCTTGAGGAATCTCCAAGCACCTTGGTTGTGTATTTTGTATATGTGTTGTTGACTAACTTCTAATAAAAATACAAAAAATATTTGTCTTTGTCTTTGTATATTTTTGTTTTGTAGGTACCAAGTCGAAGCATCTGACAAATAAGGATTTCTGGTATCATTTTCCTAAAATCTCTATTTGCAAAGAAAAGAATTAAAATTTTTCATTTTTTCACTAATGCAATCGATTTCTCTTAGAGTGCAATCAATTGCACATAGTGCATTTTGTGCCATTTTTGAAAAAATACACTGTGCAAATCGATTTGCACTATAGTGCAATCGATTGCACAGCGTGAAAATTTGAAAAAATCTGCAATTTTAAACTTGTCAAATTTTGGCTCCAATTTTCCTTCATTTTTGAAAGATGTACCATTAATTCAAATTTTAGTGCCAATCTTTCATTTTTAAGAAGAAATATCATTAATTCAAATTTTGGCTCTAATATTTGAAAGAATTATCATCAATTCAAATTTTGGCTCCAAAAATCAATTACCAAATTACCACTAATTCCAATCCTAAAACTCTATAAATAGAGCCCTCATTTCATTCAAATTTCAAGCTTTTGATAGCCAAATCAACCTTGCTAAAAAATATCTCAATTCTCTCCATCCACCAAATTCACTCAAAGCTCCATTTTCAAAAAGTTAATAAGCTTTGCATTGAATCTTACTAATCTTTGAGCTAAACCTTCATCCAAACACTTTTTTCTCCATCAATTCTCTACATCCAAGTTTGGTCAATTGATTCTTGTGGCTGAATTGAAGCAAATTCTTGAAGTTGTTTTGATAATTCTCTAGATCTACCTTTGGTAAGTTGGATCATTCATCTTTCACAATGTGATCTCTTGTTGATCTTTGGGTTCGATTCTTTAAGCATTATTTTATGATTTCAATGGTGTTATTTTCTCATAATTTGATGGAATTTTCGTGCTCAATTGGATCCATGATCATAAGGTGTTTGATGGAAAGTTTGAACAAGAAATTGGCCTTTTAAAATGCTATTTTTTGCTGCCTATAACAGTGTGCAATCGATTGCAGTAACTGTGCAATCGATTGCACATAAGCAATTTTGCACAAATGTTTGAAAACTGTAATGTGTAAATCAATTTACACAATAGTGCAATCGATTTACACGGGGACAAAATGTATTTTTTTGCCTTGTTCTGGGGAAGCTTTGATCCAAAATGATTTTTCTACTCACTCCTTTTAATTGTTGGTTTGGATTGCAATTTTAAATGTCCAATTTGTCTTTAAACTCAATGGACTTTGTGATGTAGATGAAGTTGTATAAATGTTCATCAATTCAAATCTACCTAAGAGTGAATTATTTAATTCATTTTTGGTGCTTTGGATTAATTATATGTTTAGTGCTTTAATCCATCTAGAGGAGTGGTTGAATTTAAAGATGAAAGAATTTTGAAATGGTGATCCAAATTAGCTTATCATTCCCCTCCCTCTTCATCTTATCCCTTTATTTTTTAATTGTGCTACATGTTAAGGGATGGTGATCTCTATATCATTTATACAAACATGAAGTACATAGATTGCTATTGACCGACCTCAAAATAGGTGCGACTTCTACATAAGTCCATTTACGATTGCTTAACATAGCGCTAAATTTTGTCCCGATTCGAATAAATGATCATTCGTGGCCCAAACTTATGATTGCAAGCCAAAGTATGTTAATTTGATCTCTTTGATCCAATAACTTTGAGATTCATTATGTGGAGGCTTTGGTTCTACCAATCCTCTAATGGATCTACAACACCTTTGGTCAACGCGGATCACTTAAACATCGTTGATCATTAAATGTTACTTTTGAGGATTCCAAAATGGATGATATACTTGACAAAAAGCAAATGCAACTTGTTGTGTGGAGGATTTGGTTCTACCAATCCTCTAATGAGTTCCAAATACAAGTTTCAAGATGGTCATCCAACTAACCACTAATTTCTAACAATTTACTTTACTTTATGCTTTTATTTTTATGCTTTATGTACCATTTACTTTTAGCATTTTACATTTCGTGCTATTTTCATCTTTGCTCACTTGAGAATTTACTTTTATGTCATTTTTATTTTGCTCACTTGAGCTTTTATTTTCCTTTTAAAGACACTTAATAATCAACATGAACCATAAAAAACTTTAATGATACTTGGACTATTTGGTTACTATCCTTGGAATTATGGAGCATTGGACTTCTTGGACTTAGGATTAGAGACCTTAGCCTATCTTGGAGACTTTGTGACTTTATTTGATATTTTGTCTGGAGTTCTTGAGGTTTACCTCAAGACATTGGGTTGTTTGTTTGTTTTGTGTGCGGGTTATTGTGATTACACCCTTTGTTTGTAATCTGGAATTCACCCGTATAGAGTCGTTACTCTGCCCAATTTTTGCGAAGACTTAATACACTTGAAGTTTGGTTCTCTCAAGAGGTCTAGTATCTTTGCTTGCTTGGTTTCAATCCGAAGAATGGGAATTCTATATTAACTCATAATGTCAAGTATTGGCTTCTTGTTGGTTATATGGTTCTTATCCCTAGCTTTTACCTTATGCTTTAGGATAGTCTCTTCATCTCCTCCCATCTTCTTTAATTTCAAAAATATTCTCCCTCCTTTTAAAAACTCTTCTTATTTCTAAACTTGAAACACTTTCATAATAAACTTGGACTTAGGTCCATGCATTTTCAAAACATTTTCATAAATAAATTTCAATAAATTTAATAATACCTTGACATTTTTTGTGAGAAGACTAAAAGTCAATCAATCTCATTTCAAACCATTTTTGCCACTTTGACTTTTTATTTTAAAATTTTTCTTAAAAGATTAGACTCTTGTCAATCTTTGTAGTGATGCAAACAACTATACTTCTATAATATGTAGTGAAGAGAGATATTTTCCACTTGGGTGTTGAGTGAGGCATTGTTGATTTTAAAATCCAAGCCATATCCTCCACTTTGAGATGATGTAAATTCTCCTTTCTCATGATTGTGGGTAGTAAGTATGTTTTCCACACGGACAATGACGATGATGTCTTATCTCATAAAATTAACCAACACACTTGTGTTTCAAAATTTTAAAAGAGGAACTACATGTACCCTGATCCCCTATTGCACGAAAGGTGGTACGTAGGCACTAAAGGTTCACAACCGCGGCGGGTGCAAAAATTATAAAAATATTTCTTTTCTCACCTCCACCATCCATTTTATATATAACACATTTTTATAGCCAAAATATACAGATTTTACAAAGAGGTTCCTGCGGAGTACCGTAGATGTTTAGGGTGCTAATACCTTCCCTTTACATAATCAACCCCCTTACGTTGAATCTTTCCCCCTCTTTTTGGGTTATTCGATCTTTTCCCATTCCTTTGGAAACAATAAAGTGCGGTGGAGATTTTGATTTTGATTTGTATAAAGTCTAGTCAATCCAATGGCTTAGTCTTGAACATTTCTACCGCTACAGAAAAAATAGCGACTTCACTGGGGAAAGATTGACCTCTTGTGGGTCTATCCCTAAGTGGGTTGAGCCTATCTTTGTTTGTATCTGTATATGTGCTATTTTTGTTTATGTGTTATATTTTGTATATATGTTTGTTTTGATTTTCCTGGTTTTCAGAGTGCTTAGTGATTACTTATAAGTCCTATACCCGGACTTGGGAAATCTTTAAGATAGGACGGGCGATATGGTCATGTTAACTTTAAGGGAGTAATCCCAAAAAAGGAGGCATGAGATCCCCCACTCAATGGAGGCCCCTTTGACTGTAGTGTCATTTACCGAGTAATCGGGAAGACGTACTGCTTTCGACCTGGGAGCCTGCTGAAGCTGAGGACCGTAGATTACCTAACCCATCTTAGCCTTTTAGGTGTAGTGCGGAAGCTATGACGAAGTAATCCAGAAATAGTTGTCACACGATACTACGCTCGGATGAGTCTTTCTTGAGAATATTACTAATTACTGAGTTAATCAGGAAGTTGGTAATATCCGAAGGAAGGATGTAGACTCTGGGAACCTCTTAGAACCTTGTTCGGTAGGTGATAACTTTTTAGACCAATACCTTATGGGTAGTACCTTCGGCCTCATGCTCGTGACGTTGAACCTATGAACCCTATATGTGTGATCTTGTGTGTGATTGTTGCATCATGGATCCATGCACTCATAAGCATCTTTTAAAGAAAACAATATTTCCAGGGATTTAAAGGTTGACTATTTGTGAATATCTCATGTAATTTTAAACCATGGAATCTGGAAAGAGAAAGACAGGGAAATACAGTTTCAAGGATCCTAAGATAGATGAGTTGATCAGTCTAATTCCAGAGATCGAGTGTTCTGCAGACTTTCGGAAGAAGTATGGATCCATTATTCCTCTCATGAAGCTGAAGATGAAGGAGGGTATTCTCTCAACTTTGGTCCAGTTCTATGATCCGGTGTATCACTGCTTTACTTTTCCCGATTATCAGTTGATGCCTACACTGGAAGAGTATTCCTATCTATTGGATTTACCTGTTACCGATCGTGTTCATTTTACTAGTTTGTAGGGCGAGCCAAAACCACATGAGATTGCTGCTTTGATTCACCTGGGAAAGTATGAGGTTGAAGCCCATATGACTACGAAAGGAGGGATTAGAGGATTACCAGCTCAGTTGCTTTTAAGGCCATCTTCTCTTTACTTGCTTATGGATTATTCTTATTCCCTAATGTGGACAAGTTTGTCGACATTAACGCTATCAGGATTTTAATGATTGGAAACCCAACTCCTACACTGTTGGGTGATGTTTATTACTCTGTTCATCTACGAAGTTCCTATCATGGGGGGATGATTATCTATTACACGCCTCTGTTGTACAAGTGGTTCATCTCTCATATGCCTCAGTCTGATGCTTTTTGGGATGTCAAAAAGGAACCCCGTTGGGCTCCTAAGAACATGGCACTTACTCACTCGAATATTGATTGGTATCATCGAGCTTATCAGGATATAGAGATTATTGACAGTTGTGTTAGTTTCCCCAATGTGCCTCTTCTTGGTACAAAGGGAGGAATTAACTATAACCATGTTCTTGCACGGTGATAGCTTGGTTATCCGATGAGGGATAAACCAAATAGTATTCATTTGAGTAGTTTCTTTCTGAAGGAAGGGGAAGACCATAGGGAAGCTAGGGAGCAGATTGCGAAGGCCTGGCGTCACATTCATAAGAAGAGTAGGAAGGATATGGGACCTAGGGGTGCTGTTTCTTTGGAGCCATATCTTCAGTGGGTCCGATAGAGAGCCATTCAGTTTAAGATGCCGTATACTCGGGAGACACCCAAGCCTGATTTGTTTGTGAAGACCACTCCTCCCTTATTAGATGATCTAGAAGAACTGCAACTCGCTTTGGTCAGGATACAACAGGAACAAGATGCTTGGAAGAATAAGTTCTAGACTTTAGAGAGTTCCTACAGAGCAGACCTGAAGGAGAAAGACGACTTGATCGAGATCCTTGAGAGTCGAGCGGTGGAGTCTATGGAGAGGCAAGGGGATTTATTTTCCCCTAAGCCTCAAACAGGTGCTGATTACTCACTTTCTAATCCAGATGATTGGAGGGAAGTTGCCATCAGACATGTGGAAGAAAACCAGAGGTTGAGGGCTCAGATTGTCAGGCTCACAGGGAAGTGCCAGCGTACAGATTGATCTCCATTAGTTCTTTTTCTCAGGATTTTAGATTGTATTTTCATCTTGTACTTGGGATCATTGAAACTTGTAATCTATTTTGAAGTTATTATAATAAAAAATTTCAGTATTTCAAAGGCTTTATTACTTGGATGCTTGCAATATGTCTATAAATCTTAAATCCCTTGAAATATTAAATAATGAAGTAAAAATCATGTGCATTGCATATCATGCATCATATTGCACATATTTCTTGCATTTATTATGCATATCCAGGTGCCTTACCAAACTTTTTACTTCATTCAGCAAGCTGACTCATCACTACAACACTCGAGCTAATTTCAAAAAGAAGATGAACAACTTAGAACAGGAGAATCACGAGCTACGCGAAGAAGTTTCTGCTTTGAAGGTTGGCTTGGCCAACTTGACTACTCTGATGGAAGCTCTAGTTGTTGCTCAGAATCAGCCACCGAGTGTTCAACCTCAACCAACAAGTGAAAATGCTAAAGTTCCGACTGTTCCTGTATCTGCTACTCCGGCTGTTGTTCAAAACTGTATGCCTCAGGGTTATCCGTGGGGAATGCCAAAAAAATTTTCACCTGAAGGTTTCAATCTTGGCCCTTAAGATGCTCCAGTGGTTCAAAATGTTGTTACTCCTGCACCTCCTGTGGTGCATACTGTTCCGGCTGCACCTCCTTCGGTAAATTTGGTTCCGTTTGTTAATGAAGATATGTGTCATCCTTTCCCTCTGCCGAGTGAAGACTTGGGTCTTTATGACAGAATGGATGATTTCCAAGAACAGTTTGATAGAATGCAAAGAGAGATGAAGGCTTTTAGGGGAAAAGAGTTATTTGGGCAGAATGTGAATGAGCTGTGTTTGGTCCCGAATGTTAAAGTGCCTGCTAAGTTCAAGATCCCAAAATTTGAGAAGTACAAGGGAAACACTTGCCCTCGTGCTCATTTGGTGATGTATGTAATAAGAATGTCTACCCACACAGATGATCAGCGTCTGCTGATTCACTTTTTCCAGGATAGTCTGGCCGGCGCAGCATTGAAATGGTACATGAGTTTAGACAGCGCCAACATCCATACTTTTAATGATTTGGGAGAAGCATTCATTAAAAAATACAAGTACAATATGGACATGGCGCCTGACTGTGACTAGCTTAGGGCCATGTTTCAGAAAGACAGAGAATCGTTCAAAGAGTATGCGCAGAGATGGCGCGAAGTGGTTGCACAAGTGATTCCTCCCATGGAAGAGAAAGAAATGACTAAGATTTTTTTGAAGACGCTGAGTGCTTTCTACTACGAAATAATGGTAGCAAGTGCCCCAAGTGATTTTACAGAGATGGTAGGAATGGGTGTCCACCTAGAAAAGGCAGTAAGAGAAGGCCGTTTGACAAAGGGTGAAGGATACAGAGGGGTGAAAAAACAATCTTATGGGGTTACCAAGAAGTAAGAGGGGGATACAAATGTTGTTATGCAAGAGAGAAGGGTAAGCGCTCCTAGAAAGAATTATCAGCGTCATCAGCAAGTCGCCTCAGTTACTCCTATTATGAATGTCGCTCCGACTACCGTTGCTTATTAGAGATCGTCCCAGCAGGGGAATCAAGGGTATAATCAGAGAAGAGAGAACTATGATCTTATTCCCATGAGCTATGCAGAGCTACTACCAGCATTGATTCAAAATAAGTTGGTCCAGACACGACCACCTCCAGCCATACCATCACCATTGCCTTGGTATTACAAAGCAGACCAGACGTGTGCCTTTCATCAGGAAGCACCAGGGCATAGTGTTGAAAATTGTTATCCTTTGAGGACTGAAGTGCAAAGGTTGGTGAAGTCTGGAATTTTATCATTCAAAGACGTGGGACCTAATGTGAAAGACAATCCTCTACCCAAGCACAGGGGAGTGAATGCTGTAAATATGGTGGCCGGTTGTCCAGGCGACTTTTGAATTTTTGACATTAATTTAGTTAGAGGAGATTTGGTGAAGATGCACGCAGATCTCTGTGAATTCAGTTATTATACGCTTGACCACGCCGGTTGTGCTATTTGCAGTACAAACATACAGGGTTGCGAGAAGATAAAGGCTGATTTACAGGAGATGATGGATGAGGTTTAATCCATATAATCAGGCCTAGGGAAGAATATGAAGAGGAAGTGAATATGGTTTCTAGATGTCCGGGTGAATTCATAATTTTTGATGTGGAGTATTTGAATGAGGATCTTGTGCAATTGCATGCCAATGAAGAGGATGAAGCAGAGCAGGAAGTACCGAATTATGTGACGCATGGAGTCCGAGTTCAGAACTGGGTCACCATTAATGTTCCTTCTTGCATACATATTTCAAAGTAATTTGTTTTGTTAATATGTTTCTTTCTTTTGAAAAGCTTTCACTTTGCCCAAGGTGAAAGTATTGTATGGGCTTATCTGTTTGCTTTGACTGTTAAGATCATTAATAAAAGTTGTCTTTGCTTCTAAAAATATGTCTTTATTTTCAGCTTTTTCTTGGGAAATGGTAATCAAATAAAAAACCCTTTCAAAATAAATAATAACTAAAAATTAATCTGCATGATCACTTGTTATATGTGTCAGTCTCTAAAAGCAATCATAAATCACATGTGCAGATTAATTAAAAAACCCGTTGAATATAATGACCCTGCACCCTCTCCCAACTTTGATTGTCCTGTGTTTGGAGCTGAAGAAGAAGATTATGATGATATTCCAGAAGAGGTCTCACGGTTGTTTGAGCACGAGCAAAATATCATTCAGCCATATAAGGAGCCTTTGGAAGTGATTAATTTAAGTTCAGAAGAAGATCCGAGGGAAATTAAGATTGGAGCATTGTTGCATCCTGATGTAAAAAGCGGGTTTATTGAGCTGTTGAAAGAGTATGTGGATATTTTTGCTTGGTCTTATCAAGATATGCCTGGTCTAGATACAGACATTGTCGAGCATCATTTGCCGTTGAAGCCAGAGTGTCGGCCAGTTAAACAAAAGTTGAGAAGAACCCACCCAGATATGGTAGTAAAGATCAAGGATGAGGTCCTAAAACAGATTAATGCTGGTTTTCTTGTGACGTCAGTGTATCCTCAATGGATTGCCAATATTGTCCCAATATCGAAAAAAGACGGAAAAGTCCGCATGTGCGTAGATTACAGAGACCTAAATAAAGCTAGTCCGAAAGATGATTTCCCATTGCCTCACATTGACACGTTAGTGGAGAGCACAACAAAATTCAAGGTATTCTCGTTCATGGATGGATTTTCCGGGTATATCAAATAAAAATGGCTCCAGAGGACATGGAAAAAACAACGTTTATCACACCCTGGGGAACATTCTGTTACAGAGTGATGCCCTTCGGGTTGAAGAACGCTGGTGCAACGTACCAGAGGGCTATGGCAACCCTATTCCATGATCTGATGCACAAAGAAATTGAAGTATATGTTGATGATATGATTTCCAAATCCCAAACTGAAGAAGGGCATATGAAAGATTTGTTGATGTTGTTTCAGCGTTTGAGGAAGTATCGTCTCCGCTTGAATCCAAATAAATGCACCTTCAGAGTTAGATCGGGGAAATTGTTGGGTTTTATCATTAGCCAGAAAGGAATTGAAGTTGACCCTGATAAAGTCAAAGCAATTCAAGAAATGCCAGCACCAAGAACTGAAAAGCAAGTCAGGGGTTTCCTCGACCGTTTGAATTATATCTCCAGATTTATTCCACACATGACTGCAAAGTGTGAACCGATCTTTAAGTTGTTAAAGAAAGATCAAGGTTGTGTGTGGACGGATGACTTCCAAAGGGAATTTGAGAGTATTAAAGAGTATCTGCTTGAACCTCCTATCTTGCTCCCTCCTGTAGAAGGAAGACCGTTGATTATGTATCTAACAGTGTTAGATAAATCCATGGGTTGTATTCTGGGACAACAGGATGAAACAGGGAAAAAAGAGTTCGCCATTTATTATCTCAGCAAAAAGTTCACTGATTATGAGTCGCGGTATTCTTCACTAGAAAAAACGTGTTGTGCTTTGGCCTGGGCGGCAAAGCGTTTGCGGCAGTATATGTTGAATCATACAACTTGGTTGATCTCCAAAATGGATCCAATCAAGTGTATTTTTGAAAAGCTTGCTCTTACTGGGAGAATTGCCCGCTAGCAGATTTTGTTATCTGAATATGATATTGAGTACCGCACTCAAAAGGCTATTAAAAGTAGTGTGTTGGCAGATTACCTTGCTCACCAGCCGGTGGAAGATCATCAGTGTGCAGAATATGAATTCCCTGATGACGATGTGATGTTTCTGAAAGTGAAAGATTGTGATGAACCATTGCCCGAGGAGGGCCCCGACCCTGAATCTCGTTGGAGTATGGTATTTGATGGAGCTGTGAATGCTTATGGAAAAGGAATTGGTGTTGTGATTGTCACTCCTCATGGATCACACATTCCTTTTACTGCAAGGTTAAAATTTGAATGCACTAATAATATGGCAGAATATGAGGCTTGCATCATGGGTCTTGACGAAGCTATTGATCTCAGAATCAAAATTCTAGATGTGTATGGTGATTCAGCTATGGTAATAAATCAGATTAAAGGAGAATGGGATACTCGTCACCCTGGCTTGATCCCTTACAAAGATTATGCTAGAAGATTACTACCCTTCTTCAATAAAGTTGAATTCCATCACATTCCTAGAGATGAAAATCAAATGGCGGATGCTCTGGAAACTCTGGCTTCCATGTACCAAGTGAATACTTGGAATGATATACCCCGAATTACAATTTGACGGCTGGATAGGCCCGCTCATGTGTTTGCAACAGAGGAGGTAGCAGATGAAAAATGTTGGTATTATGATATCAAGCATTTTCTTCAAACTCAGGAATACCCGATTGGTGCGTCGAGGAAAGATAGAAAGACACTGAGAAAATTGGCAGGAAGTTTCTTCCTCAGTGAAAATGTGTTATACAAGAGAAATTATGACATGGTCTTGCTCAGATGTGTGGATAGACACAAAGCAAACATGTTGATGCATGAGATTCATGAAGGTTCATTTTGCACTCATGCTAATGTACATTCGATGGCTAAAAAGATGCTAAGGGGAGGTTATTATTGGTTGACGATGGAGTATGATTGTTACAAATTTGCAAAGAAGTGCCATAAATGCCAGATTTATGCAGATAAGATCCATGTGCCTCCGACACTTCTCAATGTGATTTCCTCCCCATGGCCTTTCTTAATGTGGGGTATTGACATGATCGGGATGATAGAACCCAAAGCTTTGAATGGACACCGTTTTATCTTGGTAGCAATTAACTACTTTACCAAGTGGGTAGAGACTGCTTCATATTACAATGTTACCAAACAGGTGGTTGTGCGTTTCATCAAAAACAATCTTATATGTCGGTATGGTGTGTCGAGTAGAATCATCACTGACAATGGCGCGAATTTGAACAACAAGATGATGACAGAACTGTGTGAAGAATTCAAGATTGTCCATCACAATTCGTCTCCATATCGGCCAAAGATGAATGGGGCTGTTGAAGTTGCTAATAAGAATATCAAGAGAATTATCCAGAAAATGGTTGTTACTTATAAGGATTGGCATGAAATGCTCCCTTTTGCTCTGCATGGATATCGAACATCTGTCCGCACTTCAACAGGAGCAACCCCGTTCTCCCTTGTATATGGAATGGAAGCTGTACTCCCTGTTGAGGTAGAGATTCCCTCGTTGCGTATGATAATGGAAGACAAGTTGACGGAGGCTGAATGGGTCCAGAACAGGTTTGACCAATTGAATTTGATTGAGGAGAAGAGAATGACAACTTTGTGTCATGGGCAGTTATATCAGAAAAGAATGAAGAAAGCATTTGATAAAAAGGTCAAACCTCGTGAATTCAGAGAAGGC
The DNA here is from genome assembly GCA_948472305.1 of Vicia faba. Lineage (NCBI taxonomy): Eukaryota > Viridiplantae > Streptophyta > Magnoliopsida > Fabales > Fabaceae > Vicia > Vicia faba. Next base: position 228,285,279 of record OX451736.1, on the reverse strand, counting down.
GACCTCGTGCTCAGGAAGATCATGTCTTTCAACATTGATTCTAGGGGCAAGTAGACTCCTAATTTTGAAGGCTCGTATGTTGTCAAGAAAGCCTTCTCTGGCGGTGCATTAATTCTTGAAACTATAGATGGCGAGGAGTTCCCACGTCCCATGAATGTTGACGCAGTCAAGAAATACTTTTCCTAAAGAAATAAAAGAACAACTCGCTAAGTTTAAAACATGAAAGGGCGGCTTATGCAAAAAGGAGCGTCTCGGTAAGCTGAAAACCCGAAAGGGAGGTCTAGGAAAAAATTAGAGACATAAACAGAATAAATTTCCCGCTAAGTTGAAAACCCGTAAAGGCAGCTTAGGAAAAAGTTAGGGATTTTTCTTGGCAAGTAACTACGTCAGACAAGACTTGATCATTGAAGCAACAATCTTCTCGGATCCTCACCATACTTCAACAAAAGCTGTTGCTCAGGACTTCAAAAGTTGCTAGGGGGACAGTGGTCATTGTATCTCAATGTATCTTTTCCATTATATATTACCATTTCCCAAACTTTGTAATCATCCATGGAGTCTCGTCATTCACAGACTACCATTCTATTAAAAAAATTCAAGCTTTTTCCCAATTCTTTGTGTTCTTATTTTTATTTAGCTTGCAAAGACTCCATTTATTACTGATAATAATTTTTAAAGCAAAAAGATTAAAAAGAAAAATTGACTTTTCAAAAAAAAGGGGAGATCTTCACAATTCAATTTACTTTGGGATTTGTGATGAAACAATGACAACAAAAATGGCGATCCCGGAAATGAACAAACTTCGGTTGTTTTAAGAAGATTTACTTCCTTCATGAAGGTTTTTTTAGGTCATTTTGTTGGTATGTGCACAATCTTTGTGTGTTTCTCAGATAGTTAAAGACGATACCAGTGGGTGCAAGGTATGGTATTAGGTTTTTGATCCCATTATCCCCGGCCAAGTCTTGGTTCACTTTTGATTTTGGGTTTGCATGGTCAGAAGCCTCCGTCCCAGATTCCCCAGCGAAGTTTTCCCTCATATGATGAAAGGTTTTATTCCCTTGGTGTGCTAAGATATCACTCTTTTTGCGATATTGGCATTAGTGTTGACTTCTTGATTTTCCGGGAAGGCTATACCAGGGCATCTTTTGTTGGAATAGGTTTGTATGATATGAAGACTCAATCCAATATTCTCCAGTGAAGGCCTCGTTTATTTGATAGAAGTCCTTTCTCCCCAAAGAAGTTGGTGAAATAATTACTCTCGAAGAACACGTATCTCCGGTTTCCCCAGTGAAGAACGTATCTTGGTTTCCCCTCGATGATGTAGTGTCGACCTCCCCAATGAAGTCAACATGATGTCCCCAGTAGATGTCTCGATGATGAAGCATTGTCTCCCTTAGTGTGGTTTGTATGTTTTTCCTCCTTCAAAGTGGGTCTGAATCCCCCAGTGAGGTTTGATTGTCTCGGCGTTAGTCTGCTTTATTTGAGGCTGATCTTACAATCTCCAGTAGGCATGTTTCTTTTGGAAAACTGATTTTTCTGATGAAGCCGGAAGAAGGATGTTCTATCCCGGTATCTGTTTGATTTGGCTACATCTGGATTATGTTTCTTCTCAGTGAAGTTAAGGTAAGCAATAGGTTTGGTTTCGGCAGTTGCTTTTACCTTTCTTGGATTGATCTTTCTGGTTGAGGTTTATCCCAATGTTGTTGGTACCTGAGGCGGTTTTGTTTTTTTGTACTGATTATGTATCCTTTTACCAGCATATGCACGATATCACTCATACATTCATACATGCATCATGCATTGCTACAAATCATTTTTTATTGACATTGTGTTCTAACCTTCCTGCAGCGCTCCTTGCTTAGGTGGATTTGGTTTTCCCTCTTGAGTTTATTTCTCAAAGGATGTATCTTCGTTGGCCGTCTTGTTCCAGTTTGTTTCTAATTGGGTTCGTGGTTGCATGACGATATTATTTACTTTGGATTTCTGAGAACTTTGAGTTTTTGTTTGTGCATTTATTTTGCACGAGAAGTCATATCTCTTTCCCCAGGAAGTCATATCTCTTTCCCCAGGAAGTCATATCCCTTTCCTCAGGAAGTCATATCTCTTTCCCCAGGAAGTCATATCTCTTTCCCCAGGAAGCCATATTTCTATCCCCAGAAAGTCATTTCTCTTTGCAATTCCCCTTGACAATGAGTGGAAGTCTCTTTATTTGAGATAACCTTACATATTACCCTTTCTAGGAAGATTGCCTTGGTTAAAGAAGAAGTTGAGACCCGTTCTAGGTAAAACGCCAGAATTTTGGGATAACTTGAGATTTTCTCTCTAACTTCAGTAAACGTTGGTAGTACATCGGCAGTGAACGTCGGTGTTTGTTATCTTTTTTCTATCTTCAGTGAACGTTGATAGTTCATCGCCAGTGAACGGCGGTGGCATGATTTTCTCTCTTTCTACCTTCAGTGAACGTTGGTAGTACATCGGCAGTGAACGTTGGTGTTTATTATCTTTTTGCTATCATCAGTGAATGTTGATAGTTCATCGTCAGTTAACGGCGGTGGTATGATATATTCTCTCTACCTTCAGTGAACGTTGGTAATACATCGGTATTGAACGTTGGTGTTTGTTATCTTTTTGCTATCATCAGTGAACGTTGATAATTCATCTTCAGTGAACGGCGGTGGTATGATATATATTTTCTCTATACCTTCATTGAACGTTGGTAGTACATCGGCAGTGAACGTCGGTGTTTCTTATCTTTTTGCTATCATCAGTGAACATTGATAGTTCATCGTCAGTGAACGGCGGTGATATGATATATTTTCTCTCTACCTTCAGTGAACGTTGGTAGTACATCGGCAGTGAACGTCAGTGTTTGTTATCTTTTTACTATCATCAGTGAACGTTGATAGTTCATCGTTAGTGAACGGCGGTGATATGATATATTTTCCCTTTCTACCTTCAGTGAACATTGGTAGTACATCGGCAGTGAACGTCGGTGTTTCTTATCTTTTTGCTATCATCAGTGAACGTTGATAGTTCATCGTCAGTGAACGGAGGTGATATGATATATTTTCTCTCTACCTTCAGTGAATGTTGGTAGTACATAGGCAGTGAACGTCGGTGTTTGTTATCTTTTTGCTATCATCAGTGAACGTTGATAGTTCATCATCAGTGAACGACAGTGATATGATATTTTCCCTTTCTACCTTCAGTGAACTTTGGTAGTACATCGGAAGTGAACGTCGGTGTTTGTTATCTTTTTGCTATCATCAATGAACGTTGATAGTTCATCGTCAGTGAACGGAGGTGATATGATATTTTCTCCTTCTAACTTCAGTAAACGTTGGTGTTTGTTATCTTTTTGCTATCATCAGTGAACGTTGATAGTTCATTGTCGGTGAACGGAGGTGATATGATATATTTTCTCTCTACCTTGAGTGAATGTTGGTAGTACATCGGCAGTGAACGTTGGTGTTTGTTATCTTTTTGCTATCATCAGTGAACGTTGGTAGTTCATCGTTAGTGAACGGCGGTGATATGATATATTTTCTCTCTACCTTCAGTGAACGTTGGTAGTACATCAGTAGTGAACGTCGGTGTTTGTTATCTTTTTGCTATCTTCAGTGAACGTTGATAGTTCATCATCAGTGAACGGCGGTGATATGATTTTTTTTCTCTTCTACCTTCAACTATTGAGTTGGTAGTTTACCGTCATCTGTGAGTCAGTATCTTTTTGATATTCTACCTCCAACTATTGAGTTGGTAGTTTATCGTCACATGTGAGCCGGTATCTTATTAGTTTTCTACCTACACCCATTGAGTTTGTAGTTCACAGTTATCCGTCGGTGCTTGTTATCCTCCTCTCTGACTCAATTCTTTTGGTCCACCAGTGATTTATTTTCCTGGTGGGGTTGCTCCTTTGTTTCTTCATTTTTGTGGCATCCCTAATGATACCTTGCGTCTCTTTAGATTTGTCCATCTACATTCATAATCATAAGCATTGCATGGCATCTTAGGGATAAAAATAGGGCTTGTTTTATATTTAAGTATCTTCAATCGCGTCGACACAAAGATTTTTAACCTTCGTATCTCCGAATATAAGACACTTAAATAAGGGCAGCTATTGTACCCCAATTTTCCCCCCTAAGATTCCTCTATCATATCATATCAACTCGATCATAACAAGATCACATTAGGGTTGGTTCTTCCTCTTTTTCTATCTCCTATCTTTAAGTTTGCTCTTGAGGAATCTCCAAGCACCTTGGTTGTGTATTTTGTATATGTGTTATTGACTAACTTCTAATCAAAATACAAAAAATATTTGTCTTTGTCTTTGTATATTTTTGTTTTGTAGGTACCAAGTCGAAGCATCTGACAAATAAGGATTTCTGGTATCATTTTCCTGAAATCTATATTTGCAAAGAAAAAGAATTAAAAATTTTCATTTTTTTCACTGATGCAATCGATTTCTCTTAGAGTGCAATCGATTGCACATAGTGCATTTTGCGCCATTTTTGAAAAAATAAACTGTGCAAATCGATTGCACAGCGTGAAAATTTGAAAAAAATCAGCAATTTTAAACTTGTTAAATTTTGGCTCCAATTTTCCTTCATTTTTGAAAGATGTACCATTAATTCAAATTTTAGTGCCAATCTTTCATTTTTAAGAAGAATTATCATTAATTCAAATTTTGCCTCTAATATTTGAAAAAATTATCATTAATTCAAATTTTGGCTCCAAGAATCAATTACCAAATTACCACTAATTCCAATCCTAAAACTCTATAAATAGAGCCCTCATTTCATTCAAATTTCAATCTTTTGATAGCCAAATCCACCTTGCTAAAAAATCTCTCAATTCTCTCCATCCACCAAATTCACTCAAAGCTCCATTTTCAAAAAGTTAGTAAGCTTTGCATTGAAGCTTGCTAATCTTTGAGCTAAACCTTCATCCAAACACTTTTTTCTCCATCAATTCTCTACATCCAAGTTTGGTCAATTGATTCTTGTGGTTAAATTGAAGCAAATTCTTGAAGTTGTTTTGATAATTCTCTAGATCTACCTTTGGTAAGTTGGATAATTCATCTTTCACAATGTGATCTCTTGTTGATCTTTGGGTTCGATTCTTTGAGCATTATTTTGTGATTCCAATGGTGTTATTTTCTCATAATTTGATGGAATTTTTGTGCTCAATTGGATCTATGATCATAAGGTGTTTGATGGAAAGTTTGAACAAGAAATTGGCCTTTTAAAATGTTGTTTTTTGCTGCCTGTAACAGTGTGCAATCGATTGCAGTAACTATGCAATCGATTGCATAAAAGCAATTTTGCACAAATTTTTGAAAATTATACTATGTAAATCGATTTACACAATAGTGCAATCTATTTACACAAGGACAAAATGTATTTTTTTTCCTTGTTCTGGGGCAGCTTTGATCCAAAATGATTTTTCTACTCACTCCTTTTGATTGTTGCTTTGGATTGCAATTTTAAATGTCCAATTTGTCTTTAAACTCAATGGACTTTGTGATGTAGATGAAGTTGGATAAATGTTCATCAATTCAAATCTACCTAAGAGTGAATTATTTAATTCATTTTTGGTGCTTTGGATTAATGATATGCTTAGTGCTTTAATCCATCTAGAGGAGTGGTTGAATTTAAAGATGAAAGAATTTTGAAATGGTGATCCAAATTTGCTTATCATTCCCCTCCCTCTTCATCTTATCCCTTTCTTTTTTAATTATGCTACATGTTAAGGTATGGTTATCTCTATATCATTTATCCAAACATGACTTACATAGATTGCTATTGACCGGCCTCAAAATAGGTGCGACTTATACATAAGTCCACTTACGATTGCTTAACATAACGCTAAATTTTGTCCCAATTCGAATAAATGATCATTCGTGGCCCAAACATATGATTTCAAGCCCAAGCATGTTAATTTGATATCTTTGATCCAATAACTTTGAGATTCATTGTGTGGAGGCTTTGGTTCTACCAATCCTCTAATGGATCTACAACACCTTTGGTCAACGCGGATCACTTAAACATCGTTGATCATTAAATGTAACTTTTGAGGATTCCAAAATGGATGATATACTTGACAAAAAGCAAATGCAACTTGTTGTGTGGAGGCTTTGGTTCTACCAATCCTCTAATGAGTTCCAAATGCAAGTTTCAAGATGGTCATCCAACTAACCACTAATTTCTAACAATTGACTTTACTTTATGCGTTTATTTTTATCCTTTATGTAGCATTTACTTTTAGCATTTTACATTTCATGCTATTTTCATCTTTGCTCACTTGAGCATTTACTTTTATGTCATTTTTATTTTGCTCACTTGAGCTTTTCTTTTCCTTTTAAAGACACCTAATAATCAACATGAACCATAAAAAACTTTAATGATACTTGGACTATTTGGTTACTATCCTTGGAATTATGGAGCATTGGACTTCTTGGACTTAGGATTAGAGACCTTAGCCTATCTTGGAGACTTTATGACTTTATTTGATATTTTGTCTGGAGTTCTTGAGGTTTACCTCAAGACATTGGGTTGTTTGTTTGTTTTGTGTGCAGGTTATTGTGATTACACCCTTTGTTTGTAATCTGGAATTCACCAGTATACATCCGTTACTCTGCCCAATTTTTGCGAAGACTTAATACACTTGAAGTTTGATTCTCTCAAGAGGTCTAGTATCTTTGCTTGCTTGGTTTCAATCCGAAGAATGGGAATTCTATATTGACTCATAATGTCAAGTATTAGCTTCTTGTTGGTTAGATGGTTCTTATCCCTAGCTTTTACCTTATGCTTTAGGATAGTCTCTTCATCTCCTCCCATCTTCTTTAATTTCAAAAAATCTTCTCCCTCCTTTTAAAAACTCTTCTTATTTCTAAACTTGAAACACTTTCATAATAAACTTGGACTTAGGTCTGTGCATTTTCAAAACATTTTCATAAATAAATTTCAATCAATTTAATAATACCTTGACATTTTTGTGAGAAGACTAAAAGTCAATCAATCTCATTTCAAACCATTTTTGCCACTTTGGCTTTTTATTTTAAAATTTTTCTTAAAAGATTAGACTCTTGTCAATCCTTGTAGTGATGCAAACAACTATACTTCTACAATATGTAGTGAAGAGAGATATTTTCCACTTGGGTGTTGAGTGAGGCATTGTTGATTTTAAAATTCAAGCAATATCCTCCACTTTGAGATGATGCAAATTCTCCTTTCTCATGATTGTGGGTAGTAAGTATGTTTTCCACACGGACAATGACGATGATGTCTTATCTCATAAAATTAACCAACACACTTGTGTTTCAATTTTTTAAAAGAGGAAATACGTGTAACCTGATCCTCTATTGCACGAAAGGTGGTACGTAGGCACTAAAGGTTCGCAACCGCGGCGGGTGCAAAAATCATAAAAATATTTCTTTTCTCACCTCCACCATACATTTTATATATAACACATTTTTATAGCCAAAATATACAGATTTTACAAAGAAGTTCCTGTGGAGTACCGTAGATGTTTAGGGTGTTAATACCTTCCCTTTGCATAACCAACCCCCTTACCTTGAATCTTTCCCCCTCTTTTTGGGTTATTCGCTCTTTTACCATTCCTTTGGAAACAATAAAGCGCGGTGGTGATTTTTATTTTGATTTGTATAAAGTCTAGTCAATCCAATGGCTTAGTCTTGAACATTTCTACCTCAACAGTTACTATACTTGGCATTATGGAGTATAGGACTTCTTGGACTTAGGATTAGAAACCTTGGCCTATATTGGAAACCTTGTGACATTAATTGATATTTTGTCTGGAGTTCTTGAGGTTTACCTCAATACATTGGATTGTTTGTTTGTTTTGTGTGCAGGTTGTTGTGATTACATTCCTTGTTTGTAGTGTGGAATTCACCCGTATACAACCATTACTCTGCCCAATTTTTGTGAAGACTTAATACACTTGAAGTTTGGTTCTTACAAGAGGTCTAGTATCTTTGCTTGATTGGTTACAATCCAAAGAATGGGAATTCTATCTTGGCTCATAATGTCAAATATTGGCTTTTTGTTGGTTAAATGGTTCTTATCCCTAGCTTTTACCTTATGCTTTAGGATAGTCTCTTCTCCTCCTCCCATCTTCTTTAATTTCAAGAATCTTCTCTCTCTTTTTGAAAACTCTTCTTGCTTTTAAACCTGAACCACTTTCATAATGAACTTGGACTTAGGTCCATGCATTTTCAAAAACCTTTTCACAAGTAAACTTCAATCAACTTAACAATACCTTTAAATTTTTGAGAAGACTAAAAGTTAATCATATTATTTCAAATCATTTTTCCACTTTGGATTTCCTATTTTAAAACCTTTCTCAAAAGATCAGACTCTTGTCAATCTTTGTAGTGATGCAAACAACTATACTTCTACAATTTATAGTGAAGTGAGATATTTTCCACTTGGGTGTTGAGTGAGGCATTGTTGATTTTAAAATCAAATCCATATCCTCCACTTTGAGATGATGAAAATTCTCCTTTCTCATGATTGTGGGTAGTAAGAATGTTTTCCACACGGACAATGACGATGATGTTTTATCTCATAAAATTAACCAACACACTTGCATTTTAAAATTTTTAAAGAGGAACTACGTGTACCCTGATCCCCTATTGCACGAAAAGGTGGTACGTAGGAACTAAAGGTTCGCAACCGCGGCGAGTGCAAAATCCATAAAAATATATTTCTTTTCTCACTTCCACCATCCATTTTTACACAACATTTCATAGCCAAAATATACAGATTTTACAAAGAGGTTCCCGCAGAGTACCGTAGATGTTTAGGGTTCTAATACCTTCCCTTTACATATGGAAGCTATGACGGAGTAATCCGGAAATAGTTTTCACGCGATACTACGCTCAGACGAGTCTTTCTTGAGAATATTACTAATTACCAAGTTAATCGGGAAGTTGTTAATATTCGAAGGAAGGATGTAGACTCTGGGAACCTTTAGAACCTTGTTCGGTAGGTGATAAATTTTAGACCAATACCTCATGGGTAGTACCTTCGACCTCATGCTCGTGGCGTTAAACCTATGAACCTTATATGTGTGATCTTGTGTGTGATTGCTGCATCATGCATCCTTGCACTCATAAGCATCTTTTGAAGAAATCTTATTTCAAGGGATTTAAAAGTTGACCATTTGTGAATATCTCAGGTACTTTTTAACCATGGATTCTGGAAAAAGAAAGACCTGGAAGTACAGTTCCAAGGATCCCAAGATAGATGAGTTGATCAGTCTAATTCCCGAGATTGAGTGTTCTGCAGATTTTTGGAAGAAGTATGGATCCATCATTCCTCTCATGAAGCTGAAGATGAAAGAGGGTATTCTCTCGACCTTGGTCCAGTTCTATGATCTGATGTATCATTGCTTTACTTTTCCTGACTATCAGTTGATGCGTACACTAGAGGAGTATTCTTATCTATTGGATTTACCTATTACCGATTGTGTTCCTTTTACTGGCTTGGAGGATGAGCTAAAATCACATGAGATTGCTGCTTTGATCCATCTAGGGAAGTTTGAGATTGAAGCCCATATGACTACTAAAGTAGGGATTAGAGGATTACCAACTCAGTTCTTATTAGAGAAAGCTTGCTACTTTACCAGGATGAGAAGTACAGTCGCTTTTGAGGCCATCTTTACCCTACTTGCTTACGGGTTGCTCTTATTTCCTAATGTGGACAATTTTGTTGGCATTAATGCTATCAGGATCTTCATGATCAGAAACCCAGTTCCTACATTGTTGGGTGATGCTTATTACTCTATTCATCTTCGGAATTCTTACCATGGGGGATGATTATCTGTTGCACGCCTCTGTTGTACCGGTGGTTTATCTCTCATATGCTTCAGTCTGATGCTTTTTGGGATGTCAAGAAGGAACCCCGTTGGGCTCCTAAAATCATGGCACTTACTCACTCGGATATTGATTGGTATCATCGAGCTTACCTGGATATAGAGATTATTGACAGTTGTGGTAGTTTCCCCAATGTACCTCTTCTTGGGACAAAGGGAGGAATTAACTATAATCATGTTCTTGCATGACGACAACTTGGTTATTCGATGAGGGATAAACTAAATAATATTCATTTGAGTAGTTTCTTCCTGAAGGAGGGACAAGACCACATGGAAGATAGGGAGAATATTGCGAAGGCATGGCGTCACATTCATAAGAAGAGTAGGAAGGATTTGGGACCTAGGGGTGCTATTTCTTTGGAGCCATATCTGCAGTGGGTCCAGACGAGAGCCATTCAGTTGAAGATGCCGTATTCCCGGGAAACACATATGCCTGATTTGTTTGTGAATACCACTCCTTCCCTATTAGATGATCTAGAAGAACTGAAGCTTGCTTTGGTCAGGATACAACAGGAAAAGGAAGCTTGGAAGAATAAGTGCCAAACTTTAGAGATTTCTTATAGAGCGGAATTGAAGGAGAAAGATGACTTGATTGAGATCCTTGAGAGACGGGATGTATAGACTATGGAGAGGCAAGGGGATTTATTTTCTCCTAAACCTCGTTCAGATGCTATTTGTGTTAGAACAAAGTTTGAATCTACTACCCTAAGTTTAAGTTTTAATGATAACAAAATGAAAAGATATATTAATTATGTGATTCATGTAAGAACTATTTGCTACCTAAAAATTACTTTCTGTTTTACAGAAACTCTGATGGGTATCAGCATGAGAACATCCTCATCAGCATCAGAAAATTGGATATCAAAATCAGCATCAGAAGTTGCTATATCAGATACCAGAATCAGAAGAACAACTCACGCTTATGCTGAAGCTTGATGAACAGATTTGCGCTCAACACTCTAATCTCTGATAAAGACAACAACAGTTCATCAGCACTTAAGCAGCGTCAGAATGAGCCAAAGCCAGAACACGCTGTAGTTGCAACGGTATTGTGCATTCAAGACGAGTTATTACCAACGGCATCATTCCAGATAAGATCTGCTTAATAAGGAAAGATTGTTATTGGCATTGAATCAGAATTATTGCTCCAACATTCACCAATTTCAATGCTATATAAACAAGTCAATGAAGATTGAATTTGCTAATGCTCTACATCAATTTACACGCCTAAAAGCTAATCATCATCTTCCTTCTCTCAGTTTGCTAAAAGCTCAAATTCCTTACTCAATTATTTTAGCAATCTAGTTTCCATTAGCTTAAGTTGTGTAGTATCACAGTTGTGATAAATAGTTTTGTAGAAAACATTCACACACCTAGATTTCAATTCTTTGTAAGAAAGTGATTCCTTGAGAAACCGGTTTGTGGTTTGACTCAAGAAGGCTCTAGCAGTTGCTAAAGAAGATTGTAATATTCAGTTGAATATAGTGGATTAAGACCTCGTTGGAGAGAGGCGAAATCACCTTGACGGGTGGACTGGAGTAGTTTGAGATCAAACGAACCAGGATAAAAATATCGTGTTCATTGCAATTGATTTCAAATTTTTACAATTCAACCCCCCTTCTTGTGTTTTTCACTTCTTCAATTGGCATCAGAGCGCCTGGTTCTGAGCTAAAACACCTAACCGTGTCAGTACAAGATCCAGCGTCAGAAAAACACAATGGCAGGAACTTATTCTCACACCAGCAATGACAACAATGAAGACAGAGACAGATTCAGCGGCAAACCTCCAGTCTTTGATGGAGAAAATTTTGATTACTGGAAAGACAGAATTGAAAGCTTCTTTCTGGCACATGATGCTGATCTGTGGGACATGGTGACAGATGGATACACGCACCCTGTGAACGCAAATGGTCAGAAGATTGATAGGAAAGCAATGTCTGACCAACAAAAGCGTGACTTCAAAAATCACCACAAGGCCAGAACCATCCTTCTCAGCGCCATCTCTTATGCTGAATATGAAAATATCTCTAACAGAGACACAACAAAGAACATGTTTGACTCACTCAGAATGACGCATGAAGGCAACGTTCAGGTCAAAGAAACTAAAGCTCTTGCGCTCATTCAGAAGTATGAGGCATTCAAAATAGAAGAAAGTGAATCCATTGAAATAATGTTCTCAAGATTCCAAATTCTGGTAGCTGGTCTCAAGGTTCTGGACAAAGGATACTCTATTGCTGATCACGTCAAGAAGATCATCAGAAGCTTACCAAAGCAGTGGAGGCCAATGGTTACAGCTCTGAAGCTAGCGAAATATCTCAACAAAATTTCTCTGGAGGAACTTATCAGCTCCCTCAGAAGTCATGAGATAGAGCTACAAGCCGATGAACCTCAGAAGCAAGGTAAGCCTTTAGCATTAAAATCTAACAAAAAATCTGAGTGTAAAGTTTTGCAGGCAGTTGAAGAAACATCTAATGGATCCTCATCAGAAGAAGACGGACTGTCTCTCCTCTCCAGAAGAGTGAATCAACTGTGGAAGCAGAGGCAAAGGAAGTTCAGGAATCCCAGAAGATCTGATCAGAACGAGTCTTCTTCCAGATACAGAAGGACAAATTCTTCCTCTGGATACAGAAGATCTGAAGGCTCCTCACGAAGCAGAAAGCCAAACACCAAGGACATCATCTGCTACGAGTGCAATGAGCAAGGACACTACAAGAGTGACTGCCCAAAGCTTCAGAGGGAAAAGCCCAAAAATAAGTTTGGAAGAGAAAAGAAGAAAAGTCTCAGGGCTACATGGGATGACTCTGACTCGTCTGAAGCTGACTCAGAATCAGATGATGAGAGAGCTAACATAGCTCTCATGGCCAACATTTCAGAAGATAGTGAAGCTTCTGAATCAGACTCAGAATCAGATACTGAAGAGGTATTTCCTGACTTTGCAATTAATTTTACTAAGGCTGAACTTGCTGAAAGCCTTAATGAAATTCTGGAAAGGTACCAGCAGATTAGAGTTAAATTCAGAAACCTGAAAAGGAATCTTGAATCTGACTCTGATAAGTCTGAGAGTCTTAAATTGGAAAATTCTGAGCTGAGAAATAAAAATTAGAAAATACTTTACAAAACTCTCAGAAGGAACCAATTTATGAAACTCCCAGCAGCGCTGATGAGATCATCAAGGAGTATGATCACAGTTTCCAGAAGTTCCTTGCTAAAAGCATAGATAGAAGCAAAATGGCTTCAATGATCTATGGAGTTAGCAGAAACGGCAGGAAGGGAATAGGATACCAAGGTAAGGTTCCTACACCAAAGAATGTCATGGATTTAACCATTAAGCACACTCCTCTGAACTCACACTTTGTGTATGGTCACACACATGATATTAAATACACTAGCAGTAAGTATTCTGTGAAGCCAAAATTCAACCAGAGTTTTGGTAAATCTAACAAATCAGGACCCAAGAAAATCTGGGTACCTAAGGATAAAATAATACATGTTGCAGATATCTTTAGCAGCAAATCAGAAACACCAGTCATGGTACCTGGACTCTGGCTACTCGCGACACATGACGGGAAGAAGCCATATGTTCCAAAGCCTGGAACTTAAGCCTGGAGGCCACGTTGGCTTTGGAGGCAATCAGAGGGGAAAGATAATTGGCTCTGGAACTGTAGGTAATGGAAATCTTCCCTCTATAAATAATGTTCTGCTAGTAGATGGATTAATGTATAATCTGTTATCCATAAGTCAATTAAGTGATAACGGTTATGATATAATCTTTAATCAAAAATCATGTAAAGCTGTTAGTCAGAAAGATGGGACTATCCTGTTTAATGGAAAGAGGAAAAACAACATCTATAAAATCAAACTTTCTGAACTGAAAAATTAGAATGTAAAGTGTCTTCTGTCTGTTAACAACGAGCAGTGGATCTGGCACAGAAGATTGGGGCATGTTAGTATGAGAAGAATATCTCAGATTAACAAACTCAATCTGGTCAGAGGACTTCCTAACTTGAAGTTCAATTCAGATGCTCTGTGTGAAGCATGTCAGAAAGGCAAGTTTGCAAAACCTTCTTTCAAATCTAAAAATGTTGTTTCTACCTCTAAGCCATTAGAACTTCTGCACATTGAATTATTTGGACCAGTTAAAATTGCTTCAGTCAGTGGCAAGAAGTATGGGTTAGTAATCATAGATGACTATAGCAGATGGACATGGGTAAAGTTCTTAAGACACAAGGACGAGTCACACTCTGTGTTTGTTACCTTCTGTAACCAAGTTCAGAATGAAAAGGATCTTAGAATCGTTAAAGTCAGAAGTTATCATGGTGGAGAGTTTGAAAACAAAGATTTTGAGTCATTCTTTAATGACAGAGGCATTCTGCATGATTTCTCTTGTCCTAGAACTCCCCAACAAAATGGAGTTGTAGAACGAAAGAACAGAACATTGCAAGAAATGGCCAGAACCATGATCAATGAGACAAACGTTGCTAAGATCTTCTGGGAAGAGGCAATAAACACAGCGTGCTACATTCAGAATAGAATCTCAATAAGACCTATTCTGGAAAAGACTCCATATGAATTGTGGAAGAACAGAAATCCCAACATTTCATATTTTCATCCATTTGGATGTACCTGTTTTATGTTAAATACAAAGAATTATTTGAACAAGTTTGACTCTAAAACACAGAAGTGTATTATGTTAGGATACTCTGAACGCTCAAGAGGGTACAGAGTATACAATACAGAAACACAGATTATGAAAGAATCAATCAGTGTTCGTTTTGATGATAAGCTTGACTCTGAGAAGTCAAAGCATAATGAAGTTTTTGCAGGTATGGAAATTGAATTTACAGGCTCTGAAGACAAGTCATCAGAAGCTCTCAACACAGACACTCCTTCAACGTCTGAAAGGAGCATTGCTAGCAATCCTACAACAGCTGCTGATCAACCTCAGAAGAGATTACCCAGAAGCAGCTTGGATCATCTAGAAGAAACTATCTTAGGAAGAAAGGAAGATCTAATCAGAACAAGAGCAAGCTTCAGAAACTCTGAAGAATCCCTCATGGGACTTGTGTCTCTGATTGAACCTTCTTCTATTGATGAAGCACTTCTGGACAACGACTGGATTCTAGCAATGCAAGAAGAGCTGAATCAATTCACCAGAAATGACGTATGGGATCTTGTTCCTAGACCTAAAGGATTCAACGTCATTGGAACAAGATGGGTGTTCAGAAACAAGCTAAATGAACAAGGTGAAGTCATCAGAAACAAAGCACGACTGGTAGCACAAGGTTATAGTCAGTAAGAGGGGATAGACTATACATAAACCTTTGCTCCAGTCGCCAGGTTAGAATCTATCAGACTTTTAATTTCATTTGTTGTTAATAGAGGCATCACTCTGTATCAGATGGATGTCAAGAGTGCATTCTTAAATGGTTATATAGAAGAAGAGGTTTATGTGCACCAACCCCCTGGCTTTGAAAATACAAAACATCCAGAACATGTTTTCAAACTAAAGAAGTCACTATATGGTCTGAAACAAGCTCCCAGAGCTTGGTATGAAAGACTAAGTAACTTTCTGTTAGAAAATGAATTCACCAGAGGGAAGGTGGACACTACCTTATTCTGTAACTTAGTTAAGAATGACATCTTAGTCTGTCAAATTTATGTTAATGATATTATTTTTGGATCTACTAATCCTTCTCTTGGAAGAAAATTTGCTAAGTGTATGCAGGCAGAATTTGAGATGAGCCTCATGGGGGAACTGAAATTCTTTCTAGGAATTCAGATCAATCAAACTCCAGAGGGAACTTACATTCATCAGAGAAAATATGTCAGAGATCTTCTGAAGAAATTTGACCTCTCAGAATGTAAGCCATCAAAGATTCCAATGCATCCCACGTGCATTCTGGAAAGAGAAGAGGTAAGCAAAAAGGTAGAACAGAAGGTCTACAGAGGTATGATTGGTTCTCTCCTTTATCTGACAGCTTCAAGGCCTGATATCTTATTCAGCGTATGTATTTGTGCTAGATTCCAATCAGATCCTAGAGAATCTCACTTAACAGCTGTTAAGCGAATTTTCAAGTATCTGAAAGGTACTACTAATCTGGGTTTATTTTATAGAAAATCTAGTGATTACAGCTTAGTAGGCTACTGCGATGCTGACTTTGCTGGAGACAGAGTAGAGCGTAAAAGTACTTCTGGAAGCTGCCAGTTTCTGGGAGAAAATCTGATCTCTTGGTCCAGCAAAAGGAAATCCACAATTGCGCTATCAACAGCAGAAGCTGAGTACATAGCAGCAGGATGTAGCACACAAATGCTCTGGATGAAAAGTCAGCTTGAAGACTTCCAGATTTTTGAGAGTAACATCCCTATACTCTGTGACAATACTTCTGTTATTTGCTTAAGTAAGAATCCTATTTTACATTCTAGGGCTAAGCATATAGAAATAAAACATCATTTCATTAGGGACTATATTCAGAAAGGAATTTTGAATTTAAAATTTATTGATACAGACCATCAATGGGCTGATATCTTCACTAAACCTCTTTCTGAAGATAGGTTCAATTTCATTCTGAAACATCTCAGCATGAAACTCTGCCCAGAATGAAAATGTTTTAAGTTTATATATTATCCTTCAGAATGTATTTGTTTTACTGTGAACTTCTGATCAATCTCTTCTCAGAAAGAAAGAACATGCAGATTGTATCAGATGCTAGTCTTAAAGATCTGAGCGTTTCAGCTCAAGGATAGACGTGCTGATCACTAAATCAAACAAGTGTCATCCAATCATCCGCAAATCTCTGAAGCAGAACACGCGTGCACGCTTCTGAGAAGGCAAAACGCTGATTGGGTGCATTGAGACACATGTCTGGTAACCGTTTCAAGTATCTTTCTCAAATCCCCCAAAATCAGCAACCATTAAATGAAAGTAATCATGTTTTAAAACGTAATCATGATTTTATTTCTCTTTCTTGAAACCGTTTACACTTTCAAAAATTTTCTCAAATCTATTTAAACTCATTAACATCTCACATTAATCTTTTACCATTTCTTTCAAATCTCACAATATTTTCTCTGCATTTTCCTTGTGTTCATCTCTCTCAAAAGAAACCATTTTTCAGTTTTCTCAGAAAAACCCTAAGTGTGAACATGGCAACCTCCAGCAATGTTTCTGCAGGTTCTCAGAAGAAAGCTTCCTCTGAACCGTACCAAGTTCCATTCAGAACACTCCTTACACCATGGAAGAATTTAGAAGTGTTGTATGAACTAATTGTTGACTTCTCCAGTCTGAAAGAGAATGGTTTTGACTTGACAGAAGAAGTTAGGGCACAGAAATGGGAGAGATATTTTGACAGGTTGGTTGGACCAACGTTCCTAGTCTTGGTCAAGGAGTTCTGGATTCATGCATCCTCATCAACGCATCAAGTCACGTCCTACATAATGGGAAAGAAGATTGTGATCACTGAGGATCACATAGCAAAATTGATTGGTTACAGTGGCGGTGGCGTCCGCTGTATTGATATGGCTGAAAGATGCTCTGACGTTGGTGTCATAGCATAACAGATTTTCACCCTTGGGGTGCCCAGCAGCAAGATCAGAGACTTAAAGGATCACCATAGAGTTTGGGCGAAGATCATTCTAGGGTGCTTTAATCACAGGAAGCCAACAAGCTCCCCTGATTATATAAATATAGATCAGCAGTTTCTGATCTATTTTATTAATCAGAAGGTAAAAATCAACTTGGCTCATCTTCTATTTAATCACCTCAGAACTAGCGTCAAGGAGACCAGGGAAGAAGAAAGGACAAAGAGGGATTGGATACCCTTTGGCAGGTTAATATCAGATATTCTGACTGAGAATAGGCTGATAGAGCACCTTTTAGAAGCTCAGGAGTTAAGCACTATTGAACCAACTGTTGGCAAGCCTCTGAACGCCAAGAATCTGAAGAAAATGAAACTGATAGAGAATATCAGAAAGGAGCCCAGCGTTACTCCTCTTGCTGACATCACCAGCAGAAGAGTCCCTCTGGACGACTTTCCGTTATTTTCTGAGATTGAATCAAAGCCTGTGGTAGTTCTCAGATACTTGGACGCGTGCAAGGCTGATGGTACAGATCCCAAGCTGAATATCAAAGATCTGCACCAACAACATCCAGAAGTTTCTCTGAAGAAGACGAAGAAAAGGAAGGCCACTTCAGAAGGATCATCCCAGCAGACTCCCAAGAAAAGAGGTAATTTATATGCTGCTTCTGTTTTAAATTCTTCTGCTATTCCAACATCAATCCCAACTCCAGATTCTCATGAAATCCTAATCCCCATACCAACTATTGATGAAACCGAACCAGAAGATGACCCTTATGAGTCACTGACTCTCAGAAGACCCCGCACCAAACATCCAAAACCCACAACTTCAACAACATCAGAACTTGACAAAGTTCTGTCTGACATTATCAACGTGTTTCTGATCACCTCTCAGATAATCCAAACACTGAACCACAAATTGCCCATTCTCCTCAACCAAAATAACCTCTCTCACCCATACCAGAAGAACCACATATTCCTGAACAACCAGAAATTCCTCCTCCTTCTCCACAACCAGCAATTCCTCCTCCCTCTCCTCAACCAGAAATTCATCCACCATCACCTCAACCATCACCTCCTCAACCTGAGTTTCATCATTCTGAAACTCCATCTCCTGAACCTCATTCTCCTCAATCCTCTGAGCCACAACCCCTGGCAATTCAGCTGCCATGTGGAACAACTGTAACCATGGCCCAGCTGCCATCCTCGGCAGAATCTACCCCTCCAAACACTCCAAAAACTCCAAACAGTCCAATTATTATTTCTGACTCTCCCACTCCATCTCCCAAACAAACATCTCCCAAACAAACTACAGATGACCCCAGCAGGACCTTCATCTATTTAACAATCCTTGACCGTCTTGCTGATCTCAAAAATAAAATAGCCATTCCAAAACCAAAACAGCCAGATGTTGGGCTCTGGCATTGTGAATTTTGAAACAGGTTTGCAGCAGTGGATTGCTTCTCTGAAGCAAGTCTGTCCTGGAATGATTGATCCTGCTACCTCAGACCATCTCTGGACACGATTCAGAATTTGGGTACGTGCTGAAGCTCTCAAATTGCAAGACATCAATTATGAGCAAGCACAGCAGAATTTCAGCAAGCTTCTGAACGAAGTTGGAAGTCAGCTGCTGAAAGAAGACGTGCTCCTTCTGGATAGTGAGCCATGGTCTGAGAAGCGTCCAACTTCAAAAGTGCAGCCAGAAGAAGATCAGACAACTCAAGCTGAAGTCAGTCAAGCTGAAGATGTTGCAGAAAGCTCTCAGAAGCTTCCTACTTCTGATGTTTCTCAAGCTGCCTTGGACAGGCAGACTCTGGAAGAGCTGAAGCTGAATGATATTCGTCTGCAAAAAAGAATGGATGAAAGTGATCAGAAGATGAAGGAAAGGATGGATGTGCAGGACAACAAGATAGATACAGTAGTCAGCATGGTGCACAAGCAGACTGAAACTGCTGATCAGATTAAGGCAATGCTGGAGACTCTGTTCACACGCTTTCCTCCCCAACCTTAGTTTTTCATTCATGATATTTTCAATGTTTTCTTTGCATATCTTTTATACTGTTTTGTCTGGCTCTGAATATTTTAATATAACAAGTTTTTCTGCTCTAATCGTTTTAGCACATCACTTACACTTTTTGATTGCTGACAAAAAGGGGGAGAACAAGAATGATATTTTTCAATAACGGATTACTAAGACAAAAAGTCTCAACCATTCTAACACTGTGACATACTTGAATGTTTTCTGTTTTTGCTTAAGTCTACAGGTACAAGAATGCTCTCTGATACACTGAAGCCCAAAGCTCTGATACTCTGACCCAAAGCAAAGCTCTGATATTCTGATCTGAAGTTCTGACAGTCAAAGCTCTGATATTCTGATCTGAAGTTCTGACAATCAAAGCTCTGATATTCTGATCTGAAGCTCTAATATTCTGATGTTCAGAAAGTCAATAAAGATTTGATCCTGAAGAACTCTTGGAATTAAAAAGGGAAGTAATAAATTCAGGGGGAGTATCTCCGATCCCAACTCTGATATCTCTTTATCCCTTATCTTTGATAACTTCCTATTTAATTCTGATACAACTTATCATTCAATTATCTCTGATACTTTTCACGCTATTTTCAATTAAAAAAAATATCTAGTTTTTGTCATCATCAAAAAGGGGGAGATTGTTAGAACAAAGTTTGAATCTACTACCCTAAGTTTAAGTTTTGATGATAACAAAATGAAAAGATATATTAATTATGTGATTCATGTAAGAACTATTTGCTACCTAAAAATTACTTTCTGTTTTACAGAAACTCTGATGGGTATCAGCATGAGAACATCCTCATCAACATCAGAAAATTGGATATCAACATCAGCATCAGAAGTTGCTATATCAGATACCAGAATCAGAAGAACAACTCACGCTTATGCTGAAGCTTAATGAACAGATCTTCGCTCAACACTCTGATCTCTGATAAAGACAACAACAGTTCACCAGCACTTAAGCAGCGTCAGAATGAGCCAAAGCCAGAACACGCTTTAAGTAGCAACGGTACTGTGCATTCAAGGCGAATTATTACCAATGGCATCATTCCAGACAAGATCTGCTTAATAAGGAAAGTTTGTTATTGGCATTGAATCAAGATTATTGCTCCAACGTTCAACAATTTCAGTGCTATATAAACAAGAATGAAGATTGAATTGGCTAATGCTCTACATCAATTTACACGCCTAAAAGCTAATCATCATCTTCCTTCACTCAGTTTGCTAAAAGCTCAAATTCCTTACTCAATTATTTTAGCAATCTAGTTTCCATAAGCTTAAGTTGTGTAGTATCACAGTTGTGATAAACAGTTTTGTAGAAAACATTCACACACCTAGATTTCAATTGTCTGTAAGAAAGTGATTCCTTGAGAAACCGGTTTGTGGTTTGACTCAAGAAGGCTCTAGCAGTAGCTAAAGCAGATTGTAATATTCAGTTGAATATAGTGGATTAAGACCTCGTTGGAGAGAGGCGAAATCACCTTGACGGGTGGACTGGAGTAGTTTGAGATCAAACGAACCAGGATAAAAATATCGTGTTCATTGCAATTGATTTCCAGTTTTTACAATTCAACCCCCCTTCTTGTGTTTTTCACTTCTTCAATTTGCTCACTCCCTGATTAAGGTGATTGGAAGGAGGTTGCCACCAGATATGCGGAAGAAAACTAGAGGTTGAAGGCTCAGATTTCCAGGCTCACAGGGAAGCCCCAACGTGTAGAGTGATCTCCATCAGCTTCGCTTTTTCAGGGTTTTAGATTTTATTTTCATCTTGTACTTGGGATCATTAAAACTTGTAATCCACTTTGAAGTTGTTATAATAAAATTTTCAGTATTTTTAAATGCGTTATTACTTTGATATTTGCAATATGTCCATAAATTTTAAATCCCTTGAAATATTAAATAATAAAATAAAACCATGTGCATTGCATATCATGCATCATATTGCACATATTTCTTGCATTTGTTATGCATATCCAGGTGTCTTACCAAGCTTCTTTACTTCATTCAGCAAGTTGACTCATCACTACAACACTCGGGCTAATTTCATAAAGAAGATGGACAACTTAGAACAAGAGAATCACGAGATGCGCGAGGAGGTTTCTGCTTTGAAGACCGGCATGGTCAATCTTACTGCTCTGATAGAATCTCTAGTGGCTGCTCAGAATCAGCCACCGAGTGTTCAACCTCAGCCAACAAGGGTTACTGCTGAAGCTCCGGCTGTTCCTGTATCTGTTACTCCAGCCGTTGTTCAGAATCGCATGCCTCAAGGTTACCCTTGGGGAATTCCAGAGAATTTTGCGCCTAAAATTTTCAACCTTGGTCCTCAAGATACTCCAATTGTTCAGACTATTGTTACTCCGACACCTCCTGTGGTGCATGCTGCTCCTGCTGCACCTCATTCGGTGAATATGGTTCCGTTTGTTAACGATGATGTGTGTTGTCCTTTCCCTCCACCGAGTGAAGACTTGGGTCTTTATGACATAATGGATGATTTTCAAGAGCAGTTTGACAAGATGAAGAGGGAGATGAAGGCCCTTAGGGGAAAAGAGTTATTCAGGGAGAATGTGAATGAATTATGCTTGATCCCGAATGTTAAGATACCTTCTAAGTTTTAGGTCCCAGAGTTTGAGAAGTACAAGGGCAACACTTGCCCTCGTGCCCATCTGGTGATGTATGTAAGAAGAATGTCTACCCATATTGATGATCAGCGTCTGCTGATTCACTTTTTTCAGGATAGTTTGATCGGTTCTGTGCTGAAGTGGTATATGAGTTTGGATAGCATCAACATCCATACTTTCAATGACTTGGGAGAAGCATTCATCAAACAATACAAGTACAACGTGGAAATGGCTCATAACCGTGATCAACTCAGGGCCATGGTTCAGAAAGATAGGGAATCATTCAAAGAATATGCACAGAGATGGCGTGAGGTAGTCGCCCAAGTGATTTCTCCCATGGAAGAGAAGGAGATGACCAAGATTTTCTTGAAAACTCTGGGTGCTTTCTACTACGAGAGGATGGTAGTGAGTGCGGCAAGTGACTTTAATGAAATGGTAGGAATCAGGATCTGCTTAGAAGAGGCTGTAAGAGAGGGTCGTTTAATGAGAAGTGAAGGATCTCGAGGTGTGAAGAAGCCATCTTATGGGTTTAAAAAGAAGAAGGAAGGGGATGCAAATGTAGTCATGCAATAGAGGAGGGTTAATACTCCTAGAAGGAATTCTCAGCGTCATTAGCAAGTCGCCTCAGTTACTCCAGTTGTGGGTGTAGCTCCAACTACTGTTGCTTATCAGAGACCTTCCCAGCAAGGGAATCAAGGGTATAATAAGAGAAGGGAGAGTTATGACCTTATTCCTATGATCTATACAGAGTTACTACCGGCATTGATTCAGAAAAAGTTGGTTCAGACCCGACCACCTCCCATTGTACCATCACCATAACCTTGGTATTACAAGGTAAACCAAACATGTGCTTTTCATCAGGGAGCACCAGGGCATAATGTTGAGAACTGTTATCCTTTGAAGACTGAGGTGCAGAAATTGGTGAAGTTAGGTATTCTATCATTCAAGGATGTGGGCCCTAATGTGAAAGACAATCCTCTAACCAAGCATGGAGGAGTAAATGTTGTGAATATGGTGGCCAGATGTCCAGGCGACTTCCGGACTTTTGATATTAATCTTGTTAGAGGAGATTTGGTGAAAATGCATGCAGACCTCTGTGAATTTAGCTACTATACGCATGACCATTCCGGTTGTGCTATTTGCAGTACAGACATACAGGGTTGCAATAAGATAAAGGCTGATTTACAGGAGATGATGGATGAGGGCCTCATCCACATAATCAGGCCTAGGGAAGAGTATGAAGTGGAGGTGAATATGGTTTCTGGATGTCCTGGGGAATTTAGAATTTTTGATGTAGAGTATATGAATGAAGACCTTGTGCAATTTCATGCTACTTTCTGCCATATGGCTGGTAAGATAGAACACCAGTATGGGTCTTTCCAAATTTGCTGTCAGGACTCCCGAGGATGTCCAATTGTGAAGAAAGGTGTTCAGTTGTTGTTATATAATGGAACTATCAAGGTTACATGTTAAAGGGATGATTACCATGAAGTTGATTTGGTTGAGGTTTGTTTGACTGAAGAAGAGTCGGATGAAGAGTATGCCTCCACAGATGAGTATTTCTCTTCAGATGAGGATTAATTTTTCAGAGATGACTCTGTGATGACTGATTATGTTGAAGAGGGAGTAAACGTCTTTGTGCTTTGTTTTGGTGCACCCGCCCATTTTGAAGTTGAGTATTATAGTATGCCAGTTGTTACCCCATTGGTGATTAGTTTTTTGGGTCCTGTTCCCTACAAGTCAGATAAGGCTATACCCTACAAATACAATGCTACAATCTTAGAGGATGGAGTGGAAGTTCCCATCCAGCCAATGCCTGATGTTGGAAATATTGCTGAAAATAGTAGAGTGACCCGCAGCGGTCGTGTGTTTGCACCAGTTGTTCGAGAAAATGTTAGTGTTGGAAAGAAAATTGCTGAGAAGGTTGAACCCAAGAAGGATATGGGTGAATCTAGTGGAGCTACGTTGGAGAAAGAAGTGGATGATATTTTGAAGATAATCAAGATGAGCGACTACATAATTGTAGATCAGCTAGTGTAGACTCCTTCAAAAATATCTATCTTGGCTTTATTGATGAACTCATCTGCTCACAGAGAATACTTGATGAGAGGATTAGACCAAGCTTTTGTGGAGAGTGATATGCCAGTAGACCAATTCAACAGCGTAATAAGGAACATTACATCATGTAATAACTTGAGTTTATGCGATGATGAATAGCCAGATGAAGGAAGGAATCACAACTTGGACCTCCACATCTCTATGAACTGCAAGAATGATTCACTATCCAATGTGTTGATTGATAATGGATCAGCTTTGAACGTTATACCGAGGAGCAATCTTATGAAGTTGAAATATCAAGGAACGCTTATGCGCCCGAGTGGCATCATTGTGAAAGTGTTTGATGGATCAAGGAAATCTGTTATTGGTGAAGTGGACTTTCCTATTCATATAGGATCACATTTGTTTCAGATAACTTTCTAGGTCATGGACATTGAACCCGCTTATAGCTGCTTGTTGGGACGGTCGTGGATTCACGAGGCAAGGGCTGTCACTTCAACTTTACACCAGAAACTAAAATTTGTACGTGAAGGGAAAGTAGTAATCATAAATGGGGAACATGCATTATTGATATCTCATTTTTCCTCTTTCAGCATTGTGGAAGCAGATGAAGCTGCTATTAGAACTCAATTCCAAGCTTTATCTATTGACAACATAAGAGCAAATGAGAATTCCATGGTTTCTCTTAAGGATGCGTAACAAGTTGTGCGAAAGGGTCATAGCGAGGTATGGGGACAGATTATGGATCCACCTGTAAACAAGAACAAAGCCAGTTTGGGGTTCTCTTTGATTAATGATAAAGGTAAGAGCATGAAGATGAAGTCTGTTGCAGGCAAGTATCAAGACATCTTCCGTAACGGGGGTTATCTTCATCCAATTGTTTTCGGGATTAATGCCATTATGGAAGATGAAGCAGAGCAGGAAATTCCGAATTATGTGACGTACAAAGTTAGGGTTCAGAACTGGATCACCATTGATGTTCCCTCTTGCATACATGTTTCAAAGTAATTTGTTTTGTTAATCTTTTTGAAAAGCTTTCACTTTGCCCAAGGTGGAAGTATTAATGTTGTAGGGCTTATCTGTTTGCTGTGACTTTTAAAATCAATAATAAAAGTTGTCTTTGTTTCCCAAATTGTGTCTTTATTTTCTACTTTTTCTTGGAAAATGGTAATAAAGAAAACCCCTTCAAAATAAATAATAACTGAAATTCAATCTGCATTATCACTTGTTATATGTGTCAGTTTCTAAAAGAAATCATAAATCATATGTGAAAATTAATTAAAAAAACCCGTTGAATACAATGATCCTTCACCCTCTCCCAACATTGAATGTCATGTGTATGGGGCCGAAGAAGAAGACTATGATGAGATTCCAGAAGAGGTCTCACGGTTGCTTGAGCACGAGGAAAATACCATTCAGCCATATAAAGAGCCATTGGAAGTGATTAATTTGGGTTCAGAAGAAGATCCAAAAGAAGTCAAGATTAGAGCATCGCTGCATCCTGATGTGAAGAGCAAGTTGATTGAGCTGTCGAAAGAGTATGTGGATGTTTTTGATTGGTCTTACCAAGATATGCCTGGTCTAGATACAGATATTGTGGAGCACAATTTACCGTTGAAACCAGAGTGTCTGCCAATCAAATAGAAGTTGAGAAGAACTCACCCAGATATGGTAGTAAAGATCAAAGAGGAGGTTCTAAAGAAGATTAATTCTAGTTTTCTTGTGACCTCAGTGTATCCTCAATGGATTGCCAAAATTTTCCCAGTACCGAAAAAAGACGGAAAAGTCCAGATGTGCATAGATTACAGAGATCTAAATAAAACTAGTCCAAAAGATGATTTTTCATTGCCACACATTGATATGTTAGTGGATAGCACAGCAAAATTCAAAGTTTTCTCGTTCATGGACGGATTTTCCGGTTATAATCAAATAAGAATGGCTCCAGAGGTCATGGAAAAAACAACGTTTATCACAACCTGGTGAACATTCTGTTACAAAGTGATTCCCTTCGGGTTGAAGAACGTTGGTGCGACGTACCAGAGGGCTATGACAACCATATTCCATGATCTGATGCACAAGGAAATTGAGGTATATTTTGATGATATGATTGCTAAATCCCAAACTGAAAAAGGGCATGTAGAAGATTTGTTGAAGTTGTTTCAGCGTTTGAGGAAGTGTCGTCTCCGCTTGAATCCAAATAAATGTACCTTCGGTGTTCGATCGAGGAAATTGTTAGGTTTAACTGTTAGCCAGAAAGGAATTAAAGTTGACCCTGACAAAGTCAAAGCAATTCAAGAGATTCCAGCACCGAGAACTGAAAAATAAGTTAGAGGGTTCCTCGGGCGTTTAAATTATATTTCCAGATTGATTTCCCACATGATTGTATCATGTGAACCGATCTTTAAGTTGTTAAAGAAAGATCAAGGTTGTGTATGGACGGATGACTGCCAAAGGGCATTTGAAAGTATTAAAGAATTTCTTCTTGAACCTCCTATCTTGCTCCCTCCTGTCGAAGGAAGACCATTGATTATGTATCTGACAGTGTTAGATAATTCCATGGGCTGTATTCTGGGACAACAAGATGAAACAGGGAAGAAAGAGTATGTCATTTATTATCTCAGTAAAAAGTTTACTGATTGTGATTCGTGGTATTCCATGTTGGAAAAGACATGTTGTGCTCTAGCCTGGGCGGAAAAACGTTTGCGGCAGTATATGTTGAAACACACTACTTGGTTGATCTCCAAAATGGATCCAATCAAGTACATTTTTGAAAAGCCTGCTCTTACTGGGAGAATTTCCAACTGGTAGATGTTGCTATCTGAATATGATATTGAATACCGCATTAAAAAAGTTATTAAAAGCAGTGTGTTGGCATATTATCTTGCCCACCAACCAATGGAGGATCATCAGTCTGTGGAGTATGAATTCCCCGATGAGGATGTGATGTTCCTGAAAGTGAAAGATTATGATGAACCATTGCCCAAGGAGGGTCTTGACCCTGAATCTCGTTGGAGTATGATATTTGATAGAGCTATGAATGCTTATGGTAAAGGAATTGGTGTTGTGATTGTCACTCCACATGGATCGAACATTCCTTTTACTGCAAGGTTGACATTTGATTGTACTAATAATATGGAAGAATATGAGGCTTGCATCATGGGTCTCGAGGAAGCTATTGATCTCAGAATTAAAATTCTAGATGTGTATGGTGATTCAGCTTTGGTAATAAATCAGATTAAAGGAGAATGGGATACTCGTCACCCCGACTTGATCCCTTACAAAGATTATGCTAGAAGGTTGTTATCCTTCTTTAATAAAGTTGAATTCCATCATATTCCAAGAGATGAAAATCAAATGGCGGATGCTCTGGCAACTTTGTCTTCTATGTATCAAGTAAACACTTGGAATGATATACCTCGAATTATGGTTCAACGACTGGATAGGCCCTCTCATATGTTTACAATAGAAGATGTAGCAGATGAGAAACCTTGGTATTATGATATCGAGCATTTTCTCCATACTCAGGTACCCGATTGGTGCTTCGAAGAAGGATAAAAAGACATTGAGAAGATTGGCTGGCAGTTTCTTCCTCAGTGAAAATGTGTTGTATAAGAGAAATTATGACATGGTATTGCTCAAATCCGTGGATAGACACGAAGAAAACATGTTGATGCACGAGATTCATGAAGGTTCATTTTGCACTCATGCCAACAGACATTCGATGGCTAAAAAGATGCTAAGGGAAGGTTACCATTGGCTGAAAATGGAATCTGGTTGTTACAAATTTGCAAAGAAGTGTCATAAATGTCAGATTTATGCGGACAAAGTTCATGTTCCTCCGACACTTCTTAATGTGATCTCTTCCCCGTGGCATTTCTCTATGTGGGGTATTGACATGATTGGGATGATAGAACCCAAAGCTTCGAACAGACACCGTTTAATCTTGGTAGAAATTGATTACTTTACCAAGTTGGTGGAGGCTGCTTTATATGCTAATGTTACGAAGCAGGTGGTTGTGCGCTTCATTAAGAATAATTTTATATGTCGGTATGGTGTGCCGAGCAGGATTATCACTAATAATGGCTCGAATCTGAACAACAAAATGATGACTGGACTTTGTGAAGAATTCAAGATTGTCCATCACAACTCATCTCCGTACAGGCCTAAGATAAATGGGGCTGTTGAAGCTGCTAATAAGAATATCAAGAAAATTATCCAGAAGATGGTTGTTACTTATAAGGATTGGCATGAAATGCTCCCTTTCGCTTTGCATGGATATCGAACATTTGTCCGCACCTCTACAGGAGAAACCCCGTTTGCCCTTGTGTATGGAATGGAAGTTGTACTCCCAGTCGAGGTTGAGATCCCCTCTTTGCGTGTGATAATGGAAACCAAGTTGTCAGAGGCTGAATGGGTCCAAAACAGGGTTGACCAATTGAATTTGATCGAAGAAAAGAGAATGACAACTTTGTGTCATGGACAGTTATATCAGAAGAGAATGAAGAAATCTTTTGATTAGAAGGTCAAATCTCGTGAATTCAGAGAAGGCGACCTCGTGCTCAGGAAGATCATGTCTTTCAACATTGATTCTAGGGGCAAGTGGACTCCCAATTTTGAAGGCCCGTATGTTGTCAAGAAAGCCTTCTCTGGAAGTGAATTAATTCTTGAAACTATGGATAGCGAGGAGTTCCCACGTCCCATGAATGCCGATGCAGTCAAGAAATACTTTGTCTAAAGAAATAAAAGAATAGCTTGCTAAGTTGAAAACCCGAAAGGGAGGCTTAGACAAAAAAGAGTGTCTCGGTAGACCGAAAACCCGAAAGCGCGGTCTAGGCAAAAATTAGAGACATAAACAGAATAAAATTTCCAGCTAAATTGAAAACTCACAAGGGCAGCTTAGGCAAGAGTTAGGGGCTTTCTTGGCAAGTAACTACATTAGACAAGACTTGATTGTTGGAGCAACAATCTTCTCGGATCCTCATCATACTTCAACAGAAGTTGCTGCTCAGGATTTCAAATGTTGTTAGAGGGGATAGTGGCCATTGTATCTCAATGTATCTTTTCCATTATATATATTACCATTTTCCGAACTTTGTAATTATCCATGGAGTCTCTCCATTCGCAGACTACCATTCTATTAATGAAATTTGAGATTTTACCCAATTCTTTTCATTTCTTATTTTTATTTAGCTTGAAAAGACTCCATTTATTATTGATAATAACTTTCAAAGCAAAAAATGGATTAAATAACAAAATTGATTTTCAAAGAGAATTTACAATTTACTGTTGCTTTAAAATTTGTGACGCAATTGGAAAACAAAAGTGGCGATCCTAGGAATGGACAAACTCCAGTTGTTTTAAGAAGTTTTGTTTCCCGGGGAAATTTTTTCAAGATGTTCTCGCTGTATAGGGTTTGTAACTTCAGTACCCCCGGTCGAGTTTTGGTTCAGCTCTTCTCTTTTCTGAGTTTTCACGATATGAAGATTCAATCCAAGATTTCTCCAATAAAGGTTTTCGTTTGTTTAATATAGGTTCTTTCTACCCAGAGAAGTTGGTACAATAACTACTCTTGAAGAACGCAGGTCTCCAGTTTCTCTAGTGAAGAATGTATATTGGTTTTCCCTTTGAGAATGTGGTGTTAACCTCCCCAGTGAAGTCAGCGTGAAATCCCCAGTTAATGGCTTGATGATAGGACATTATACGCCTTAACATAGTTTGTGTGTTACCTCTTTCAAAATGGTCCTAAATTCCCTAGTGAATGTTTTGATGATTTGATGACTGTCTGCTCTACTTGAAATTGATTTTTCAAAATCCCTAGCAGAAGCATTACTTTTGAAAATATTTTATTTCTCGCTGAAGTCTGAGTGCTACACCTGGTAAATCCTGGAGAAGGATGTTGTATCTCTGTATCTGTATTGTTTGGTCGCTATGTTTTGTTTACTTCTGGATTACGTTTCTCCTCAGTAAAGTTAAACCAGACAGTAGGTTTTGAATGTAATTTAGCCGAGTGTTGATTGTGCCCGAGGTGGTTTTTCCTGGTTACTTCCAGTGTTGTATATCTGTTTTGACAACATACGCACGCTAACACTCATACATTCATACATACATCATGCATAGATAAAATTGGCAAATCATTGCTCATTCACATTCGTTAATATTTTGTTGACATATCACCCTGTTTTGCAGAGTTACATTGTCCTCTCTCCAATAGAGTGTTACCCTTAAGCAGAAATCATATATTCTTTCATTTTCCCCACTGAGTTATCCCTCGTGGAAGATTTTTTCTTTAGCCTTCTTGAACAAATCTTTGTCTGGATGATTTGGGTTTCCCTCTTGAGTTTATTTCTCAAAGGATGTATTATGGTTGACTGTTCCATCCCAGTTTATTTCTGGTTTGAATCTTTGATCCTCATCAATATTATTACTTGTTATATCTGCAGGCTTTGAGCCTTGGTTTGAGAATGTGCATTTATTTTGCACGAGAATACTTTATCTCCTCATCAAAAATATATTGGCATCTCCCCAGGAAGTCATATTTATTTCCCCAGGAAGCCATACTGTTCTCCCCAGAGAGTCATTTTTTTACAATCCTCCATGACAGCAAGTGGCAGGTCTCTTTATTTGAGCAACCTGTACACCCTGTACAAATCGACGTAAATGTTTTTTTTATATCTTCTCTATGAGTTTATAGTTTTCAGCCTGTTGCCCAAATTACCCCAGTGGATGACAAGACTTTCAATATCGTAGAGACAGTTCATTGTGAAATTTTTATAAGTGGTAGTCTCTTTATTTGAGACAACTTATATATTACCCTTTCCAGGAAGAATGCTTTGGCTAAAGAAGAAGTTGAGACCCGTTCTAGGTGAAATTCCAGAATTTTGGGAAACTTATATTTTATCTCTACCTTAAGTGAAAGTTGGTAGGTCACCTTCAGTGAAAGTTGGTGATTGTTATCTTTTTGCTACCTTCAGTAAACATTGGTAGTTCATCGTCAGTGAATAGCGGTGCTATGATATATTCTATTTCTACCTTCAGTGAAAGTTGGTAGGTCACCTTCAGTGAAAGTTGGTGATTGTTATCTTTTTGCTACCTTCAGTGAACGTTGGTAGTTCATCATCAGTGAACGGAGGTGCTATGATATATTTTCTCTCTAACTTCAGTGAAAGTTGGTAGGTCACCTTTAGTGAAAGTTGGTGATTGTTATCTTTTTGCTACCTTCAGTGAATGTTAGTAGTTCATCGTCAGTGAACGGTGGTGCTATGATATATATTCTCTCTACTTCAGTGAAAGTTGGTAGGTCACATTCAGTGAAAGTTTGTGATTGTTATCTTTTTTCTACCTTCAGTGAACGTTGGTAGTTCTTCCAATTAAAGACAGGAAAACAACAGACCTCTTCTGGTTGGATTTACTTCTTCTAGTTAAAGACAGGAAAACGACAGAACTCTTCTGGTTAGATTTACTTCTTTCAGTTAAAGACAGGCGAACAACAAACCTCTTCTGGTTAGATTTATTTCTTCCAGTTAAAGGCAGGCAGACGAGGACCTCTTCTGGTTTGATTCACTTCTTCCAGTTAATGATAGGCAATCGACAGACCTCTTCTGGTTAGATTTATTTCTTCCAGTTAAAGACAGGCAGACATACCTCTTCTGGTTAGATTTACTTCTTCTAGTTAAAGACAGGCAATTAACGGACCTCTCCTAGTTAGGTTTACTTCTTCCAGTTAATGACAGGCAATCAACGGACCTCTTCTGGTTAGATTTACTTCTTCAAGTTAAAGACAGGCAATCAACAAACCTCTTCTATTTAAATTTACTTCTTCTAATTAAAGACAGGAAAATGACAGACCTCTTCTGGTTAGGATTATTTCCCCAGTGAAGTCACCAAACAACATACCTCTTCTGGTTAGGATTATTTCCCCAGTGAAGTCGCCAAACAACAGACCTCTTCTGGTTAGATTTATCTCTTCCAGTTAAAAATAGGCAAAAGACATCTACTGTTTCAGTATAAATCGACCAAAGATTTATTCTGATACTCCTTCCAATTTCTACCAACAGTCACTCTAAATGGCATCTTTAAACCCATTCCCGACACAATCAACTAACACATGATCAAGTGAAAATTTCGGGGCACTCTAGTGTTCAATTATCTTCCACCTTCAAGTCACGAATGGAGGACCCGCCAATATAAATCTTCAGGTTTAATAAGATTGAACAGGGGCAACTGTTGTACCCCAAAATTTCCCTCTCTTTTATCAATATATGTCTCACAAAGATCTTCAATGGTTCAAACTTGCACAAGTGTTGGCTAGGTCAAGCCATCTCCTCAACATTGATGCCTCAAATTAGGTTTTGGATTTTCACAAGGAAAATTAGACTTCTAATGCTTTAATTGAATTTCATGGATCATTATACACCTCCAAGAATATTCATATCAAGTTTCAAGTCTTGAATCACAATTTTGCTTAGACAGTTGATAAGATGATTGAAAAACAGCTATATTGGGTAAAAAGTCAATTGTGGTCAACTTACAGTCAAACCTCAAGATTTTTAACCAATATCAACATTTTGAAGTCATAAGCATCAATTGATCAAGTTTAGTTCATAATTCCCCAAGAAAAATGATCAAATTATCAAAAGGGCAAAATGGTCAAAATTAGGGTTTTGACTGAGAATGACTTATCAGTGACTTTTGACCTAATACATGACTTAATGGTTTGAATCATGATCTTAAGGATTCAAACACAATGTCTTGACCTAATTTCATGGCTCAAATCATTTGTCAAGATCAATTTATTGAAAATTGAAATTTGGTCAAATGATGAAAAAACCAATTGATACACTAGAAGTCAAACTTTGACTTTTTTGGTCAAGATTGAGTTTCAAATAGCAATATTAATCAAGACATGTAAAAATATGAAGCTTGATCATCAAGAAATCAAGAAAGTCAAAAGTCTTTGAAAAAGTTAAAGTTTTCAAGACTTAGAAATTTTTTTAAGTGTCTTAAGTCTTATTTTTTCATGACTTCATGCCAACTTTTCACCAAGATGCAAGATGATTCAAAGAAAACTTCTAACATGAAAGTTGTAGATCTTGATGAGATCTGCAACTTTTCTTTTCTGTTCAAGTCAGAAATGTTTGGATTTTTAATTATGAATCCATAAAGTCATGTACCTTTTCTTAAACACTTGGTGAAAATTTGACCTAGTTTAGACAGATTTTTGACCTAACTTCTTGGTCAATTTTCACCAAGCACCAAGGGGATTTTGTAAAAATTGAAAATATGAAAGTTATAGATAATGTTTCAATCTTTTCAAAATGTCCCAGAACTTGATGAGATCATTTTGAGCTAAGAGAATCGAAGAAGAGAAGTTGGGCTTTCAATCTTGCATTATAGGCCATTTTTGTGATGAAATCATAACAAAATCTCAAACATAAGCTATGTGATCTCATTTTTCAGGCTACTTAACTTCTAAATCTCACCTTGATCAGATATTTACACAAGCCCTAAATGTATTACACAAAGATTTGAGGCTTTGTCCAAGTCTTGATATCATTTATGGATGAAATTTCAAAAAGTAGCATATCCACTTTGATAAAGCAAGCTTTATGCTAACCACTCCATTCAGGCTTGTAACTTGTTCCAAAGATTACAAGCAATCTTGATGATTCAAAATCAACCTTATAGCAGCTAAAAATCATGACAAAGTTCCTTGAATCACTCACTTTCTTCATCATGAAGCAACAAAATCTTTGTATTTTCAAAACAAGCCAAAAACTTCAAAAATGTAGAATAGAAATTCTCACTCATTCTAATATTTTCTCTATATATAGAGATGCATTTTACAAGCCATAGCACGGAGGAGCAAGCACTCAAACTCACTCAAACTCCCTGAAAAGTCAGATTGCACAAAAACTTCATTCTTGTGCAGAATCTGACCAAAAACTCCTATCTCTCAAACCATTCGTGTGTTTCCTCTCCAAATCATCTCAAAAGCTTACTTACCTCAAATACAACTCATACCAATCCCTGTTTCCAAACTGTAACACCATTTTCACCATTTTCCAAACTCAAAAACAAGGGTTTGCAAATTGACTTCTCCAGGCTATTTTAGCCACTCTCAACTCAAGCTAAGCATTGCATTAG
This sequence comes from Vicia faba, assembly GCA_948472305.1. Classification (NCBI taxonomy): domain Eukaryota; kingdom Viridiplantae; phylum Streptophyta; class Magnoliopsida; order Fabales; family Fabaceae; genus Vicia; species Vicia faba. Next base: position 228,250,960 of record OX451736.1, on the reverse strand, counting down.
CTTCCTGGAGACTCAAGGAAGCTAACCTGATCATTGCAACACTTTGAATTAAGCTCATCTTCAAAACACAAAATCCATTTTGAGGTAAGTTTTCTTAATTTTAAAAGACAAAATGTAGATATCATAGCCCTGAAACTGACCATGTCCTTAGAATCCATTTATGTTGCCTGAGTAGAGAGAATTTTAGAGTTGAACTTTCTAAAAAAAATATGTCAAATTTGGTACCATTAGAAATTCTCATTCATCTTTGATTTATAGCTTATGATATTTATATGGTTGAATTCATATGAAAAAATGGAGCAACTTTCATGTTTGCATTTTTCATTTTGGTTGAGAGACGAAGAAGTTACAAGTTTTAAAATCATGTTGAAATTTCTGGCGCAAGGTTAATGATGATACATCCATGGGTTTTTTTGTAATATAATGCATTGGTTTTGTTTTAAACACCATATGTATAGCCACCCCAGTGGTAGAGAGCGCGCGCGTCAAAGCATTATTATGGAAGGTCCTGGGTTCAAGCCCCAGCGAGACCTTTTATAATTTTTGATATTTTTCCATTTTTTTTTTTGTTTTGAACAAGTATGCTTGGGATCTCTCATTGGGCCAGATCTCATTTTTCTTAGCATCACCCCCCCCCCCCCCCCCCCATTTCATTCACAATATGCAGCCCAACTGTTTCATTTTTGTTTTTTCTGGTTACAAAAACAAGAACTTGGGCCTAACCTAACAAAAACTGTTTTTACTCACAAACATCCTTTCCACTTTCTTAACCCCCCCCCCCCCCCCCTAACTTTAATTTTATATATTTATTTTGTTTTCTTTTCTTTATTATTATTATTATTATTATTATTATTATTTTTATTAATCAAAAATACCAAAAATATATTATATTTATTTAGATATTTTAAGTTTATTTTTATTTCTTTTAAACCAAAGACCAAAAATATTATCTTAATGAACTTAATTTCTTTTTCCTAATTAAATAAATTTAGGCTTAGATTTATTTTAATTTTCTTTGTATATTAGTTAACTTAGAATTTAGGATTTTTAATTAATCTTTTTTTATTAAGTTTAACTAGGTTAAAACTTTTTTTATAAAACCCTAAGAACTTGTTTTTCTTAATTAATTTAATTTCTTTTCTTAAATCAATTTAGGTTAGTTTTATTTGAATTAATTACTTATTTATTTTTATTTAGCTTAATTAGAATTAAAACCTTTCAAAAAACTCAAACAAAAACAATTTCTTTTTCCTTGTATATTATCATACATTCTTGTACATTATTTGTTCATATTCAATATGGTTGTAATAGTAAAGTAGGGTTTATTTGCTTTCATCCCCCATTTATAAATTTGTATCCCCATCTCCAAATGATATAATAGCATAGAATTTTACATTTCCGTAATTTATCGCTTTTAATATAAATGTTAGTAATTAGGGTTTGTATGGCAAGACATAAAATCAAAAAATATAAAACCATAATTCAAGACAAAAATGCATGAAAAACAAACACTTTACACACTTACACCTCTAGGGTTAACCTCACTTGTTACTTTATGAATAAAATAGTCATGTCACGCAAATGTGGGATACTTTTAGAAAAAACAATCAAATACAACATCATAGTCCCTCTATGACCCTTCAATGTTGCCTTCATAAATGATCTTAGACCCTTACAAAAAAATTGCCAAGATATCCTACAATGTTTCTTTCTATGACTATACGATGACCCACACCTGTCCCTTCACATCCAATGATAGGGCTTCTTATCAATCAATGGTAAGATAGCAATATCTAAAGGAGGAGGAAATGAACAAAGACTTTTTGATTAGGTAGAACGCTCGTAGTTGCTTGCTCACAACCATTTTCAAAACATCTCTCAAAACACACCAACACTTTTAAATGAAATATTTTCAAAAGTCAACACTTTGTATATATTCTTATAGAGACGAGAATCATTACAAAGTTCTCCTAAACAAAGGAACTTTTCAAAAATACTTTCAAAACTATCACAAACACATTTCAAACAAAGCATTTCAAAGTGAGATAGCAACTAAGAGCCCGTAGATAACTACGGATGAAAAGGGTGCTAACACATTCCTTTTTCATAACCTACCCCCCGAACTCAAGAAAATTCTCAAAAGTTCTTTCTTGTTCTTTTCACCCTTTCCTTTATTGGATAAAAGAAAAGTCAGTGGCGACTCTTGCTATCTGCAACAATTGCAATCACACGCAAAACACCCAAGTCAGTTCTCCCACCGTATTACAATTACCAACTAATGAGATTCAAATTTCTAGACGAGGACATCATGTATATCAGGGATTGTAACATGCTTGGCCTAGAAGAAGGATCCGAACCAGGTTCTAAATGGACGCTTGTGTTCGATGGTGCCTCAAATGCATTGGGAAATGCTATTGGAGTTGTTATTACTTCTCCTACAAGTTTTCATATCCCGTTCACCACCAGAATTTGTTTTGATTGTACCAATAACATGGAGGAATACGAAACTTGAATCTATTGTATTGAAGCTGCAATTGTTTTGCAAAATAAGTGCTTGAAAGTTTTCGGGGATTATAATCTCGTTATCAGTCAGGTTAACATAGATTAGGAAACTCGTCACCACAATTTGATCCTGTATTGAGAATATGTCATGAAGTTGATTCCTTACTTCGAGGATATTACATTAGAGCACATCTGTAGAGAAGAGAACAATTTGGCCGATGCTTTAGCCACTTTGGCATCCATGTTCAAAGTCAACTGGGCTAACGAAATGCCTTCTATCACAATTATATGGTTGGATGAGTCGGCATCATGTTATGAATCTGATGTGGATCTAGATGGAAATCCACGGTTCCACGAAGTCAAGAGGTATATTGAAACTCAGGAGTACCCGGAAGAGGAATCAGTCACTGACAAGAAGTTCTTGAGAAAGTATTATGCCAATTTCTTCCTCAACAATGGTGTGTTATGTTGAAGAAACCATGATGGTTTATTATTGAGATGTGTTGATAAGAACGAAGCGGAGAAAATCATTGAAGAAATGCAAGAAGGTTCCTTCGAGACGCATTCCAGTGGACACACTATGGCCAAGAAGATCTTGCGAGCTGGCTACTATTGGTCCACCATGGAAAATGATTGTTACAACCATGATAGAATTTGATACAAGTGTCAGGTGTATGTTGACGAAGTGCATGTACCGCCGGTACCCTTGAATGTCTTGACTTCTCCCTGGCTGTTTGCAATGTGGGGCATCGATATGATTGGAAAGATCGAGCCAACTGCGTCTAATGGTCATCGTTTTATTCTGGTTGGTATTGATTACTTCACCAAGTGGGTCGAAGTTATGTCATATGAAAATGTTACCAAGCAAGTGTTGACTCAGTTTATCAAGCACAATATCATCTGTCATTATGGAGTTCCTGAAAAGATCATTATGGGTAATGGATTTAATCTCAATAACAAAATGATGAAGGAGCTTTGTGAGTCCTTCAAAATCAAGCATCATAATTCTTCTCTGTATCGACCAAAGATGAACGGTGATGTTCAAGAAGCCAATAAGAATATCAAGAAGATTGTGCAGAATATGGTAGTGACTTATAAGGATTTACATGAGATACTGCCTTTTGCTTTGCATGGTTATCACACCATAGCTTGTACTTTGACCGGTGCAACCCCATTTTCGCTTATTTATGGCATGGAAGCAGTTTTTCCTATGGAAGTGGAGATTCCTTCATTAAGGATTATGAGAGAGGTAGAACTTGATGAGGATGAGTGGATTCTGAATCGACTAGATTACTTGAACCTCATTGATGTGAAAAGGCTTGTGGCTATTTGTCATGGTCAGATGTACTAGAAAAGGATGAAAAAATCGTACGATAAAAGGGTTCGGCCTAATTACTATAAGGCCAATGACCTTGTATTGAAAAGAATGATTCTTCCTCAGGGTGCACCCAGAGGAAAGTGGACTCCCAACTTTGAAGGACTATTCATCGTAAAGAAGGTTTTTTCTGGTGGTGCTATGATGCTCACGATGATGGATGATGAAGAATTCCCACTCCCTGTGAACGCGAACATAGTAAAAAAATACTTTGCATAAAAAGACCTGTTCAGTTGATGGCTCAGGCAAAAAGGGGCGATCCCGGCGAACCAGAAAAAAAATAAAAGATTCGGGCAAAAATTAGGGACAAAAAGGAAAAGAATGAAAAAGAAAACAAGTAAACCCGCTAAGTTGAAAACCTAAAAGGAAGGCTTAGGCAAAAAATGGTATCCTGGTGGATTGAAACCCCAAAAGGGCGATCCAGGAAAAAGAGGAATTAAAGTGAATGACTATGTCCAACGTCAGATTTTTTTATTTTGGTGCTATAGTTGGTAATTTCAAAGGGTAGGAATCGGTCCAATCATCTTCAATGGGAAACAAGGTGATGATATAGTTGAGGTTATAAGGTTGATAGCAAGATTAGAATCTGGAGGGAATATGTTGTCACATTGACATGCATCTATTACTCTTCGAATTCAATTTGTTGTTTGCAATTACCTCTTTCTAAGAATTATATCTTAATGTACTTGCCTATTTACAAGCCTATTTTTAATCAATAAAAGTGTCTTTCATTCAAAAGCTTCTTTTTATATTTTACTGTTTTGTTTACGTTAAATACGTCTAATTTTTTATAAATATTGCATATAAAAATTGGTGGCCTTACACATGGTAAGATATATTTGAAAGTTGCTCCAAAAATTGGTGTACCCAGTTGACAGACAGAGTAGTCATTCCATACCTGGGGCATTTTGTGTTTCTCCGTCTTGCAGGTTTGGTTATGCATATTCTGAAGCAGATGTATTTCCAGTGGGGTTGATATTTATGCCCAACTAGGGCAGTTATGATCCCCAACAAGGAGTTTCTCAAGTTGATTATCCTCGGTGAAATGTCCCATCCTTAGTGAAGTATGCCACAGATTGGTATTCCTTTTGCGAATTCGCGATGAGGCCTGCTAAAATTTCAGGGCCTAGATCCCTTTGTTTCCCTAGTAGAATCGCCTATTGAGAGTGGCTGGACACATGATATCATGCCTCCAGTAATTCAAAATGGAACTTTACATCCCAACAGAGTTGGCATATTTTAAAGAATATTCTTGAGAATTATTATCCTCAGGAAGTTTCCTTGATTTCTCCTCGTGAAGTAATCATTACATCTCAGAAGACCAAACCTGATCTTGTGTCCTCTAGAAGGTCTACGACTTTCCGACCTGCAGGAAGTTATGCATCCCATGTGATATCGGTTAGCACGATGGCCAGGCCACTCTTGTTTGAAAGAACTTTCTCATAAATGAAGGTTTTCCATAGTAAGGTTTGCTTTCCCGCAGTGGAAGGTTGGTAAAGCCCGCTTAGATTTGTGCATCTTTAGTGAATTATGCGTGAGTGCCTTATGTCTCCGTGAACTATCTGTTGGTCTATTTTTCAGGATTTCGTTTCTATTCAGTAATGTTGTTGAATTTGGGAGTATCTCTCCCACAATCTTGGCATTGATGAAATCTCTTCAGAATCCGTTGTACTTTCCCAAGGAATCGCTTTGTTCCTCAAGGATGTTTTCTTATTTAGATATGGGTGGGTTTGAAAATCCTGGTAGAGATCTGTGATTCCCCTGTGAAGCTTGTGAGTTGTTCCTCGGTGATAGCCGACTTCACCAGTGAAGGATTTCCTGTGATAGGGAGATCTCTTTGATTCTTCATTCTGGCCAAAGTCGAAATCTATTTTGTCCTCAGTATGGTCTCGTCGGTGGGAACAACTTCCGTGTTTGTGGATTTCTATATCCAGGAAACCAGAAATGTGGATTCATGTTGAAGTGGATGCTTGTTCCTATTGACATTGAACGACATTCTCCTTGTAAATCCAGTGGTTACTGATACCTCGGCGGTGTTCACCCCCCTGTAGAGCCCTGGAGACCTGTGACTTTTTTTTGCCGCTTCCCAGTGGAGCTTTTAAACATGTATCATCGCATTGCATCCTCAAATGTGTAGCGTTACCATTTTATTTGGGGACATTACTCCATAAGGAAAAGAAATTCAAACATGCATTGAAATATGAGCCAAATTTATTGTCTTGCCCCTAGTGGTCTCGGGTTTAAATGCTCGCTTTTCCAAATATTTTTATTTAAAGGTTTGGATGTTTCCCTATTGATTCCTTAGGTTCACAAATATCCCTTGGTTGGCCCCTTACTTCGTGTAAGTCGGGCCCCTTCTTGCCTCTCACCTAAGAGAATTCCCTATCTCCGTGAAGGTTCTCTTGGGTCGCGTTCAACCATTATTGATGTACCTCCGTTTTTGGTCTAGACGTTTCTAGTCCTTATTTGGTGTTGTCCTTTTTCGAGTCGCTACTTATTGGACTTGTTACGATCCAATTCTTTCATGGTGAAGCGTTTCTTTTGGCATGTTCGTTATCAGAACCTTGGATGTCGAGTTATTACTCGCATATCTTTTTCAAAATACATCGTTCTGGTATTCTGAGGAGTCTATTCATTACTAGTCTTCCCTTATAGAGTTGTTACTCGTTTACCTTATTGTTGTTAGCTTCGCCCTAGCGTAACATTTTGGGTTGGTAGATACCATTCCCACCCAGGTCAAGTTCGTGACTTGTCACCTGAGTTTTGAGTGTAGCGCTCTAGTATTCATTTCGTATTGGTTGAGTCTAGTCATTACTAGGGTCTACCGATTCAGATTAATATTTTTCTCGTATCATCTCTGTAATAACTTGGTTAGGGTCAGTCATTACTGCTTCTTCCAAGTTCGAGATTATCAGGTGTTCGGTTTGTTTTATGGATCCAATCGTTATTGGTATCCTGGGAGTACTCATCAAGGTCTATTCGTTACTAGTTCCTTTTAAATCAGGAGTCATTACTCTTGGTTTTGGTTTGTGATCCAGTATGGCACATTCTTTGTAGTATTCTTAAGGTCGAGTCGTTACTCATACCTTTACTCGGTCACCCAGCGTTTCAATAACATGCCAATGGGTTTTGGTTCAGAAAGGCACTATTCCAGTTTGATCGAGACCAGTTCTTACTGGTATTTTATGAAGTTTGGTTGTTACTAGACTTCCCCTGTAAGGCCGTTATTCTTTCCCAGAATGCAGTTGTAGCAATAAAAAATGTAGCGGGGTAAATCAGAGATCGAGCTATTAATTAACTCGACTCGCAAAGCAAGAGTCGCCACCACACTTTATTATTTCCAAGGGAAAAGGGAAAAGAGTAAAATAAAACGCTTAAATATGCAATGTAAAGTAGTACTTAAAAGTAATGAAAATATAATGCATTTTTGAATGAGATCTAATGTTCGGGGGTTGGTTATGCAATGGGAAGGTATTAGCACCTAATGCATCTGCGGCACTCCGCATGAACCTTTTGAAATATCTGTTTTTGGTTAAAAATTGTTTGTTTGGTTAAAATGGTTTGTTTGTTCAAAACGGGTGTGAGATTTTGAAGATACGACAACCTAGTGTCGAAGTTTTGACTTAAAAGGTGTGAGTTTTAAAAATTGAGTCTTTTAGGATAATTAACTTAATTTTGAAAAAATAGTAAAACAAAATGAATGAAGGGATTCGCATAATCGTATTATATATATATATATATATATATATATATATATATATATATATATATATATATATATATATATATATATATATATATATATATATATATATATATATATATATATATATATATATATATATATATATATATATATATATATATATATGATGACATGGAGTCAACAGAAGATTTCCCTTGGAATGAGACAGACGAAAGATATAAACATTAAACGATCGAGAATGAAGTTAATTAAAATAACAATTGAACAATTAAATAACAAAAATTAAGTTATACTAGCATGCATTTTCGAACAAAAATTAAATAAAAGATTAGTTTATAAGCATGTATTTAAATAAACAAGAATTAACTAAAAGATAATTTATTAGCATGTATTTAAATAAATAAGAATTAAATAAAAAAATAATTTATTAGCATGTATTTAAATAAATAAGAATTAAATAAAAGATAAATTTATAACATGATTTTGTATTTTATGATGGCATGAAATAATTATATTAAAAATAATATCTTATTATCACATATTTAATAGAATTAGGAAAAAGGCTAAAAAGAAACAAAAAAAATGGAAAAACGCCCAAGCAAGGGTTGAACTCGGGCCTCTTAAGGTTATTGGTGGTGTGCTTTGCCAACTGAACTAAGATAATTATCTGTTATTATTACGTTTTTAATGAAATAAAAGGTGATGACGATTGAGTGATTGAGCCAATAGGCCCAATGGGGCTGACTAGGTTGGGAAGAGGAAAAGAGAGTTCTTTGAAACCCTAACGCGCGAGAGAGGCGTTGCCGTTGTTGTTTATCGGGGAAGGGACAAATCAAATTCAATTATTATTACGGCGAGTAAAATTTATTCGCTAACCTTCATCCTTATGAACTTTTATTCCTTTGGATACATATTGATCGTAGTGATATGCCACCATCAATCCAACATCAAATATCAGCTTCCTAAGTGCTTTGAAAGCCAACTTAAGTTTTGGTAATGTGCTTTTGGGCCACACATTTGATTCACAATATGATGGGTATCATTGTATCAAAGATTTATCTGTTGTAGGCGTATCAAGTATGGGATTGGCATAGAAATACCCTTTTAATAAATAAAGCTTTCCAGTTTCAAGTTTTTCTTTCACATGACTGCAACCAAAATTATATCTGCTATTAGGATCTTCAAGATCATCCTTGACTTATTTAGGAAGATTTGCCAATCTTGGTGCGAGATGCAAAAGATTTGTGCGCAAGGAAGAGTATCTTGGGACATCGGTGACAGACAAAATCCCTAAACCATTAGGTCCAAATCCTTGTTTGATCTTCAATTACAAATCGTAGTTGTTATCTTGGAGGTGAGAGAAGGGAAAGGATACGGTGTAGAGAGACATGGTGATTATGGAAACAATGGGCGAGAATGGAGGTTTGGTTAGGAGATAAGAACCCTAGAAGAGTGCCTCCATAGCGAGAGAGCAAAGGCGGAAAATCAGCGGTGGCTGTGAGTTTGCGAGAGGAGTAAAAATAGATTGAAGGAATGAAGCTCAAGGATAGAGTTGAGATTTTCAGTAAGTTTTCTCTGTGAGTATTTTTCGGAGAAACTTTGTGGTTGTGTATTATGGATCTGCTTTAAGTTTCCTATGAACTCTTTTTGACTTTATTTCTCTGTTTTTCCTATCTTTGGGATTTTCCTCTTAAATTATTTTTCTCTATTTCTTTCACGCGCAAAGAGAAAACAATAACAGCGCTTAAGAGTAACGTTCTAGCCCTCTTGCATTTTGACTCCTGCGCCGATTCAAAAATTCAAACAATAATAACAATTATTCAATACGATTCAGTTTCAATGTTTTCGGCTCATATTTCACAACAATAGTATGGTTCAGATTTAACAATATCAACAAAAACATCAACAACAGTATTACGGGTTCACGAGTATGAACCCAAGACAAAAATCGCTATGTTCAAATTATGCAGAGAAATATGAAAGATACAAAATCTGAATTTGGAGCAGAGACAAATAGAAAACCAAAGAGGAGGTGACATTCTTCCCTATCATTCTTTCTGAGTTTTCCCCTGCTATATTGTTGTATCCTCTGTATCTATGGACCATTATGCTTCCATTATTCTGCTATTCGCATTCTGAAGGTTGTGCAATGTTTTTTTCTTGTTACAGGTGGATAAGGAGGTGATACTTTTTACTATTTTGCAGATGGATTTGAGGATGTAGGAAAGTTCTGCAAAAGTTCTACAAATTTTTTATGGTTTTGCAGATGGATTTGCAAAATTTTGCAGATGGATTTTGAGATTAGGTCAAATTCCATAGAATGACCTCTAAAGTATTCGTACTTTTGATGATCCTCTGCACATAATCAAATCTTGACTTGTAAAGAGGAGTTGGAGATGACTTCAAGGAGAGATATACGCAAAAATAAACATTCAAAAATATTGAATAATGAAGAAGTTATGATCGTTTGAACTTGATCTTTCAAAAAGTTGGATTTTGGTCGAAGTGCTTCAAATCGAATTGTAAATTTGATCTTTTCTTATGCCCCAAGGCATGTTATCACACATGTGAACCAGTGATGATGAAATCTTGTCTGTGCTTTAAGGAAGTTGTGGGAAAGATTGAGACCACTTGTCGAATCAAGGCGTGGAAATAAACATACGATCCTCTGAAGTTCCATAAGACATCTTTGATCAAAATGAGATTGAATGATGCTTAAGACTCTATGCTCTGAGATTAGAGGTTGTGCCTTGATGAATCAGTCTATGAGAATCCATAATCAATCGTACTTATGGCTTGGGAGACTCAAAACTCTAATTGAGGCACGACGCTTGATGCTCTTGATTCAGACTTGTCTCTGCACATGAAAAAAAGAAAACGCGAACATACACCTTCATATTCGATTAGAAGGTAGTGATACATAGGCTAAAAATGTTCAAAACACTTGACAATCTCTGCATAGCCAATGCTCAAAGGTGAGAGGTTAAACCCGGCCATATTTCGTGACTTTGACTTTTGTATAAAATGCAAAAAAAATGAAAAATGGGATCTTAGGTCAAAATTTGGGGTATGACAGCAGCGTTTTGGAATTCTGTGAAGTCTAGTTATTACTAGCATCTTTCGGTCCTTACCTTTTTCGGAATGCATCATTCTGGCATTCTGTAAAGTCTAGTTGTTACTAACATCTTTTGGTCTTTACTTTTCTTTCTCATAATGCAGCGTTCTGGCATTCTGTGGAGTCGAGTTGTTACTCACGTACTTTGTCTCAGAATGCAGTATTTTGGCGTTTTGTGAAGTCTAGTCATTACTAGCATTTTGAATCAAGTTCCACGGTCTTTGATCTTTATCTCCCATTGTGATGCGGTGGGAGAACTGACTTGAGGTTTTGCGTTTGTGTTCGCAAATGTTTCAGTTTAGCAAGAGTCGCCACCGACTTTTATTTTATCCAAAAGGAAAGGTAAAAAAGAACAGGAAAGACCTTTGAGATTGTTTTTGGGTTCGGGGGGTAGATTATGAAAATTGAAGGTTCTAGCACCCTTTTCATCCATGGTTTTCCATGGGCTCTTAGTTACTTGTTTTAGATCACTTGCTTTTGCTTTTCAATTGTTTGAAATGGTGGTTTTATGTATGGTTTTGAAAGTATTTTGAAAAGAGGCCTTTGTTTAGGCAACCTTTGTAATGATTCTTGTTTGAATGTATACAAAGGTGTTTGTCTTTTGAAAAAATGTTTCAATGTTTGAAAGTTGTTTGGAAATTGTTTTGAAATGTGTTATGTGTTTGTTTGAAAATAGAAAGGATGGTTTGCAAGAGATCAAGTAACTAGGAGTTGTCTACCCTTACTCAAAAGTCTTTCCTACACATTTTTAACCCTTTTATATTGTTGTTTTACCATTGTATTTGGTAAACAACCTTATCTTCGGATGTTAAACGGGACGGGCGCGGGTCATCGTATTACCATGATAACAATATTGCCAAGTATCCTGGCAAGTTTTTTGAGGGACTATATCATTTTTGTTTAGGCAACCAAGATAGCGTCATCGAGGGACTATGATCTTTTTGTTTTGTTTTGTTTTGTTTTGTTTTGCCAAGATACCTAGCATGCATACCATGGCCATTTTAAGGCAACAAAGTGGATGAAACCCTAGGGGTGCTTGTGTGCAATGTGTTGTCATTTTTCATGCATTTTTGTCTTGTGTTAGGTCATGCTATTTGTTTGATTTTTTTGTCTTTTGCATACAAAACCCTAATCTTACTATCATGGCATGTAATACGATAAATTGCGTAAAAGTAAATCTAAGACTATTACAACAATATTATGGGGAGGGGGATACAAGTTTTGAATAGGGGGGTATTTGCTCAAAATAAAACCCTAAAGCTATTACAACAATATTAAATTTATTGTACAAATAAATAAATGGGCAAATATTTAAATATGCAATACATTATAAATATTCAAAAATGTTTTTTTTTGTATTTATTTTATGTATGTAAAATAAATTTATTTAATGTCTTAAAAATAAGAAAATAAAAATGATTATTTTTGAAAGGGTGAAGAAACCCTAATTTTTGTTTTAAAGAAAATATTCTATTCCAATATTATTTTATTTCATTTATGTACAAAGAAATAATAAAAATAATATATACAAAATGTTAAAAAATAAAATATTGTATGAAAATATTATTTTGAGTGTATAAGTAATAAAAATAAAATATGTAATATTTTTATATTATTTACAAATTTATTTAAGAAAATAAAAGTATATTAACCTAAATACTTATTTTTATGCTAAAAAAATAATAAAAATAATAAAATAAAAATGCAAAAAATAATAAAATATTTTTGGGTTTTTTAATATTCAAGAAAAATAATAAAAGTCAGAAAATATAAAAGAAAATGAGGAAATATACAAAATGAAGAAAATGGGCCAAGGGGGGTGTAGGAAGTAAACAGGGGGTGTCAATAGTCAGGCAAGCCAGGCCCAGGCCCACTCCACTTCGTCCTTGTCCTCAAAACAAAAAAAAAACGTGTGTCCTGTACTTCAAACTGTAACTCCTGCATACGTGCTTAAAATCAAAATCTTGCAACATGAAACTTGTAGCATTTTTAGTCACAATTCCATTGATATAAAAAACTTGACCTAACTCTTAAAGACCAGAGAGAATTTTGTCACCCCTAATTTCTGACCTAAAAAATACAGCATGTTCATCATCCAAATTCTCCTAGCTCAGTTAATATAAATACAAGCTATGCATATGTACAGTTCAAGCAACTTAAGGACTACATTTTTGCTTCACAAACCTAAGCCTAAGGATGTCTAAATAAGGAGATAGAAAGTTGGAAATTACCTTGTTCCGTCAAGTTCGAATATGGCAATGTGGCAACTTTGAATGAGGCCTGAAGGACTTTTGAGCTTGCTTGATGTTCCCTTGACCTTTCCCAATGCTTAGCTTTCTTTTAAATGATCTGAAACTCCTTGTAGAGCTCAACCTGCAAAGCTTCAAAATGAAAATGGTGAAGTGTAAAAATGGAGTTACAGTTGCTGAACAATGGCTTGGATAGCTCAGGTGTGTTGTAGGGAATGTGTCTGAAGTGATTCAAGACAAAATGAACGAGGCAATTTGGTTTTGGCTTAGTGTTTGCAGAAATTGCCCTGTTTTGGGAAGAAATGGGGTTTTCTGTGTTAGAGGGTGTTTAGGAACTTGGCAAATCGTGTTTTGGCTTTGTTATAATATGCTGAGGGGTGTTTGAAATGATGCCCAGACTTGGTTTTAAGAGATGCACCAGTTATAGACCTTTTGCAAGCTTACTTGCTTTTGAAGCAAAAGTTGAATTGACAAAGCTCAAAGGTTGTACTTGCTAGCTCAAGGCCTGCACATAGTTGGTAGCAATTTCTTGATATTCATGGACTTTGTTTGCTGCAAGAGATTGGGTCCAATGCTCAAGATAAACAAAATTGCTAAAAGCTAACTTTATCAAAGTAGCATTGTAACCTTTTTGCCATTTTTGGATTAAACCCTTGTATTATGCTCTAAAGCTCAAAATCAAGCCTTTGTCCAATGTATTTGCATTAAATTAAGGAGTGTGGAAAGGTTTAAGACCTGTAAAACAAGTACAAGCATGCTTAGGACATATTTGCAAGTTGTAACATGGTGCAAAATGCCTTGGACAAAAGTGAGAAATGGCCATTTTCATTTCTTCGATTCTCCCTAACCATAGATGATCTTGGAGAGTTCTTGGACATTTTGGAAAGCTTGTAACATACTATACAATCCATATTTGAAATTCATTTTGATATTCCACTTGGAACTAGGAGAAAAGTTTCCATGAAGATGTTAGAACAAATTTTGAATATACTACCCTAAGTTTAAGTTTTGATGATAACAAAATGAAAGGATATATTAATTATGAGATTCATGTAATAACTATTCTACCTAAAAATTACCTTTCTGTTCTGCAGAAACTCTGATAGGTATCAGCAAAAGTACATCTTAATCAGCATCAGAATATTGGATATCAACATCAGCATCAGAAGATGCTATATCAGAATACCAAAATCAGAAGAACAACTCACGCTAATGCTGAAGCTTGATGAACATAACTGCGCTCAACACTATGATAAAGACAACAACAGTTCATCAACACTTAAGCAGAGTCAGAATGATCCAAAGCCAGAACACGCTTTAAGTAGCAACGGTACTGTGCATTCAAGGCGAATTATTACCAATGGCATCATTCCAGACAAGATCTGCTTAATAAGGAAAGTTTGTTATTGGCATTGAATCAAGATTATTGCTCCAACGTTCAACAATTTCAGTGCTATATAAACAAGACAATGAAGATTGAATTGGCTAATGCTCTACATCAATTTACACGCCTAAAAGCTATTCATCATCTTCTCATTCTCAGTTCGCTAAAAAGCTCCACATCTCATTACTCAATTATCTTTATCAATCTAGTTTCAATAAGCTTAAGTTGTGTAATATCACAGTTGTGATAAACAGTTTTGTAGAAAACATTCACACACCTAGACTTCTATTCTTTGTAAGAAAGTGTTTCCTTGACAAACCGGTTAGTGGTTTGCATCAAGAAGGCTTTAGCAGTTGTTAAAGTAGATTGTAATATTCAGTTGAATATAGTGGATTAAGACCTCGTTGGAGAGAGGAGAAATCACCTTGACGGGTGGACTGGAGTAGTTTGAGATCAAACGAACCAGGATAAAAATATCGTGTTCATTGCATTGTTTTTCAGTTTTACAATTCAACCCCCCTTCTTGTGTTTTTCACTTCTTCAATTGGCATCAGAGCGTCTGGTTCTGAGCTAAAACACTTAACCGTGTCAGTACAAGATCCAGCGTCAGAAAAACACAATGGGAGGAACTTACTCTAACACCAGTAATGACAACCATGAGGAAAGAGACAGATTCAGCGGCAAACCTCCAGTCTTTGATGGAGAAAATTTTGATTACCTGAAAGACAGAATTGAAAGCTTCTTTCTGGCACATGATGATGATATGTGGGACATGGTGAGAGATGGATACACGCACCCTGTGAATGCAAGCGGTCAGAAGATTGATAGGAAAACAATGTCTGACCAACAAAAGCATAACTTCAAGAATCACCACAAGGCCAGAGCCATCCTTCTTAGCGCCATCTCGTATGCTGAATATGAAAAGATCTCCAACAGAGACACAACCAAGAACATGTTTAACTCACTCAGAATGACGCATGAGGGCAACGTTCAGGTCAAAGAAACTAAAGCTCTGGCGCTCATTCAGAAGTATGAGGCATTCAAAATGGAAGAAAGTGAATCCATTGAAACAATGTTCTCAAGATTCCAGATTCTGGTAGCTGGTCTCAAGGTTCTGGACAAAGGTTATTCTATTGCTGATCACGTCAAGAAAATCATCAGAAGCCTACCAAAGCAGTGGAGGCCAATGGTCACAGCTCTGAAGCTAGCAAAAGATCTCAATAAAATTTCTCTGGAGGAACTTATTAGCTCCCTCAGAAGTCATGAGATAGAGCTAGAAGTTGATGAACCCCAGAAGCAAGGTAAGCCTTTAGCATTAAAATCTAACAAAAAATCTGAGTCTAAAGTTTTGCAGGCAGTTGAAGAAACATCTGATGGATCCTCATCAGAAGAAGACGAACTCTCCCTCCTCTCCAGAAGAGTGAATCAACTGTGGAAGCAGAGGCAAAGGAAGTTCAGGAATCCCAGAAGATCTGATCAGAACGAGTCTTCTTCCAGATACAGAAGGACATATTCTTCCTCTGGATACAGAAGATCTGAAGGCTCCTCAGGAAGTAGAAAGCCAAACACCAAGGACATCATCTGCTATGAGTGCAATGAGCAAGGACACTACAAGAGTGACTGCCCAAAGCTTCAGAAGGAAAAGCCCAAAAAGAAGTTTGGAAGAGAAAAGAAGAAAAGTCTCATGGCTACATGGGATGACTCTGACTCGTCTGAAGCTGACTCATAATCAGATGATGAGAGAGCAAACATAGCTCTCATGGCCAACATTTAAGAAGATAGTGAAGCTTCTGAATCAGACTCAGAATCAGATACTGAAGAGGTATTTCCTGACTTTGCAGTTAATTTTACCAAGGCTGAACTTGCTGAAAGCCTTAATGAAATTCTAGAAAGGTATCATCAGATTGGAGTTAAATTCAGAAACCTGAAAAGTAATCTTGAATCTGACTCTGATAAATCTGAGAGTCTTAAATTGGAGAATTCTAAGCTGAGAAATAAAATTTCAAAATTAGAAAATACTTTACAAAACTCTCAGAAGGAACCAATTTCTGAAACTCCCAGCAACGCTGATGAGATCATCAAGGAGTATGATCACAATTTCCAGAAGTTCCTTGCTAAAAGCATAGATAGAAGCAAAATGGCTTCAATGATCTATGGAGTTAGCAGAAACGGCAGGAAGGGAATAGGATACCAAGGTAAGGTTCCTACACCAAAGAATGTCATGGATTTAACCATTAAACACACACCTCTGAATTCACATTTTGTGTATGGTCACACACATGATATTAAATACACTAGCAGTAAGTACTCTGTGAAACCAAAATTCAACCAGAAATTTGGTAAATCTAACAAATCAGGACCCAAGAAAATCTGGGTACCTAAGGATAAAATAATACATGTTGCAGATATCTTTAGCAGCAAATCAGAAACACCAGTCATGCTACCTGGACTCTGGCTGCTCGCGACACATGACGGGAAGAAGGCATATGTTCCAAAGCCTGGAACTTAAGCCTGGAGGCCACGTTGGCTTCGGAGGCAATCAGAGGGGAAAGATAATTGGCTCTGGAACTGTAGGTAATGGAAATCTTCCCTCTATTAATAATATTCTTCTAGTAGATGGATTAATGCATAATCTGTTATCCATAAGTCAATTAAGTGATAACGGTTATGATATAATATTTAATCAAAAATCATGTAAAGCCGTTAGTCAGAAAGATGGGACTATCCTGTTTAATGGAAAGAGGAAAAACAACATTTACAAAATCAAACTTTCTGAACTGAAAAGTCAGAATGTAAAGTGCCTTCTGTCTGTTAACAACGAGCAGTGGATCTGGCACAGAAGATTGGGGCATGTTAGTATGAGAAGAATATCTCAGATTAACAAACTCAATCTGGTCAGAGGACTTCCTAATTTGAAGTTCAATTCAGATGCTCTGTGTGAAGCATGTCAGAAAGGCAAGTTTGCAAAACCTTCTTTTAAATCTAAAAATGTTGTTTCTACCTCTAAGCCATTAGAACTTCTGCACATTGACTTATTTGGACCAGTTAAAACTGCTTCAGTCAGTGGCAAGAAGTATGGGTTAGTAATCGTAGATGACTATAGCAGATGGACATGGGTAAAGTTATTAAGACACAATGACGAGTCACACTCTGTGTTTGTTACCTTCTGTAACCAAGTTCAGAATGAAAAGGATCTTAGAATCGTTAAAGTCAGAAGTGATCATGGTGGAGAGTTTGAAAACAAAGATTTTGAGTCATTCTTTAATGACAGAGGCATTCTGCATGATTTCTCTTGTCCTAGAACTCCCCAACAAAATGGAGTTGTAGAACGAAAGAACAGAACATTGCAAGAAATGGCCAGAACCATGATCAATGAGACAAACGTTGCTAAGATCTTCTGGGCAGAGGCAATAAACACAGCGTGCTACATTCAGAATAGAATCTCAATAAGACCTATTCTGGAAAAGACTCCATATGAATTGTGGAAGAACAGATAGCCCAACATTTCATATTTTCATCCATTTGGATGTGCCTGTTTTATGTTAAATACAAAGAATTATTTGAACAAGTTTGACTCTAAAGCACAGAAGTGTATTATGTTAGGATACTCTGAACGCTCAAGAGGGTACAGAGTATACAATACAGAAACACAGATTGTGGAAGAATCAATCAGTGTTCGTTTTGATGATAAGCTTAACTCTGAAAAGTCAAAGTAGAATGAAGTTTTTGCAGGTATGGAAATTGAATTTACAGGTTCTGAAGACAAGTCATCAGAAGCTCTCAACACAGACACTCCTTCAACATCTGAAAGGAGCACTGCTAGCAATCCTACAACAGCTGATGATCAACCTCAGAAAAGATTACCCAGAAGCAGCTTGGATCACCCAGAAGAAACTATCTTAGGAAGAAAGGAAGATCCAATCAGAACAAGAGCAAGCTTCAGAAACTCAGAAGAAACCCTCATGGGACTTGTGTCTCTGATTGAACCCTCTTCTATTGATGAAGCACTTCTGGACAACGACTGGATTCTGGCAATGCAAGAAGAGCTGAATCAATTCACCAGAAATGACGTATGGGATCTTGTTCCCAGACCAAAAGGATTCAAGGTCATAGGAACAAGATGGGTGTTCAGAAACAAGCTAAATGAACAAGGTGAAGTCATCAGAAACAAAGCACGACTAGTTGCTCAAGGTTATAGTCAGCAAGAGGGGATATACTATAAATAAACCTTTGCTCCAGTCGCCAGGTTAGAATCTATCAGACTTTTAATTTCATTTGCTGTTAATAGAGGCATCACTCTGTATCAGATGGATGTCAAAAGTGCATTCTTAAATGGTTATATAGAAGAAGAGGTTTATGTGCACCAACCCCCTGGTTTTGAAAATACAAAACATCCAAAACATGTTTTCAAACTAAAGAAGTCACTATATGGTCTGAAACAAGCTCCCAGAGCTTGGTATGAAAGACTAAGTAACTTTCTGTTAGAAAATGAATTCACCAGAGGGAAGGTGGACACTACCTTATTCTGTAAGTCAGTTAAGAATGACATCTTAGTCTGTCAAATTTATGTTGATGATATTATTTTTGGATCTACTAATCCTTCTCTTGGAAGAAAATTTGCTAAGTGTATGCAGGCAGAATTTGAGATGAGCCTCATGGGGGAACTGAAATTCTTTCTAGGAATTCAGATCAATCAAACTCCAGAGGGAACTTACATTCATCAGAGCAAATACATCAGAGATCTTCTGAAGAAATTTGACCTCTAAGAATGTAAGCCATCAAAGATTCCAATGCATCCCACGTGCATTTTGGAAAGAGAAGAGGTAAGCAAAAAGGTAGAACAGAAGGTCTACAGAGGTATGATTGGTTCTCTCCTTTATCTGACAGCTTCAAGACCTGATATATTATTCAGCGTATGTATTTGTGCTAGATTCCAATCAGATCCTAGAGAATCTCACTTAACAGTTGTTAAGAGAATTTTCAAGTATCTGAAAGGTACTACTAATCTGGGTTTGTTTTATAGAAAATCCAGTGATTACAGCTTAGTAGGCTACTGTGATGCTGACTTTGCTGGAGACAGAGTAGAGCGTAAAAGTACTTCTGGAAGCTGCCAGTTTCTGGGAGAAAATCTGATCTCTTGGTCCAGCAAAAGGCAATCCACAATTGCGCTATCAACAGCAGAAGCTGAGTACATAGCAGCAGCAGGATGTAGCACACAAATGCTCTGGATGAAAAGTCAGCTTGAAGACTTCCAGATTTTTGAGAGTAACATCCCTATACTCTGTGACAATACTTCTGCTATTTGGTTAAGTAAGAATCCCATTTTACATTCTAGAGCTAAGAATATAGAAATAAAACATCACTTCATTAGGGACTATATTCAGAAAGGAATTTTGAATCTAAAATTTATTGATACAGACCATCAATGGGCTGATATCTTCACTAAACCCCTTTCTGAAGATAGATTCAATTTCATTCTGAAACATCTCAGCATGAAAATCTGCCCAGAGTGAAAATGTTCTAATTTCATATATTTATCTTCAGAATGTATTTGTTTTACTGTGAACTTCTGATCAATCTCCTTTCAGAAAGATAGAACATGCAGATTGTATCAGATGCTAGTCTTAAAGATCTGAGCGTTTCAGCTCAAGGATAGACGTGCTGATCACTAAATCAAACAAGTGTCATCCAATCATCAGCAAATCTCTGAAGCAGAACGCGTGCACGCTTCTGAGAAGGCAAAACGCTGATTGGGTGCATTGAGACACATGTCAGGTAACCGTTTCAAGTATCTTTCTCAAATCCCCCAAAATCAGCAAGCATTAAATGATAGTAATCATGTTTTTAAAACGTAATCATGATTTTATTTCTCTTTATTGAAACCGTTTACTCTTTCAAAATATTCTGAAATCTATTTAAGCACGTTAAACTTCTCACATTAATCTTTTACAGTTTCTCATTATCTCTCAAATATTTTCTACATTTTCTCTGTGTTCATCTCTTTCAAACTTAAACCCATTTTCTTAGTTTTCTCAGAAAAACCCTAAGTGTGAACATGGCAACCTCCAGCAGTGCTTCTGCAGGTTCTTAGAAGAAAGCTTCCTCTGAATAGTACCAAGTTCCATTCAGAACACTCCTTACTCCAGTGAAGAATCTTGAAGTGTTGTCTGAACTGATTATTGATTTTGGCAGTCTGAAAGAGAATGGTTTTGACTTGACAGAAGAAGTTAGGGCACAGAAATGGGAGAGATATTTTGCAGGTTGGTTGGACCAATGTTCCCAATGTTGGTCAAGGAGTTCTGGATTCATGCGACCTCTTCAACGCATCAAGTCACCTCCTACATAATGGGAAAGAAGATTGTGATCACTGAGGATCACATAGCAAAACTAATTGGTTACAGTGGCGGTGGCTTCCGCTGTATTGATATGGCTGAAAGATGCTCTGACATTGGCGTCATAGCAGAACAGATTTTCACCCTTGGGGTGCCCAGAAGCAAAATCAGAGACCTCAAGGATCACCAGAGAGTTTGGGCGAAGATCATTCTGGGGTGCTTTAATCATAGGAAGCCAACAAGTTCCCCTGATTACATAAACATAGATCAGCAGTTTCTGATCTATTTTATCAATCAGAAGGTAAAAATCAACTTGGCTCATCTTCTGTTTAATCACCTCAGAACAAGCGTGAAGGAAACCAGGGAAGAAGAAAGAACAAAGAGGGATTGGATACCCTTTGGAAGGTTAATATCAGATATTCTGACTGAGAATAGGTTGATAGAGCACCTGATAGAAGCTCATGAGTTAAGCACCATTGAACCAACTGTTGGCAAGCCTCTGAATGCGAAGAATCTGAAGAAAATGAAATTAATAGAGAATATCAGAAAGGAACCCAGCATTACTCCTATTACTGATATCACCAGCAGAAGAGTCCCACTGAGTGACTTTCCTTTATTTTCTGAGATAGAATCTAAACCAGTGGTGGTTCTCAGATACTTGGACGCGTGCAAGGCTGATGGTTCAGATCTCAAGCTGAATATCAAAGATCTGCACCAACCTCAACCAGAAGTTACACTAAAGAAGACGAAGAAAAGGAAGGCCCCTTCAAAAGGAACATCCCAGCAGACTCCCAAGAAAAGAGGTAATTTATCTGCTGCTTCTGTTTTAAATTCTTCTGCTATTCCAACATCAATCCCAACTCCAGCTTCTCATGAAATCCCAATCCCCATCCCAACTATAGATGAAACCGAACCAGAAGATGACCCTTCTGAGGCACTAACACTCAGAAGACCCCGCACCAAACATCCCAAACCAACAACTTCAACAACATCAGCACTTGACAAAGTTCTGTCTGACATTGATCAACGTGTTTCTGATCACCTCTCCACCAATCCAAACTCTGAACCAGAAACTATCCACTCTCCTCAACCAGAACAACCTCTCTCACCCATTCCAGAAGAACCACATATTCCTGAACAACCAGAAATTCCTCCTCCTTCTCCACAACCAGCAATTCCTTCTCCCTCTCATCAACCAGAAATTCATCCACCATCACCTCAACCTGAGTTTCATCATTCTGAAAATCCATCTCCTGAACCTCATTCTCCTCAATCCTCTGAGCCACAACCTCTGGCAATACAGCTGCCATGTGGAACAACTGTAACAATGGCCCAGCTGCCATCCTCGCCAGAAACCACTCCTCCAAACACTCCCAAAACCCCAAACAGTCCAATTATTATTTCTGATTCTCCCACTCCATCTCCCAAACAAACAGCTCCCAAACAAACCACAGAAGACCCCAGCAAGACCTTCATAGATTTAACAATCCTTGACCGTCTTGCTGATCTGAAAAATAAAATAGCCATTCCAAAACCAAAACAGCCAGATGTTGGCTCTGGCATTATGAATTTTGAAACAGGTTTACAGCAATGGATTACTTCTCTGAAGCAAGTTTGTCCTGGAATGAGCAAGACATCAATTATGAGCAAGCACAGCAGAATTTCAGCAAGCTTCTGAACGAAGTTGGAAGTCAGCTGCTGAAAGAAGATGTGCTCCTTCTGGATAGTGAGCCATGGTCTGAGAAGCGTCCAGCTTCAATAGTGCAGCCAGAAGAAGATCAGACAATTCAAGCTGAAGCCAGCCAAGCTGAAGATGTTGCAGAAAGCTCTCAGAAGCTCCCTTCTTCTGATGTTTCTCAAGCTGCCTTGGACAGGCAGACTCTGGAAGAGCTGAAGCTGAATGATATCCGTCTGCAGCAAAGGATGGATGAAAATGATCAGAAGATGAAGGAAAGGATGGATGTGCAGGATAGCAAGATAGACACAGTAGTCAGCATGGTGCACACGCAGAATGAGACTGCTGATCAGATTAAGGCAATGCTGGAGACTCTATTCACAAACCTTCCTCCCCAACCTTAGATTTTCATTCATGCTATTTTCATGTTTTCTTTGCATATCTTCTGTACTATTTTGTCTGGCTCTGACTATTTTAATATGACAAGTTTTTCTGATCTAAATGATTTAGCACATCACTTACACTTTTTGATTACTGACAAAAAGGTGGAGAACAAGAATGATATTTTTCAATAACGGATTACTGAGACAGAAAGTCTCAAACATTCTAACTCTGATATACTTGAATGTTTTCTTCTGTTTTTGCTTAAGTCTAAAGGTACAAGAATGCTCTCTAACTCACTGAAGACTAAAGCTCTGATACTCTGATCCAAAGCAAAGCTCTGATAAAGCTCTGATATTCTGATCTGAAGCTCTTCTCTGATATTCTGATCTAAAGCTTCTGATAGTCAAAGCTCTGATATTCTGATGATCAAAGAAAGACAATAAAGATCTGATCCTGAAGAACTCTTGGAATTAAAAAGGGAAGTAATAAATTCAGGGGGAGTATCTCTCAACTCTGATATCTCTTTATCCCTTATCTCTGATAACTTCTTACTCTGATACATCTTATCATTTAGTTATCTCTGATACTTTTTCACGTTATTTTCAATTAAAAATATCTAGTTTTTGTCATCATCAAAAAGGGGGAGATTGTTAGAACAAAGTTTGAATCTACTACCCTAAGTTTAAGTTTTGATGATAAGAAAATGAAAGGATATATTAATTATGTGATTCATGTAAGAACTATTTGCTACCTAAAAATTACCTTTCTGTTATACAAAAACTCTAATAGGTATCAGCAAAAGTACATCTTAATCAGCATCAGAATATTGGATATCAATATCAGCATCAGAAGATGCTATATCAGAATACCAGAATCAGAAGAACAACTCACGCTAATGCTAAAGCTTGATGAACAGAACTGCGCTCAACACTCTGATAAAGACAACAACAGTTCATCAGCACTTAAGTATAGTCAGAATGAGCCAAAGCCAGAACACGTTTTAAGTAGCAACGATACTGTGCATTCAAGGCGAATTATTACCAACGGCATCATTCCAGACAAGATCTGCTTAATAAGGAAAGTTTGTTATTGGCATTGAATCAAGATTATTGCTCCAACGTTCAACAATTTCAGTGCTATATAAACAAGACAATGAAGATTGAATTGGCTAATGCTCTACATCAATTTACACGCCTAAAATCTATTCATCATCTTCTCATTCTCAGTTCTCTAAAAAGCTCCACATCTCATTACTCAATTATCTTTAGCAATCTAGTTTCAATAAGCTTAAGTTGTGTAATATCACAATTGTGATAAACAGTTTTGTAGAAAACATTCACACACCTAGACTTCTATTCTTTGTAAGAAAGTGTTTCCTTGACAAACCGGTTTGTGGTTTGCATCAAGAAGGCTTTATAAGTTGTTAAAGCAGATTGTAATATTCAGTTGAATATAGTGGATTAAGACCTCGTTGGAGAGAGGCGAAATCACCTTGACGGGTGGACTGGAGTAGTTTGAGATCAAACGAACCAGGATAAAAATATCGTGTTCATTGCATTGTTTTTATGTTTTACAATTCAACCCCCCTTCTTGTGTTTTTCACTTCTTCAGAAGATAGTTCAAAATCCTGCCTAAACTAGGGCAAAATTTCATTAAGTTAAAAGTTTCATGGACCCTTATTCACAAAATCATAACTTGAGATCCAAGCATCTTTTGGGAAAACTTTGTGAATCAAAGTTGTAGATTTTGTGGAGGAATACAACTTTCATGATGGAAGTTTTCTTTGAATCCAATTGCATCATGGTGAAAAAGTTGGGAAAAGTTGGGAAAAAATAAGAAATTTTCATAACTTTGAAAATTTCTAAGTTATGAAATTTTTTCATTTTAAACCCTAATTTCCAAAATTATGTTTCTTGGTGAAAACTTTTCATGTTTTGACATATCTTGATGAAAAATGACCCTTGGCACTTGATTTTGACCAAAAAGTCATAGTTTGACTTTTCAGTGTACAGTTGATTTTTGATTAGTTGACTGGAAAATTCATCTGTCAATCCAATGCATTTGAGATCTTTTGAACCTTCTGATTAGGTAAAGATGATGCCATTGAGTCCTTGAAACTATGTTTGAACCCAATTTGCCATTGGCTAGGTAAAAAATCAGAAATTACCCTTCCACAGTCAAAACCCTAATTTTGACCATTTTGCCCTTTTGATGATCTGATCAAATTTCTTGAGGAGTTGTGGTCCAAACATGATCAAATGGTTCATATGAGTCTATAATGTTGATGTGGATCAAAAATTATGAGGTTTGACTGTAAATTGGCCACAGTTGACTTTTTCCCCAATACAGCTGATTTTTAGGTCAACTGTCCAATTGACTGGGCAAAAATTTGATTCAAGGCTTGAAACTTGGTATGAGAAATCCTAGGAGTCCAACATGAAGTATGAAAGTCACATGAGGCATTGGAAGTCCAAAAATCCATGTGCAAACTCAAACCCTAATTTCAGGTCATCAGTGCAAGGAGATGTCTTGAGCTGAGCAAACCTTAATCTGGTCTTGAATCCAAAGAGTCTTGTGAGGGGAAATCTTGATAATATGAGAGGGCAAATTTTTGGGTACAACAGCTGCCCCTGTTCAATCTTATTGAACCTAAAGAGTTAGATTGGCGAATTTTTCCGTTCGTGACTCGAAGGTAAAAGATGATTGGACACTAGAGTGCCCGTAAATTTGCACTCGTCAAAAATGTAGTTTGAGGGAATGGGCTTAAAGATGTCATTTGGAAAGGTGACAGAATCTTGTTGGAGATGGGCTTAAAGATGCCATCCAAGTATGTTTTTTGAATTGAATGTTGTAAGTTAGAAGAATAAGTATCAGAATGGTATCCGTGTTTGGGACGTATCTGAACTGTATCTGGGGACTGAATCTGTATGAGCAAGGGAATAGCTGCCGTGTCTGGAGCATATCCGAGCTGTAACCAGAGACTGAATCTGTATGAGCAAGGGAATAGTTGCCGTGTCTGGAGCGTATCTGAGTTGTAACCGGAGTTGAATCTGTATGAGCAAGGGTATAGCTGCCGTGTCTGGAGCATATCCGAGCTGTAACTGGAGTTGAATCTGTATGAGCAAGGTTATAGCTGCCGTGTCTGGAGCGTATCCGAGCTATAACTGGATTTGAATCTGTATGAGCAAGGGTATAGTTTCCGTGTCTGGAGTGTATCCGAGATGTAACTGGAGTTGAATCTGTATGAGCAAGGGTATAGCTGTCGTGTCTGGAGCGTATCCGAGCTGTAACTGGAGTTGAATCTGTATGAGCAAGGGTATAGCTGTCGTGTCTGGAGCTTATCCGTGCTGTAACTGGAGTTGAATTTGTATGAGCAAGGGTATAGCTGCCGTGTCTAGAGCGTATCCGAGCTGTATCCGTATCTGAAATCTTTGAATATTTGTTAAAGATAGTTGTTAATCTTATCCTGAAAAGGGTAAAATGTTAGCTGAAACACAAAGTTATGCTGCATGAAATATATGATGCAATAAAATGTGTTTTATCAATGTTTATGATATATGAATGTAATGTATGCGCATGTAAGCTGATTCGTTGTATTACCGAGGAAAATAAATCCTTGACAGTTGGGGATAATGAAATCCTTGACTGCTTCTGGGGAAAATAAATCCTTGATCGCTGCTGGAGATTCAAAATCTTTGATTGCTGAGGATGAGAAAACCTTGCTGACTGCTTGGGATTAAAGATCCTTGACAACTTCTGTGGGGATGTGAGAATCCTTCACGACTTTCCTGGGGATAGGCATCCTTCAAGTCTTTGGAGTTGGAGTATTGACAAAATCTGTTGGGAGAGTAAGGTCAAACTGCTTGAGAAATCTGCTTGGGAAATCCAGAGAACTTTGACGACTTCTACTGGGGGTTAAATAATGGGAATCCTTACTCGGCCGGGAAATAGGGAAAACTCTGGCGGTCTTTACCGGGGATCAAACAAAGGAAAACCTTGATCTGCTGGAGAATAAGGAAGACTCTGATGGCTTCTGCGGGGAACTAAGAATGAGAATCTTCAATCTCCTGGGGAATTTGAATCCTTGGGGACTTCATGCTGAGGAGTCAAGAATGAGAATCTTCGATCTGCAGGGGATTTAAAAATTCTGACAAATTCAAGCTGGGAGGTGATGAAGAGTCTGGCAACTTTATTGGGGAATCAAGAATGAGAATCTTCATTCTGTTGGGGAGTAAAAACTCTTTGGGAAGTAGCTATACTGCTAGGGAGTAGCTATCCTACTGGGGAATTATCCTAGCTGGGGATAACGTTAACTATTATCTGGTTAATTTCCAGGCTTTGTGATAAACTTGTTGGGGAAATTGGAAGGTTTCATATCTGCTGAGGGTCCGTAGTTCAAAGTTTTTGGCTCCGCTGGGGATTGGGAGTTTGAAGACTTAACTCTGATGGGAATTAAAGGTTGGAAATTATAACTCCGCTGGGGGTATGTATTTCAAGGTTTTAGCTCCGCTGGGGATCTAGATGATGTACTGCAGGGGATTTCTCTTGGAATAGTCCAAAGAAGTTTTCCTATACTTTTAACCTGTCAGTAATTATTCTTTCACATTTCATTTATTTGTAAACGATGATTATATTCAGATGCATATGCTCATTAATAAATCATTGGACATTTTCAAATAAAACACAAGTGTAAAAAAAGAAGAAAAGGCAAATAGTTTTCTGCACTTTGAAGTATCTTTGTATTAACTTTGTGTAAGAATTTTGTACAAAGAAGACAGACATCCTAGTAAGAGAACGTTGTCATCAAAAATGAGAAAATTTTATACAAAGAAAGATGGCTATGTGTAAAAATTCCATGGGGTTCCCATTCTGCTATAGCCTTCGTAACTCTGAATATCTTGTCCATTCATTGCTTCGTCCGAAGATGATTGGATTGATCAGAAACCCGGAGCTTGTCTGTGATGAAATTGTCCTTAAAGTGATCTGACGAGACATAGTCATACGCTTTAATTCCCTAACTTTTTCCTAGACCGCCCTTTCGGGTTTTCAATCCACCGGGAAACCCTTTTTTGCCCAAGTCGCCCTTTCGGGTTTTCAACTTGCCGGGTGTACAGATATTTTATTTATCCCTAACTTTTTCCTGAACTGCCCTTTCGGGTTTTCGATTCACCGGGATGCCCTTTTTTTCCCAAGTCGCCCTTTCGGGTTTTCAACTTGCCGGGTCATTTATGCGTAGTATCTTTTGACTGTCTGCATTCGCAGGGTGCGGCAAGTCGTCGCCGTCCATGGTGGTTAAGATCATTGCCTCACCAGAAAATATGTTTTTTATCACAAATGGTCCTTCGTAGGTAGGATTCCATTTGCCCCTGGGATCACTTTGCAGCAAGATGATCCGCTTGATTACAAGATCCCCGACTTGATATACCTGGCGTCTAACTTTCTTGTTGAAAGCCCTGATCATCTGTTTTTGATACGTCTGACCATGACAAACAGCAGTAAGTCTCTTTTCATCAATCAAATTAAGTTGATCAAGTCGGGTCTGAATCTAATCGTCTTCACTCAAACCAGCATCTTTCATGATTCTCAAGGAGGGAATTTGAACCTCGATAGGTAAAGCAGCTTCCATGCCGTATACTAAAGAATAGGGAGTTGCCCCTGTTGACGTACGTGCCGTGGTACGGTACCCGTGGAGAGAAAATGGTAACATATCATGCCATTCCTTGTAGGTGACTGTCATCTTTTGTATGATCTTCTTGATATTTTTGTTCGCAACCTCGACAACACCGTTCATCTTTGGCCGATAGGGAGATGAATTGTGATTTTGAATCTGGAACTGCTCGCACAAGGCAATGATCATAATGTTATTCAGATTTGTACCGTTATCAGTGTTAATCCTTTCGGGGATACCATATCGGCAAATGAGGTCCTGCTTGATGAATAGGGCAACAACATTCTTTGTAACAGATGCGAAGGAGGCTGCTTCGACCCACTTGGTGAAGTAGTCAATGGCCACCAGAATGAAACGGTGTCCGTTGGACGTTGTAGGCTTGATCTCCCCAATCACGTCGATTCCCCACATAGCGAACGACCAAGGAGATGTTAAGACATTAAGAGAAACTGGAGGTATATGTACCTTGTCCGCATAAATTTGACATTTGTGACAAGTCCTGGCATGTTGATAGCAGTCAGCTTCCATGGTAGACCTGTAATAGCCTTCCCGTAGGATCTTCTTAGCCATCGTATGCCCGCTAGAGTGAGTGCCAAAGGTACCATTGTGCAATTCAGCCATGATCTGTCCAGCTTCAACCTTGTCCATGCAACGGAGTAGAATGCAATCATGATTGCGCTTGTATAGGATACCATTGCTCAAGAAGAACTTAGCTGAGAATCTCCTTAAGAACTTTTTGTCGTTGACTGAAGCTCCTTTAGGGTATTCTTGAGCCTTGAGATACCTTTTGACTTTATGAAACCAAGGTCGGTCCACTACTTCTTCGGTATTAATCTCGTGACAATGTGCAGGTTCATCCATCCGTTCAATGGTGATTTGGGGAGCCTCATTATCCCAGTTAAGTTTAAACATGGATGACATTGTTGCTAGAGCATCTGCTAGCTGATTGTCTTCTCGCGGGAAGTGCTCGAAGGTAATCTTCTCGAAATGGGGTAACAATGTTAGGACATGTTCTTTGTAAGGGATGAGGTTTGGATGTTTAGTATCCCACTCTCCTTTGATCTGACTGATGACCAAAGCTGAGTCCCCAAACACATCTAAGGATTTGATTCCCAAGTCTATGGCAGCCTTGAGTCCAAAGATACAAGCTTCATACTCGGCCATGTTGTTGGTACAGTTGAAGCAAAGCCTGGCTGTGAAAGGAGTATGGAAACCTTATGGAGAAATGAGTGTCGCGCCGATACCGTTGCCAAGTGCGTTGGAAGCACCATCAAAGTACAGGGTGCATCGGGATCCTTGTTTAGGTTCGTCATATGGTATGAAACTTTCAACATTGTCCAATGTCATAATGTCCTCATCGGGGAAGTCAAACCTCATGGATTGGTAATCTTCGACAGCTTGATGAGCTAGATGGTCAGCTAGCACGCTCCCTTTTATAGCTTTTTGGGTAGTGTACTGTATATCGTATTCTGTTAGGATCATCTGCCATCTAGCTATCCTTCCAGATAAAGCAGGCTTCTCAAAGATGTACTTTATCGGATCCATCTTAGATATCAGCAAAGTGGTATGAGTCAACATATACTGCCTTAGCCGGCGAGCAGCCCATACCAAAGGGAAACAAGTTTTCTCGAGCAGTGAGTATCAGGTCTCACAGTCGGTAAACCTTTTGCTAAGGTAATAAATGGCATGCTCTTTTCGGCCAGACTCGTCATGTTGGCCCAGTACGCACCCCATTGAATTCTCTAAGACAGTCAGATACATGATTAGCGGCCTTCCTTCGACGGGTGGCATCAAGATAGGAGGTTCTAGCAAATACTCCTTGATTTTATCAAAAGCAATTTGACAGTCATCATTCCATTAAACTACCTGATCTTTCTTCAACAACTTGAAGATTGGTTCACAGGTAGCTGTTAGGTGAGAAATGAACCTTGCGATGTAGTTTAGGCGTCCCAAGAAACCTCTGAACTCCTTCTCAGTGCGAGGAGCAGGAATTTCTTGTATAGCTTTGACTTTGGCAGGATCAACCTCGACGCCCTTGTTGCTGACAATTAATCCTAAGAGTTTACCGGACCGGACTCCGAAAGTGCACTTGTTAGGGTTCAGTCTGAGCTTGTACTCCTTCAACCTGACAAACAGCTTTTGTAGATGGTCGAGGTGTTCTTCTTCCATTTGTGATCGGGCTATCATGTCATCTACGTAGACTTCTATCTCATGATGTATCATATCATGAAACAAAGCTACCATGGCGCGTTGATAGGTTGCCCCGACATTCTTCAGTCCGAATGGCATCACTTTGTAGCAGAACGTAACCCATTGTGTAACAAAAGTAGTTTTCTCCATGTCTTTAGGTGCCATTTTGATCTGGTTGTAACCTGAAAATCCGTCCATGAAAGAAAATACCTTGTGCTGAGTTGATTTGTCAACAAAGACGTCAATGTGCGGTAGTGGAAAGTCATCTTTAGGGCTAGCCCTGTTTAAGTTTATGTAATCCATGCACATTCTGACTTTTCCGTCCTTCTTAGGCACGGGCACAATGTTAGCAACCCATTGTGGATAGGAAGTAACAGCAAGAAATCCAGCATTGAACTGCTTCATAACTTAGGCTTTGATCTTTTTTGACATGTCGGTCCTCATGCGGCGGACTTTCTGTTTAACTGGTGGACAATCTTCTCTTGTGGGTAGACGGTGTACCACAATGTTTGTATTGAGTCCCGGCATGTCTTCGTATGACCAGGCGAAGATCTCAACATATTCATTCAACAGCTGAATTAGGCGCTCTTTGACACTTGGCTCTAGGTTGGCACCCACTCTAACTTCTTTTCTGTCTTCCTCAGTACCCAAGTTGATTGTCTCTAACAGCTCCTCATGAGGTAGAATAGCCCTTTCTTCCTGTTGTAGCAGTCTAGCCAATTCTCCTGGCACCTCACAATCTTCCTCACCTTCGTATTCGGCGTGGTAGACCAGATCTTCAGAGTCACTGAAGGCCATAGCAGAATTGTTACCCATGGAATCCGGAATGGAAGGGTACCTGCATTTGTAAGTGTGGGTGTGTGTAAGGGATAGCCACCTTTAAACAAATAAAATGCAAAAAGAAAGACAATGAATACAAAAGTTTATATGTGAAAACGTCCATGGCATATGAAGATGAAAAATCAAACCCTTACAAATGGACCTATGTGCCTCGATAAGACACAAGGCTAAAAGTGTACGAATTGTTTGAGAATTATTACAAACCAACAGAAATGTTCAAAAAATAAATTACTGCAGTATGAAAGTAATTGGAACAAAGTCTTTTGCTTCCCAGTTGCACAGTCCTCCGTCAACAATAGGGAAAATCCAGTCTTCCAAGTTGCTCTCCTCTTCACTATTCTCCAAAGAATTGACTCCATGATGGGTGATCTTCACTGGTGGCCCTCCAGCCCGAGAGCGACGCACAACCTTTTGACTAGCCGAAGTGAAACCCAAACCGAATTTTTCTAATTTAAAAGGAAAGTCGGGAAGCTGCCCCCAGTTGTGCTTCCTCCTTCTTCAATCACAGCCTTAACATCCTTTAAAGAAGACATCTGAGGAAGAGGTCTTGTAATCAAGGGTACAGATGCCACTGTCTTGGTTGCCGCAATCTCCTGAGCTACCTCTTAAAAATGCTGAAAAGGGGTTTCGATGAATTCGCCATCCAATTCAACATAGCGGAAAGAATTTAGATGGCTTATCATGTATTCCTCTTCGCCATGAACAGTTATAATTTTCCCTTGGACAGGGTACTTGAGCATTTTATGCAGAGTAGAAGTGACTGCTCCAGCATTGTGAATCCAAGGTCTTCCCAACAAGCAAGAATGGGAGGGACGGATGTCCATCACATAGAATGTGGAGTTGAAGATTTCAGTTCCCACTTTAATCGGGAAGTCCACCTCCCCGCGGACCATCCTTTTGGAACCATCAAAGGCTATGACAATGATATTGCTGGGTTTTAGGGTTAAGCCTTCACAATCCAGTCTATCCAAGGCCTTCTTTGGCAAGACGTTCAGCGATGAACCAGTGTCTACCAGAACGTGTGCTAGAGTAGTACCTTTGCATTCCATCGAGACATGTAAAGCGTCATTATGTTTTCTCCCTTTTGATGTTAAATCTGCATCAGAGAATCCTAGACCATTGTCCGCTGCTAAGCTAGCTACACATTCCTGGAACTGATCCGTGGAGGTTTCCTGTGGTACATGGGCCGTCTTCAAAAATCTGATCAGAGCTTTAGCATGAGCTTCTGAATAAAGCAGCAAAGCCAACATAGAGAACTTTGAGGGGGTTTTCCCCAGTTGTTCCACAACATCATAATCGCTTTTCTTGATTATTTTCAAAATCTCTTCCATTTCTTTTTGAGAGGTTTAAGGGATGACCAATGGCTGAGCCCTCGTCCTGACGGGCTCTTCTTGGATCCCTTTCCCTCTATCATCAGTAGCAGCAGAGGGGACAACCACAAGAATTACAACTTCTTCAGTAATCGGAGTTCTTGAAGATATGTTGACCGGTGCAGGGGTAACCTTAGGAGCAGTTGAGGGTCCAAAGATTTCCTTTGGAGGGGAAATCTCTGGAGAGAAAATTCTTCCACTGCGAGTGATTTTGCTCATTCCAGCAATGTTTCCAATGTCGGAAGTCTCTTCATCAGAACTCTCTTCAGTTGATTCAATTTGTTTAACACCATGGTAATAGATCTCTCCACCATAGTTCCACAGTATTGATTTGTCGGACTTGTACGGGACGGGCCCGGGCATAGTTATCTTCAAAGGTGCAATCTTCGGAGCGGATGTAATCTTAACAGGTCTTTTGGAGACCTTGGAAAGATTGGCGGATATGGTAATTATTGAAACATCATTGACAGGAGTCGGTGTAAAAGGAGTCTTTTCGAAAAGGATTTCTTGGTTATACATTAGGCGTTGGATGCCTAACTTCAACAATGGACAGTCGGTTGGTAAGGACGAACAAAGGTAGCAATCTTCTTCACAACCTGGGAAAATCCCAGCCTTCAGCAAATTCAACTTGATTATCGGTAGCGGAGTCATCAAATCATCAACCGTACAAACAAAGAGATCTTCTTCAACAGCATGGGCATTGTGGCCGTGCTTTGGCATTGGGGCAGATATTACATTCGGCTTTTCAGGAGCGTCGAATTTAACTTCTTTAGCGTCTATCAAATCCTGAATCTTATTCTTGAGGGCCCAACAATTGTTGGTGTCGTGCCCCAGACTGTCTGAATGATAAGCACACTTGGCGTTCGAAAGGTAGAAAAGAGAAGTCGTATTCGGATTCTTCGGGTCTTCTTTCAGACTGACAAGGTTTAACTTCAAGAGATGGGGTAGAACCTGAGCAGGAGTCATGTTTATCTGGGTGTATTTCCGTACAGGCCTTTCCACTCTTGCTTGGTTGGTTCTGGGTTGGTTGTTTCTAGGCTGATCAGCTGCAGACTTTTGAATCATTACGGCCCCCACCGTTGGCTGGCACTCAACTCTTCCTTGACCTCTTTGAGAGTAGACAACTGATACTTCCTTCTTTGCTAGAAAAGTCTTTTTGATGGCAGCGGAAGCAGATGCATCTTTTTGAATTTTTCCGCTTTTTATGCCGGCTTCAACTCTCTCACTAGTTAGAATCAACTCAGTGAACCCCACAGACGAACTTCCAATCAGGTGATTAAAGAAAGGACCTGACACAGTCCCCAAGAACATA
Organism: Vicia faba; assembly: GCA_948472305.1. Classification (NCBI taxonomy): domain Eukaryota; kingdom Viridiplantae; phylum Streptophyta; class Magnoliopsida; order Fabales; family Fabaceae; genus Vicia; species Vicia faba. Next base: position 228,216,858 of record OX451736.1, on the reverse strand, counting down.
TCCACAAGCTCTCTTTCAGATAAAGGTGGTTGTACCCTTCCCGCCAAGTCTCTCCATTTCTGGGCATACTCTTTGAAACCTTCATTCGAGACCATGCCCATACTCTGTAATTGAGTACGGGTTGGTGCTAAATCCGCATTATATTGATACTGTCTGTAGAAGGCGGCCGCCAAATCCTCCCAATTATGCACATCAGACCTCTCCAACTGGTAAAACCAATCCAGTTGCGTTCCCGAAAGACTGTCCTGGAAGAAATAGACCCACAGGTCTTTGTCGGAACAATGTGGTTGGATTTTCCTGACATAAGATCGTAGGTGCATCTTGGGACAAGACAACCCATCATACTTAGCAAACAGAGGTACTTTGAATTTAGGAGGGATTACAACTCCAGAAACCAACCCTAAATCTTTAAAGTCCAGCCCAGGCACCCTCTGTACCTCCATAGTTGCCAGACGTTCTTCCAAGTTCTTGTATTTGTCATCTGCGGGAGGGTATTTCTGTTCAGAATAGTCTTCATCCTCCTCTTCTTCTTCTTCAGAATCAGATTGTACTACAACTCCCTTTCCCTTTCCTACCCATTCATCAGATGTTGAGGGGAAATCCAAGACCCTTCTGGCTTGACCTTCAAATCTTCTGCCCAAGGTAGCCACACCAACTCTCTTCTTTTTCTTTTTCTCTTTTTCCTTCTCTAGCAAGGTCTTGAGCTCCTCCTGCCCCTTGGCCAAGGTCAGAAGTAGCTGTTGAAATTGTGAATTCTGTGCTTGCAAGTCTTTGACTGTCTGCTCAATATCCATCTTGCTGAAATAAACAACAGAGAGATAAGGAAACCGGGTGTGATGACCTGTTTATGCATATGATGAATGATATGTATTCATGTAATGCATTCAAAGATTCAGAAATTCAAATTTTTTTTAAACAATAAATTAATACACGTCATATTAATAAGATAGAATTTGTTAGTACATCAATTCCCCATGGGCAAAATAATACAAAATTCTAAGGTAAAAAGATATTGCGCATCCTCTTTGGTGAAATGTAGGTGTTGAGAGTCTTCTCTTCGTGAAGTAGACGAGTGAGTTCCAAAACCTTCTTCTCGCTTGCGTAGAATTGGGCTTCGAAAGTAACGTGCTCTCCCTTGAGCTGTATCCAACTCCTTTGTAAATCTTCAAGTGATGTTGGCATGTCAGGATGTAGGAGGGTGTATGGAACCTCTCCTTGCATAACAGGCTCTATAATCACGGGGAGAATGTAGGGGTAAGGCATCATAAGACTTTGGGTGCGGGTCCGTACCCACTTGAGGTAAGGCTCAAGAGGGATGGAATTCTTGTGTCCCAAGGTCTTACTGTCCACCTTGTTGGGCATCCTCCAAGCTCGGATGAACGTTTGTCGAAGTCCTTGATCGTTGTTGTCGAAGTCAAAAACCAAGTCTGGAATCAATATGTCATGTGGGCCATCCCTTCGGGCATACTCAAATTGTCTCAGAGCCAAGAAAGGGTTGTAGGTAATGCCTCCCCTTATGCCAAGTAGAGGGACATTAGGGAATTCCCCACAACGGTTAATGATGATAACATTCTCTTTTGATCGAGAACACCAATGAATATCTGAATGTGTAAGAGTCATCAATCGTTGTGACCACCTCAAACCTTTCTCATTCTTCAAAACTGATTGGGGAAGATGAGAAATAAACCATCTTGCCAGTAGAGGAATACAGCACATGAGAACACCTCTTTTCCTCACTGTTCGAGTGTGAAAAGAGTGGAGGATATCCCCAAGCAATATAGGCACCGGGTTACGAGCCATGAAGATTTTGACAGCACTCACATCTATAAGCTGGTCAGGGTTTGGGAACAAGACCAACCCATAGATGAGAAGAGCTATAATCTCCTCAAAAGCTTGTAAGTCCAATGAATTCCAGCAGCTTTGGGCCTTCTCAAACAGAAACTTTGACAAGAAACCTTTGATACCACTTCTTGTTTCCCAATGGCCTATGACATCAGATGGTTGCAAGTGTAGGTCTTGAGCAACATCTTCAGGCTTTGGATCTCTTTCCGTACCGTTTAAAGGTAGTTGATGGAGAATAGGAATCCTCAAGAGTTGAAAAAATTCCTCCAAAGTGGGCACAAGCTTGTAGTCAGGAAATGTGAAGCAGTGGTGTAGGGGGTCAAAGAACTGGAAGAGAAGTTTCACCATGTCTTCCTCAGTGTTGGTGTTGACTAAGTTGAGAAGACGACCATGCCTCTCGGTGAATGGAGAATTCTCAAGAATCCTTGAAGTTAGCTCCTTGAGTTGAGGAGGAATTCTTACAAGGTTGACTTGGATAGGTTTCCTGCGAAGTGAATCCATTACCTACAAAACAGGAACAAAGATGAAAATCCAAATCCTTGAAATGGTTAGTGGATGCATATGATGCTTCATGATGTTATGATGTTATGCACAAGTATATGTGTACAAGCAAATCACACAAGTTCCTAGTTTAGGCTTGCATGGGGTTTCATAGGTAAGTACCCTCTTGAAGTTTAGTTGGCTCAACCTGTCCTAGAAATAGTAACCGGGTTCTAAGGAGCTCAATATCACTGGATTGTTTTCTGTGTTCATTGTTTCAGTTTAGCCACTTTACTAGCGACCAAAATATTCCAAGAAAACAACCCTCAATGAGTGTAGTATCGAGTATCTACGAACTTCAGACTGCACCAAAGCTGGTCATCTCACTACATCCTAAAAGGCCATGTTGGTCAAGTAAAGGTTCTAAAAGTCCATTAGTGATTCATGACATCACTCAGCGGCCCCGCATTCTCTTTGATTGACTCAAAGGCTACCGGTACCCACAAATATGTCGCACTAATATAGCTATTGCTTCAACCATGTCAGTATACCCCACACAGTTTCCAAAACGTATTGTTATTTACCTATGAATGTTTCCCAAATCCGGGTAGAGGATTCAAACCCAAACAATAGAACCAAAGTGTAAAGCATACAAGTCAAGCAAGATAAGCATGTAAAGGTGATCTAAAACCCTAAGGTAACCCCACTTTTAGATTATCCCCAGCAGAGTCGCCAGTTCTGTGATGCGGTGGGAGAACTGACTTGAGGTTTTGCGTTTGTGTTCGCAAATGTTTCGGTTTAGCAAGAGTCGCCACCGACTTTTATTTTATCCAAAAGGAAAGGTAAAAAAGCACAGGAAATACCTTTGATATTGTTTTTGGGTTTGGGGGGTAGATTATGAAAAGGGAAGGTGCTAGCACCCTTTTCATCCATGGTTTTCCATGGGCTCTTAGTTACTTGTTTTAGATCACTTGCTTTTGCTTTTCAATTGTTTGAAATGGTGCTTTTGTGTATGGTTTTGAAAGTATTTTGAAAAGAGGCCTTTGTTTAGGCAACCTTTGTAATGATTCTTGTTTGAATGTATACAAAGGTGTTTGTCTTTTGAAAAAATGTTTCAATGTTTGAAAGTTGTTTGGAAATTGTTTTGAAATGTGTTGTGTGTTTGTTTGAAAATAGCAAGGATGGTTTGCAAGAGATCAAGTAACTAGGAGTTGTCTACCCTCACTCAAAAGTCTTTCCTACACATTTTTAACCCTTTGATATTGTTGTTTTACCATTGTATTTGGTAAACAACCTTATCTTTGGATGTTAAACGGGACGGCCGCGGGTCATCGTATTACCATGATAATTATATTGCCAAGTATCCTGGCAAGTTTTTTGAGGGACTAGATCATTTTTGTTTAGGCAACCAAGATAGCGTCATCGAGGGACTATGATCTTTTTGTTTTGTTTTGTTTTGTTTTGTTTTGCCAAGATACCTAGCATGCATACCATGGCCATTTAAAGGCAACAAAGTGGATGAAACCCTAGGGGTGCTTGTGTGCAATGTGTTGTCATTTTTCATACATTTTTGTCTTGTGTTAGGTCATGCTATTTGTTTGATTTTTTTGTCTTTTGCATACAAAACCCTAATCTTACTAGCATGGCATGTAATACGATAAATTGCGTAAAAGTAAATCTAAGACTATTACAACAATATTATGGGGAGGGGGATACAAGTTTTGAATAAGGGGTATTTGCTCAAAATAAAACCCTAAAGCTATTACAACAATATTGAATTTATTGTACAAATAAATAAATGGGCAAATATTTAAATATGCAATAGATTATAAATATGCAAAAATGTTTTTTAATGTATTTATTTTATGTATGTAAAATAAATTTATTTAATTTCTTAAAAATAAGAAAATAAAAATGATTATTTTTGAAAGGGTAAAGAAACCCTAATTTTTGTTTTAAAGAAAATATTCTATTCCAATATTATTTTATTTCATTTATGTACAAAGAAATAATAAAAATAATATATACAAAATGTTAAAAAATAAAATATTGTATGAAAATATTATTTTGAGTGTATAAATAATAAAAACAAAAATATGTAATATTTTTATATTATTTACAAATTTATTTAATAAAATAAAAGTATATTAACCTAAATACTTATTTTTATGGTAAAAAAAAATAAAAAAAATAAAATAAAAATGCAAAAAATAAGAAAATATTTTTGGGTTTTTTAATGTTCAAGAAAAATAATAAAAGTCAAAAATATAAAAGAAAATGAGGAAATATACAAAATGAAGAAAATGGGCCAATGGGGGGTGCAAGAAGTAAACAGGGGGTGTCAATAGTCAGGCAAGCCAGGCCCAGACCCACTCCACTTCGTCCCTGTCCTCAAAACAAAAAAAAAACGCGTGTCCTGTACTTCAAACTGTAACTCCTACATACGTGCTTAAAAACAAAATCTTGCTACATGAAACTTGTAGAATTTTTAGTCACGATTCCATTGATATAAAAAACTTGACCTAACTCTCAAAGACCAGAGAGAATTTTGTCACCCCTAATTTCTGACCTAAAAAATTCAGCATGTTCATCATCCAAATTCTCCTAGCTCAGTTAATATAAATACAAGCTATGCATATGTACAGTTCAAGCAACTTAAGGACTACATTTTTGCTTCACAAACCTAAGCCTAAGGATGTCTAAATAAGGAGATAGAAATTTGGAAATTACCTTGTTCCGTCAAGTTCGAATATGGCAATTTGGCAACTTTCAATGAGGCCTGAAGGACTTTTGAGCTTGCTTGATGTTCCCTTGACCTTTCCCAATGCTTAGCTTGCTTTTAAATGATCTGAAACTCCTTGTAGAGCTCAACTTGCAAAGCTTTAAAATGAAAATGGTGAAGTGTGAAAATGGAGTTACAGTTGCTGAACAATGGCTTGGATAGCTCAGGTGTGTTGTAGGGAATATGTCTGAAGTGATTCAAGACAAAACGCACGAGGCAAATTGATTTTGGCTTGGTGTTTGCAGAAATTGCCCTGTTTTGGGCAGAAATGGGGTTTTCTGTGTTATAGGGTGTTTAGGAACTTGGAAAATCGTGTTTTGGCTTTGTTACAATATGTTGAGGGGTGTTCGAAATGATGCCCAGACTTAGTTTTAACAGATGCACCAGTTATGGACCTTTTGCAAGCTTACTTGCTTTTGAAGCAAAAGTTGAATTGACAAAGCTCAAAGGCTGTACTTGCTAGCTCAAGGCCTGCACATAGTTGGTAGCAATTGCCTGATATTCATGGACTTTGTTTGCTGCAAGAGATTGGGTCCAATGCTCGAGATAAACAAAATTGCTAAAAGTTAACTTTATCAAAGTAGCATTGTAACATTTTTGCCATTTTTGGATTAAACCCTTGTATAATGCTCTAAAGCTCAAAATCAAGCCTTTGTCCAATGTATTTGCATTAAATTAAGGAGTGTGGAAAGGTTTAAGACCTGTAAAACAAGTACAAACATGCTTAGGACAGATTTGCAAGTTGTAACATGGTGAAAATGCCTTGGACAAAAGTGAGAAATGGCCATTTTCATTTCTTCGATTCTCCCTAACCATTGATGATCTTGGAGATTTCTTGCACATTTTGGAAAGCTTGTAACATGCTCTACAATCCATATTTGAAATGCATTTTGAGATTCCACTTGGAACTAGGTGAAAAGTTGCCATGAAGAAATGTCAAAACCTGCCTAAACTAGGGAAAAATTTCACTAAGTTAAAAGTTTCATGGACCCTTATTCACAAAATCATAACTTGAGATCCAAGCATCTTTTGGGAAAAATTTGTGAATAAAAGTTGTAGATTTTGTGGAGGACTACAACTTTCATGTTGGAAGTTTTCTATGAATCTAACTGCATCATGGTGAAAAAGTTGGGAAACGTTGGGAAAAAATAAGAAATTTTCATAACTTTGAAATTTCTAAGTTATGAAATTTTTTTATTTTAAACCCTAATTTCCAAAATTAGGTTTCTTGGTGAACAAGTTTCATGTTTTGACATATCTTGATGAAAAATGACCCTTGGCACTTGATTTTGACCAAAAAGTCAAAGTTTGACTTTTCAGTGTACAGTTGATTTTTGATTAGTTGACTGGAAAATCCATCTGTCAATCCAATGCATTTGAGATATTTTGAACCTTTTGATTAGGTCAATATGATGCCATTGAGTCCTTGAATCTATGTTTGAACCCAATTTTCCATTGGCTAGGTAAAAAATCAGAAATTGCCCTTCCACAGTCAAAACCCTATTTTGACCATTTTGCCCTTTTGATGATCTGATCAAATTTCTTGAGGAGTTGTGGTCCAAACTTGATCAAATGGTTCATATGAGTCTATAATGTTGATGTGGATCAAAAATTATGAGGTTTGACTGTAAATTGGCCACAGTTGACTTTTTCCCCAATACAGCTGATTTTTAGGTCAACTGTCCAATTGACTGGGCAAAAATTTGATTCAAGGCTTGAAACTTGGTATGAGAAATCTTAGGAGTCCAACATGAAGTATGAAAGTCACATGAGGCATTGGAAGTCCAAAAATCCCTGTGCAAACTCAAACCCTAATTTCAAGTCATCAGTGCAAGGAGATGTCTTGAGCTGAGCAAACCCTAATCTGGTCTTGAATCCAAAGAGTCTTGTGAGGGGAAATCTTGATAATATGAGAGGGAAAATTTTGGGGTACAACACCCATATACGAGCTTGTTTCTTTAGTCCAGTGTCAAGAGGCCATCAAAATTATACCATGTGTTGATATGCATCGTCGTCTCCATTCGGGGTGCAAATTTTTTAGTTCGTTTTTGTATTCAATATTCTTTCACCTTATCGCTCGAAAGGTTGTTTATTGCCAATCTCGCTTTATGTTTATGAAGTTTGAATAGGGGAAGTTGTTGTACCCCAAAATTTACCCTCTTCATTTCGACTTTATTTTGGCTTATATTGCATCATCATGTGCATACATATCATTGGTTCAATGGTTATCAGATCAAGGTATTTAAGATGAGCCTCGGTAAATTGCAAGAGATGTTTATTTTGTCAATAGACGCTCTTAGGATTTTTTTAGGCTAATAATCGGTCCGTTGTTTCACAACAGTTCGGGTATTCGAAAGTTCACAAGCACAATCTGGTTCGTCATATTTAGGTTTTATTTTGCCAAGATATCTCTTGGGACGTATTCTCAAATTCATGTGTGGCTTAAAATCCAATTTTTTGAAGAAGGTCTCTGAATGTGCGAGTTTTCTCGAAGAAATACAGTAAAAAGTATGCTGAAAGTGATGTTTTTGCGCACTAAAAAATTCATAACTTGGAGCCCGTGGCTCTTATTGAACCCGTTTTGGTGGCCAAAACTCTGTCTCGATGTCCACTACATTTTCATGTCTCACGACTGTAAGATAATTCTGCTTAGAAGGTCTCCAAATTTGTAAATTTATCGAATGTGTTCGCACAGGAAATTTGCGGCAAATGTTTATCTGCACCACATTCAAAAAATCATAATTCAGTCGATTTTTATCATATGAAACCCTTTCTAGTGGAATAGTCTAAAAAGTTGTGTTAGCTAAATTTTGGTTCTATTTCCGCGAGTAAACGGTATTCCGAAGGCTTCCGTTTTTGGCTTGAAGTACGTGTAATGCACTGAAAATTCTTAGTTGGGAATTAAACTTGTCTGAGGGGAAACTTCAAAAATCATAACTTTCTCGTTGTTTATCCGATTAAGCCCATATTCGGACATGAGGTCGTTCTCGACATTGGCTACATTTTAGTTTCACATTTCAACTTCAGAAGTCACACCTAAGTCCCTGTGCTTTTGACCTGAACGTGTCGAACTCTGATGAATTGAAAATTTGCATTTTGGTTTGTGGTTATTTGAGGCCCATTAACCAAATCCACTCACATAATTCCACACTATATATTATTTTTTACTCCAATTTTCAAAGGCGGCTCTTATAATTGACAAAAATTCAAAAGCACTAAATTTCTTTTCTCCCAATTGTCTCAAAGATCAAATCAAGGTTCTACACCTTTTTTGTCAAGAACATAACAATAATTGCATCAAGATCCAAAAGTCATGATCAAGAACAATTCTTCTCCGATTATTGATTTATTCGTTGCAATCTCTATATCCAAGCCTCCTTTTCACTTCTATCGGTGAGTTTTCTTCAATTAAGCACTTCTTGAAATAAGTGATTATTTGAGAAGCACTTTTTAATCAAGCATGAATCGAATCTAGGTTGAATTTTGAATAGAGAATATAGATCTAAGCCTAGAATTGTCAATTGATTTGATAATCATGTGTAAATATGGAATTGGATAGTTGAATTAAGTGCTTATTGACTTAAGTTGATTTACATGGAAGTGCTTAATTGATGAAACAAATTGATTGATGTTGCATAAAGTTTAATTGTTGATTCTTAATCAATCATGTGCAGTTTGAATCTAGACTTTGAATTATACAAAATCGTGTGTTGAAAGTGTAGAGATGTTGTGTTTGATCAATTTCCTAAGCCATGAAACTGCTCAAAAATCTGTTAAAATTGCTTTATGCCTGAAGGTAACGGGTTATCCAATTATTGTAATCGGTTACCCCAAGTCAATAGCGTTTTGCTTCTGTTTTGGCTTATGGTAACCGTTTACCCTAAGTCAGTAGCCTTTTCCTTCTGTTTTGGCTTATGGTAACGGGTTACCCAGTTATGGTAACCGGTTACCTCAAGTCAGTAGCCAATTTTTAGAATATTCAACTTTTGGTAACCGGTTACCCATTTATGGTAATCGGTTACCCCAAGTCAGTAGCCAATTTCCAAAATTTTCAACTTTTGGTAACCGGTTACCCAATTATGGTAACCGGTTACCCAGACAGAAATATCAATTTTTGCAAGGTACATTGTTAGGCTTTCAACCTTTAATTAGTAATTGATTATCGGTTGAAAGACATTTTATGCGTTCACTTGTTAGTGAAAGTTTGCGTATGATGCGCAAATGATATCATTCTTGCATAAATCATGTTTTCATGCAGGTACTCTGGTATCACATGGATGTGTTCTCTACATATTCCATCGTGTGATTGTTATTTTTGTATCTTGTATGGATTGTAATTCGTGCAGGTACTTTGTTAATGGTGTGGGAATGCTCGATACATATTTTGTGCCATGTGCTCACATTGTTGTGCATTGTGTTATTGTACTTGTGTCTAGATCGATATCTTGTGCAAATATATTTTGGTACTCAGATGTATCTATAACACATTTTAATTTTGACTGTTGATACTTTGACGCATATTCTGATGGTATTTTCTTTATTGGTGCTAGAAGTTCGTGAAGTTTTCCGGGATTCTTTGTTATTGCTTAGCATGTACGGATTGTTATCTGTTTGGTACACCTCTTTTCAATTTTCTCTCTACATTTTAATGCTTTCTAGAGATCATGAGAAGTATGGATTTTACCTATTTCCTTGCCATGTCAAGTAGGATAGAGATGCATGAAGGGGATCTCCGTTGCTAATATATGTCAGGAATCCCTTTGTTTTATTTAAAGACCTGTTTAAGAAATTCCGCATATGTGACTTTTTTGCTACTTATGTTTTTTTAAAATCCTACCTTTGAAATAGATATTCCGCCAGTGTGTTTACATTTATGCTCGCGTACATTCCTCATCCCCCATGGAAGTCCTCGAAAGGAGGCGAGGAGAAAGTGTTATTAGCCAACCCCGACACATTCTAGTCCGTGTCATCCTTAGCTCACGTTGTACGTCGATGCTTTAGATTTGTGCAGATCATGTAAATTGAGTCGATCATATGGAAAAGGGTTCGGTCCCAACCCCCACACTTTGTCAGGAGTTCGCAATGGCCATTGCTGACACTTCACTACCCGCTTGTTTGATTCGGGTGATCTGCTCCCCTTAGCTAAAGTATTTCTTTTCTTTTTGTTACTTCATCTCACTCCCGCTTGTTTGCTTCATTTGATCCACTCCCTTTATCTAAAGAATTTTTCTTGTTTCCCCCATCCCTTTGAGCCAGTATTTACTACTCATCTTTCCGTGCTTTTACCAAAGCACTTGTTTTCTTATTTGTTTGCTAATCCATGATCCCTTAGGATTACTCGTGTAAGTTATCCCTCGAGCTAGACATTAGGATACATATCCATGCATGCTATCATAGGGTTGAGATTTCCTTTCAAAACTCAACTTTAGGATCAATCATTGTATGATAACATTAGGGATAGAACTAGATAGTCTCCCTTAGATCTTTTTTTCTTTCTTTTGAATCCTTTCATTAAGAATAAAACTTTTTCTTGGAAAATGCATAAAACATCTAACAACTTTCAAATCCTTCTTTAAGGTGAAAAATATTAACCAATACAAACTTTTTCCGCCTTCGGGCATTTCTTCAGAACTTTAAAAAGGATATGTTACTTCCGCTCTATGTACTACGACACGTAAGTCTCTATTGGTCGAGTTGCACCATGTCTACTTGCTATGAGTCACAGACGTAATATCATCCGCCTTCGGGTACTTTTTTCTTTTGAAAGCGCTTGCTTAGGTGAGAGTATGTTATTTCATTTTCACTACAGATGTGTGAGTCTCCAATGGTCGAGCAGCGGTGGAACGATTGAATTTAATTTGTTTAACTAAAAAAACATAAACAAACCAAAATATGTGAGCCAAACTATGGTAACTCTGTTTCCTCAAAAAGGATACGTAGGCATTGGGGTAGGGCTCAAACGAGCACAACTTTATTTTCCCTACATTATTTTCTCTTTTCTTTGCATGCATTCCCTCTTTGCATTTTCTTTTAGCTCTTAAGCTGTAGACTTGAAACACACCCATTAGAACAACAATAGTGGATACCGTAGAGTACTATGGGTGTGTGGGGTACTAATACCTTCCCCTGGCGTAACTGACTCCCTTACCCGATTTCTTGATCGAACGATCGTGATTTCATCCTTCTCAGGTTTATTCGATGTTTATCTTTCCCTTCCAGTGGGATAAAAATGTTCCATGGTGACTTTATTGATTTCATCTCGATGATTTGTTCAGCCGGTTGTTTCACCAGTGTCAAAAATCAAAGAATGATGATGTTGCCCAGACCAATGGTAGAGTGTTCGCTTTGAGCAGATCGAAGGATTCTAAAAAGGACAACTTGATTCTAGGTACTTGCTTTATTAATAATATTGAATTGGTTACTATTATTGATACTGGTGCTACCCATGCATTTATTTTTCTTAAATGTGCTATTAATTTAGAAGTGAGATTATCTTATATTAATGGTAATATGGTGATAGATACTCCTACTAGTGATTTTGTTAATACTACATATATTTGTTTGAAATGTCCCTTGACTATCTATGGCAAGAGTTTCGTGATGGATTTGGTGTGTCTACCCTTACACCAAATTGATGTTATTCTTGGAATGAACTGGTTGAAGTTCTACTATGTTCATATCAATTTTTATAGTAAGACTTTGAGGTTCCCTAAGTTTTGTGACATTGGAGAGTTGATTTTATTGTCTTCTAAGCAAGTGAATGAATTATTGGAAGACGAAGCGGAGATATTTGCGTTGGTTGCATCATTTAAAGTTGATGGTAAGAATGCGAATATGGAATTAATGGTTTTCTGTGAATTTCTAGAGGTGTTTCCATATGAAATCAATAATTTACCTACTGAACATGAACTGGAGTTTCTATAGATTTGGTGTCAGGTACAAGTCTAGTGTCGATGGATCCTTATAGAATTCCGGATTTAGAGCTAAGTGAGTTGAAGAAACAGCTGGAAGAGAAGCATGAGAAGAATTTTGTTTGACTGAGTGTTTCGCCGTGGGGCGCTCCTGTGTTGTTAGTCAAGAAGAAGGACGAAAGTATGAGGATATGTGTAGATTACAGACAGTTGAATAAAGTGACAATTAAGAATAAGTATTCACTTCCTAGGATTGATGATTTGATGAGTCATTTAGTGGGCGCGTGTCAAACCAAATGATATTCCGAAGACGGATTTTTTAACAAGGTATGGTCACTATGAATACACTGATGCCGTTTGGTGTATCTAATGCGCCATGTGTTTTCATAGAATATATGAATAGAACTTTTCATTCTTACTTGGATAAGCTTGTGGTGGTATTTATTGACGATATTCTGATGTATTCTAAGTCAGAAGAAGAGCATGTTGAGGATTTGCGAATGGTGTTGCAAGTGTTGAAGGAAAAGAATTTATATGCCAAGTTATCGAAGTGTGAATTTTGGATAAAAGAAGTTAGTTTCCTTGGACATTTGATTTCTAGTGGTGGGATTTTTGTGGATCCTTCTAAAGTTGATGCATTGTTGAAATGTGAGGCTCTGAAGTTCAACCGAGATTCAAAGTTATCTTGGTTTAGCAGGTTACTATCGAAGGTTCATTGAAGGATTTTCTAAGTTAGCTTTGTTGTTGACTCGGTTAACTCGAAAGGGTCAAACGTATGTGTGGGATGTCGCATGTAAAGAATGCTTTATGGAATTAAAAAAGAAGTTGACGACCGCTCTGTTGACAAGAATATTTCGACTGGGGTAATAAGCCTTAAGTTATGGGGTTTGTTTGGCTGAAGAGGGATAAGTTTGTGGAGAACGATAGAACGTGTCGATCAAGTCAAGAAATATCGACCAAAAGGAGCTAGTCGAAGAGAGGCCTAGGATGCATATGCGGTCATTGACAAGACTAGGTGTCAACAAGCAGGGATTTATGGCGGGAACGGTTATCACCGTGCAAGCCAGCGAGAACATGGGAACATTCAAAAATAGTTTTCCATGAAGCCCAACATGGGCTAGTAACCGTCGACAGTTACGTATTTAGGATTTCTATTTAAGAAAATGTTTGTGTTTGTGTTAGAGGGTTGTATTTCTTCATATTTAATAGAAATACACTCAAAGTACCCGCATCTAAGACATAAATGAATTCAAGCTTAACAATATATGAATACTTTCACATATAAAGTCATAGCAATTTCCAGCTTTTTACTTTAAATTACAAGTCTTGTTTTTAATTTCTATACTTTGCAATTTTCTGTATCTTTTTTCATTTTATCTTTTATAAACCAGTTTCAAACCAAAAACACTCAAAACACTAAGTCTATGATTATTGTAGTTGATCCTGCAAGTAACCTTTAATAAGAGGATATCGATTGTTTCAGGGGGAAACAAAGTGGAACACATGGTGGGACACGTTTGTGTTTGAGGCTTCTTGTTCTGTGCATGAAATTAAGAAATAGTAGAAAAATGGTAGATCTTAGAACTCCTGAATGGGATCAGAATCTGGGAGGAAATACCAGCGCGACCGCGAGTGTGGGTTCTAGTTCGACGGTCGCATCTTCGACAGCGCCAAATATAGTTACCACAACACAACCAGTAACTGCAAGACCAACAATGGTCACAACTTTTAGGCATTATGCTCCTAGTTTCACAAGAGAAACACATGATGGTGTGGTTCCAACTTCTGGGTAGTATGTGTCTAGTTTTGCAAGAAATATACATGAGTATGGAATACCCACAACAAGTATGGCAAGACTGCATACTAGCTGTCCGACATTTGGCGAAAATTCTGCATTTTCCCCATATAGAGCTCAGGGGCTGTCGGGAAACCAATTTGGGAATTCAACTAGGTAGGAATTTTCCACCAAATTATGCCTACTTTCACCCCAAGTACCGTGGCTGTCATGAGGCAACAAATGGATTAAAGTAACCATGAAATGGTCAATATGCTAACTCAACGGATGATTCTCATGTTATGACCGTTAATTGAAAATTCGGTGCAGAGTTATCAGACTTTAGCGACAAAAATGACTCGCATTGGAGATTTTCTTGGTGCTCCCAGAGCGCCAGTTCGACAAGTTGTGCCTTCGCCACGTGAGGAACCAGTGCAGTACGAGGAGGTTTTCAATGATATAGTCAAATAAGATCCATCGAATCCTTAGTGTGTCGACCTCATACTTAGGGTAGTACAAAACCCCCAGTAGTAATAGCAAACCGAAACCAAAATGTTAACCAACTGGTCAGGCAGGTTCGACGTGAAGCAGTGGCTGGAAAAAAAACCTAGAAACCTTTGTCGAACAAATAATGATTAGGAATTGGATGAATACTGGTTTCCAGAGGACGGAATATGTTTCTCCGTTTCCAGATTTTGTGTTACAAACGGAGTTACCAAGAGGTTGGAAACTCCCAAAATTCACTAAGTTTGTCGGGGATGTTGAAGAATCTATTGTCGAACATGTTACCAGATACCAAATAGAACTTGGCTATTTAGTAGTGAATGAAGATTTGAGGATGAAATAATTTCCCAATTCCCTCAGAAAGAATGCATTCACTTGGTTTACAATGCTACCCCCACATTCAATCCAAATATGGGTCCAGTTAGAGAAATGGTTCCATGAGCAGTTCCACATGGGACAATAAAAAATAAGCCTAACAGAATTTTTCAGTGTTAAACAAAAGAGCACTGAGTCAATAGACCAATACCTTAACAGGTTTAGACTTCTAAAAGTGTGGTGCTTTACACAAGTACCTGAGCATGAGTTGGTCAAAATGGCCGCAAATGGATTAGAGTATTCCATTAAGAAGAAATTGCTGGATACTTAGAGTTTGAAGTATATGTCTCAATTATCTATCAAAGTTCGACTGATCGAACGTTTGAAAGTTTAAGAACAAGCCAGACAAGTACCACAAAAAATGGAAAGTTGCTTATGTGGCAACTGATGAATGTTCTTCTGACGAAAATGAGTCAGAGGAAGAAATAGAGGTTAACGTGGCTGAATTTCAGACTTGACCTCCTTATGCGTGTAAACTTTTGAAACCGTCAAATGGGAAAAAAAACCCGTCGAAACCGAAAAGAATGGTAAAGCCATCACCATGACCTATACTTTCGACATAACCAAATGTAATGAAAATTTGTTTTGTTAGTAGATGATGGTCAAAATTATGGTCCCTCAGGGCCTAAAGAATCCCCCACTTAAATAAAAGAAGAAAAGGGGATTCTTTAAATTTCATAATTTTCTTGGTCATAAAACTTCTCAATGTGTTCTTTTCAGAGATTTGGTGTAGAAAGCTTTGAAAGATGGTAGGCCTCAGTTTGGCGAAATGCCAAAGCTGCAAGTTGACACTTGTCCGTTGAAGGTAGATGAGGCTTTATATTCAGAGCATGTGGATTGCATAATGGTCGAAGCTACTGAGAGCCTCGATAGAGAGGTTATAATGATTGGTGACATAGAAGTTATGATGATGGGAACCAATGATGGTTTTGACCTAAAGATGGAAGAGGGAATATAGGAAGTGTACCCTCATCCTAAAGAGAGCTTGGTTGACTTTCAAGAAAAGTGCAGAGTGAAATGGTGGAAAGCAAAGTTATGCCCAAGATGCAACAATATGTATGATGAAGGAGCAGTTGAGAGATATGAAGTTGTAAAAAAAAGGCTCTTAAGCAAGAGAAGCCTCCAGTCCCAAGGTTTTTTTTCAACAAGCAAGGAAATCCTCGATGCAACAGGGAGTACATAAGATTGTTTCAACAACCTCGTCCTAAAATCTTTTGTCCTCCGTCGGACACCCCACAAGAAAAATGGGTGGAACCAATGAGTCAAAAGGGGGACAAAAGGCCAAAGTGGAAAGTGATTGTGCATGAAGCTGAGGTCCAGGAAAAGAAAGATGAGTCGAAGGGTTATCGAGTTTCTCCCAATTATAAGGGGAAAAATCCAATGACAAGGACTCAGTGGAGGCGTTGCCATAGGAATAAGAAGGCTACGAAGAAGGCTTTGACATCTCAGTTGAATCCAGATGAAGTAGACAGTCGTGTCGAATACGTACTACCAGCAGAAGCCACGAAGCCAGTAGAGTTTCCAATTCCAAAGGTGTATTATCCTAAGTCAAAGTTGATTGAAAAAGAAAATTCCATAGAAAATCAGAGAACGGCTATGAGGGTAACTCCTTTAGGTAACACAGAGTTGGTGGCAACACAAAATATGGGATATACTCATGCACATGAGTATACTCCTACATTAATTATGGGTTTATGTTGATTCTGCCTGTAGAATATGATAGGATGTCAGAAGTATCAGAAAAAGAAGAAGATTTTACCTCCGACGAAGCGGCTGATGAAAAGCCTCTATGTTACTATGTGATAAACAGTGGTGTGGTTGAAGAATAGAAGGCTGTGTTTGAGAAACCAAGTCCAAGGATGTTGTATCATCTTAAACATTTATTCATAAGGGCTAATGCAGATGGCATGCCGGTGAACAAAGTGTTTGTCGATGGTGGGACAACAATAAACCTAATGCCACATTCTCCGTTTAAGAAAATGGGGAAGTGTGGGTCAAATCTTTGACCTTACAACATGGTTTTATCAAACTATGAAGGAAAAACCAATAGCATATTGGGTGTCATTCAGGTCGAATTGGTTGTCAGAACAAGAACCAGATCAACTTTATTCATGGTTACAAATTCTAAAGCCTACTTTAACTTATTACTTGGTCGTGAGTGGATCCATGGATAAGTGTAGTCCCGTCGACTTTGCACGAAAGGACTTCCATCTGGAAGAAGGATGGTGTAGTGGAGAACATCGAAGTTGATCAGAGCTACTACAAAGTCGATGAGATAAAAGGTGGAAAAAACTATTTCAACCAACATTTGGCGAATGTAGCGCCTTATGATGATGAGAATTACACTCCCAATGAAACTCAAATTGTTTTCTAAGTTTAGATCCTAATCATGGTTTTACATGGGATTCTGAAGAAGCAATAATGCTTAGGGAGTTGATTCCACCTACGGGGTGGTCTGTGGTCAAACGCGATGACCAGCTGAAGAAACCTGCCGAAAATCATCGAGAGAAAATCAATGAAGTCACCATCTAGTATTTGTTTATCCCACGGAAGGGAAAGGAAAATCATCGAAGAAAAACCTGAAGGGAGAAATCACGGTCTTACGATCGAGAGATCGGGTAAAGGAGTCGATTATGCAAGGGGAAGACATTAGCACCCCTCACGTCCGTAGTACTCCACGGGATCCACTCTTGTTCTTTAATCTAAAGGGTGTTTCTAAATCTAAAGCTTAAGAGATAAGAGAAAAAAATGCAAGAAGGGAATTCATGCAAAAGAAAACACAGGGAAAAGAAGGAATATTTACGAAGTTTTGCTCGCCTAAGCCCTGCGACCAAATTCCTATGTATCCCTTTAAGGAATCAGAGCGCCGTAGTTCGGCTCAAAAGTTTTCGTTTGTTGGTTGATTTTAAATGAAGATACAAGTCATCATTTTTAAAGGAGAAGACTCGTCTAAACGCCCATATGGTATGATAAAGAATAAAGGACTACACACCAACATGAGGGAGGGTTTGAGAACACCTCTAGTACTCAAGTGGAGAAGTCAATAACCATGGGGATAGAGGAAGAAAATATTTATTATAAATGAATCATGTCTAATCTTGAAAAAAAGGTTTTAAAGCGTAAAGGTGCTCGGGCGCACTAAAAGATTTGAATGAGATTGATAGTTTTCAGACTTTTTTGAAAAGGTTAGAATATGCTTATGTGGTTTAGCATTTATTAAGAAAAGTAGTTTTTGTTTTAATTATGCTAAAGGGAAATGAAAAAGTCTAAGGGAGACTAACAATTCTAGTATTATAATGCAATGGTGGTTCTATAGTTGAGTTTGAAAGGGAAATCTCTATGTCTAGCTTGCATCGAAAATAAAAAAAGTGTACCCTAAGAGAGCATACAAAGGTTACAACCTAATGAAAATCATGAACACAAAGCACAATCAAACAAAAAGCAAGAAAATGCAAGCTAATAGAAAACAAATGAGTCCAATGGATCTCAAAGTGGGAGTAAGGAACTTTTTCCACTTGATTTGCTCGAGCACTGACATCAGGTAACAACTCGGATCATCAACGTCGAGCAATGCGAGCTAACATCGTTGAAACCAATCACAAAACATGGGGGATTGGTTACGGATCCATGTAGTTCACTTATTTACTCAATGGACAAGAATAGGCATTGTTTAAAGTATCAACACATGGCGCGAGCTAAAGTCTAACTTAAATGGATAAAAAAGAAAAACATATATAATTTTTTATATTTCCTTAATTATAAAATAAGAAACAAAAATAAAATCTAACAATGCAAAATGCGCTATAAATGCAAATATGCGAACGAAAGACTAAATTTTATGATTTTTGGATATAAACAATGCGAATGAGAAAAACTCAGGGTAAAATTAAGGATACAACAGCTCCCCCTATTTAAATTTCTTCAACTAGATTATATAAAGATGATCAGGCTTCATATAATCATAGTGGGAGATAGTTAAATACTAAAGAACCTAAAATTTTGCCCTGGGCTGCAACAAGTATGAGGTGAATGAAAGGTGACGAGAATGCAATGGATGCAAGCTTCTTTTTTTGATATATTTCTTTTTTAACGATGTATGATATGAGACAGACTCTGTGGGAATATGGACAGGATTCGAAACTAGTAATTTATGGTAGTTGAATGATATGACGTGGAAAGAAACGCTGGGGAAACACAAAGAGATTAATAGCATCCAATATTGGCATTGGAGGGTGAAAAACAGTGAACTGGAGATAAAACATTCAATTATTGGCTTTGGACAACAATAGGACTATGAAAGAGGACCACGGCATCCAATGATTTGCTTTGGATGAAGGGAAGAAAATATTATGACGTCCAAACATTGAATTTGGACGAAAGAACGACCACAACATATAATCATTGTATTTAGATGAATGAAGATCACAATATTCAATTATTTGCTTTGAATGACGAGAAAAGAAATGATATCCAATAATTTGCTTTGGACGAAAGAAAAGACCACAACATCCAATGATTTGCTTTAAATGAGGTGAAATGAATAACCATGTGTTGTACCCCAAAATTTTCCCTCTCATTTTATCAAGATTTTCATCACATGACTCTTTGGACTCTAGACAGGATTAGGGGTTGCACTGCTCAAGACATCCCCTTGTACTGTTGACTTGTATTAGGGTTTGAGTTTGCACAGGGATTTTTGGACTTCCAATGCCTAATGTGACTTTCATACTTCATGTTGGACTTATAAGATTTCCCATACCAAGTTTCAAGCCTTGAATCAAATTTTTGCCCAGTCAATTGGATAGTTGACCTAGAAATCAGCTGTATTGGAGAAAAAGTCAATTGTGGCCAATTTACAGTCAAACCTCATAATTTTTGAGCCCCATCAACATTATAAACTCATATGAACCATTTGATTAAGTTTGGACCACAACTCCTCAAGAAATTTGATCAAATCATCAAAAGGGCAAAATGGTCATTTTTAGGGTTTTGACTGCAGAAGGGCAATTTCTGATTTTTGACCTAGCCAATGGCAAATTAGGTTCAATCATGGATTCAATGACTCAATGGCATCATCTTGACCTAATCACAAGGTTCAAAAGATCTCAATTGTATTGGATTGACCTAGAAATCTCCAAAATCATTTTACGTTAGGGTGAATCGAAGGTTTGAATTTGGCAAAATGTCACTTTAATCCATGGCATTTTTCACTATGCTACAAGTTGCAATTTTTGTCCAGCCTTGCTTGTACTTGTTTATAGGTCCTTAAACCCTTCCACACTCAAAAATTGAATGCAAACTCAATGGATTAAGGCATTGTTCTGATCTTTAGAAGTTTACACATTGAATTAATCTAAAAATGGAAAAAAGGTAGCATTGCCACTTTGATAAAGTTGGGTTTATGTCAATTTGTTTCTCTTGAGCATTGAACCAAGCCTTTTGCAGCAAACCAAATCCACAATATCAGGCATAGTACAACAACTTTGTGCATGCTTGGAGCTAGCCTGTACATGCCTGGCCTTGGTCATTTCACACTTTTCTTCAAAACCAAGTCAACTTGCAAAAAGGACATAACTTGGCAATCTGATAAAACCAAGTGTTGTAAACATTTGAACCAGGTTTTGCATATCACATTAAGTCAGAAGCACGAGCTAACCACTTCTCAAGCCTTCCAAAACACCAAAATCACATTTTCTTGCAAAAAAGGGCAGCTTTTGCATTTGGGTTTCCAAATCATAAACCACTTGTGCGTTTTGCCCCAAACCTCTTCCAACACATTCTAAACAACACAACTAAGCTATCCCAACTATTGGCCATAAACTGTAACCTTGTTTTCAAGCTTCACCATTTTTGAATTCTGACTGTGCAGGTTGACTTCTACAAGCTTATTCAGGCAAGTTCAAACCTAACTAGGCATTGGGAAAGCTCAAAGGAACTTCAAGCAAGCTCACCAGCATCTCAGGCCACACTGAAAACCCCTGCATTGCCATACTCGAGCTCAACTGAAACAGGTAAAGTTCAAACTTCTATCTCTCTATTTAGGAAACATTAGGCTTAGGTTTGTGAATAAAAAATGTAGTACTCATTGCCCTTAAGCTGTACATATGCATAGATTTCATTTAAGTTAACTGTGTTGGGAGAATTTGAATGATGAACTTTCTGAAAAAACTAGGTTAGAAATTAGGGCCAGAGAAATTCTCTCTGGTCTTTGAGAGTTAGATTAAGTTTTTTACATGGTTAGAATTGTATTATCATGCTCTATAACTTTCATGTTGCAAGTTTTCGTTTTTAAGCATAAATGCAGCAGATACGAATATTGAACATTGGCGCGCGTTCTTGCTGTCACAAGGTTGAAGATGAAGGCCACTTGGGCTGGGCCTGGGATTTTTCATTATTTGCACCCCTGACTTGCTTCATACACCCCCTTGGCCCATTTAATTTACTTTTGTATATTTTTCTATTTTCTTTTTAGTTTTTGACTTTATTTTATTTTTCTAAACATAAAAAATATCAAAAATATTTTTCTTAAAATTTCACATTTTTATTATTATTTTTTTATTTTATTTTGGCATAGTATTTAGTTTATTAGGTTTAATATATTTATTTTCTTAAATAAAAACTTGTAAATATTATAAAAAAATATTATATATTTTTATTTTTATTATTTATATACTTAAACAATATTTTCTCACACATTTTTATTTTTTAACATTTGATATATTTTTATTTATTTTTATTGTACATAAATAAATAAATATAATATATATACTTTCTTAAAACAAAAATTAGGGTTTCCACCCTTAATAAAAATAATCTTTTATTTTCTTATTTTTTAAATACATTAAATAATTTATTTTTACATACATAAAAATATATACAAAAACATTTTTTGCATATTTACAATATATTGCATATTTATTTAATTGTCCATTTAAATATTTGTCTATTTATTTATTTTGCACAATTAATTCAATTTGGTTGTAATAGTTGATTTAGGGTTTTCATTTTCTTGCAAATACCCCCTATTCAAACTTGTATCCCCCTCCCTATAATCAATATTGTAATAGTCGTAGATTTATTTTTACGCACTTTAAAGCTTTCAAATATGCCATGATAGAAAGATTAGGGTTTGTATGCAAAAAACCAAAATCAAAACAAAAAGCTAAACCTAACACAAGACAAAAATGCATGAAAATTGACAACACAATGCACACAAGCACCCCTAGGGTTTCATCCACTTGTTGCCTTAAAAATGGCCATGGTATGCATGCTAGGTATCTTGTCAAAACAAAAACAAAACAAAAAGATCATAGTCCCTCGATGACGCTATCTTGGTTGCCTATACAAAAATGATCTAGTCCCTCAAACAAAAACTTGCTAAAGATACTTAGCACTATTGTTATCATGGCCATACGATGATCCATGCATGTCCCATTTAACATCCAAACACAAATTTGTTTACCAAATACAATGGTAAAACAACAATGTCAAAGGGTTAAAAATATGTAGGAAAGACTTTTGAGTAGGTAGGTAGATGCTCCTAGTTACTTGATCAAAACTTGCAAACATCATTGCTATTTTCAAAAACACATCACAACACATTTCAAAACATTTTCCCAAAACAAACTTTCAAACATTGAAACATTTTTCAAAAGACAAACACCTTTGTAAAACATTCAAACAAGAATTGTTACAAAGGTTGCCTAGACAAGGCCTCTTTTCAAAATATTTTCAAAACCACACACAAAAGCCCCATTTCAAACAATTGAAAAGAAAAAGCAAGTGATCTAAAACAAGTAACTAAGAGCCCATGGAAAACCATGGATGAAAAGGGTGCTAGAACCTTCCCTTTTCATAATCTACCCCCCGAACCCAAGAAAACATCTCAAAGGTCTTTCCTGTGCTTTTTGACCTTTCCTTTGGATAAATAAAAAGTCGGTGGCGACTCTTGCTAAACCTAAACATTTGCAAACATAAATGCCAAACCTCAAGTCAGTTCTTCTACCGCATCACAGAACTGGCGACTCTGCTGGGAATCAAGTCATAAAAGTGGGGTTACCTTAGGGTTTTAGATCACCTTTACATGCTTACTTTGCTTGACTTGTATGCTTTACATTTGGTTCTATTGTTTGGGTTTGAATCCTCTACCCGGATTTGGGAAACATTCATAGGTAAATAGCAATACATTATGGAAACTGTGCGGGGTATATCGACATGGTTGAAGCAATAACTATATTAGTGCGACATATTTGTGGGTACCGGTAGCCTTTGAGTTAATCAAAGAGAATACGGGGCCACTGAATGATGTCATGAAGCACTAATGGACTTTTAGAACCTTTACTTGACCAACTTGGCCTTTTTAGGGGTAGTGAGATGACCGGCTTTGGTGCAGTCCGAAGTTGGTAGATACTCGATACTACACTCATTGAGGGTTGTTTTCTTGGAATATTTCAGTCGCCATTCAAGTGGCTAAACTGAAACAATGAACACAGAAAATAATCCAGTGATATTGAGCTCTTTAGAACCCGGTTACTATTTATAGGACAGATTGAGCCAACTAAACTTCAAGAGGGTACTTACCTATGAAACCCCATGCAAGCCTGGAACTAGGATCTTGTGTGATTTGTTTGTACATATATACTTGTGCATAATATCATAACATCATGAAGCATCATATGCATCCACTAACCATTTCAAGGATTTGGATCTTCATCTTTGTTCCTATTTTGTAGGTAATGGATTCACTTCGCAGGAAAACAATCCAAGTCAACCTTGTAAGAACTCCTCCTCAACTCAAGGAGCTGACTTCAAGAATTCCTGAGAATTCTCCATTCACCAAGAGGCATGGTCGTCTTCTCAACTTAGTCAACACCAACGCTGAGGAATACATGGTGAAAGTTCTCTTCCAGTTCTTTGACCCCCTACACCACTGCTTCACATTTCCTGATTACCAGCCCGTGCCTACTTTGGAGGAATTTTCTCAACTCCTGAGGATTCCTATTCTCCATCAACTACCCTACAACGGTACAGAAAGAGATCCAAAGCCTGAGGATGTTGCTCAAGCACTACACTTGCAACCATCTGATATCAAAGGCCATTGGGAAACTAGAAGGGGTGTCAAGGGTTTCTTGTCAAAGTTCCTGTTTGAGAAAGCTCAAGAATGCTGGAATTCATTGGACTTACAAGCTTTTGAGGAGATTGTAGCTCTTCTCATCTATGGGTTGGTCTTGTTCCCAAACCCTGACTAGCTTATAGATGTTAGTGCTGTCAAAATTTTCATGGCTCGCAACCCGGTGCCTACATTTCTTGGGGATATCCTCCACTCATTTCACACACGAACAATGAGAAAAAAAGGTGTTCTCATGTGTTGTACTCCTCTACTGGGAAGATGGTTTATTTCTCATCTTCCCCAATCAGTTTTGACGAATGATAAAGGTTTGAGGTGGTCACAATGATTGATGACTCTTACACATTCAGATGTTCATTGGTGTTCTCGATCCCGAGAAAATGTTATCATCATTGACCATTATGGGGAATTCCCTAATGTCCCACTACTTGGCATTAGGGGAGGTATCACCTACAACCCTTGCTTGGCTCTGAGACAGTTTGGGTATGCCCGAAGGGATGGCCCTCATGACATGCTGATTCCAGATTTAGTTTTTGACTTCGACAACGATGATCAAGGACTTCGACAAAGGTTCATCCGAGCTTGGAGTCTGCCCAACACAATGGACATTAAGACCTTCGGACACAAGAATTCCATCCCCCTTGAGCCTTACCTCAAGTGGGTACGAACCCGCGCCCAAAGTCTTATGATGCCTTACCCCTACATTCTGCCTGTAATTAAAGAGCTTGTTTTGGAAGGAGAGGTTCCATACACCCTCCTACATCCTGACATGCCAACATCACTTGAAGATTTGCAAAGGAGTTGGATACAAATCAAGGGAGAGCGCGATACTTTTGAAGCCCAATTCTACGCCAGTGAGAAGAAGGTTTTGGAACTTACTCGTCAACTTCATGAAGAGCAGACTCTCAACACCTACATTGCACCAAAGAGGATGCGCAACATCTTTTTACATTAGAATTTTGTATTATTTTGCCCATGGGGCATTTATGTACTAATAAATTCTTCTTATTAATATGACGTGTGTTCCTTTTTGTTTACAACAAATTTGAATTTTCGAATCCTTGAATGCATTACATGAATACATATCATTCATCATATGCATAAACAGGTCATCACACCATGTTTCCTTATCTCTCTGTTGTTTATTTCAGCCAGATGGATATTGAGCAGACGGTTAAAGACTTACAAGCACAGAATTCACAGTTCCAGCAACTACTCATGACCTTCGCTAAGGGTCAGGAGGATCTCAAAACTTTGCTGGAAAAGGAAAAGGAGAAAAAGAAAAAGAAGAGGGTTTGTGTGGCTACTCTGGGTAGAAGATTTGAAGGCCAAGCTAGAAGAGTCCTGGACTTTCCCTCAACATCTGATGAAGGGGCAGGAAAGGGAGTTGCAGTGCAACTTGAGTCTGAGGAAGAAGAGGAAGAAGAGGATGAAGACTATTCTGAGCAGCAGTACCCACCTGCAGATGACAAGTACAAGAATCTGGAAGAGCGTCTGGCAGCTATGGAGGTACAGAGGGTGCCTGGGCTGGACTTTGAAGATCTAGGGCTGGTTTCGGGGATTGTGATTCCCCCCAAGTTTAAGGTGCCTATTTTTGCTAAATACGATGGTTTGTCTTGTCCAAAGATGCATCTATGGTCTTACGTCATAAAAATCCAACCGCATTCTTCTGATAAGGATCAGTGGGTCCATTTCTTCCAAGACTGTCTTTCAGGGACGCAGTTAGATTGGTTCTACCAGCTAGAGAGATCTGATGTGCACAAATGGGAGGATTTGGCGGCTGCCTTCTACAGACAATATCAATATAATGCGGATTTAGAACCAACCCGTACTAAATTACAGAGTATGGGCATGGTATCAAATGAAGGTTTCAAAGAGTATGCCCATAAATGGAAAGACTTGGCGGGACGAGTACAGCCACCTCTGTCTGAGAGGGAGCTTGTTGATATGTTCTTGGGTACACTGTCAGGCCCCTTTTTGAATCACCTGATTGGAAGTTCGTCTGCGGGGTTCACCGAGTTAATTCTGACTGGTAAGAGAGGCGAAGCCGGAATTAAGAGCGGAAAAATTCAAAAAGATACATCTGCTTCTGCTGCCATCAATAAGACCTTTCCAGCAAAGAAAGAGGTATCAGCTGTCTACTCTCAAAGAAGTCAAGGAAGAGTTGAGCGCCAGCCAGGGGTGGGGGCTGTAATGATTCAGAAGTCTGCAGTTGATCAGCCTAGAAATAATCAACCAAGAACCAACCAAGCAAGGGTGGAAAGGCCTGCACGGCAATACACCCGGATAAACATGACACCTGCTCAGGTTCTCCCTCATCTGTTGAAGTTAAACCTTGTTAGCCTGAAAGAGGCCCCGAAGAATCCGAATACATCTTCTCCTTTCTACCATTCAAATGCCAAGTGTGCTTATCATTCAGACAGTATAGGGCATGGCACCAACAATTGTTGGGCCCTCAAAAATAAAATTCAGGATTTAATAGACGCTAAAGAAGTTAAATTTAACGCCCCTGAAAAACCTAATGTGATCTCTGCTCCAATGCCGAAGCATGGCCATCATGCCCATGATGTTGAAGAGGATCTTTTTGTTGCTACTGTTGATGATTTGATGACTCCGCTACCGATAATCAAGTTGAATCTGTTGAAGGCTGGGATTTTCCCAGGCGGTGAGAAAGATTGCTACCTTTGTTCATCCTTACCAACCGACTGTCCGTTGTTGAAGTTAGGAATCCAGCGCCTAATGGATAACCAAGAGATCCTTTTTGAGAAGACTCCTGTTACTCCGACTCCTGTTAGTGATGTTTCAATAATTACCATATCCGCCAGTCTTTCCAAGGTCTCCAAAAGACCTGTTAAGATTACATCCGATCTGAAGATTGCACCTTTGAAGATAACCATGTCGGGGTCTATCCCGTACAAGTCCAACAAATCAATACTGTGGAACTATGGGGGAGAGATCTTTTACCACGGTGTTAAACAAATTGAATTGACTGAAGAGAGTTCTAATGAAGAGACTTCCGACATTGGAAACATTGCCGGAACGAGTAAAATCACCCGTAGTGGAAGAATTTTCTCTCTAGAGATTGCGCCTCCAAAGGAAATCTTTGGACCCTAAGCTACTCCTAAGGTTACTCCTGTACCGGTAAAGATATCTGCGAGAACTCCAGTTATTGAAGAAATTGTGACTCCTATGGTTCTCCCCTTTGCTGTTGCTGATGATAGAGGGAAAGGGATCCAAGAAGAGCCTGTCATGACGAAGGCTCAGCGGATGGTCATCCCTGAAACCACTCAAAAAGAAATGGAAGAGATTTTGAAAATAATCAAGAAGAGCGATTTTAATGTTGTGGAGCAATTGGGGCAAACCCCCTCAAAGATCTCCATGTTGGCTCTGCTGCTTTGTTCGGAACCTCATGCTAAAGCCCTGATAAAATTCTTAAAGATGGCCCATGTGCCCCAGGAAACTTCCGCGGACCAGTTCTAGGAATGTGTAGCTAGCCTAACAGCAGACAATGGTTTAGGATTCTCAGATGTTGATCTAACCATCAAAGGGAGAAAACATAAAGACACTTTACATGTCTCAGTGGAATGCAGAGGGACTACTCTGGCACACGTTCTGGTAGACACTGGTTCTTCGCTGAATGTGCTACCAAAGAAGGCATTGGATAGGCTAGATTATGAAGGTCTAACTTTGAACCCTAGCAACATCATTGTCCGAGCCTTTGATGGTTCTAAGCGGATGGTCCACGGGGAGGTGGACATCCCGATTAAAGTGGGAACTGAAACCTTCAACTCCACATTCTATGTCATGGACATTCGTCCCTCCTATTCTTGCTTATTGGGAAGACCCTGGATTCATCATGCTGGAGCCGTTACTTCAACTCTGCATCAGAAGCTCAAGTACCCTGTCCACGGGAAAATTGTGACAGTTCACGGTGAAGAGGAATACATGATAAGACATCTTAATTCCTTCCGCTATGTGGAATTGGATGGTGAATTCATCGAAACCCCCTTTCAGCATTTCGAGGAGGTAGCTCAGGAGATTCCAGTGACCAAGACAGTGCCTTCTGTACCCATGATTACCCGACCTCCGCCTTGGATGTCGTCACTCAAATATGCAAGGGATGTGATTGAAGAAGGAGGAAGCACAATCTGGGGGAAACTTCCAGACTTTCCCTTTAAATTTGATAAATTCGGCTTGGGTTTCACTGCTTCCTCTCAAAAGACTGTGCGTCGCTCCCGGGCTGGAGGACCACCAGTGAAGATCACTCATCATGGAGTCAGTGCTTTGGAGGATGGTGAAGAGGAGAGCAACCTAGAAGACTGGATTTTCCCTACCATTGAAGGGGGATTATGCAATTGGGAGGCAAAAGACTTTGTTCCCATTACTTTCATCAATCAGTAATTTATCTTTCAAACATTTCTGTTGGTTTGTAATAATTCCTAAACAATTCGTACACTTTTTACCTTATGCCTTACCCGAGGCATATAGGTCCATTTGTAAGGGTTTGATTTTTCATCTTCATATGCCATTTTAATGAATCATGGACGTTTTCACATATAAACGTTTGTGTTCATTGTCTTTCCTTTTTCATTTTATTTGTTTAAAGGTGGCTATCCCTTACACACACCCACACTTACAAATGCAGGTACCCATCCGCTCTGGATTCCATGGGTAACAATTCTGCCATGGCCTTCAGTGACTCTGAAGATCTGGTCTACCATGCCGAGTACGAAGGTGATGAAGATTGTGAAGTGCCTAGAGAATTGGCTAGACTGCTACAACAGGAAGAAAGGGCTATTCTACCTTACGAGGATTTGTTAGAGACGATCAACATGGGAACAGAGGAAGACAAAAAAGAAGTTAGAGTGGGTGCCAACCTAGAGCCAAGTGTCAAAGAGCGCCTAGTTCAGCTGTTGAATAAATATGTTGAGATCTTCGCCTAGTCCTATGAAGACATGTCGGGACTTGATACAGATATTGAGGTTCACCCTCTCCCCACCAGAGAAGACTGTCCACCAATTAAATAGAAAGTTCGCCGTATGAGGCCCGACATGTCTGAAAAGATCAAAGCTGAAGTGATGAAGCAGTTAAATCCTGGCTTTCTTGCAGTTACTTCCTATCCACAATGGGTTGCTAACATTATGCCCCTGCCTAAGAAGGACAGAAAAGTCAGGATGTGCGTGGATTACAGAGATTTAAACAGGGCTAGCCCTAAAGATGATTTTCCACTACCGCACATTGACATCTTGGTTGACAATACAGCTTAGCACAAGGTATTTTCTTTCATGGACGGATTTTCAGGGTACAACCAGATCAATATGGCCCCTGAAGACATGGAGAAAACTACTTTTGTTACACAATGGGGTACGTTCTACTGTAAAGTGATGTCATTCAGACTGAAGAATGTCGGGGCAACCTATCAACGCGCCATGGTGGCTTTATTTCATGACATGATACATCATGAGATAGAGGTTTACGTAGACGACATGATAGCCCGTTCACAGACAGAAGAAGAACACCTCGACCATCTGTAAAAGCTGTTTGTCAGGTTGAAAGAGTACAAACTCAGACTGAACCCTAACAAGTGCACTTTCGGAGTCAGGTCCGATAAACTCTTGGGTTTCATCTTCAGTAACAAACGCATCGAGGTTGATCCTGCCAAGGTCAAAGCTATACAAGAAATGCCTGCCCCTCGCACTGAGAAGGAGGTTAGAGGTTTCTTGGGACGCTTAAACTACATCGCAAGGTTCATTTCTCACCTAACGTCTACCTGTGAGCCAATCTTCAAGTTGTTGAAGAAAGACCAGGTGATTGATTGGAATGATGACTGTCAAGTTGCTTTCGATAGAATCAAGGAGTATTTGCTGGAACCTCTTATCTTGATGCCTCCGGTTGAAGGAAGACCTCTAATTATGTATCTGACTATCCTGGAGAATTCAATGGGGTGCATATTGGGCCAACATGACGAGTCTGGCGGAAAAGAGCATGTCATTTATTACCTTAGCAAAAAGTTTACCGACTGTGAGACCTGATACTCACTGCTTGAGAAAACTTGTTGCGCTTTGGTATGGGCTGCTCACCGGCTAAGGCAGTATATGTTAACACATACCACTCTGTTGATCTCTAAGATGGATCCAATCAAGTACATCTTTGAAAAGCCTGCTTTATCTGGAAGAATCGCTAGATGGCAGATGATCCTCACAGAGTATGATATATAGTACACGACCCATAAAGCTATAAAGGGGAGTGTGATAGCCGATCATCTGGCCCATCAAGTTGTCGAAGATTACCAATCCATGAGGTTCGACTTCCCCGACGAGGACATTATGAGTTTGAGCAACATTGAAGAAAACATACCGTATGACGGACCTGAACAAGGATCCCGATGGACCCTGTACTTTGATGGTGCCTCCAACGCACTTGGGAACGACATTGGCGCAGTACTTATCTCTCCTGAAGGTTGCCATACACCTTTCACAGCCAAACTCTGCTTCAGCTGCACCAACAACACGGCCGAGTATGAAGCTTGTATCTTTGGTCTCAAGGCCGCTATTGACTTGGGAATCAAGTCCTTGATTGTATTTGGGGACTCCGCTTTGGTTATCAGTCAAATCAAAGGAGAGTGGGATACTAAACATCCAAACCTCATCCCTTACAAAGAACATGTCCTGACATTGTTACCACATTTCTAGCAGATCACCTTCGAGCATTTCCCGCGAGAAGAGAATCAGCTAGCAGATACGCTAGCAACAATGTCATCCATGTTTAAACTTAACTGGGATAATGAGGCTCCCTAAATCACCATTGAACGGATGGAAGAACCTGCATATTGTCACGAGATTAATACCGAAGAAGTAGTGAACCGACCTTGGTTTCACGACGTCAAAAGGTATCTCGAAGCACAAGAACACCCTGAAGGAGCTTCAGTCAACGACAAAAAGTTCTTAAGGAGGTTCTCTGCCAAGTTCTTCCTAAGCAATGATATCCTATACAAGCGCAATCATGATTGCATTCTACTCCGTTGTGTGGACAAGGTTGAAGCTGAACAGATCATGGATGAACTGCATAATGGTGCCTTTGGCACTCACTCAAGCGGACATACGATGGCTAAGAAGATTCTACGGGCAAGCTATTACTGGTCTACCATGGAAGCTGACTGCCATCAACATTCCCGTACATGCCATAAGTGCCAAATCTATGAGGATAAGGTACATATACCTCCAGTTCCTCTCAATGTCTTAACAGCTCCTTGGCCATTCGCTATGTGGGGAATTGACATGATTAGAGAGATCAAGCCTACAGCTTCCAATGGACACCACTTCATTCTGGTGGCCATTGACTACTTCACCAAGTGGGTCGAAGCAGCTTCCTTCGCCTCCGTCACTAAGAATGTTGTTGCCCGCTTCATCAAGCAAAATCTCATTTGCCGATACGGTATCCCCAAAAGGATTATCACTGACAATGGTACAAACCTTAACAACACTATGATCACCGCCTTGTGCGGGCAGTTCAAGATTCGACATCACAATTTATCTCCCTATCGGCCGAAGATGAATGGTGCAGTCGAAGCTGCTAACAAAAATATCAAAAAGATCATACAAAAGATGACAATCACCTACAAGGACTGGCATGAGATGCTACCGTTTGCTCTCAACGGGTACCGTACCACAACACACACTTCAACTAGGGCAACACCCTATTCTTTGGTATACGGCATGGAAGTTGTTTTACCTATCGAGGTTCAGATTCCCTCCTTGAGAATCATGAAAGATGCTGGTTTGAGTGAAGACGATTGGATTCAGACCCGGCTTGATCAACTTAACTTGATTGATGAAAATCGACTTACTGCTGTTTGCCACGGTCAGGCGTATCAAAAACGCATGATCAAAGCTTTCAACAAGAAAGTCAGACGCCAGGTATATCAAGTCGGGGATCTTGTAATCAAGCGGATCATCTTGCCGCAAAGTGATCCCAGGGGAAAATGGAATCCTACTTACGAAGGACCATTTATGATCAAAAACATCTTTTCTGGTGGGGCAATGATCCTGACCACCATGGACGGTGATGACCTGCCGCACCCTGCGAACGCAGACATAGTCAAAAGATACTACGCATAAATGACCCGGAAAAATGAAAACCCGAAAGGGCGACTTGGGAAAAAATGGGCATCCAGGTGAATCGAAAACCCAAAAGGGCGATTCAGGAAAAATTTAAGGATAAACAAAAAAAAATCTGTACACCCGGCAAGTTGAAAACCCGAATGGGCGACTTGGGAA
This sequence comes from Vicia faba, assembly GCA_948472305.1. Lineage (NCBI taxonomy): Eukaryota > Viridiplantae > Streptophyta > Magnoliopsida > Fabales > Fabaceae > Vicia > Vicia faba. Next base: position 228,184,787 of record OX451736.1, on the reverse strand, counting down.
AAAAAGGGTTTCCCGGTGGACTGAAAACCCGAAAGGGCGGTCCAGGCGAAAGTTAGGGAATTAAAGCGTATGACTATGTCTCTTCGGATCACTTTAAGGACAATCTCTTCACCATACAAGTCAAGGCTTCTGATCAATTCATCATCTTCAGACGAAGCAACGAATGGACAAGATATCCAAAGTTATGAAGGCTATAGCAGAATGGGAACCCCATGTAATTTTTACACATAGCCATCTTTCTTTGTATACATTTTTCACAATTTTTATGACAACATTCTCTTACTAGGATGTCTGTCTCCTTTGTACAAAGTACTTACACAAATTTAATACAAAGATACTTCAAAGTGCAGAAAACTATTTGCCTTTTCTTTTTCTTTACACTTGTGTTTTACTTGAAAACGTCCCATGGTTTATTAAATGAGCATATGCATTTGAATATAATCACTGTTTACAAATAAATGAAATGTGAAAGAATAATTACTGACAGGTTGAAAGGATAGGAAAACATATTTAGGCTATTCCAAAAGAAATCCCCTTCAGTACATCACCCAGATCCCCAGCGGAACTAAAACCTTGAAAACATATCCCCGGCAGAATTAAATTTCAAAATCCTCTCCATAGTCGAAACATCAAACTCTCAATCCCTGGCGGAGTCATATTTCAAACTTTTAGTTCTCATCAGAGTTAAAATCCTCAGCAGAGCAACACTTCGGGTCATAAATTCCCACCAAAGATGAAACCTTCTTCCCCAGCGAATTCAAATTTCTAACTATCGATCTACAGCGGAAACCATTCAGTTTTCCCCAGATTCCCCAACAAGTTGCCTTAAAGTCGGAAAATCAACCAGATAACAGTTAACTTTTATCCCCGACCTCCGGATAATTCCCCAGTAGATTGGCATACAACCCAAAACTCCTGAACTTTTTCCAAACAGGAATAAGCCTTTTCCCCAGAGTCCTGATCTCCCTAGAGGAGTAGCTACTCTCCAGCAGTATAACTATTCCCCACAGATTTCTTAATCCCCAACAGAATGAAGATTCTCATTCTTAAAACTCCCCGGTTTGAAGTCCCCAGGGATTTATTTTCCCCTAGCAGATTGAAGATTCTCTTTCCTGATTCCCCAGTAAAGTTGCCAGAGCCTTCATAACTCCCCAGCACGAGTTTGTCAGAATTTTTAATCTCCTACAGATCGAAGATTCTAATTCTCACTTCTCCAGTGAAGCCCCCAAGGTTTCAATTCCCCAGAAGATTGAATTTCCTCATTCTTATTCTCCGCAGAAGCCATCAAAGTCTTCTTTATTATCCAGCTGATCAAGGTTTTCCTTTTGTCTGATCCCCAGTAGAGATCGTCAGAGTTTTCCTTATTCCCCAACCGAGTAAGGATCCCCATGGTGTAATCTCCAGTTATAGTCATCAAAGATCTCTAGATTCCCCAAGAAGGTTTCCCAAGCAGACTTGAAGGATCCCTCTATCCCCAAGCAGTCATGAAGGATTCTCACATCCCACAGAAGTTGTCAAAGTTCTTGTTAATCCCCACAAGTTGCCAAGCATTGTCTATCCCCAACAGTGGTCCAGGGATTTCTCATCCTTAGCAATCAAAGAGTTTGAATCTCCAACAACGGTCAAGGATTTATTTTCCCCGGCAGCAGTCAAGGATTTTATTATCTCCAGCTATCAAGGATTTATTTTCCTCAGCAAGATAGCTGATCAGCTTACATGCGCATACATTACATTCATATATCATAAACATTGATAAAACACATATATTGCATCATACATTTCATGCAACATAACTTTGTGTTTCAGCTAACATTTTACCCTTTTCAGGATAAGATTAAAAGCTATCTTTAACAAATATTCAAAGGATTCAGATACTGTCCAGATACGCTCCAAATACGGTAGCCATGCTGATCACTCATGTTGATGCTCCCTAGCTTGGATATGCTCCAGATACGGTAGCTATACCCTTGCTCTTTCAGATCCAGTTGCAGCTTGAATAGGCTCCAGATACGGTAGCTATACCCTTGCTCTTTTAGATCCAGTTGCAGCTTGAATACGCTCTAGATACGGTAGCTATACCCTTGCTCTTTTAGATCCAGTTGCAGCTTGAATATGCTCCAGATACGGTAGCTATACCCTTGCTCTTTCATATCCAGTTACAACTTGAATACACTCCAGATACGGTAGCTATACCCTAGCTCTTTCAGATCCAGTTGCAGCTTGAATACGCTCTAGATACGGTAGCTATACCCATACTCTTTCAGATCCAGTTACAGCTTGAATACGCTCCAAATACGGTAGCTATACCCTTGCTCTTTCATATCCAGTTACAGCTTGAATACGCTCTAGATACGGTAGCTATACCCTTTCTCTTTCAGATCCAGTTGCAGCTTGAATACGCTCCAGATACGGTAGCTATACCCTTGCTCTTTCAGATCCAGTTACAGCTTGAATACGCTATAGATACGGTAGCTATACCCTTGCTCTTTCAGATCCAGTTGCAGCTTGAATACACTCCAGATATGGTAGCTATACCCTTGCTCTTTCATATCCAGTTACAACTTAAATACGCTCCAGATACGGTAGCTATACCCTTGCTCTTTCAGATCCAGTTGCAGCTTGAATACGCTCCAGATACGGTAGCTATAACCTTGCTCTTTCAGATCCAATTACAGCTTGAATACGCTCTGGATACGGTAGCTATACCCTTGCTCTTACAGATCCAATTATAGCTTGGATACGCTCTAGATATGGTAGCTATACCCTTACTCGTACGGATTCAGTCTCCAGATTGAGTTCAGATATGTTCCAGACACGGATACCATTCTGACACTCATTTTTCTGACTTACAACATACAATTCAACAAAAATTCTTGGATGGCATCTTTAAGCCCATCTCCAACAAGATTCTTTCAATCATCTCCAAATGGCATCATTAAGCCCATTCCCTCAACCACATTTTAACGAGTGCAAATTTACGGGCACTCTAGTGTCCAATCATCTTTTACCTTCGAGTCACGAAAGGCAATCTCGCCAATCTAACTCTTCAGGTTCAAGAAGATTGAACAAGGGCAGCTGTTGTACCCCAAAATTTTCCCTCTCATTTTATCAAGATTTTCATCACAAGACTTTGGATTCCAGACAGGATTAGGGTTTGCACTGCTCAAGACATCTCCTTGTACTGTTGACTTGAATTAGGGTTTGAGTTTGCATAGGGATTTTTGGACTTCCAATGCCTAATGTGAATTTCATACTTCATGTTGGACTTATAAGATTTCCCATACCAAGTTTCAAGCCTTGAATCAAATTTTTGCCCAGTCAATTGGACAGTTGACCTAGAAATCAGCTGTATTGGGGAAAAAGTCAATTGTGGCCAATTTATAGTCAAACCTCATAATTTTTGACCCACATCAACATTATAAACTCATATGATCCATTTGATCAAGTTTGTACCACAACTCCTCAAGAAATTTGATCAGATCATCAAAAGGGGAAAATGGTGATTTTTAGGGTTTTGACTGTAGAAGGGCAATTTCTGATTTTTGACCTAGCCAATGGCAAATTGGGTTCAAGCATGGATTCAAGGACTAAATGGAATCATCTTGACCTAATCACAAGGTTCAAAAGATCTCAATTTCATTGGATTGACAGATGAATTTTTCAGTAAACTAATCAAAAATCAACTGTACACTGAAAAGTCAAACTTTGACTTTTTGGTCAAAATCAAGTGCCAAGGGTCATTTTTCATCAATATGTGTCAAAACATGAAACTTGTGCACCAAGAAACATAATTTTGCAAATTAGGGTTCAAAATGGAAATTTTTCATAACTTAGAAATTTTCTAAGTTATGAAAATTTCTTATTTTTTCCCAACTTTGCCCACCATTTTCACCATGATGAAATTGGATTAAAACAAAACTTCCAACATGAAAGTTATAGTCCTCCACAAAATCTACAACTTTGATTCACAAAGTTTTCCCAAAAGATGCTTGGATCTCAAGTTATGATTTTGTGAACAAGGGTCCATGAAACTTTTAACTTAGTGAAATATTGCCCTAGTTTAGGCAGGATTTTGACCTATCTTCGTGGCAATTTTTCACCTAGTTACAATTGGAATATCAAAATTCATTTCAAATATGGATTGTAGAGCATGTTACAAGCTTATCAAAATATCCAAGAACTCTCCAAAATCATTTATGGTTAGGGAGAATCGAAGGTTTGAATTTGGGAAAATGTCACTTTAATCCATGGCATTTTTCACTATGCTACAAGCTGCAATTTCTGTCCAGCCTTGCTTGTACTTGTTTAAAGGTCCTTAAACCATTCCACACTCAAAAATTGAATTCAAACTCAATGGATTAAGGCATTGTTCTGATCTTTAGAAGTTTACACATTGAATTAATCTAAAAATGGAAAAAAGGTAGCATTGCCACATTGATAAAGTTGGCTTTATGTCAATTTGTTTCTCTTGAGCATTGCACCAAGCCTTTTGCAGAAAACCAACTCCATAATATCAGGCATAGTACAACAACTTTGTGCATGCTTGGAGCTAGCCTGTACAGGCCTGGCCTTGGTCATTTCACACTTTTCTTCAAAACCAAGTCAACTTGCAAAAAGGACATAACTTGGCAATCTGATAAAACCAAGTGTTGTAAACATTTGAACTAGGTTTTGCATATCACACTAAGTCAGAAGCACGAGCTAACCACTTCTCAAGCCTTCCAAAACACCAAAATCAAATTTTCTTGCAAAACAGGGCAGCTTCTGCATTTTGGTTTCCAAATCATAAACCACTCGTGCGTTTTGCCCCAAACCTCTTCCAACATATTCTAAACAACACACCTAAGCTATCCCAACCATTGACCAACAACTGTAACCTTGTTTTCAAGCTTCACCATTTTTGAATTCTGACTGTGCAGGTTGACTTCTACAAGCTTATTCAGACAAGTTCAAACCTAGCTAGGCATTGGGAAAGCTCAAAGGAACTTCAAGCAAGATCACCAGCATCTCAGGCCTCACTGAAAACTCCTACATTGCCATACTCGAGCTCAACTGAAACAGGTAAAGTTCAAACTTCTATCTCTCTATTTAGGAAACATTAGGCTTAGGTTTGTGAATAAAAAATGTAGTACTCATTGCCCTTAAGCTGTACATATGCATAGATTTCATTTAAGTTAACTGTGTTGGGAGAATTTGAATGGTGAACTTTCTGAAAAAACTAGGTTAGAAATTAGGGCCAGAGAAATTCTCTCTGGTCTTTGAGAGTTAGATTAAGTTTTTTACATGGTTAGAATCGTATGATCATGCTTTATAACTTTCATGTTGCAAGTTTTCGTTTTTAAGCACAAATGCAGGAGATACGAATATTGAACATTGGCGCGCGTTCTTGCTGTCACAAGGTTGAAGATGAAGGCCACTTGGGTTGGGCCTGGGATTTTTCAATATTTGCACCCCTGACTTGCTTCTCACACTCCCTTGGCCAATTTAATTTACTTTTGTATATTTTTCTATTTTCTTTTTAGTTTCTGACTTTATTTTATTTTTCTAAACATAAAAAAATATCAAAAATATTTTTCTTAAAATTTCACATTTTTATTATATTTTTTATATTTTATTTTGGCATAATATTTAGTTTATTAGGTTTAATATATTTATTTTCTTAAATAAAAACTTGTAAATATTATAAAAAATATTATATATTTTTATTTTTATTATTTATATACTTAAACAATTTTTCTCACACATTTTTATTTTTTAACATTTGTATATATTTTTATTTATTTTTATTGTACATAAATAAATAAATATAATATATATACTTTCTTAAAACAAAAATTAGGGTTTCCACCCTTAATAAAAATAATCTTTTATTTTCTTATTTTTTAAATACATTAAATAATTTATTTGTACATACATAAAAATAAATACAAAAACATTTTTTGCATATTTACAATATATTGCATATTTATTTAATTGTCCATTTAAATATTTGTCTATTTAATTATTTTGCACAATTAATTCAATTTGGTTGTAATAGTTGATTTAGGGTTTTTATTTTCTTGCAAATACCCCCCTATTCGATCTTGTATCCCCCTTCCTATAATCAATGTTGTAATAGTCGTAGATTTATTTTTACGCACTTTAAAGCTTTCAAATATGCCATGATAGAAAGATTAGGGTTTGTATGCAAAAAACCAAAATCAAAACAAAAAGCTAGACCTAACACAAGACAAAAATGCATAAAAATTGACAACACAATGCACACAAGCACCCCTAGGGTTTCATCCACTTGTTGCCTTAAAAATGGCCATGGTATGCATGCTAGGTATCTTGTCAAAACAAAAACAAAACAAAAAGATCATAGTCCCTCGATGACGCTATCTTGGTTGCCTATATAAAAATGATCTAGTCCCTCAAACAAAAACTTGCTAAAGATATTTAGCACTATTGTTATCATGGTCATACGATGATCCGCACCTGTCCCGTTTAACATCCAAACACAAGGTTGTTTACCAAATACAATGGTAAGACAACAATGTCAAAGGGTTAAAAATGTGTAGGAAAGACTTTTGAGTAGGTAGGTAGATGCTCCTAGTTATTTGATCAAAACTTGCAAACATCCTTGTTATTTTCAAAAACACATCACAACACATTTCAAAACATTTTCCCAGAATAAACTTTCAAACATTGAAACATTTTTCAAAAGACAAACACCTTTGTAAAACATTCAAATAAGAATTGTTACAAAGGTTGCCTATACAAGGCCTCTTTTCAAAATATTTTCAAAACCACACACAAAAGCACCATTTCAAACAATTGAAAAGCAAAAGCAAGTGATCTAAAACAAGTAACTAAGAGCCCAAGGAAAACCATGGATGAAAAGGGTGCTAGCACCTTCCCTTTTCATAATCTACCCCCCGAACCCAAGAAAACATCTCAAAGGTCTTTCCTGTGCTTTTTGACCTTTCCTTTGGATAAATAAAAAGTCGGTGGTGACTCTTGCTAAACCGAAACATTTGCGGACACAAACGCAAAACCTCAAGTCAGTTCTCCCACCGCATCACACCATGACATCCAATAATTGGATTTGGATGAAAGAAAAGACAACAAAATCCAATAATTTGCTTTGAATGAGGTGAGAAACTCTCAGGAAAATACATCAGAAACGTCTAAGAATGGCATTAGACACGAAATGAGACCCAATTTAAAGATACATCAGAGTCATCCAGAATTGATATTGGACGAACAAGGAACCACAACATCTAATAAACTGCTTTGGATGAAGGGAAAGACCATGAAATTCAATGATTTGCTTTGAATGAGGGGAGAAGGAATAATATCCAATAATTGGCTTTGGATAGCGAGACAGATCACGACTTCCAATATTAGCTTTGGAAGGAAATCAACAGATCATGACATCCAATATTAGCTTTGGATGGTAGAGAGAAACATGATATCCAAGATTAGAATTGGTTAAAAGTAATAAGTAGAACATTAAATATTAGCATTAGAAAGAAAAAGAGAACAACAACAAACCCAATATTCACTTTGGAATAGAAACAACACACCCAATATTAACTTTGGACGGAAAAGAGAAACAGCTCAACCAAGATTAACATTGGATGGAAGAGAGAAGTAGGATACACAATATTGGAATTGAATAGAAAAGGAAATAACTCATCCAAGATTAGCATCAAACAGAAGAGGAAGCAGCACATCCAAGATTAGCATTGGACGAGAGAGAGAGAGAGAGAGAGAGAGAGAGAGAGAGAGAGAGAGAGAGAGAGAGAGAGAGAGAGAGAGAGAGAGAGAGAGAGAGAGAGAGAGAGAGAGAGAGAGAGAGAGAGAGAGAGAGAGAGAGAGAGAGAGAGAGAGAGAGAGAAATAGATGGACATACATCTGATTTGGTAAGTGCCAAGTGAGTTGAACTTTGGCCATAAGGTAATAAGTTAATAGCAACGAAGACCTTTGGAAATGCAGATGAGAATGAAACAATCTTTCTATGCATGATATATGAATTTTGTTATGTATGACATGTGCATGTAATATCTAATACCGACGTTTACGACAATAGAGCATGACTCTTTTGTGGACGTAAGATTGGAACACTGATTCCTTAACACATAGAACTCTGCCAACTCTGCTTAGAAAGATATGTCTTATGAATCCCTTCTACCACACTTGTAAACTATATTGAACTGATGATCCTTTGATGAAGTACTTAAAAGAGTTTCTTGGGGATTGCCCCAAATTAACTGATTGTTGAGGATAAAATGATCATGGCTTTAGTCAAATGTTGATGGGAATAAACTGATCATGGCTTCAGCTCTGGAAATAACTGAGGGAAAGGATTTCCCTAGTATGAGTCTTGAAATAGATATTCTATATAACCAATTCTGAGAATAACTTGCACTGGGCAACAAAATCTTCAACTGATTCACAACAGGATCTGGAAGTAACTTGTCCCTGATAGGATCACTAACCAAGTTTCTCACCTGTTTGAAATTCCTTGATGAGGAAAAATTGTTTTTAAGTAAAATTGTTTATTCAAACATGGTAATTTTAATGCAAAGTTCTTGAAAAAGTTTTGAAATCAAAATCATTCTTGAAATGATGTTATTGATGTATAGAAAATGAATCAATGGTCAAAACATTATGGTTTAGACATTTAAAGTGAAAGATAACGCAAAGGCGTAATACCAAGACAAATGATTTGAAAAAGATCTTAGGAGTCAGTTTATGCAACCTTGCTATAGTATTCTTTCAAAATAAACCTGACTTCAATTAGGTCTTTTAAGGGTTGTAATGTGGTCTAGTTCACGGTTTAAGAAACAAAGGATAAAGGCTCAAAATTTATTTGTACCAAGCCCAATATTCGTGATGTTCTTCAGTCCTACATTTAGTTAATTCAGATTATGAATTCAGGTTCCAAGAGATTTTGGAATCATACTGATGATACTGACAATGATGGCTCATAAGCCAAGAGATTCTTGAGAATGCAGTCACTTCTCTTTTACAAAATTTTGTTATTTTTATTGAGGACTTTTTCAACTCTTTTTTGAATTGGTTATCCCTAACTTTTTCCTGAACTGTTTAATATGACATTACAGTTAGCGGGATGCCCCAGTTTTTGCCTAAGTCTCCTTCATAGGTTTTGACTTAGAGGGCTTTTTCTTTTGAATTTTCCATTTTATTGTTTTTCTTTTTTTGGAAGATAGTGACTACCTGGCTTGATGATTATGGGGAACCATCATCTTCACTTTTAATTTAAAGGACATCTTTGACACTTATTGTTGTGTGTGAAGGAAAGCTTGATCGCGACCTATATTGAAAGGTGTGTTGCACAATTTTTCTTGTAATTGAATGCAACCAGATTAACTGAGAACTACCCATTCCCAGGTTAAGATTGCGGATTTTTTTCGTATAGAAAGAAACTCCAACTTCTAGGCTCAAAGAGGTTTACAAGGGATTAACTTCCTTATTTCTTTAGTGTTTAAGAATTGAAACAATACCTTACATCGTCAACAAAATTTTATTCAAAATCATACCAGCAGCAGTTACAGGCATTTCGTTTTCATCATCCTCTCTCCAATCTTGGCATAAACAAAAGCTCGATAAAGAAAGTAAACAGGAGATATATATTTTTTAAAGCAGTAAATAAAAAATGATTAAAATAATACAATGCTCATTTCATTAGAATTAACATGAAAGTACAAACAAAGTTTGAAATAAAAAATTTAACATAAACAAAATAAAATGCAAACAAAAAGAAACATGTCCTAGTGACTAATCAACAACAAGGATGAGTTGTCTTGTCTGAAACACTGGCTTTAGGAAGATAAACTAGCTCTGACTGAAGCTTCACTCATCATGGCAAAGGATTGTTTACATTATTTGGAGTAAGAGCTTCGAAATTTATTATATGTACTTTGACCAAGTCTTGTACTCCAGCCTTCAGTGCATAGCAGTATTCTAAGTCATAACATGTAGCTCCCTGATGGAACTCACATTGGAGATCAGACTTGAATCTGACTGGAAGATGATCTGGAGGAGTTAATGACCTTGTTGTGACCAAAACTAGTTGAACTAAGCAAGGATATAATTTAGTGTATGTCATAGGAATAATATCAAGTTGACCCTTATTCCCTACATTACGATTCTGATTTCATGCGACAACCTGGCGTTGTGGAACCTAAAATGGTTGAGCATTTACCACAGGAGTAATAACATCTACTTGTGGTTGATCATAGTATTGAGGACTATTGTGAGGTCCTCTTATCTCAGTTGAGACAGCATTCGCTTCAACGTCTTTCTTCTTCTGGAAATTCCCAAAGGATTTCCTTGTTCCATTAGAGGATTCACCAGTAACAGACACTTTACCTTTCTTGATTCCTTCTTATAATCTCTGGCCGATAGTCACAAAATTTGTAAAGCGAGAAGATACACTACCAATCATTTTCTCCCAAAAGAAAGGGGTAAGAGTATCCATAAACAAACTTGTGAGCTCTTTCTCAGCCAAAGGTGGTTCAACTTGAGATGCAAGTTCTCTCCATCGTTGAGCATACTCCTTGAAGGATTATTTTTCATTTTGAGACATGTTCTGAAATTGACGATGGTTAGGAGCCATGTCAAGATTGTATTGGTATTGTTTCATAAAAGCATCAATCAGATCCTGAAAGCATTGGATACAACCTTTCTCAAGTCCTGTATACCATTTCAATGAAGCTCCACTCAGGCTATCTTGGAAATAGTGGATAAGAAGCTTGTCATTCTCTATGTAAGCATACTTCTTTCAAAAGTATATCACCAAGTGACTTCTTGGGCATGCATGACCCTGGTACTTCTTGAAATCAGGAGTCTTGAACTTAGCAGGCATAACCAGATCAGAAACTAGGCACATGTTTCTAGCAGAAATACCAAAGGCATCATTTCCTTCCATAGCTTGGAGTCTCTTCTCTAAAGTCTGATATTTTTCTTTGACCTATTCAAACTCACCAAAATATCCCTGACTCACACTTCGAGGGCTGGAAACATGGTACTCAAAGAGAGGGTTTCCATGAGCATCTCGGCCAACAGGTTGATGAGAAGCAGTATGAATGATTTGCTGAGGTTCAGTGAAAGCTGGAGCCTGAAAAACTGGTCGGGAGGATTGGCCAACCATTATAGTAGTCACAATAGGCGGAACATAATTTTGAGGTAACCCAAACTCTGGCCAAGTAAATCATAATAGGAACATGCATCAAGAAAGCTCGAACATCAAATAAAAGGCCCTGCATAAGATAAAATTCACAGACAAAACATGATAACAAAGAAAGTAGTCTATATTTCTCATATGAAATAAGAATCAAGCCCAAGTGTATTAGAAACATGTATCAAAGCTAAATGAAAACAAATGAAATATGAAAACGGATGCTTAATTAATTAACTTAAAAGTTGATTAAATAATTAATTAAATTAGAAAAGTTAATTAGCTGAAACTAAGTAATTTTTAGTAACCAATTTACATAACTAAGTTGACTTTCAGTTAATTAATTAAAAGCAACAAAGTAGCATGAAATGGAAGTTTAATTTATTAATCAAGAGTTTATTAACTTAATTAATCGAGTTAAGAAAAATAGATTAGTAAACTAATCCATTTTTAATATTAAAATTAAATAAATAAATCAGCGTTGGTTTAATCAATTAAACACGAATACAAGATGGGAAGAGTAGGTGTCGTCTTGTAACTTGCACAAATTAATAAACAAGTTAGGAATCGCAAGACAATTGAAAACAAATGAAACTTAAATCAAATGGAATGAACAGATGAACATCTCTCAAGCAAAAAAATCAGCATGGTATCATTGTGCTACACACCTTCAAAATCAAGCAAACATAATAGTAAACATTGTTTTAAACCATAAATGGAAACCATAATCAACAACTAAATTTATAATTCAATTCCAAACATGAGAAGTCAAGCTCTAAACAAGCTTTAAACGCATAAACCAAAATCTGGGTAGCAACTTAACTTACACAAGAGAGCTCAAATAGTATTCATCTCAAACGATCAAACATGAACAAGAACAAAGTGATGCCACAAAACTACTTTCTCCTTTGGATGTACAAAAATTAAACCACAAGCAAAACTCTTAAACGGATAAAACATTACCAAACTGAAACTTCTTATTCGACTAAAGACCAAATGAAACATAAATAGTGTTATGACAAATCTTATTCAGATCCAAAATCCAAGAAACTGAATCAATGTTGCACGAAAACTCTTAAATCCTACAAGGAAAAAAAGTTGCAACTGAGCTTATCTCAAGGTTTCCATAACAATTATCACATTGATGGTAATGTGGAATAGGTTGAATCGATGAAGAACTAAATGAAACAGAGACGAAGGACTGTGTTGGTTCTGCGGAAGTCACCGACGAATGGACATTGATGATGAGGTTTCAGATGGAAGACGAATGGTCTGTTTGTGAATGAGAACATGTTAGAATTAATTTATATTTTAGGAATATCTTTTTAGATATTAATTTATATTTTAGTAATATCCTTTTAGATCTTTTTATATCTTTATTAGAGGATATTTAGGATTTTATTATACCCTAATTTTGTGTATAAATATCCTAGTGAGGTAGGTCAATGTAATTCATTGTAAATCATTATTCCTTATTTTTGTAGCCGTCATAAAATATATTCCTTTTTCCTTTCATCTCTTCTTTGTGCACCAACAATTTGTATCAGAGCTCCGGTTCGAAACCCACGGGAAATTATTGTGTGATTGAGAATTAAATTATTCTGAATATGTGTAATTTGGGAAACACTTCTTTATTGAGTTTCTGCGTAAACTGCACAAGGTAGAAGATGAAACGGAAAAGGTGGCAATATCCATTCCAAGCTTCCAGTATTTGATGGCAAAAATTGGAATCGTTGGAAGATCCAAATGCGCATGTTGTTTGGTTCTAAAGATGTGTTAGATCTTGTCACTCATTGGCTATGATCTGTTAGAAGCAGACATAACAGAGGCACAAAAGATAACACAGAAGGAACTAAGGAAGAAAGATCAGAAGGCGTTGTTCTACATCCATCAATGTGTGGATGTGAATGTGTTTGAGAAGATTGCTGATTCTGAAACAGCAAAGGCTGCATGGGACACACTGGTCAGATGTTACGGTGGTGACGCATCAGTGAAGAAGGTGAAGCTTCAATCTCTTAGAAAGCAATATGAGAATCTCAACATGAAGGACAATGAGAAGGTTTTTAAGTACATCTCTGTAGTGATTCTGATCACTAATGAGATGAAAGATGTAGAGAAACCCTTTCTGAAAAAGTAATCATTGAGAAGATCTTGAGATCTTTAACTTCTCAGTTTGATTACATTGTGGTAGAAATTGAACATTCCAAAGATCTGAGAACCATGAGAGTTGAAGAGTTGCAAAGTAGTCTAGAGGCACATGAGTTGCGTATGACTGCGAGAACTTCTGAGAGGGAAGTAGAGCACCAGGCTCTGAATGTAACTTCATGTAAGAAGTATCTGAAGCAGACTTGGTCAGAAGCCAGGAAGAAAATTAATGGTAGTCAAAGATCAGAAGCTTCAAACTTTGATAGGCAGAAGAATATCCAGAAGGGAAAGGAGAAGTCTGACAAGAAGAATGTTCAGTATTACTGTTGCAAGAACTTTGGTCACTATGCCAAAGATTGCTGGTCAAACAAAGAAAGGAAGTCAGAAGAAGAAAATATAGCTAGAGGAGAGTCTGATGATGAACCTGTGCTATTGTTGGCCTCTGAATCTGATAATATGAATTCATCATAATGGTGGTATATGGACACAGGTTGTTCAAACCATCTTACTGGAAACAAGAAATGGTTGGTTGATTTTGATTCTGGGAAGAGTATAAAGATCAGATGTGCTGATGATAAATACCTCAATGCAGAAGGTATGGGAAATGTAAGAATCATCCTAAACAACGGGGAAGCATCAGTGATCCAGAATGTTGGGTATGTACCTGGCATGAAAAGCAATCTGATGAGTGTGGGACAACTAATTGAAAAAGGCTTTTCGGTTACCATGAAGGACAATCTTCTAAAGTTGTATGACTGTAATCAGAAGCTGATTATGGAGTCAGAACAGGGAAGGAACAGAACATTCAAGGTGAATGTTAGAACTACAGACTCTGAATGTCTTAGTGCAACAAGTGTTGTCAAGGAGAGTGAGTTGTGGCACAGAAGATTTGGTCATCTGAATTTCAGAAACTTAAGGCATCTGAAATCAAAGAAGCTGGTACATGGAATTCCTCTAATCAAGAAGCCTGAGGAGTCATGCAAGGCGTGCATGGAAGGGAAGCAACCAAGATTACCATTTGCATCAGAAGTATCTCCAAGAGCAAAGCATGCCTTGGGAGTAGTGCATTCTGATGTGTGCGGTCCATTTCCAATAGAATCAAATAGAGGGAATAAATACTTTGTGTCATTCGTTGATGAGTTCACCAGAATGACATGGGTATCTCTCATAAAGTTAAAACACAGGGTGTTTGCTGAATTCAAGATGTTCAAACTGAAGGCTGAGAATCAGATTGGCCAGACTTTGAAGATTCTTAGAACCGATGGTGGTGGTGAGTATAACTCCACGGAATTCAGAAGTTTTTTTGAGGAGAATGGAATTGAGCATGAGGTTACTGTCCCTATACTCCTCAACACAATGGTCTTGCTGAAAAAAGAAACTGTACTTTGCTTGATATGGTGAGAAGCATGCTGAAAGAGAAGAAGCTTTCTCATACTATGTAGGGAGAAGTTGTTGCTACTGCATGTTATGTGCTCAACATATGTCCAATGAAGAAATTGAAGGAAATAGTTCCTATTCAGAAGTGGACTAGAGATAAGCAAAGTGTTAGTCATCTGAAGGTGTTTGGTTCTGTATGTTACAAACATGTCCCAGAAGCCAGAAGACAGAAGCTAGATGATAGAAGTAAAGTAATGTTATTGGTGGGGTACCATAGTATAGGTCTGTACAAAATTTATTATCCAGAAACTAACAAAGTTGAGTTCAGCAGAGACGTCGTTGTAAAGGAATCAGAAGTTTAGAATTGGGAAAGGTATCATCCTGACTCTGATGAGAGAACTCCTAAAGAAAAGTCAGAAAAACATGTTTCAGAAGCTGGTAAAGACTCTGACTCTGAAGAAGATGCAGAAGGAGAAGATGATTCTGACTCTGACTCCGATGGTGATTCAAACTATGGGAATTTCCTAGGCTCTGAAGACAGTCAAGGTTCTGAAGAAAGTCAAATTTCTGAAGCAAGATATTCTGAAGGGGAAAGTTCTGGTGTCCGAGGTTCTGAAGTTCAAATTCAGAGGCAACAAAGAGTCAGAAGCATCCCAAGAAGATTTGCAGAGTTTGACATGTTACAAGACACTGAAGTAGACTCCGAAGGAGAAGTTATTCAGTGTGCAATGCTAGTAGACTTTGAACCCGTGAGTTCCGAAGAGGCTCTTAAACATCAAGTTTGGTTGCAGGCCATGAAAGAAGAACTTGATGCTATAGAGAGAAACAAGACTTGGAAGCTGACAAAACTTCCAAAAGGAAAGAAAGCCATCAATGTCAGATGGGTTTTCAAGCATAAGCTAAAGCCAGATGGGTCAATTGGCAAACACAAAGCAAGATTAGTAGCAAGAGTCTTTCCACAGAATCCTGGGATGGATAACTCTGAAGTGTTTGCACTTGTAGCAAGACATGAAACAATCGGACTAGTGATTGCAATAACTGCTAACAGAAATTATCCTCTGATGCACTTAGATGTAAAATCTGCATTTCTGAATGGTCCATTACAAGAAGAGGTATATGTATCACAACCTTCTGGAATTTGAGAAAAAGAATGAGGAAGGGATGGTGTTCAAATTACACAAAGCCTTGTATGAATTGAAGAAAGTGCACAAAGCTTGGAGTTTGAAGATTGATTCCTTTTTCAAGGGACAAGGATTTCAGAAGTGTGAGTTGGAGTATGGTGTTTATGTTCAACATACTTCAGAAGGTAATATGATTCTGGTATGTAGGTATGTTGATGACATATTACTCACAGGAAGTTCTGAACAAGAGATATCTGAGTTTAGGAAAGTTCTGATGAATGCGTTTGAGATGACAGATCTTGGGAAAATGAGTTTCTTTCTAGGGATGGAATTTATGTACTCTGATAAAGAAATCATTTTGCATCCGATGAAGTATGAACTAGAGCTTCTAAAGAGATTTGAGCTAGAGAATTGCAAAGTTGCTATCAAACCTGCTGATAAGAATCAGAAGTTGGACTCTGGTTCTGATAGAGAGGATGTGGATGTTACAACCTTCAAACAGATGGTTGGTTTTCGGAGGTATTTGTGTAATACCAGACCTGATATTTTCTATGCAGTTGGAATGGTTAGCAGATTTATGAGTAAACCAAAGTGGTCTCATTACCAAGATGCTGTCAAGATTTTGAGGTATGTGAATGGAACTCTGAAGTATGGAGTGTTATTTTCGTCTGGAAGAAAGATCGAATCAGAACTTCTGAGTTATTTAGACTCTGATTGGTGCGGATATAGAGTTGACAGAAGAAGTACTTCTTGGTACTTATTCAAATTTCTGGGAGGTCCTATTTCTTGGTGTTCCAAGAAGCAACCCGTTGTTGTGCTGTCAACCTGTGAAGCTGAATATATTGCAGACACTCTGACTGCATACCAAGCTGGATGGATTCTGAAATTGCTGCAAGATCTAAAGATTGATGTAGACAAACCTCTGAAGTTAATGATTGATAAAAAGTCTGCAATCAATCTTTCCAAGAACCTAGTGCTGCATGGGAGAAGTAAGCATATTGAGACCAAATATCACTTTCTGAGGAATCAAGTTCATAGCGGAATATTAGAAGTTGTGCATTGTAGCATCCAGAAGTAGCTGGAAGATGTTCTAACAAAGGCTATCAAGACTGATCAATTTCTTAGTTTGAGGGATGGAATTGGTGTTGTCAGTTTTGGGTAAATATAAATTAAGGGATGGTGTTAGAATTAATTTAAATTTTAGGAATATCTTTTTAGATATTAATTTATATTTTAGGAATATCATTTTAGATCTTTTTATATCTTTGTTAGAGGATATTTAGGATTTTATTATACCCTAATTTTGTGTATAAATAGCCTAGTGAGGTAGTTCAATGTAATTCATTGTAAATCATTATTCCTTATTTTTGTAGCCTTCATTAAATATATTCCTTTTGCCTTTCATCTCTTCTTTGTGCATCAACAGAAAAAAGGTTGAAGCGGCTGAGCTTAAGGATCGATGAACAACGATGGAAGGCGAAATGTTTGGCAGAGATAACAGTGCTAGCGGATGGAATCTCGTGGTGATGGATTTGTAGATGAAGAGTATTTGCGTCAGTGGTTTGATGAAGAGGAGTCGATTCTTTTTTTCTATCGCTTCTGCTTTTTTTTTCTTACCAAAACCAATGAAACCTTATCCCAATCTAGGTTTTATCCCATGACCAATAAGCCCTTGTAGATATTTTATGACTAACCAAAACCAAATGACATTTAAACAATTTAAACAATAACAAAAAAAATAATGAACAATAAAGCTAATTTATTTAATGGATTAAAACTAAAATATTTACTCATATATTTTCTTTAAAATTAACAATAAAAAAACTAAAGTCTAACTTAAACGAATAAAAAAGAAAAACATATATCATTTTTTTTATATTTTCTTAATCATGAAAAATGAAACAAAAATAAAATCTAACAATGCAAAATGCGCTAAAAAATGCAAGTATGCGAATGAAAGATTAAATTTTATGATTTTTGAATATAAACAATGCGAATGGGAAAAATTCAGGGTAAGATTTGAGGTACAACACCAGTGAGTCACAAAGTTTGGCTCAAATTTCGGCTTATGTGGCTGAAACAAAAGGAAATCGGCTTTGGAAGTTGAGAAGCTACAAAACATGGTTGTCAAAGCCAAAATAAAAAATCAAGAAAAAGGCCAACAAAGCTAAACAATAGGTTCAGAAAGCCGGAGGTTAGATTGTATATATGACAATGAACCTTTGGGGTTTGAAAAGGACCCACTGAATTCAATATAGAAGGTGCAAGCCCAAGATATGTTTGAGGAAGTTGATATGAGAGACGGCACAACAAAGAGACCAACTTACATTAGCACTAAAGTTTAGTCGAAAGTGAAGGTCAGGCTAATCAAGCTACTAAAGAAGTACAAATACTTCTTCGCCTGAGATTATGGTGAGATTTCTAGTTTAAGTCGGAAGGTGGTGGAACATCGACTAACTATTCAGCCAGGTAAAAGGCTAGTAAAGCATCATCCTAGGAGATTCACCCCCGATATTACTTTGAATATCAAACATGAGATTGAAAGGCTGCTCAAAAGTAAGTTCATAAGAACTGCAAGGTATGTCGAGTAGTTAGCAAATATTTTTCATGTTATTAAGAAAAATGGAACTCTTAGAGTTTGCATAGACTTTAGGGATTTGAATAACGCTACCCCTAAGGATGAATATTCGATGTCTGTGGTAGAAATGTTAGTTGATTCAGTTGTAGGGTACGAATATCTTAGTATTCTCGACGAAAATCATGGAGAATATTCTGGAAATTTTAGATCTCAAGCCCCTTCGAGAAAGAAACAGTTGCAATCTTTTTTGGGGAAATCAACTTCTTGAGAAGATTTATTTCAAAACTAAGTGGCAAAACAAAGGTTTTTTCTCCATTATTGAAGATCAAGAAGGAAAGTGACTTTCATTGGGAAAAGGAAGAACAAGAAGCCTTCGAGGCAATCAAAGAATATTTAATAAGGCCTCCTGTCTTATTGCCACCTAGTCGAAATAAGAACACGAGATTATACATAGCTGCACCTTATTTAACAACAAGGAGCATGTTAGCCCAAGAGGATGATAATGGAGTCGAAAACCCATTTATTACCTTAGTCGTGTATTGATACATGCAAATACTAGGTACAACATGATAGGAAAATCATGTCTATGTTTGTATTTCTCATATGTTAAACTTAAGAAATATATTAAGCCAGTCGATGTTTATGTTTCGTTGCATTGTGATGTCATTAAACATATGTTGTCTAAACCAGTTTAGCATAGTTGAATTGGAAAGTGGGCACTAGCCTTAATTGAGTTTTCGTTGTTTTATATTACTTTGAAGGCCATGAAAGGCCAAATTGTGATATACTTTATAATCGATCACACCATAATAGAGCCATCAGTAAATCTGATAGCCACTGACCCTTGAAAATTAAACTTTGACGGATCAAGCCATAAGAAGGGAACTGGTGTCAGAGTTCTAATTATCTATCCAAAAGGAGTACCAACAAAATTCAAATGTAGGGTAGACGGAAAATGCTCCAACAACAAAGCACCGTATGGGGCTTTGATCACCGAGCTTAGACTTTTGAAGGTATTAGGTGCTAAGAGGGCCAAAGTCAAAGGTGATTCAGAGCTAATGATTAAGCAAATAACTCAAGAATACAAGTGCACTAAAGAAAATTTATTTTTATATTTTGCAATGGTTAATTAATTGTTGGAATATTTTGATGTTGTAAGCATTACACACGTGCCCGTATTGGAAAATTAATTGGCCAATGATTTGGCACAAATTGCTTATGGATACAAAGTATCAACGAACAAGTTGAAAAGTTTTGTTGAGGTAATGGAAAAGGTAGTTTTGACACCATTATCAACATTATCAATCCCAAAAACTGGGAGGCAGATGACTTGGTAAAGTTTGAAAGTTTTAACAATTTTGAAAATTTTGAAGTTTTTGCCATTGACAATTTGTCAGACACGGATTGGCGAAAGCTAGTTGTGAATTATTTGGAAAATCCAGTTGGAAATGTCGATAGAAAATAAAGTACATAGCTTTAAGCTACGTGTGCATGGGCAATGAATTGTTCAAGAAGTCTCCCGAAGGAGTTTTTCTTAAGTGCTTAGGAGATACTGAAGCATATTTGGCAATAATCGAAGTCCACAGTGGAGCTTGTGATGTCCACCAAGCCGGCCATAAAATGAAATGGCTGCTATTTTGGCAGGGTGTCTATTGGCCAAGTATGCTGAAAGATTGTATTGAGTTTTCCAAAGGGTGTCAAGAATGCCAAAAACACGCAGGTATTCAACATGTACCTATAAGTGAATTGCACACAATTATTAAGCTATGGTAATTTTGAGGATGTGCATTGGATATCATAGGAGAGATTCGACCAGCCTCATTGAAATAACAAAAATTCATCCTGGTGGGGATAGGATACTTCACTAAATGGACAGACGCAATACCATTGGTCAATGTTGACCAAGAAGTAGTGATTGACTTCATTCAAAAACACATCATTTATAGATTTGGAATTTGAGACAATCACTACAAATCAATGGTCGGTTTTTATTGGGCGTAAAATGCAACAGTTTGCGTCTGAAATGGGCTTTAGGTTGGTAACACCCATGCCTTATTATGCTCAAGCCAATGGTTAGGTCGAAGCTGCCAATAAAGTAATAATTGGGTTGATTAAGAAACATGTCTCGAAGAAACCCAAGAATTGGCGTAAGATGTTAGATCAAGCTTTATGGGCTTGTCGAACATCTCCCAAGGAAGCAACTGGATCGACACCTTTTAGATTAGCATTTGGACACAATATGGTTTTTCCAGTTGAAATACACGTGCAGTCAGTGCGAGTACAACAAAAACATAAACTTTCATTATAACAGTATTAGAATATGATGTTTGAGGAAACATTAGACCTGGATGAAGAAAGGTTAGTTGCGTTTGATGTGCTAATCTGACAAAAAGAACGGGTTGCAAGGGCCTACGATAAAAAGGCCAAAATAAAGATGTTAGTGGTTGGCGACTACGTGTAAAAAGTTATTCTTCCCATGGATCAGAAGGATAGAGTTTTGGGGAAGTGATCACCAAATTGGGAAGGACCATTCCAAGTACTACAGTTGTTCACCAATAATGCATATGATATCTAAGAGTTAGGATTCGATCAAAGAATCTTGAAAGTAAACGGTAAATATTTGAAAAAGTATAAACATATGCTTCAAGAAATTCATATTACTGCAAAATAGAGTGTACCAAAATACCATTGGCCAAAATGGACAAGTTCAAAATGGAAACTAAAATTTCCCAACGGGGTTACAAATGCAAAAAAGAAATCCCATTTGAAACATGGATAAAATGAAATTACAAGGGAAACCGAGATTTGAGGTTTTCCAAGTGGATCCTCTTGTAGGTAATCTTTTGGTTGAGACGAACCCTTTTAGCTGTTAGGTAGTGAATCTTTCTTCTGAGCTGAAGGGCTTTCTCCCCATGAGTGATTCCCTTAAAAGTAGATTGTTGAACTGCATCGTATGAAGGATTAGCAGATGAATTCAGTAAGGCCTTCTGACGCTCGAGGTCGACAACCTTCTGACTGAGAGTTGTGATTTGGGTTTGATAACCCATGATTTCCTGGTCCAAAGTAGAGTGATACTCCTGACAGTCTTTTCTCTTAGCCTCGAGGTCATTAGCCTTTTGCACACAAATTTCACCCAAATCCCACTCACCTCTCATCTTATTTGTTTTGGTTTTAAGTTGGAAGTCGGTGTGCCATCGAAATGAGATATCTTTTGCAAGTTGGTTGAAGAAAGCCTTAAAATCTATTAAGTACTGAGCCAAGGAATCAGGAAGAGGATATTGGGAAATGGTGTCAAGAAGTTTATAAATCGTCGCTGCCATAAAAGCATCCTCCTCAACGACAGCTAAAAATTCACTTTCAAACAGATAAGACCTTAGTTCGTGAATCGCGTCGAGTACTTCAGAGTCTAGTTCAACAATAGGTAAGGATGTCGAACCAAGGTTTGGTGAAGCAATTGGGGTATTTCGAAGAATGTGAATCTTCCTAACTGCTTCCATGGGATCTTGTTTCTTCAAAACTTCGATTTCATTTTGGGTGCCGGAGTCAAGGAGTGAAGCATTATTCAAAACATGACAGGTAGTCTTGGAAAAATCTAGATGACTGGACCTGAAAGTATTGCCACCAACAGAAGCAACCCTGGTTGGAGTCAGTTTGACATCGCCTGTGCAAGGAATCCCCTAGGAAGAAGTTCAAAGTTAGTACCAAGAACAAAATTAGAGGCAAAAGACAAAAAAGGAAAAGGAATACCTCTGAGTTTGGAAACATAACATGGTGCTTTTATGAAACCGAATTTTGGTTTTGTAATCTGTCAGGAGGAAGCATGGGTCAATTCGACTGGAAAAGGGCGCTCCTGATTATGAGAAATTAATGGTGCATGAGGTTGTTGAGTCTCTAGGGAATTAAAGGCTCCGATGAGCCTTTGAAGGAATTTTGGTATGGAGAAGTATTTTACTTGGCATTAGGACCATCATTGGTCGAAAAAATTTAAAGTACTGAAGGAGTGTTCAAAGTCAAACACCGGAAGTTTAAGAGTTTGAGTTTCCCGATGAAATTTGAGGTAAACCTTATGGTCCACGGTATAACGGTAGAACAAGGACGAAGGCAAAATTTGGATAAGTCCCAACTATCGAGATACCAAGTTGGGTTGGTATCCCATGAAATCATAGCTTGTTGAGCCGATATTGATTCGACAAGAAAGAATTATGGGTGTTAGAAAGGCCCTCCAAATGGCATTTATACGAGCGACATTTGGAGAGGTATTTGGAAAATATTCTCAAAACCAGTCTGGACCAAATCGTTGTTCCACAAAAGGGGCCATGGATGAGATAAATGTCTTCATTTCGACAAACATATTGATATACTTCATGAACACAAATCGATCAAGTTTATGGAAAGGAGTGGTCAAGGATAGCCTTAGACCTTCAATGGCTCTAACTTTGTTAAGATGCAAAAAAATTCGGAAATAGGATAACCCAGTTGAAATTTGAATGTGGCATTTAGCCAGTGTTGCAGAATCCAAAATTGTCCTAAAAGAGTGAAGCCACTATCATGATCAGGGAGTGCATTCAGTTGCATGGAAGCATCGCCTAGAGTTTGGTAAAGATTCACCAGCAAGAGCTTACCCATCAAGATATTTTGTCCCTCATGGAGTTGAATCGCCAAAGGTATGAAATCCTGAGTTATGGTAAAGGATCTTGTGTAAAACAAGAAATGGGAAAGCGATAGGATGAGAAAGGATATATGTTTAGTGTCCGAGACTTTGTTCGCACCCACAAGATGATGATAAAAAATGTAGCTGGTGAAATCAGATTGGTCGAAGAAAATTTTGTGTTTCGTCGACACATATGGTTTGAAAGTCATACCCAACGAGGAAAGTCCAGTGATGGCTGTTATGTCAAACATGGTAGGTGTCAACATCCCACAAGGAAGTTGAAAAGTGTTGGTCAAACCTTCCCAAAATAATAGTGAGGAGAGAATAAAGTTGGGATCAATTGTATGGGCGCTCTGAAATTTGAATTGCGTTGAAGATGCCAAGTTTTGCACATTGAGGTTTCCGCTGTTCTTGAACTCTATCAAGCCAAGCAAGGTATACTGTATTACTCAGTTTGGGTATGGAGGAAAATATTGCGATATCAGAAACCATAAACCTAACATCAATGGGTTTTTTATGGTTGAAAGTAGAAGGAATAGTAGGATTAACAGTTTTAGGATGCGTCTCTTGAGCTGGATAAGGCCCATAGAATGCGAAGAATTTTTTCGCAACAACAAAAGGAATCATCATTTGTTGTTGCCATGCCTGGATCTTGGATTCCACCTTAGAAGGAGGATCTAGGATGTAGTTAAAGCTTTGTTTCACAGAAATAGCGAAAGCTATGGGGTTATTACCAGTGAAAGGAATATCAGTTGCAGTGGCCATTACGAAAACGAAGGAAGTTTCCTTAGGACTTTCAAGAATTGAAAAGTTGGGAAAATGAAGTAGAAGAAGAGAAGAAAGAGACTAAGAGTTCTTAGAAGTCTATTTAAAGAGGAGTTAGAATCATTAGGAGCAAAACAAATGTCACTCGAATAATGTGAGCATGCCAAAAGAAGTAGAAAAGTTAGTGGGGTTTGTTAAAAACCCACACCCTAAATACTAGGAGTAATCATGAGAAGTGAATGAAGTGACATGGGAAACTGTTTGCAGAGAAAGTAGTCATGATTATGCATGACATCATCCCATAAAAGTGTGCAGTCGAAAACATAGAAGAGAAAATGCCAAAGTTCTCCCATCGACAAAGCTCTGTTGAACATGGCATTTCGGGGGGTAATTTGTTGACAAGAAATTTTAGATTGGGGTAATAAGCCTTAAGTTGTGGGGTTTGTTTGGCTGAAGAGGGATAAGTTTGTGGAGAATGACATAACGTATCGATCAATTCAAAAGATATCGACTAAAATGAGCTAGTCAACGAGAGGCATAGGATGCATATGCGGTCATCGACATGAGTAGGTGTCGACAAGCAGGGATTTATGGCGGGAAAGGTTATCAACATGCAAGCCAGCGAGAACGTGGGAACATTTAAAAACCGTTTTCCACGAAGCCCAACATGGGCTAGTAACCGTCGATGGTTACGTATTTAGGATTTCTATTTAAGCAAATGTTTTTATTTGTGTTAGAGGGTCGCATTTATTCACATTTAAGAGAAATACACTCAAAGTATCCACATATAAGAGAGAAACGAGTTCAAACTTAACAATGTATGAATGCTTCTACATATAAGTTCATAGAAATTTCTAAATTTTTACTTTAAATTACAAGTCTTGTCTTTAATTTCTATACTTTGCAATTGTCTGTATCTTTTTCCCTTTTATCTTTTATAAACCAGTTTCAAACCAAAAACACTCAAAACACTAAGTCTAGGATTATTGTAGTTGATCCTGCAAGTAACCTTTAATAAGAGGCTAGCCATTGTTTCACAGAGAAACACGCTCCGCTATTAATTTTTTCTAATCCGAGTGAGTCTTTTGTGGTGTATTACGATGCGTCTAAGATGGGTCTTGGTGGTGTGCTAATGCAGAATGGACAATTTGTTGCTTATGCTTCGAGACAACTCAAATTTCCTGAAAGCAATTATCCTACGCATGACTTAGAGTTAGCAGTGGTGGTTCTTGTATTGAAGATTTAGAGACATTATCTTTTTTTTTCTAAATTTGAAGTGTTTAGTGATCACAAAAGTTTGTAGTATTTGTTTGACCAAAAAGAATTAAATATGAGACAGAGAAGGTGGCTTGAATTGTTAAAAGACTGTGACTTTGATTTGAGTTACCATCCTGGTAAAAAATTGTAGTTGTTTATGCATTGAGTAGGAATTCATTTCATATGTCAATGCTTATGGTTCGAGAGTTAGAGATGATCGAACAGTTTAGATATATGAGCTTAGTTTGTATAGAAACTCCTGATAGTCTGAAGTTAGGAATGTTGAAGTTGACTAGTGGTATAATGGAAGAAATCAGTTAGGGTCAGATGTTTGATTTGAGGTTAGTCGACCAATTGACTTTGATTAACCAATGTAAAGGAGATAAGTTCAGAATATATGAGAATTGTGTGATGAGGTTTGGCGATAGTGTTTGCATTCTAGATGTCCCCGAACTTAAGAAGAGTATTCTCGAGGAAGGACATAGAAGCGAGTTGAGTATTCATACTGGTGCTACAAAGATGTATCAAGACTTGAAGAAATTGTTTTGGTTGCCTGGTATGAAAAAGGAAGTTTCCAAATTTGTTTATGCTTACTTGACTTGTCAGAAGTCAAAGATTGAGCATCAGGAGCTGATGAGTCTTATGCAACTGCTGAGTATTCCGGAATGGAAGTGGGATGGTGTTTCCATGGATTTTGTGTCATGTTTTCCGAGGAACGCTAAAGGTAATGATTATATTTGGGTGATTATGGATAGTTTACTAAGTCGACTTATTTCTTGTCGATGACAATCGAGCATTCGATGGAAAAACTAGATAAAATGTATATTGAGGAAATTATGAGATTGCATGGGATACGTTTGAGTATCGTATCAGATAGAGATGCGAGGTTTACGTTAAAATTCTATACATGTTTACATAATTCTTTTAGAACTAAGTTGAAGTTGAGTTCTACATATCATCCGCAAATGGATGGTCAAACAGAGAAGACTATCCAGTCTGTGGAGGATTTGTTGAGGGATTGTATGTTTGAACAAGGACATGCTTAGGACAACAATTTGCTGTTATAATGTCACCATATGAAGCATTGTATGGTAGGAGGTGTAGGACTCCATTATGTTAGTACGATTCGGGAGAAAGTGTCGTACTCGAACCTGAGGTTGTGCAAGAGACAATGGCAAAGATAAAGATGATCCAAGAGAAGATGAAAGCTTCTCAGAGTTGTCAGAAGATTTACCATGATAAGAGGAGGAAGAATATAGAATTTCAAAAAGATGATCATGTATTTTTGAGGGTTACTCCGGTGGCTGGTGTTGGTAGAGCTTTAAAGTCAAGAAAGCTTATGTTGCGTTTGTTGGCCCATATCAGATATCATAGAAGATAGGTGAAGTGGCTTATCGAGTTGCCTTGCCTCTATCACTCGCGAATACATGATTTATTTCATGTGTCTCAATCGAGAAAGTATATTTTGGATCCTTCACATGTGATATAAATGGATGTTGTACAGGTGAGAAATAACCTGACTGTTAAAGCATTACCATTGCGAATAGAATATCGGGAAGTTAAGCAGTTGTGAGGCAAGGAAATCTCCTTAGTGAAGGTATTGTGGAGTGGACCAGCTGGTGAAAGTTGTACTTGGGAACGCGAGGATCAAATGAAAGAGTCTTATCTGATGTTGTTTCCATCAGGTAATTATCGAGGGCAAAAATTCTTGTAAGTGGGGGAGAGTTGTAACGCCCCGAATTTTAGATTAATTATTTATTTAGTTAGTTTAGCGTGAATATATGAGTAATTATATATATATATATATATATATATATATATATATATATATATATATATATATATATATATATATATATATATATATATATATATATATATATATATATATATATATATATATATATATATATATATATATATATATATATATATATATATATATATATATATATATATATATGATGTTTTGGTATTTTTAAGTGAGTCCTTGTGATGATTTATGATGTTTTGATGAATATGAGGTATACTATGATGTTGGGACAAATATGATGGTTAATACGATGTTTTGTGTGGTATGTGATGGGGTAGTGGTGATGTAATATGGTGGGATAACTGACTTGGTTATTTTTCATTTGATCGCAATGTTGCGGATAACAAGAGTCACCTCCGACTTTTCTTTTATCCAATAAGGAAAGGGTGAATATATGAGTCATTATGAAGTATTTGATATATATATATATATATATATATATATATATATATATATATATATATATATATATATATATATATATATATATATATATATATATATATATATATATATATATATATATATATATATATATATATATATATATATATATATAATATTTTGGTGTTTTTAAGTGAGTCCTTGTGATGATTTGTGATGTTTTGATGAATATGAGGTATACTATGATGTTGAGACGAATATGATGGTTAATATGATGTTTTGTGTGGTATGTGATGGGGTAGTGGTGATGTAATACAGTGGGAGAACTGACTTGGTTGTTTTGCGTTTTATCGCAATATTGTGGATAGAAAGAGTCGCCACCGACTTTTCTTTTATCCAATAAGGAAAGGGTGAAAAGAACAGGAAAGACCTTTGAGATGTTTTCTTGAGTTCGGGGGGTAGATTATGAAAATGGAAGGTGCTAGCACCCTTTTCAGTCCTAGTTATCTATGGGCTCTTAGTTGCTTGCTAGATCACTTTTGAAATTTCTTTGTTTGAAATGTGTTTGTGGTGTTTTTTGAAAGTATTTTTTAAAAGTGCCTTCGTTTCGGAAAACTTTGTAATGATTCTCGTCTCTATAAGAATGCATACAAAATGTTGGACTTTTTGAAAATATTTCATGTTTTTTGAAAGTGTTTAGTGTGTTTGAAAAGATGTTTGTTTTAAAGATGGATTGTGAGAAAGAAACTAAGAACGTTCTACCTACTCAAAATCTTTTGTTCATTTCTTCCTTCCTTTGATATTGCTATTTTACCATTGATAGGTAAGAAGCCTTATCTTTGGATGTGAAGGGACGGGCGTGGGTCATCGTATAGTCATGAATAACAATGTTGTGAGATATCTTAGCATTTCTCTTGAGGGACTAAGATCATTTGTAAAGCAACATTCGAAGCGTCATCGAGGGACTATGATCTTGTATTTTTTTATTGTTTTTACTAAGACGTCTCACATGCATATTATGACTATTTTCTCAAGGAAAAAAGTGGAGTTAACCCTAGAGGTGTAAGTGTGCAAGTGTTTGTATTTCATGCTTGATTTATCTTGAATTAGGGTTTTCTAATCATTGATTTTATCTTTCCATACAAACCCCAAAGTTACTAGCATTTATATGAAAACGATAAATTGTGGAAAATAAATTTACTATGCTATTACATCATTTGAGGATGGTGTGATCGGTGGATCTGGAACTGACTGTTTAACGCTGGTTCGCGAAATGTCGCGGAAGCAAGAGTCGCCACCGTCTTTTATTTTCTCCAAATGGAAAGGACAAAAGCACAGAAAAATTCCTTATAGAGATTGCTCTCGGTTCGGGAGGTAGATTATAGAAAGGGAAGGTGTTAGCACCCTTTCTATCCATGGTTATCCATGGGCTCTTAGATACTTGCTCATTTGTGTTTTCAAAATGGTTTGTTTGCTTTTCAACTGTGGGTTTTAAAAAAAGTTTCTTTGAAAATTTCAGTTCGACTCTTGTATCGGTCCTCAAGAGTGTTTGGCGTGAAAAGTTTCTTTGAAAAGGTGTCGGTGTGAAAAGTTTTTTTGATTTGTTTTGAAATTAGAGCAAGTATCTAGAGTCGTCTACCTACCCTAAGGAATTCTTCTGTGTAAATGTCCTTTAAAGTAGTGCCATCCCACCATTGAGAGGTAGGTAGCACCACCGTTGGAGGTGTTCGGGTCAATTCGAGGTTCGGGACATGGTGATCACCGGAGCAATAGGAAGACACCTTAGAAGCTACTCTCATGCCAGGTTCCCAGATCATGAGGACTTACTAAAACATCCTCTACTCGACGATCACCTTTCGAGGGGCAAGGCAACAGTGAGGCGTACCCTAGGGGTGGTGTGTGATTTGTGTGTCATGTTCATTTGCATTTATCTTGTTCATGTAATTGGTGGTCTACGCGTTGCTTTTACTTTGACATTCATCCTTGCATGCAAATTTATTAACAGCTAAAAAGATGCGGAAAATTAAAAGTTCTACGCTATTACAAAGGCGCAGGTTCACATCGCCAAATTAAATCCAGGATCCGATTTAAAAATAGAATAAAGTGCGGGAAATATAAATGTCTGATTTACATGGCTTCGGGAGAATTACATGAATATTATAAGAAAAGAAATAAATGCGCGAAACGAACTAATAATCGAAAGCGAGGGCGTTGGACCCTTTTTAATGAAATTAAATTATGATTAACAAATTAATTAAATAAAAATAAAAGAGATTTTTTTGGAGTTTTTTTGTATTTAAAGATTTTAATGAGAATTAATGGAATTTAAAACCTAATTCTAACTATTTTTAATTTATTAAAAGAAAATATTAAAATTGAACCTAAAATTAAACCTAATTATTTGCATGGCAATTTTTTATTTACAAAAATAAATAATTAATAATTAAATATGGTAAAAGAAAAGAAAAATATGAAAGTTATTAAAACCCTAATTCTACAATTTTTAAGTTTATAAAAAAATATTAAGATTTAAACCTAAAATAAAGACTAAATTAATTAATAAGATTTTTTTTTTGCAAAAAATATTAAATCGAATATATATTTTTTTTTTTGTCTTTTCTGATTTTTTTGTTATTTTTTATATTAAAGAAAAAATATTAATTTAAAGATTTAAGAAGAAATAATTAAATTAAACAAATAATAAAAAAAAGGATAGAAAAAGAAAATAAGCACAAACCCTAGGGGGGTGTTGACCCCAAGTGGGAGGTATCATCCAGCATTTTTGGCCCAAGAAGTTTGGCCTTGTTTGACTTTATTGGCTTGCATATGACACGTCTGACTCATGCCCATGGTGGTCTCCAAATCAAGGCCCTTGGATTGCCCTAAGTGGCCATGTGGCAAGCTGGGATATTGAGTGTATAGTGAACCCCTGGAGTACGCGCTGCATAGGAAGATGGAATGGAAAATAATATGAGAAAGGGAGGGGGACCTGGGATTCGAACCCAGGTCCCAAGGCTTACCCATCCTTGTGCCTTGCCACTGAGCCATTCACGCGCTTTGGTTATAGTATAGAAAACAAATAATATAATGCAAAACAAGGGTTAGTGGATAATTTTCGCGCGAAATTCAAACGCACCACTCGTTGGCCTACAGATCATCATCTTCTCCAATTATTTGTTGTACCTGAAACAAAAAAACAAACTGAATAGCGGGGGTTTTAAACCCCCACTAAATAGCAAGCACAAAAATAGCGATTAAGTCGTCTTTGATCAGAAATTAGGCGCGAAGGGTGGTTGGATTCATGTGAAGCTTCTCGTTCTAATGGTACAAGTCTTGTGTCTCAATTTTTCTTTAAACGTAAAGCCCCAATTTTGCAGTTTGGAAACCCTAGCGAGCTTCAATGGTGATTTCGCGTATGATGCACAAAAACTCAATCAAACTACATGGTTAGCTTCAGAATGAGTCAAATAACACAAACCAAACATGAAAAATTAAGAATAATGCATGAATCATGATACATGAATATGAAAAAAAATCATGAACAGGACACGGTCGTTCTACCAATTCCTTGCGTTAGAACCACTAGTTTTGATTCAGAAACGTTCCTTGATGCTTCAGGAATGTAATGGAGTCAATGTTTTGCCCTTTAAACTCCTTGGAATCGTGTTTTCAGTTTTGGAATTTTCTTGAAAAAATGCAAAGTTGTTTATGGCTTTTGGGCGCAGCTTTCAGGTCCTTGTGCATTAGGTTTGCATCAGTATATGTATGGAAACTGATTAGGGTTAAAATTTTGATCCAAAACCCTTTGCATTGATGTATAAGATATTTGATTTTCATGGCATATCTTCCAAATCTTTTCATGTGCTTTTGGTGTCAATTATGATCAAATCACCTTGATTCTTTCCATATTAGATAGGGCACGAAATCTTGAAGGTAATCCATGCATAAAAAGATTTGAAAAGCTTGTTTTAGTATTTTTCACATATTTTATTTTATTAAATGAATTAATAGCAATTAAAAATTCAAATAAATAAATAAAAATGATGAATAAATCCCCTTTGGGCCAAATGGTCGTGCATGTGCTTTGGATGATGATTCTTGGAAGAAAATGTGGCCCATTAGCAATTTTAAGGCATTTGAAGTAAAGTTGACTTTTCAAAATACCCAAAAATTTCCCAACTTCCACAAGACATATCTTGCTCAATTGTTAAGCTTTGATCATGTTCTTGGACATTTTGGAAAGGTCTTGAAGTCCTTTAACCAATGCCTTTGGTCCCATGTCATTTTTATTTACCAATCTCAAGTTATGGTCTCTGACCTAAAGTCCCTTTTTGTTGACTTTTGAAAATGACCTATAATGTTGAAATTGATAACTTTTTGTGAGAGCATTTCTTGGACTTGAAGTGTGAAGATGAGTTTTAGGAAATGTCATTCTCTTCAAAATGAGCTTTGGATGGAATTTTTCTGATAAACCATGTGGAAGTTATGCTTGGGTCAAGTTACAATTGACTTTTTCAACTGTCCAAATATGGTAACTTTTGCATCCTGAGACTTTTTGAGCCATGCCTTGAAAATCATGATCAAGGATTGATCAAATGGTGATTGTGGCTTCAAAATGAGATGTTGACCAAAAATTTGAACTTTTGACTGTCAAATGACCATTTTGCCCCTACAGTTGACTGTTGAGCAATTAGGGTTTTTGACTGTGCAATTTTGTGTTGTAAGTCTTGAAACTTGGCATGAGGATGCTTGACCATGTTTATAGGCATGTGGGACTTGATTGGACTCTTGGAAACTTCATTTTCTTTGTCAGAACCAAAACCCTAATTTTTGACTGTTAGGAGGCCCTTGAACTGTGCAACCCTTGGGGAATTTTGAAGCATGCTCTTTGCAAATTTTGAAGAATATGGGAGGGAAAATTTTGGGGTACAACAGTTTCCCCTGTTCAATCTTCTTAGACCTGAGGATGCAGATTGGCTGACGTGCCTTTCGTAATCCAAAGGTGGAAGATGATTGAACACTAGAGTGCCCAGAAATTTGCGCTCACATAGTAGCAATGTGATGGTGGAATGGGCTGATGGGCTTATAGATGCCATCTGGATGTCGATCGCGTAAGAGATTCCTTAGCGAGAGCTTGCGTACCTGAAAAAGAAAGATGATTACCTGGCCTGTTTACAGGAGCTGGTCTTCAAACTCTTATGTAGAGGGGTCCTGACTGGTTACAGGAATGGAATCTGGAGCTTCAAAAGGTTATGAATGAACCAGGGATGGTTACTACCTCAACGGGACGGTGAGAGAACCTTGAACGATTACTACCTCAACAGGAACGCTGAGAGAATCTTGGGGCGATTGCTACCTCAACAAGGACGCTGAGAGAATCTTGGGCGACTTCAACCTCAATAGTAACGCTGCGGGAATCTTGGATGATTACTACCTCAACAGGAACGCTGAGAGAACCTTGGATGATTACTACCTCAACAGGAACGCTGAGAGAATCCTGGGCGATTACTACCTCAACAGTAACGTTGAGAGAATCTGGGATGATTACTACCTCAACAGGAACGCTGAGAGAATCATAGGCGACTTCAACCTCAACAGTAACGCTGAGAGAATCTGGGATGATTACTACCTCAACAGGAACGCTGAGAGAATCATAGGCGACTTCAACCTCAACAGTAACGCTGAGATAATCTGGGATGACTACTACCTCAACAGAAACGCTGAGAGAATCATAGGCGACTTCAACCTCAACAGTAACGCTGAGAGAATCTTGGGTGTCTTCAACTGGATAAGAAACAGGGAGATCTTAGGGTCGATCTGACTGAACCAGAGAAGGCCTTTGACTGGATAAGAAACAGGAAAATCTTAAGGTCGATTTAACTGAACCGGTCTAGGTCTTGGAATCTTCAACTGGATAAGAAACAGGGAGATCTTAGGGTCGATCTGACTGAACCAGAGAAGGCCTTTGACTGGATAAGAAACAGAAAAATCTTAGGAGCGATTTAACTGAACCGGTCAAGGTCTTGAAATCTTCAACTGGATAAGAATCAGGGAGATCTTAGGGTCGATCTGACTGAACGAGAGAAGGCCTTTGACTGGATAAGAAACAGAAAAATCTTAGGAGCGATTTAACTGAACCGGTCAAGGTCTTGAAATCTTCAACTGGATAAGAATCAGGGAGATCTTAGGGTCGATCTGACTGAACCAGAGAAGGCCTTTGACTGGATAAGAATCAGGAAAATCTTAGGGTCAATTTAACTGAACCGATCTAGGTCTTGAAATCTTCAACTGGATAAGAATCAGGGAGATCTTAGGGTCGATCTGACTGAACCAGAGAAGGCCTTTGACTGGATAAGAATCAGGAAAATCTTAGGGTCGATTTAACTGAACCGGTCTAGGTCTTGGAATCTTCAACTGGATAAGAATCAGGGAGATCTTAGGGTCGATCTGACTGAACCAGAGAAGGCCTTTGATTGGATAAGAAACAGGAAAATCTTAGGGTCGATTTAACTGAACCAGACTAAAGTCTTGAAATATAGTTGAGAACTTAACTGGATCTTTCCTGAAAGGTAAAGGTCGGTCATATGCAATGCATGATATGGATCAAGCAATGATGTTCTCAACATAAATGAGATTTGTAAGATATGATGCGTATATGCATGCTATAATGTATGCAGATGTGATGTTTATGAATGTATCTTTTCGTCTTAGGAAAATAAATCCTTGACGGGTGCCGGGAAGTCACTCCTGGGCTGATGTTGAAGAATAGATCTTTGCTTCCGCTAGGGATGATAGTTGCAAGAATACCAGTAGGAGAAGATAACTCCGTTGGGGAATAAACTTGGCGAATGGATTATTCTGCGGGGAGAAAAGTACTCTAGTGATCTTGCTGGGAAACAATACTCTGTGGGGAGGGAGGTACTTTGCTGAAATGTTGATGGTAACTTCGTTGGGGATACCGTTATTATGTTGGAAGTGTTAATAGACTTCGCTGGGGATAAGAAGACTTCACCGAGAACGATCTTTCCGTGGCTTTTGGCTGAGGATAACCCAGTTATATCCTGGTAAGGAAAAACTCTTTGAATAAAGCCGGGAGACGCGTTCGTGCTCTGTGAGGATAAGCTTCCAGAATCTACTGGGGATAAGCTTTCTGCTTGGGGTGATGGATTCCAACTTTTCCTGGGGAAACTGGATTGGACTCTCCTGGGGAAGTCTTGAGCTGTATCGGGGAAGTGACTCCACTAAATGTTTGATATACCGCCGGGGAACAATCTTTAGACCAAGATTGTCGGGGATGCTTGTTAAGAATGCATATATACTGCTAGGGAATGTTGAGATCTGCGGGAGGATACCCAACTTCCTTAAGTCTGACTGTATAGCTTTTCTTGGGGAAAGTGCACCGACTTGCTGGCTCACTCTCTGAGGAATTAAGATGTACTGGTTATGTTCTTCAGCTGAACCTACCTTGGTACCTTGGTGAGAGGAACAATTAGATCGCTTTTAGACAACTCTTTATTGCCCCTGTTTCTAATGTTACCTGTAATTAATCCTTTCTTTCGTATGCAAATATTCATGAGTTAGCAAATTATTGTCAATGCATATATCACAAATTGAACCTTGGACGTTCTTCGCAAAACAAAACATAAAAGGGAAAAACAAATGGTAATTTTAACTAAAAAGTGATTTTTGTATTGATTTTGAATTTGCCTGTAAATAGGCGTTTATGTACAAGAGGCTGACGTCCTAGCAAGAGAACGCCGCCGAACAAAAGAGTTTATACAAATTTGTACAAGAGAAAATAAAACAACTGTGTAAAATGAATGATCCCACTAGGTTTCAATTCTACTATTTCCTTTATATCTCCGAGCGTCTCATCACTTGATGACCTTAGTTGAGGATGAAGCTGACTGATCGATGCCGTCTGAACTTGATGTAGATACTAGATTCTGGATGCAGAGTGATCCAATGAGACATAGTATTACGCTTTATCCCTAAATTTTGCCTGGACCGCCCTTTCGGGTTTTCAGTCCACCGGGATACCCATTTTTTCCCAAGCCGCCTTTTCAGGTTTTCGACTTGCCGGGTGTACAGATTTTTTTACATTTCATCCCTTCATTTTGCCCGAACCCTTTTGGTTCGCCGAGAAGCCCTAATTTTTGCCTAGGTATGTCAACCTAGCGGGTCTTTTTCATGCGTAGTATCTTTTTACTATGTCTGCATTGGCGGGGTGAGGAAGGTCGTCACCATCCATGGTGGTTAGAATCATGGCTCCTCCTGAGAACACATGCTTAACTACAAATGGCCCTTCGTACGTAGGGGTCCATTTTCCCCTTGGATCACTCTGAGGAAGGATGATTCGCTTGATTACCAGATCCCCAACTTGATATTCCTGTGGTCTGACCTTTTTGTTAAATGCCCTGATCATCCGTTTCTGATACGTCTGACCATGACAGATAGTAGCAAGTCTCTTTTCATCAATAAGGTTTAATTGATCAAGTCGTGTCTGGATCCAATCATCTTCGTTCAGATTTGCATCCTTCATTATCCGGAGAGAGGGTATTTGCACTTCGATTGGTAAGACTGCTTCCATACCGTAGACCAAGGAGAAAGGAGTTGCCCCGGTTGACGTCCTGGCTGAGGTACGGTACCCATGTAGAGCGAACGGTAACATCTCGTGCCAATCTTTATAAGTCATTGTCATCTTCTGCACGATTTTCTTAATGTTTTTATTTGCTGCTTCTACAGCCCCATTCATCTTCGGTCTGTAAGGAGAAGAGTTGTGGTGTTGTATCTTAAACTGCTCGCAGAGCTCAGTGATCATCTTGTTATTTAGATTGGTACCATTGTCTGTAATGATCCTTTCAGGGACCCCGTATCGACAGATCAGGTTGTGCCGAATGAACCGTGACACAACAGTGTTGGTTACCGTAGCGTAGGATGCTGCCTCGACCCACTTCGTGAAGTAATCAATCGCTACCAGGATGAAGCGATGCCCGTTAGATGCCGTAGGTTTAATCTCACCGATCATATTTATGCCCCACATTGCAAACGGCCAAGGCGCAGTCAGGACATTTAGAGGAACTGGAGAAACATGCACCTTGTCTGCATATATCTGGCACTTATGGCATGTTCGAGAGTGTTGGTAGCAGTCGGCTTCCATTATGGACCAGAAATACCCTGCCCGAAGGATTTTCTTCGCCATAGTGTGTCCACTGGAGTGTGTACCAAAGGTCCCTTCATGTAGCTCTTCCATGATCCTTTCTGCTTCAGTCTTGTCCACACAACGCAGTAAGGTCGAATCATGGTTTCACTTGTACAGGATGCCGTTGCTAAGGAAGAACTTCGCTGCGAACCTTCTCAGAAACTTCTTATCATTGACAGATGTACCTTCAGGGTATTCCTGAGCTTCCAAATATCTCTTCACCTCATGGTACCAAGGCTTCTCAGTCACCAATTCAGTCTCGAGATCACAACAGTATGCCGGTTCGTCCAGTTTCCAGATGATGATCCGGGGAGCCTCATTATCCCATTTGACCTTGAACATGGAAGACATCGTAGCTAACGCGTCCGCCAGCTGATTCTCCTCCCTTGGGAAATGTTCAAAGGTTATCTTCGTGAAGTGGGGAATCAATGTCAACACACATTCTCTGTAAGGAATAAGATTCAGATGTTTCGTATCCCACTCTCCTTTGATCTGATTGATCACGAGAGCGGAATCTCCGAAGACACTCAAAAACTTGATCCTTAAGTCGATCGCAGCTTGGAGACCCATGATGCATGCCTCATACTCCGCCATGTTATTGGTACAGTTGAAACATAGTCGGGCAGTGAGTGGAGTATGAGTGCCTTTAGGGGATATGATTACAGCGCCGATACCGTTACCCAAAGCATTGGAGGCTCCGTCAAAGTGCATAGACCATCGGGATCCTTCCTCAGGTCCTTCATCCGGTCCAGGTACTTCACAATCAGTCACTATCATGATGCTCTCGTCTGGAAACTCGAAGTTCATTGACTGATAGTCATCTACTGCCTGATGTGCCAAGTGGTCTGCCAATACACTTCCTTTGATGGCTTACTGGGTTGTGTATTGAATGTCGTATTCTGTCAAGATCATTTGCCATCTTGCTATTCTCCCAGACAGAGCAGGCTTTTAAAATATGTACTTTATAGGATCCATCTTTGAGATCAACAAGGTGGTATGAGTCAGCATATACTGTCTCAGCCGGCGAGCAGCCCATACCAAAGCGCAACAAGTTTTCTCAAGCAGTGAGTATCGAGTCTCACAGTCGGTAAACTTTTTGCTAAGGTAATAAATGGCATGCTCTTTTCGGCCAGACTCGTCATGCTTCCCCAGTACACACCCCATTGAGTTGTCAAGTACTGTCAGGTATAATATCAGAGGTCTCCCTTCAACTGGTGGCATAAGGATGGGTGGTTCTTGGAGATACTCTTTGATTCTGTCAAAAGCAGCCTGACATTCATCATTCCAACGTACTCCCTGATCTTTCTTCAGCAGCTTGAAGATTGGTTCACAGGTGGCAGTCAGGTGTGAGATGAAGCGAGCGATGTAATTCAGGCGTCCTAAAAAGCCTCTGACTTCTTTCTCTGTCTTAGGAACTGGCATCTCTCGAATAGCTTTAACCTTGGCAGGGTCCACTTGAATACCCTTATCACTTACAACGAAACCTAGCAACTTTCCAGATCTTACCCCGAAGGTGCACTTGTTCGGGTTCAACCTCAGCTTGTACAACTTCAGTCGATCAAACAGTTTCTGCAGATGATCAAGGTGTTCTTCCTCAGTCTGGGACCTTGCGATCATGTCGTCAACATACACTTCTATCTCGTGATGAATCATGTCATGAAATAAAGCAACCATGGCACGTTGGTAGGTTGCCCCAGCATTTTTCAGTCCAAAAGGCATGACCTTGTAGCAGAAGGTGCCCCACTGAGTAACAAAGGTAGTTTTTTCCATGTCTTCAGGTGCCATCTTGATCTGATTGTAACCTGAAAAACCATCCATGAAAGAGAACACCTTGTGCTGAGCCGTATTGTCAACAAGGACATCAATGTGAGGTAGGGGGAAGTCATCTTTGGGGCTGGCCCTGTTTAGATCCCTGTAGTCGACACACATTCTGACCTTTCCATCTTTCTTTGGTATCGGCACCACATTAGCAACCCACTGAGGGTAAGAAGTCACTGCAAGGAAACCAGCATCAAACTGTTTCATAACCTCGGCTTTGATCTTCTCAGACATCTCTGGACGCATACGGCGGACCTTTTGCTTAACCGGAGGGCAGTCTTCCTTAGTAGGCAAGTGATGGACCACAATATCGGTATCCAACCCAGGCATGTCTTCGTAGGACCAGGCAAAGATCTCCATATAATCATGTAGCATCTGAGTCAACCGTTGCTTCACGCTGAGCTCTAGGTTGGCACCAATCTTTACCTCCTTTCTGTCTGCCTCAGTACCCAGATTTATTGTTTCCACTGGCTCTTCGTGTGGTTGAATTGCCCTCTCTTCCTGGAGTAACAGTCTTGCAAGCTCGCCAGGCACTTCGCAATCATCTTCACCTTCGTCTTCGGCTAAGTTGATCGGATTTTCGAAGTCATAACTGGCAGTAGCAGAGTCGTTACCAGTGAGATCCAGAGTGGATTGAAACCTGTATGAGTGAGTGTGTGTAAATACAGTTGTTTTGAAATATGTAAAGGAAGGAAAGACAGAAAAGGAGCATAAGATTTGAAATGCGAGAAAACGTCCAAGATCTTTATTCATGATATATGAAATGACAATTTATATGCCCTCACAAATGAAGCCACGGCGCCCCGGGTAAGACACCGGGCCATAGAGTTTTAATTGTTTATTACAAATAACAAAACAAAGAAGTTTATTACTGCGTAACAAAAGTAACAGGAGTATGATCCTTAGCGGTCCAATTGGTCAATCCACCATCATTCGTCGGGTAGATCCAGCTATTGAACTCCGACTCTTCCACTTCATCCTCGTTCCCAACAGCATTCACTCCTGGATTGGTAATGAGTACAGGAGGTCTTCTGGTCTTTGCCTTGCGCACAGCCTTCTGACCCTCTGCAGTAAAACCCAGTCCAAAC
This sequence comes from Vicia faba, assembly GCA_948472305.1. Taxonomy (NCBI): domain Eukaryota; kingdom Viridiplantae; phylum Streptophyta; class Magnoliopsida; order Fabales; family Fabaceae; genus Vicia; species Vicia faba. Next base: position 228,145,400 of record OX451736.1, on the reverse strand, counting down.
TTGTCAGTTTTCTGTGTAAAATCAGGGAGCCTTCCCCAGTTAGCACATTCACCTTTCTGGATCACAGCCCGGGCATCCTTTAGGGAAGCCATCTTCAAAGGAACATCCTCCTCAACCACTGTTTCCGCCGCTGCCAATGTTGGAGGTACCTCTTCGAAATGCTGAAAGGGGGTTTCAATAAACTCCCCATCCATCTCAATATACCTGAAGGAATTCAAATGGCTCACCATATACTCCTCATCTCCCTGCACAGTGACAATCTTCCCTCTGACGGGGTACTTGAGCTTCTGGTGCAAGGTAGAGGTTACTGTCCCAGCTTTGTGGATCCAAGGTCGACCCAGTAGACAAGAATACGATGGACGGATATCCATCACATAGAAAGTAGAGTCGAACACCTGAGAACCCACCCGGATAGGAATGTCTACCTCTCCATGGACCATCCTCTTAGAACCGTCAAAGGCTCTGACGATAATATTGCTAGGTTTCAGCTCCAGGCCTTCACAATCCAAACGGTCTAAGGCTTTCTTGGGTAGCACATTTAGGGAAGAGCCAGTGTCCACCAACACGTGCGCCAGAGTAGTGCCCCAGCATTCAATAGAGACGTGCAGGGCATCATTGTGGTCTCTTCCCTTAGCAGTAAGGTCAGCATCCGAGAAACCCAAACCATTGTCCGATGTCAGATTTGCTACGCAATCAGTAAACTGGACTGCAGATGTCTCCTGTGGCACATGCGCCGTCTTGAGAAATGAAATAAAGGCCTTAGCATGGGCCTCTGAGCACAGTAGTAAGGAGAGCATGGAGATTTTGGAAGGCGTATGCCCCAGCTGCTCGACAACATTAAAGTCACTCTTCTTGATTATTTTTAGAATTTCCTCCATCTCTTGTTGGGAGGCCTCAGCATTCATAGATTTTGGCGCCTCCATCCGTGCAGGCTCATCTTCAACCCCTTTGCCCCGAGCATTGGACGACTCGGCAGCAGGGGAAACAACTTGATCAGAACTGGGAACAGGTACATTTGTAGGTGTTATAGTGAGGGGTCTTCGAATGGCAGGTGGCGCAATGTCAGGCGAGAAGAGCCTGCCACTGCGGGTAACTTTTGCTGGACCAGTGATATTGCTGATGCTGGTGCCAGTGTTGAACTCTTGCTTGATTCCATTTACATACACGTCTGCCCCATAATGCCAGGGGACAGCCTTATCAGATTCGTAGGGGAGAGGCCCCGGAACAGTAATAACAACAGGTGCGACAATCATGATTTGAACAGGCTTCCTTGGGAGAGCCTTGATTGGATTATTAAAGATTGTAACAACAAAAACTTCTTCTATCGGAACAAACTGAACGACAGTCTTCTTGAACAGAATCTCTTTGTTGTCCATTAGGCTTTGGATGCCCAACTTCAGCAAAGGACAACCAGATAGGGAAACAGCACAGAAAAGGCAACCTTCACTACAACCCGGAAATAAACCGGCCAGCGGTAGCTTCCTCTTGACATTCATTAAGGGAGTAGCTACATCATTCACAGAAATAGTGTATACATCTTCATCAATGGCATTTACTCCATGCTGGGGCATAGGAGCAGTCACCACATTTGGCCTCTCAGGCGCTTCAAACTGTATCTCTTTTGCGTCAATAAGGTCTTGTACCTTATTCCTTAAGGCCCAACAGTCATCAGTGGAATGCCCCGGGCTATCGGAGTGATAAGCACAGCGGGCATTTGGATTGTATTTGGGGGAGGAAGTGTTCACAACTTTCGGGGCCTCCCTGACAGTCACTAAGTTGGTGGATAGTAACTGCGGCAAGATTTGCGATAAAGTCATACTCAAACGGGTAAACTCCCTTCTAGGTCTTTCATCCCTTGGAGGATTAACTTGCCGAGAAGCGGAAGCAGGCTTAGCAACCATCATCGCGTTGACAGACTGGCGGCGCTCAGGTTTCTCTTGTCTTCTAGACCCATATACAGCACTAGCTTCCTTCTTAAAGGGTTTCTTTTCAGAACTTGCAGATGCACCCTTCTGAATTTTACCAGACTTCATCCCAGCCTCTATTCTCTCCCCAGTCAGAATAAGATCAGTAAACCCTGCAGACGAGTTACCGATAAGATGGTTGAAAAATGGCCCAGATAGGGTCCCCAAGAACATGTCTACCAACTCCCGGTCAGTTAACGGAGGCTGCACCCTGCCAGCCAGATCCCTCCACTTCTGTGCGTACTCTTTGAAACCTTCGCTTAACCCTAGCGACATACCCTGGAGTTGGGTACGCGTAGGAGCAAGGTCGCCATTATATTCATAATGCTTATAAAAATCAGTAGCCAACTCCTCCCAGTTACGAACCTTGGTCCCATCCAGCTGATAGAACCATTCGAGATGAGTCCCTGAAAGACTCTCCTGGAAGAAGTGGATCCACAAGTTCTTGTCCACTGAGTACGGTTGAATCTTCCGCACATAGGATCTGAGATGTAGCTTGGGACAAGACGCCCCATCATACTTGGTAAAAGATGGTGCTTTGAACTTATGAGGAATGATCACACCCGTAGATAAGCCCAAGTCTCCGAAATCCAGCCCAGGCACTTGTTGGATCTCCATTGCATTCAGTCTGTCCTCCAGCTGCTTGTATCTGTCTTCAGCCAGAGGATACTGTTCCTCATCGAAATCAGTCTCGTTGTCAGAGACTACCGGACTAGGACCTTTTCCCTCTTGGGGGCTACTCTTGCCTATAGAAGAACCAGCCTCTTCATTCTGCAGAGTGTTGCCAAACCTTCGGCCCGAGTTGAAAAGAACAGTTCTCTTTTTCTTCTTCTTCTCCTTCTTCAGGAGCAGAGCCTTCAGCTCTTCTTGGCCCTGAGCCAAACCCATGATTAGTTCCTGAAATTGCGCATTCTGCGCCTGAAGAGCCTTGATAGACATCTCGGTTGATGATGAGTCAGGATTCATGATGCTGAAATAAACAGCGAAGAACAGTAAGCAACCTGAAAAGAAGAAAACCTGCTATGCACATGATGAATGGAATGCGTATGATTTATGTTTTCAAAAACAATCGGGAATCAACTTTGTAAACAAAAAGGAACACACTTCATTAGATTCAACTTTGAAACTTAAATTGTTCAACAGGTTGCCCTTAGGCGTTACATAAATGGGAAATACTGAAAAGGGAAATAAAACTGTAAAAGAACATCCAGAGCTCCTTATTGATCCCATGGTCTCCTCTTCTCAGTACGTATGTAAGCATTCAGAGCTCGCTCATTCTCCAACTGCTTTGTCAGCTTCTGGATCTTCAATTCCTGCTCGTTGAATTTTTCCCAGTAAGAATCCTTCTCTTCTCGCAGTTGCGACCAAGATCTCTTTAATGTCTCATAATCAGTAGGTATCTGAGGAGGAAGGACAGTTGGAGGAACACCATCTTTGTCAGGATACTCAAGAATGATGGGTCTGACAGCTTCGTATGGCATACCTAACTTCTGAGCATGAACGCGAACCCATTTGTAGTAAGCTTCCATAGGCAAAGAAGTCTTTGGCCCCAATTCTTGTGGGTCAGCTTTATGAACTTTGTCCCAAGCTTTGATGAACCTACGACGCAGCTCGTCACTATCCACCTGAAACTCAAAACTGATGTGAGGCACCAACATCTCATGAGGCCCTGCTCTCCTGGCCCTTCCAAACTGACGGAGCGCTAGACATTGATTGTAAGAGATCCCTCCTTGAGTACCAATCAAAGGAACATTAGGGTATTCCCCGCAACGATCAATGACAGCTATCTCATCCAAACCTCGACAAGTCCAAATGATGTCCTTATCGATGAGAGACATTAACCTATGAGCCCAACCTCTTCCTTCTTGGTTCTTCAGCACGAACTTAGGGAGGTGCGAAATAAACCACCTCACCAACAAAGGGATACAACACCATAGAGTTCCTCGTCTTCGGGTAGTACGAGCATAAAGTTGTTGCAGGATGTCACCCAAGAGAGTGGGTACAGGATTCTGAGACACAAAGATCCTTATGGCAGTGACATTGATGAAGTTGTCAGGATTAGGAAACAAGACTAACCCATAGATTAAGAGAGCCAAGATGTCTTCATATGCCCTAAAGTCCAGGTCATTCCAGAAGCTGTTAGCTTTACCAATCAGAAACTTGGCCAAGAAACCCTTAACTCCGCTTCTAGTTACCCAGTTGTCCATTACCTCTTGATGTGTCAAGGGAAGAGCTGCAGCAACCTCCTCAAGCCTGAGGGTCTTTTCCCAACCAGTAAAGGGAGTTTGATCCAAGATAGGGATACCAAGAAAATCAGAGAACTCTTCCAGGGTAGGGACCAGCTGGAAGTCTTGAAAGGTGAAGCACTTGTACAGAGGGTCATAGAACTGGGTCAGAACACTCATCAACTGTTGATCCCGCTTCGCAATGACTAAACTGAGAAGAGAACCATGCCTCTGAATGAAGGAAGTGGTATTTGGAATTCTGCTAACCAACTCTTCAAGCAACTCAGGTGAGTGAACAAAGTTGAACCGGATAGTATTCCTTCGCACAGGTATCATGGTGTCCTACAAAACAGAGCAAAGGTGAAACCCTCTTGTCTTTGAAATGGTCAGTCCTTATGCAGGATGCATGCAATGCTCATGATGTTATGATGTTATGATAAAGCACACCACAAATAGATACAAAGGCAAACATGGTAAGGCACACAAGTCACACAAGACAGACCCTTAAAGTTTAGGCCAGCATGAAGTCTGGGTATTACCCTCTTTCAGTTTGTTGGTTCATACCTGTCCTATAAAAGTAACTGGGTTCTTAGAGGATCCCAATATCATTGACTACCCTCAATCGATCATAACTCCAGCATCGCAATCTTTTCTTGCGGCCAGAACCATCACGACAGTTTAGCCTCAATGGGCGTAGCCTACTGCTACTGTTCTAATGGCCAAGTTGTGTCAATTAAGGTTCTAAGGTCTGTTGGTGCTTAATGACTCCTCAGAAGACCCATATTCTCCTCGTTGCAACACAAGGGATATCGGTACAGACCAAGGTGCCACACCAATGTAGCTATTGCTTCACCCGTGTCGGTCTACGCCGGACAGGTCCCTCACAGCTTATGCTACCTAAACAGGGTATCCCCAGATCCGGGTTAGGATCTATGTAACTCCCATGCAACCCACAATTTAAAGCAAGCAAAATCAATACAATTGAAAACACAGTGATCTTAGTCCTAAGGTACACCTCACTTTATAAGTATCCCCAGCAGAGTCGCCAGTTCTGTGATCGGTGGATCTGGAACTGACTGTTTAACGCTGGTTCGCGAAATGTCGCGGAAGCAAGAGTCGCCACCGTATTTTATTTTCTCCAAATGGAAAGGACAAAAGCACAGAAAAATTCCTTATAGAGATTGCTCTCGGTTCGGGAGGTAGATTATAGAAAGGGATGGTGTTAGCACCCTTTCTATCCATGGTTATCCATGGACTCTTAGATACTTGCTCATTTGTGTTTTCAAAATGGTTTGTTTGCTTTTCAACTGTGGGTTTTAAAAAAAGTTTCTTTGAAAATTTCAGTTCGACTCTTGTATCGGTCCTCAAGAGTGTTTGAAAAGTTGCTTTCGAAAGCTTTTTGAAAAGGTGTCGGTGTGAAAAGTTTTTTTGATTTGTTTTGAAATTAGAGCAAGTATCTAGAGTCATCTACCTACCCTAAGGAATTCGTCTGTGTAAATGTCCTTTAAAGTAGTGCCATCCCACCATTGAGAGGTAGGTAGCACCACCGTTGGAGGTGTTCGGGTCAATTCGAGGTTCGGTACATGGTGATCACCGGAGCAATAGGAAGACACCTTAGAAGCTACCCTCATGCCAGGTTCCCGGATCATGAGGACTTACTAAAACATCCTCTACTCGACGATCACCTTTCGAGGGGCAAGGCAACAGTGAGGCGTACCCTAGGGGTGGTGTGTGATTTGTGTGTCATGTTCATTTGCATTTATCTTGTTCATGTAATTGGTGGTCTACGCGTTGCTTTTACTTTGACATTCATCCTTGCATGCAAATTTATTAACAGTTAAAAAGATGCGGAAAATTAAAAGTTCTACGCTATTACAAAGGCGCGGGTCCACATCGCCAAATTAAATCCAGGACCCGATTTAAAAATAGAATAAAGTGCGGGAAATATAAATGTCTGATTTACATGGCTTCGGGAGAATTACATGAATATTATAAGAAAAGAAATAAATGCGCGAAACAAACTAATAATCGAAAGCGAGGGCGTTGGACCCTTTTTAATGAAATTAAATTATGATTAACAAATTAATTAAATAAAAATAAAAGAGATTTTTTTGGAGTTTTTTTTGTATTTAAAGATTTTAATGAGAATTAATGGAATTTAAAACCTAAATCTAACTATTTTTAATTTATTAAAAGAAAATATTAAAATTGAACCTAAAATTAAACCTAATTATTTGCATGGCAATTTTTTATTTACAAAAATAAATAATTAATAATTAAATATGGTAAAAGAAAATAAAAAGATGAAAGTTATTAAAACCCTAATTCTACAATTTTTAAGTTTATAAAAAAATATTAAGATTTAAACCTAAAATAAAGACTAAATATATTAATAAGATTTTTTTTTTGCAAAAAATATTAAATCGAATATATTTTATTTTTTTTTGTCTTTTCTGATTTTTTTGTTATTTTTTATATTAAAGAAAAAATATTAATTTAAAGATTTAAGAAGAAATAATTAAATTAAACAAATAATAAAAAAAAGGATAGAAAAAGAAAATAAGCACAAACCCTAGGGGGGTGTTGACCCCAAGTGGGAGGTATCATCCAGCATTTTTGGCCCAAGAAGCTTGGCCTTGTTTGACTTTATTGGCTTGCGTATGACACGTCTAACTCATGCCCATGGTGGTCTCCAAATCAAGGCCATTGGATTGCCCTCAGTGGCCATGTGGCAAGCTGGGATATTGAGTGTATAGTGAACCCCTGGAGTACGCGCTGCATAGGAAGATGGAATGGAAAATAATATGAGAGAGGGAGGGGGACCTGGGATTCGAACCCAGGTCCCAAGGCTTACCCATCCTTGTGCCTTGCCACTGAGCCATTCACGCGCTTTGGATATAGTATAGAAAACAAATAATATAATGCAAAACAAGGGTTAGTGGATAATTTTCGCGCGAAATTCAAACGCACCACTCGTTGGCCTACACATCATCATCTTCTCCAATTATTTGATGTACCTGAAACAAAAAAACAAACTGAATAGCGGGGGTTTTATACCCCCACTAAATAGCAAGCACAAAAATAGCGATTAAGCCGTCTTTGATCAGAAATTAGGCGCGATAGGGTGGTTGGATTCGTGTGAAGCTTCTCGTTCCAATGGTACAAGTCTTGTGTCTCAATTTTTCTTTAAACGTAAAGCCCCAATTTTGCAGTTTGGAAACCCTAGCGAGCTTCAATGGTGATTTCGCGTATGATGCACAAAAACTCAATCAAACTACATGGTTAGCTTCAGAATGAGTCAAATAACACAAACCAAACATGAAAAATTAAGAATAATGCATGAATCATGATACATGAATATGAAAAAAAATCATGAACAGGACACGGTCGTTCTACCAATTCCTTGCGTTAGAACCACTGGTTTTGATTCAGAAACGTTCCTTGATGCTTCAGGAATGTAATGGAGTCAATGTTTTGCCTTGAAACTCCTTGGAATCGTGTTTTCAGTTTTGGAATTTTCTTGAAAAAGTGCAAAGTTGTTTATGGCTTTTGGGCGCAGCTTTCAGGTCCTTGTGCATTAGGTTTGCATCAGTATATGTATGGAAACTGATTAGGGTTAAAATTTTGATCCAAAACCCTTTGCATTGATGTATAAGATATTTGATTTTCATGGCATATCTTCCAAATCTTTTCATGTGCTTTTGGTGTCAATTATGATCAAATCACCTTGATTCTTTCCATATTAGATAGGGCACGAAATCTTGAAGGTAATCCATGCATAAAAAGATTTGAAAAGCTTGTTTTAGTATTTTTCACATATTTTATTTTATTAAATGAATTAATAGCAATTAAAAATTCAAATAAATAAATAAATATGATGAATAAATCCCCTTTGGGACAAATGGTCGTGCATGTGCTTTGGATGATGATTCTTGGAAGAAAATGTGGCCCATTAGCAATTTTAAGGCATTTGAAGCAAAGTTGACTTTTCAAAATACCCAAAACTTTCCCAACTTCCACAAGGCATATCTTGCTCAATTTTTAAGCTTTGATCATGTTCTTGGACATTTTGGAAAGGTCTTGAAGTCCTATAATCAATGCCTTTGGTCCCATGTCATTTTGATTTACCAATCTCAAGTTATGGTCTTTGACTTAAAGTCCCTTTTTGTTGACTTTTGAAAATGACCTATAATGTTGAAATTGATAACTTTTTGTGAGAGCATTTCTTGGACTTGAAGTGTGAAGATGAGTTGTAGGAAATGTCATTCTCTTCAAAATGTGCTTTGGATGGAATTTTTCTGATAAACCATGTGGAAGTTATGCCTGGGTCAAGTTACAGTTGACTTTTTCAACTGTCCAAATATGGAAACTTTTGCATCCTGAGACTTTTTGAGCCATGCCTTGAAAATAATGATCAAGGATTGATCAAATGGTGTTTGTGGCTTCAAAATGAGATGTTGACCAAAAATTTGAACTTTTGACTGTCAAATGACCATTTTGCCCCTGCAGTTGACTGTTGAGCAATTAGGGTTTTTGACTGTGCAATTTTGTGTTGTAAGTCTTGAAACTTGGCATGAGGATGCTTGACCATGTTTATAGGCATGTGGGACTTGATTGGACTCTTGGAAACTTCATTTTCTTTGTCAGAACCAAAACCCTAATTTTTGACTATTAGGAGGCCCTTGAACTGTGCAACCCTTGGGGAATTTTGAAGCATGCTCTTTACAAATTTTGAAGAATATGGGAGGGAAAATTTTGGGGTACAACAGATGGGGTGTACAAATTTACAAATGGGGATTGCAAGAAATTAAACCCAAATTATCTATTACAACCATATTGAATTTGTATAAGAATTAAAATGTAAATGATGTACAAGGCATGAATGAAAAGAAAATGAATTTGTTTTGGATTTTTGTTAGGGGAAATTGTTTTGACCTAATTAACCTAAAGGGATGTGATTAATAAAAAATAGGAAAATTAATCCTAAGTTAAAAGGAAAACAACTTAATCAAGAAATCATTTTTTGGGTTTTTTTGTGGAAGGCTTTTGGTTAATTAAAATAAATATGAAAATAAAATATTTTTTGTGATATTCTTATATATTCATAAAATAGACATTGTAAATAAATAGTATGCAAAAAATTAACTCAAAAGGAGTTGTTTTATTTGGTTGGAAAAATGTTGAAGTTTGTTAAAAAAAGATGAAAACAAACAAGTGATAAAAAATTATTTTGGTCCTGCCAAGGTTTGAACCCAGGTTCTCCACACCTTCCATTCAAAACAGCCAACACTCAATATGTTATAAACCTGCATGTTAGTTTTGGAAAAAATGACAAAATAAATACAAAAGGTCTCGCTGGGGCTTGATGTTAGAACATAGTTTGATTCTACAACCCTTAATTAGAGTTTTGATGATAACAAACACAAAGAACAAATATGCACTCTAAATTTGTGTTATTTTGTATGCAGAAGTTCTGACCGAAACAACATCAGAAATTAAGCTACAGAAGCTTTCAAGTTGACGTAATCAGAATCAGCACTGAAGAATGATGATTAGAATCTGCGCTAAAATGAAGAATACTCTGATTCTGAACAGAAGTTTAATATACCATCAAATCCTCATATCTCTGAGTCATCAATGTTCTGAAGAAATTGCAGCATGCAAGATTCTAAGTTCTGAAGCGTTACTTTTCAATCAAGACAGCATCATATGCAACGACTTCATTCGGACAAGAATCTTCTCAATATGGAAACAACATTGAATGTCCATTAACACGCTTTATGTTGGACAAGATTCCCATGCCTATATAAACAAGCTTAGAGGACAAATCGTTTACGATTTTGAGGACTACTGCAACATACCTCTCAAACGCTGCAATCTTACATATTCATATATACGCTCAAAATTGTGTGAAATATCACAGTTGTGATACAGTTTTTGTAAGGAAAAACAACAGTACACAATATATTATTTCATTTTGATTAAGCTAGTTTTCCTTGAGATAAACCGGGTTGTGGTTGTACTCAAGAAGACTTTGGCAGTTGTCAAAGTTATGTTTTAATCAATTTTGATTAGTGAATTAAGTCCTCATTGGAGAGAGACAAAATCACCTTGGCGGGTGGACTGGAGTAGATTGAGATCAAACGAACCAGGATAAAAATATCGTGTCTACTGCGCTTTTGATTTTAAGTTTCAATTCACCCCCCCCCCCTTCTTGTGTTTTTCACTTCTTCAATTGGCATTAGAGCGCCTGGTTCTGAGTTCATACACTTAACTGTGTCAGTACAAGATCCAATCTTTAGAAAAACACTATGGTGGGACCAAGCCAAAACATCGGCAATGACTATCATGAGGACAAGGACAGAATCAGCGGCAAACCTCCAGTCTTTGATGGAGAAAATTTTGACTACTGGAAAGACAGAATTGAGAGCTTATTTATGGCTCATGATGCTGATCTATGGGACATGGTAATTGATGGATACACACATCCAGTGGATGAAAGTGGTCAGAAGATAGACAGAAAATGATGTCTAACCAGCAAAAACGTGATTTCATAAACCATCATAAAGCCAAAACAATACTCCTCAGTGCTATCTCATACTCAGAATATGAGAAAATATCAAATAGAGAGACAGCCAAAAACATGTTTGACTCTCTGAGAATGACGCATGAAGGCAACATACAAGTCAAAGAAACCAAGGCCCTTGCGCTCATTCAGAAATATCAAGCATTCAAGATGGAAGACAGTGAATCCATAGAAGCAATGTTCTCGAGATTTCAGATTCTTGTTGCTGGGCTGGAAGTTCTTGACAAAGGATATTCTACTGCTGATCACGTAAAGAAGATCATCAGAAGTCTACCAAAGCAATGGAGGCCAATGGTCACTGCACTTAAGCTGGCTAAAGATCTCAACAAGATATCTCTGGAGGAACTTGTCAGCTCCTTCAGAAGTCATGGGATAGAGCTAGAAGAAGATGAGCCTCAAAAGCAAGGTAAGCCTCTAGCATTAAAATCTAACAAAAAATTTGATTTTAAGGTTTTGCAGGCTATGGAAGAAACCTCTGATGGATCCTCATTAGAAGAAGATGAATTGTCTCTTCTCTCCAGAAGGGTCAATCAACTGTGGAAGCAGAGACAAAGGAAATTCAGAAACCCGAGAAGATCATAGAATCAAAATGAATCCTCCTCCAGATACAGAAAGTCTGAGTCCTCCTCTGGACACAGAAGATCTGAAGCTTCTTCAGGACACATAAAGTCAAATAACAAAGACATCATCTGCTATGAGTGAAATGAACAAGGGAACTACAAAAGTGACTGTCCAAGGCTTCAGAAGGAGAAGCCCAAAAAGAAGTTCTTCAAGGAGAAGAAGAAAAGCCTCATGGAAACATGGGACGATTCAGACACTTCTGATGCTGACTCAGAGTCAGATGATGAAAGAGCCAACATAGCTCTCATGGAAAATATGTCAGAAGACAGTGAAGCTTCTGGTTCAGACTCAGAATCAGACACATAAGAGGTATTCCCTGATTTCACTGTTAATTTTACTAAGGCTGAACTTGCAGAAAGTCTGAATGAATTTCTGGAAAGGTATCAGCAAATCAGAGTCAAATTCAAGAACCTGAAAAGGGATCTTGTCTCTGACTCTAAAAAGACTGACAGTCTTAGATTAGAGAATTCTTAGTTAAAAGAAAAGATTTTAAAATTAGAAAACGATTTACAAAACTCTCAGAAAGAAATAATCTCAGAGACTCCCAGTAATGCTGATAAGATCATCAAAGAGTATGATCACAACTTTCAAAAGTTTCTGGCTAAAAACATAGATAGAAGCAAGATGGCTTCAATGATCTATGGAGTTAGCAGGAATGACAGAAAAGGAATAGGATACCAAGGTAAGGTATCTCCATCTAAGAAAGTCATGGACCTTGTTATAAAACGCACACCACTAAAATCACACTTCACATATGGGCACACACATGACTTAAAATACACTAGTAGTGATTACTCTAGCAAACCAAAATTCAACCAGAATTTTGGTAAAATTAACAAACTAGGACCCAAAAAGATATGGGTACCTAAGGACAAAATTATATATGTAGCAGATATCTTTAGCAGCAAGGCTAAAACACTAGTCATGTACTTGGACTCTGGATGCTCTCGACATGACGGGAAGAAAGCATATGTTCCAAAGCCTGGAACTTAAACCTGGAGGCTACGTGGGCTTTGGAGGCAACCCAAGAGGGAAGATCATTGGCTCTGGAATAGTAGGTAATGGTAATCTTCCTTCTATCAATACTGTGTTTTTAGTTGATGGATTAATCCATAACCTGTTATCCATAAATCAATTAAGTGATAACGGTTATGATATAATCTTTAATAAAAATTCATGCAAAATTGTTAGTCTGAAAGATGGAACTATCCTTTTTAATGGAAAGAGGAAAAACAACATTTATAAGATAAAACTTTCTGAACTAAAATGTCAGAATGTAAAATGTCTTCTCTCTGTTAACAATGAGCAATGGGTCTGACACAGAAGATTAGGGCATGCTAGTTTGAGAAGAATATCTCAGATTAACAAACTCAATCTGGTCAAAGGACTTCCTAATCTGAAGTTCAGCTCAAATGCTCTGTGTGAAGCATGTCATAAAGGCAAATTTGCAAAACCTGCTTTTAAATCTAAAATTTTTGTTTCCACCTCTAAGCCATAAGAACTTCTACACATAGACTTATTTGGACCAGTGAAAACTGCGTCTGTTAGTGGCAAGAAATATGGGTTAGTGATCGTAGATGACTATAGCAGATGGACATGGGTAAATTTATTAAGACACAAGGACGAGTCACATTCTGTGTTCGTTGCATTCTGTAACCAAGTTTAGAATGAAAAGGATCCTAGAATTGTCAAAGTCAGAAGTGGTCATGGTGGAGAATTTGAAAATAAAAAATTTGAAACATTTTTTAATGAAAAATGCATCTTGCATGACTTCTCTTGTCCTAGAACTCCCCAACAAAATGGAGTTGTAGAACGTAAGAACAGAACATTGCAAGAAATGGCCAGAACCATGATCAATGAGACTAACATTGCTAAGATCTTCTGGGCAGAAGCAATTAACACAACGTGTTACATTCATAATAGAATCTCTATAAGACCTATTCTGGAAAAGACTCCATATGAATTGTGGAAGAACAGAAAGCCCAACATTTCTTATTTCCATCCCTTTGGATGCACATGTTTTATTCTGAATACTAAAGATCATCTGAACAAGTTTGAATCTAAAGAACAAAAGTGTATTATGTTAGGATACTCTGAACGCTCAAGAGGGTACAGAGTATATAATACAGAAACACAGATTGTTGAAGAGTCAATCAGTGTTAGATTTGATGATAAGCTTGACCCTCAAAAGTCAAAGCAGAATGAATCTTTTGCAGATATATAAGTTGAATTCACAGGTATTGAAGACAACCCATCAGAAGTTCCCAACAGAGATGTTCCAACAACTTCAGAAAGAAGTATACAAGTGATCCTGTACCTTCTATTGATTAACTCCAAAAAAGGTTATCCAGAAGCAGCATAGCTCACCCATAAGATAAAATCCTGGGAAAGAAGGATGATCCAATCAGAACAAGATCAACATTAAGAAACTCTGAAGAATCCCTTATGGGACTGGTCTCTCTGATTGAACCAACATCTATTGATGAAGCTCTTCTGGACAATGACTGGATTCTGGAAATGCAGGAGGAATTAAACCAGTTCACCAGAAATGACGTATGGGATCTGGTTCCCAAACCAAAAGGATTCAACGTCATTGGAACAAAGTGGATGTTTAGAAACAAACTGAATGAGCAAGGAGAAGTCATCAGAAACAAGGCACGACTGGTGGCACAAGATTATAGTCAGCAAGAGGGGATAGACTATACATAACTTTTGCTCCAGTCGCCAGGTTAGAATCTATCAGACTCTTAATTTCCTTTGCTGTCAATAATAGCATCACTTTGTATCTAATGGATGTCAAAAGTGAATTCTTAAATTGTTACATAGATGAAGAGGTATATGTGCACCAACCCCCTGGGTTTGAAAATTACAAACACCCAGAATATGTTTTCAAACTAAAGAAGTCACTTTATGGTCTGAAACAAGCTCCCAGAGCTTGGTATGAAAGACTAAGTAACTTCCTGTTAGAAAAGGAATTCACCAGAGGGAAAGTGGACACAACCTTGTTCTGTAAGACATTTAAGAATGAAATTTTAGTTTGTCAGATTTATGTAGATGATATCATTTTTGGATCCACTAAACCTTCTCTAGGAAGAGAATTTTCTAAGTGCATGCAGGCAGAGTTTGAGATGAGCTTAATGGGCGAACTCAAATTCTTTCTGGGCATTCAGATAAACCATACTCCAGAAGGAACTTACATTCATCAGAGCAAATATGTCAGAGAACTTATGAAGAAATTTGAACTCTCAGAATGTAAGCCCTCAAAGACTCCAATGCATCCCACGTACATTCTGGAAAAGGAAGAGGTAAGTAAAAAGGTAGAACAGAAAATCTACAGAGGTATGATTGGATCTCTCCTTTATCTGACGGCTTCAAGGCCTGATATTTTATTTAGTGTTTTCTTATGTGCTAGATTCCAATCAGATCCTAGAGAATCTCACTTAACAGCAGTTAAGCGAATTTTCAAGTATCTGAAAGGTACTACTAATCTGGGTTTGTTTTATAGAAAATCCAATGAATACAACTTAGTAGGATACTGTGATGTTGACTTTGCTGGAGACAGAGTAGAGCGTAAAAGCACTTCTGGAAGCTGCCAGTTTCTGAGAGATAATTTGACCTCTTGGACCAACAAGAGACAGTCCATAATAGCATTGTCAACAACAGAAGCTGAATACATAGCAGTTGTTGGATGTAGCACTCAAATGCTCTGGATGAAAAGTCAACTTGAAGACTTCAGCATATTTGAGAGTAACATTCCTATCTTCTGTGATAACACTTCTGCCATATGTCTCTCTAGAAATCCCATTTTGCATTCTAGGGCTAAGCATATAGAAATAAAACATCACTTTATTAGGGATTATATTCAGAAAGGAATTCTTACTCTGAAATTTATTGACACAGACCATCAATGGGATGATGTATTTACAAAACCCATTTCTGAAGATAGATTCAATTTCATTCTGAAACATCTTAGCATGAAATTGTGTCCAGAATAAAATGTTTTATTTGCATATCCTAACCCTCAGAACTTTATTATTTTCTGTGAACATCTGATCAACTTGTCTTCAGAAGTTAGAAGTATAGTTGCCTCAGAATCTATCTATAAATATCTGAACGTTTCATTTCAAAGGATAGAGGTGTGCAGTTCACACAATCAAAGATTTGTCATCCTCTCACAAGCTACCTTCTGAGGTTAAACACACATTCAAATTCTGAAGGGTCCAAGGCTCTGATTGGATGCATTGAGACACTTGTCATTGGTAACTATTCAATATCTCTCTAAATCCCCTAATTTCAGGTTTCATTAATACATATAATCATTACTTATTTTCTTTCTTACTGATTACGTTTTCTAAAAGAACCTATATAAACTCAATTTACTATTTCATTCATTCATGTTTTACCATCTTCAATATTCACTCTTGTTCTAGTTTCTTTTTCAAAAACCCTTTTTGTCAATTTTCTTCAAAGAATCCGTGTGAACAATGGTATCATCATCAAGTCTCAAGAATCCCAACAGTGCTCCTGAATCTTCATCTAATGAACAATATGAGGAGCCCATTAGAACGCTACTCACTCCGGTTGACAACCTTGAAGTTATTTGTGAATTAATCGTTGACTTTGAAAGCTTACAAGAAAATGGGTTTAATTTGTATGAAGATGTAACTGCACAGAGATGGAACAAATACTTTGATCGTCTGTTGGGTCCAACTTTTTCCATTCTTGTTAAAGAGTTTTGGATTCATGCTACGTCATCCAACCACCAGGTCACATCATATGTTATGGGGAAGAAGATAGTGATTATAGAAGATTTGATTGGGAAACTCATTGGATACAATTGCGGTGGAGTCTGATGAATTGATATGGATGATAACTGCTATGACCTAAAATCTATTGCTAGGGAAATCTTCACTTCTGGACAGCCATCCAGCAAGATCAGAGACTTGAAGGACCATTACAGAATCTGGGCTAGAATAATTCTGGGATGTATCAATCACAGGAAGCCTACAAGCTCCCCTGATTATATCAATATTGATCAGCAGTTTCTAATTTACTTCATTGCAAAGAAGACCAAGATAAACCTTCCACATTTGCTTTTCAACCATCTCAGAACAAGTGTGAAAGAGACAAGAGAAGAAGAAAGAACTAAGAGGGATTGGATTCCTCTAGGAAGATTGATTTCAGATATTCTAACTGAAAACAGGTTGATAGAACATCTGACAGAGGCTCAAGAAATCAGTACTCTAGAAGCAACTGCTGGGAAACCTTTAAATGGCATGAATCTGAAGAAAATTAAGATTATTGAGAACATTAAGAAGGAACCAACAATTACTTCTCATGAGGTCATCACTTCTAGGAGAATACCTCTGAAGGATTTTCCACTATTCTCTGAGATAGATGCCTATCCAGAGATCATAGTCAGATACCTTGAAGCTTGCAAGGCTGATGGGACTATACCAGAAATCAACATCCAAGATCTGCACAAGCCAGCTCCAGAGGTTGTGCTAAAGAAATCCAGAAAGAGGAAGGCATCAAGAGAAGGATCCTCTCAGAGGACATCCAAAGTTGCGAAAAAGAAAGGTAACCCTTCTTTTGTTTCTGTTGTAGAATCAATAGCTATTCCAACATCTGAAACCATTCCCCCTCAACAAACAGAAAATCCTTCACCCCAAACATTTGAGGATTTTGACATAGAGTTTTACCCATCTCTCTTGGAAATTTCTTGAATGAACCTCACTCCCCCAATCCAAATCCAAATCCAGAACAACATCAACCAGAACTTGCTAGAGTTCTATCTGATATTGAACTGTTTGATCAAGACTTTTCCTCACCACTCCCAGAAAATCCAAACACTTAACCTCAACAACTAGAAAATCCACAACCACGCTCTCCTCAACTAGAAAATCCACAACCACACTCTCCTCAACGAGAACATCAAAACCTCAACTCACCCCAACTAGAAAATGAAAACCCTCTCACTCCTCAATCTGAAAACCCATCTTCTAAAATACCTGGACCAGAAATTTAACACGCTACCGCAAACCAATCAGAAGACTCCCTTTCAGACTCTGATACCACTACCCCAATTCCTGGGATAACAGAACCTCTTACGGTTCGTTTACCTCTCTCCATTCATGATATTCCAGAAATCCCTTCACCATATGAATCTACACCACCAAACACCCCTCACTCACCAATCCTGATCTCTGACTCTTCCACTCCCTCACCTATCAACCGTCCAGCTGACAAACTCACACTTGCCATTGATCTACAAGTGCTAGACCAACTAGCTTCCACCTCAAAAAAAAATGCCACTCCCAAACCTAAACCAACCTCAACCAAATCAGATGTTGGTAAGAATATGTTGATTTTTTGAAATAGAAATATAGGAATGGATTACTTCTTTGAAGCAAGCAAGTCAAGAGATTTCTAATCCTACTGCTTCTGATTCTCTGTGGGAAAGATTCAGAAAATCGCTCAACTCTGAAACCCAGAAGCTGAAAGAATTGAGCTATGAAAGGGCTTAACAAAACTTCAGTGATCAGCTGAAAGCCTTCCAAGATCAAGTTCTGAGCCAATGGTACAAGAAAGAAATTCTTCTGCTAGATAATGCTCCCTGGAAAGAGCACCAATCTTCAAAAGTCACTGAACCAGATTCTGATAGTCACCCTCTGACGACTGCTCCAGAAAAGATGATTGCAACAGAAGAAGTTGTTCAATCAGAAAAAGATGCAGAGTGTTCAGAACGACATGCAACCCCTGAAGATACACCAGCTTCATCTCTTGTCATGCAAACTCTGGAAGAGTTGAAGAAGGATAATGCCTTAATCCATGCCATACTGGATAAGCAAAAGGACACAAACAAAGAGATCAAGGATATATTGGATAAACAAGAAGATACAACAAAAGAAATCAAAGACATTCTGGGAAAGCAGGAAGAATTAAGCACTCAGATTAAGAGCTTGTTGGAAGCGTTCTTCACACGTCTTCCCCCTCCTTCTTAGATTTTCTTTAAATGTTTATCTGTATTTTTATTTTTCATCTTATCCTCCTTATTTCTGAAAATTGTCATTGTATTATGTTTTCAATATAAATCATCTTTTTGACTCTGATTATATTGCTTTCTGATACCTGACAAAAATGGGGAGAAAGTAAGATATTTTCAATAATAGTTTACCGGGACAAAGTCTCAAACATTCTGAATATCTTAACCTCTATGTTTTTCTGAAAAGCTTGAACAGGAACATATTCTGATAAGGACAGAAGGAGATGCATCAAAAGCTCTGACGAGAAGGAACTTCAGGGAAGTAACTCATCTATATCTGAGTAATCAACTCAGGGGGAGAATCTCTTAAAGCTTTTTGTTCTATATTTTTCATTGAAAATCCTAGTTTTTGTCATCATCAAAAAGGGGGAGATTATTAGAACATAGTTTGATTCTACAACCCTTAATTAGAGTTTTGATGATAACAAACACAAAGAACAAATATGCACTCTAAATTTCTGTTATTTCGTATGCAGAAGTTTTGACCGAAACATCATCAGAAATTAAGCTACAGAAGCTTTCAAGCTGAGGTAATCATAATCTGCGCTGAAGAATGATGATCAGAATTTGTGCTGAAGTGAAGAATGCTCTATTCTGAACAAAACTTTAATATACCATCGGATCCTCAAATCTCTGAGTCATCAATGTTCTGAAGAAATTTCAACATGTAATATTCTAAGTTCTGAAGCGTTACTTTTCAATCAAGACAACATCATATGCAACGGCTTCATTCAGACAAAAATCTTCTCAATATGGAAACAACATTAAATGTCCATTATCACGCTTTTTGTTGGACAAGATTTCCATGCCTATATAAACAAGCTTAGAGGACAAATCTTTTACGATTTTGACAACTACTGCAACATACCTCTCAAACGCTACAATCTTACATATTCATATATACGCTCAAAATTGTGTAAAATATCACAGTTGTGATACAATTTTTGTAAGGAAAAACAACAATACACATTATATTATTTCATTGTGATTAAGCTAGTTTTCCTTGAGATAAAATAGGTTGTGGTTGTACTCAAGAAGACTTTGGCAGTTGTCAAAGTTGTGTTGTAATAAGTTTTGATTAGTGAATTAAGTCCTCGTTGGAGAGAGGTGAAATCACCATGGCGGGTAGACTGGAGTAGTTTGAGATCAAACGAATCAGGATTAAAATATCGTGTCTACTGCACTTTTGATTTTAAGTTTCAATTCAACCCCCCCCCCCCCCCCCCCCCCACCTTCTTGTGTTTTTCACTTCTTCACTTGAACCCAGGACCTTCTACATAGCAAAGCTTTAGCGCGTGCTGTTTGTACCACTGGGGTGGTCTGTTTCATCTGTTAATTATCCAACTTGCACTAAATATAAAATGAACACAATTCTGAAAATTTGAACATGGCTTCATCTTCTTCCTTCGCGTGCGCAGGGATATATATCTCAATTGTTAAGCTTCGAAAAGCTTCATTTCTCAACCAAATTGAAAGATTTAAATATCAAACCTGCCTAAAATTTGAATACGAATCCAACCATGTAATTTTAGAAAGTTATGGATCAGAGGTTAGCATGAATTTTGTTTATTACCAAAACTAAAACCTAACAGATCAGAGTTAAAAATCTTAAGACATAAGCAATGAAAATCAAAACTAAGAACATGGTCAGCTTCTTAGATATGATATCTACATATTTTCTTCACAATGTATATACAAATGGTGCTTGAATGAAGAGTTCCAAGTTTGAAGAACATACCTCTTGGAGTGAAATTCGAAGGATTTCTACACGAATTCCAGAAATGGCTTGATGATGGATTAAGCTTGCAGGGACCTTCCTGAAGCTAGTGGAATCACTACTTTGCCTTAAAAGTCACTGAATCGAAAGGCTGGTATATGGAAGCTGGGAGTTAATCGAAAGGATGGTATATGGAAGCTGGGAGTCAATCAAAAGGCTGCTATATGGAAGCTGGGAGTGAATCGAAAGGCTGGTATATGGAAGCTGGGAGTGAATCAAAAGGATCACTACCTTCCTGGAGAGGTTTTTTTTAGGGCTTTGGGAGTGTTCTAAGGCTAGTATATGGAATTTTAGTGCATGAAGGAATTTTGGGGTTGGCTCTTCAAAGTCAGAAATGGCAAGCAATATGTCTTTGGATGCAGATTCTGAGTTAAAGGAGTTTTTGAGAGTTTGGGAGTGTTTAAGGATTTTTCAACACACAAGAATTTAGCCCATTTAGCTTGCAGATGGTTTCTCTATTTATAGAGAAAAGGTTTGGGAAGTTGAAGTAATCAGATTTTTAAGATAACAACTTATGGTTTGGTTGGAATTCAAATGTCAAGTTATCCAAGTTTTCCATGATCCCAAGATGAAGTACCAAAGTTACTGGTTTAGAAGGGTTGCTTTCTATGATTTATGATGGGGCAAAAAATCATAAGCAAACAAAGTATGGGCTCAAGACAAATTTGTACCAAAAAGTTTGCTTTCCAAGAATAACAATTATAACTTTATGCCATAAATGTAAAGATCTTTTGGACAATGGCTAAATAACTTGGGTAAGAGCTTAATTCATTGTGTAAACAATTAATTATGGAGAAAAACACAAGTTTGAGGCCTGCAAAGCAAGATCATGTAGCATGACCTATGGATTTAATCTTTTTCTTTACTCTGCTTGAATACTCAATCCCTTTATTTTGATCACATAGATCCACAACTTTCGATGAAACTTATCAACAGACAAAACAATATTTGTTTCCACCAATTGTGTATTCTTCGAATGGTCCACATTCATCTGAATGTACCACTTTGAGTATGCAAGATGATCTCATTGGCATAGTCAAAACGATAGAATTTATGGATTGCTTTCCTACCAGTAACCATCAGTTGATTAGGTGGTCGAAAGTTCAAATGTCCAAACCTCTAATTGTAATTCATAATGTAGAAACTATATGTGTCAAAGGGTTTACAGGTGGATCGAAGCAGGTTGCTCGAAGGAAGCCACTGCCCAGTCGAAGCTTGTGGTTCGAAGCAAGCATGAAGGAAGCCATTTCCTTGTGGATCGAAGAAAGCATGAAGGAAGTCATTTCTTTGTGGATCGAAGAAAGCATGAAGGAAATCATTACCTTGTGGATCGAAGCAAGCATGAAGGAAGTCATTGCTTTGTGGATGGAAGAAAGAATGAAGGAAACCATTTCCTTGTGGATTGAAGCAAGCATGAAGGAAACCATTGCCTTGTGGATCAAAGCAAACATGAATGAAGTCATTGCTTTGTGGATCGAAGCAAGCATGAAGGAAATCATTGCCTTGTGGATCGAAGCAAGCATGAAGGAAGTCATTGCTTTGTGGATGGAAGAAAGCATGAAGGAAACCATTTCCTTGTGGATCAAAGCAAGCATGAAGGAAACCATTGCCTTGTGGATCAAAGCAAACATGAATGAATTCATTGCTTTGTGGATCGAAGCAAGCATGAAGGAAGTCATTTCTTTGTGGATCTAAGCAAGCATGAAGGAAACCATTGCTTTGTGGATTGAAGCAAGCATGAAGGAAACCATTGCCTTTGGATCGAAGCAAGCATGAAGGAAGCCATTTCACAATCAAAGCTTGGGAAATTAAAGCAAGCTTTCTCTTCTTCGACTTGTCAAAATCTGCCAACCACTCCTTTCAACCAGTCATGTGGTTCGAACAGCCTGAACCAGATTTTGAATTCGACAAGGTTATCTGCAACCAGTCCTTTCGATCTGCTTTTCCCTTTCGACAGATTCCTCTTCTTCCTTTCTTCGACCTAATGCTTGAGAGCCCAATATGATCCATGGAAACCATACGTGGCATTAAAATTCCACTTGTACTTGTGCAAACTCAAACCTTAATTTGAGCCCAATTTTGAGGTAGTGTCTTGAGCTGATCAAACCTTGTGCAGTCTTGACCCAATAGAGATCTTGTGAGAAAATTTTTGAGAAATTAGAGGGAAAATTTTGGGGTACAACAGCTGCCCCTGTTCAATCTTCTTGAACCTGAAGAGTTAGATTGGCGAGTCCGCCATTCGTGACTTGAAAATGGAAGATGATTGAACACTAGAGTGCCCAGATATTTGCACTCGACTATGTGTTAGTTGATTGTGTCGAGAATGGGCTTAAAGATGCCATTTGGGGAAATGATTAAGAGCTATCGGAGATGGGCTTATAGATGCCATCTAAAGTGACTGATGTTAAGTATAAAGCTTAACTGCAACGTATAATGAAGGAATCTTTAACGACTACTACTTCAACATGTAACGAAGGAATCTGACGACTACTACTTGAACAAGTAATGAAGTAATCTAATGACTACTACTTCAATAGGTAATGAAGGAATCTTAGAAGACTACTACTTCGATAGGTAATGAAGGAATATTACGACTACTAATTCAACAGGTAATGAAGGAATCTTGGACGACTACTACTTCAATAGGTAATGAAGGAATCTGACGACTACTACTTCAACAGGTAATGAAGGAATCTTGGACGACTACTACTTCAACAATTAACAAAGGAATCTTGGACGAATACTACTTCAACAGGTAATGAAGGAATCTGACGAATACTACTTCAACAGGTAAAGAAGGAATCTGACGACTACTACTTCAACAGGTAATGAAGGAATCTGACGACTACTACTTCAACAGGTAATGAAGGAATCTTGGATGACTACTACTTCAACAGGTAATGAAGGAATCTTACGACTAATACTTCAACAGGTAATGAAGGAATCTTAGACGACTACTACTTCAACAGGTAATGAAGGAATTTGACGACTACTACTTCAACAGGTAATGAAGGAATCTTGGACGACTACTACTTCAACGGGTAATGAAGGAATCTTGGATGACTACTACTTCAACGGGTAATGAAGGAATCTGACGACTACTACTTCAACATGTAATGAAGGAATCTGACGACTACTACTTCAATAGGTTGTGATGGAATCTGACGACTACTACTTTAATAAGTGTCAGAAAGAAAAATCCAAGCTTGATTTTGTCTTGGAGAAGTTTACAGATAGTTAATGACGTTCATCTGTTGATTGATATTTTCCTGAAAAGGTAAAGAGTTAATTGTATGCAATGTCATAATGCATACATTGCGTAATGATGTTCTCAAAATAAATGAGATTGTGTTATATGCGTTTCATATGCATGTGCTATTAAATGTGAAATGTTGTTGAAGTTTATCTTTGTCTGGGAAAATAAATCCTTGACAAATGCTGGTGAGCCTTGGGCAATGAAATCCCGAATCACTACTGGGAATGAAGAGTATGCTCCTCTTCAGACCTTGGTTTAGGATGTTTCGGCTGGGGATTCCTATTATGTTGTTGAGGAGAATTCCACTGGGGAATGTTGATTTTTCTTGAAGGAAAGTCCATGTAAAGTGTTAATTTCTTCTTGGGGAAAAGAGTTCAGGAGTTTTAGTTGTCTATTGTTCTATTGGGGAGTTATCTCTTGATTGGAGAGAATGGAAGTTAACAACTTGTTGGGGATAAAGAAGTTAACTGTTATCTGGTCGAATTCCAGGATTCGCAGTAACTCACTGGGGATAGTGGCAAACTCTACTGGGGAAGAGGAGCTTTTGAATTATTATATGTGGTCGGGTTCAGGCTTTGTAGCAACTTCAGAGATAACACTGACTTTGTTGATGACTTCACTAGGGATTAGCAGTTGTGGTCTCTTAATTTGTAATAGTATGAGAGGCAAACTTAAGTTGGGGAATTTTTAGTTTGTTAGGGAAATAAACCATGTTGAAGAGAATATTTGACGAATTGCTAGGGAGGTGTTTTCTTTTGGCAGAACTCTTCGAGGATTCTTCTTAAGACCAACTCAGCTGGGGAGAGGTTTTATGGAGACTGAAACTCTGGTTGGGGATTGCATGGATCCAATTTTACGGGGATATCCATAAATTTGGCCTTGAGGGGTTTATACCCTTATCTGTGAAGATTATTCTGTGGGGATAACCTTATAGAGGTGGCTCTGTGGAGACTTGTTGTTATCTATAGTAGTAAGTGTTGTAACGTTGCTCGAAAATGTGTGCTTGGTCGTACATGACCCTTTGCTGGAATTCAATTTTAATGCCCCAAGTGATTTAGATGCAGACATGCCCCTGTATATTCAGGACCTTATGAAAGATTACTTGGAATTTTGACTTGACTGCCCTAGATGAGTTGGACAGTAACTTGTTATTCCCCCTTGCTTATAGGAGATTTTTCATTGGAAGCGTCTTCCAATTTTGAAGTGATTATGTTCTTTGAGAGAATTTTCGTTCATTGGATATTCTTTGTGCGAATTTCTCTGTTGTCACACAAATAGCTATATGCAAACAGCGATATTCAAAATAATGCAAAGTTTATGTTTGTCTTGAAGTTTTGAAAATGCATTTTTAGCAGATAAAAGAATTTTGTAAGAATATGAATTCAACTCGAGATTTACAGTAAGCCTTACAGGAGTCAGGCTACCTTTTGTAACAATATGCTTTCGAACTAACCCATGCTTCAATTAGGACTTTTAAAGGGTTGTAGCGTGGCCTGGTTCACGATTTAAGAAACAAAGGATAAGGCTCAAAGTGTGTTTGTACCCAACCCGCTCTCTGTGATGTTCTCCAGTCCTATACTCAGTTAGTTGCGCATTTGAATTCCAATTGATTATGGAATGACGTTTTGGTGATGGTTCGGAAAAGTTAAATTTGTTGGAGAAGGAAGTCATTTTTTGCAACATTTTTCTGTTGTTGAGGATTTTTAACGACCTCTTTTGATTTATTATCCCTAATTTTTTTCCTGACTGCTCTCGTCTTAAGATTACAGCCAGCGCGATGCCTCAGTTTTTATTAAGTCTCCTTCGTAGGTTTTGACTCAGTGGGCTTTTCTTTTGGGAGATAATGACTACCTATTTTATAGGGAACCATCATTGTATTTTGATTCATAAGGCTGTTTTTTATGTCACTTGTTGTGTACAAAGTGAAAGCTTGCAATTAAACGCGCTTTTGAATTAACCGAGAAACTAACCTGCCCCAGGTTATGATTAAAGGTTTCAATTTGTGCAAAAAAGAAAACTCCAACTTCTTTGGCTCAAAGGGGTTGAATAAGGATTATCTTCCTTATAACTCCACTGTTTAGGAATTAAAACAACACCCATACATCGTCAGCAAAGTCTGTCTAAAAGCATATTGTATGAGATTATGGCATTATTTTCGTCATCCTCCCTCTAAAGGCTTACAACTTTTAACAAGAGTTGAATATCACAAAAAGCACAGTTTAAATATAGTGAAAACGAATGGATTAATTCAAGACAAACATATGTGTGATACGGTGGAAGAACCAACTGTTGTACTGGTTTTTCATTTGTATTCACAAATGTTGCGGTAAGCAAGAGTCTCCACTGACTTTTCTTTTATCCAAATTTAGGAAAGGGTGAAAAGAACAGAAAAAGACTTTTTCGAGAATTTTTTGAGTAAGGGGGTAGATTATGGAAAGGGAAGGTCTTAGCACCCTTTCCATCCGTGGTTTTCTACGAGCTCTTAGATGCTTAGCTCATTTTGAAATACCTTGTGCTTTGTGTGTTTTTGAAAAGAAGTTTGAAAATTCCTTAGTGCGGCGATTTGCTTCATGATAACTCTTGTATCAGTCCTCAATAGTGTTGATAAAGCAAATGTTTTTGATAGTTTTTTTTGAAATGTTTTTGTGTAGGTGTAAAAATATGTTTGAGCAAGCATCTAACAGTTATCTACTTGAACTCGAAAAGGTCGTTCTTTTCCTCCTACCCTTTAGACAATGCTATCCTACTATTAGTGAGTAGGTAGCCCTGTCATTGGATGTATGAGGGACATTCGAAGGGACGTTTTATAGTCACAAAGGTAATTGGGCAAGAAGATTTAGTAACCACCCAAAGGTTCTAAGATTATATTTTTATCAAGGCAACGTCAAGCGGGTCATCGAGGGACTTATGATCTTTTTGAACCAGAGGGTAACCACTAAAGCCTCTCACGTTTCGAGAATTGTGACTATTTTCCGAAGGCAACCGAAGTGGGGTACCATAGAGGTGTATATGTGCAATTGATTCAATTCAGTTTTTTTATCATTGTTATTAGGTTTTCTAAAGTTTTACTTTTAGTCTTTCCATACAAGCCTAATTACTAACAGTTAATATTTTGAGGAAATTTAAAGTGCAGAAAGTTAAATCTTACGCTATTACAGAGCTTTGGGGAGTGGGTATTTACATGTTCAAATGAAAGGGAAAAAAAATAAAGAAAGCGATAAGATCCTATTTTAATATATTACATCCCATCAACAGATACAAGAATATGAAAAAGAAAAATAGAAAGGAAATATTGAACGCGCGCGAATTGAGAAAGATACGTCTAAAACCCTAAAAAATTCTAAGTAAACAAGAAAATCTTTTTGGTTGTTTTTTTTTGTTTATTAAAGAAAATAAAACTTAAGTCTGTTTAATTTTAATTTCAAGAAAAAGGTTAAAATAATTAAATAATTTGTTTACAAAATTAATTTGATTAATAAAACACTAACCTAATATTTTTTGTGATTTTTTAATTTAAAGTTGATTCAAATGATAAAGTCAATAAAGTAATAACGAAAACAAAAATAAAAATATAAAGGGGAGTCCTTCAATCCATGGAAAAAAGGGAGGCTTCGATCCAGAGAAGGTGTCTTTCGATCCAGGGGAAAAATGAGAGGCTTCGATCCAGAGAAGGAATTGTCTCCTTTGATCCAGAGAAGGAGCTGTCTTCTTCGATCCAGGAGGGCGGACTACTTTTCGATCTATATCTGCAAGACAAGCATTAGAATAATAAATATTCAAGACCTGGGTGTTGAACCTAGGTCCTTCGATCCTGTGCGTGCTGGTCTGCTCAGGCTTGATCTGCAGTACAAGCGTTAGAAAAAGAAACAAATACAAATCAGGGAGTCGAACCCAGGTTCTTCTCCTGCACATACACCTGCAAGTTTGATTAAATGCTGGATCGAAACAGATCCAAAGACCCTACCCTACGTATGATCATTTCCTAAACCCAAATCTAGGGTAAAAACTAGCACAAGATCTTTGTACCACCTAGTTTGAGGCCTGGTTGTTTCGAAGCCTTAAAATGGATCCTTGTACTTTCACACTTATATTTGTATGAAGGATCAATAAGAACACAAACATGCATATAAAAAAAATTCAAATAGTAATAGAAAGACTATGACCCGAAATTTTACCAAGGACTGGTGGGCTTGATGCGTGGCTTTTGGCTAGTGCTTGGGAACACTTCCGGTAGACTTTAAGGAGTGAATAGAGTGTTGCTGAAGACTCCTTCAATTGGGACCACTTATGAGGATTTTTATATCTTTGGGGTGGTTTATTGGGTAGCGTGTCTCCAATTTGTGTGTGTATCCCATTCTTGTGTGTATGTCCTCATTGGCTTGTGGAAGTGGCTTGTATTTATAGGAGATGGGGGTGCATGGAAATGGCAAGTGACAGCCATTACCCAAGCTTTGAAGGCCATGAGACCAAAATCAGACACATAAAAGCACTTCCATTTTTGAAACCTTCATGCCTCTTTGAGCCTTAGGATGAACCTGGACACATTTGGCTCCTTTAAATGCCTCCAGTCCCTGCCCTTCGATTGGCTATAAGTTGTTTCCTTCACATGGCTCAAGCCTTGCCCTTTGATTCACTCTGAGCTACTTCTTTTGAATAGCTAAAATTCTCATCATTTGGGCCTCTTCGATTGAGCCCCTACTCAGCTAGCCCAAATGAAAACTCTTTCCAGGCAAATCGAAGCTTCCTTTGGCATGAATGCTTGTGCATGAAGCTTGAGTATGGCAATATGTGGGATTTTGGGCCAGCCAACATTTTTGCATATTTCTCTTTCGTTTTGGCCAACTATATCTAATCTTTGACCAAACCTATTTCTTTCAGACAACAATAAGTGTCCTTCAAATGGGACTTTGAATTACTTCTTCTGATGGATCATTTACATGTCCTTCGAATGGATTTAGATTGGACCCATCTATTTTCCTTAGTTATTTGATTCAAATACCCCTAAGTGAGAACTTTATTTTGTCAATCGAAGCCTCCTTTGTCACTTCTTTCGAATGCCTTTGCACAAGAGAAATGGGCCTGGCTACATGTAGGACCAAGACCCATCATAATACAAACTTGCTTTCATTAATTATGTGTCTCCTTCGAATGGCCAGCAATATGTGTCCTTCGAATAGATTTTTGGAGTGCTCTTTCGAATGGGTCATAATGTGTGTCATAGTGTAGAAACTGTGTTGGAGGGTTTTTGCCTTGTGCATTGAAAGCAAGCTCAAAGGAAGTCTTTACCTTATGCATTGAAGGCAATCATAGAAGAAACCTTTGCCCTTGTGAATCCAAAGCAATCATGAAGGGCCTTTTGGCCTAGTGAATCGAAGGGAACTTGAAGAGGCCTTTAGCCTTGTAAATCTAAAGGAACTTGTAGAGGCCGTTAGCCTTGTGAATCGAAGGCAAGCCTTAAGTAGCCAATGCGCAGTCGAAACCTTGTGATTTAAAAGTGATCGAAGGGGGACCCAACTCCCACTTGAAGCTTGTGAATCAGACCTGCATCGAAGAGAGCCAAATGCCTAATCCAAGACTTTGAAACAAAGCTTGCTCGAAGGATTTAGATGCCCAATCGAAAGACACTGGAGTATCTTCAAAAAATTTCATTTCCTTTAGGCAAGTGTTTATAACCAACCATGTAAGAAAAGATCTTGGAAAACATGAGAGGGCAAATTTTGGGGTACAACAATATGCAATGCATTAATGAAACAAAGTTTAACATTAATAGATAAGTGTTCGAACAAACAAAAGAGATTACACTTGGAAATTCAAAATGAAATGGACACTCTCAATGATTTGTCATGGGAGCAGTGATCACGTTGGGAGTTGACGGAGGGTCGAATTGAACTTTCTTGTTATCAATTAGGTCTTGGATTTTATTCTTTAGAGTCCAACAATCATTGGAATCGTGTCCGAGGCTATTTGAATGATAAGCACATTTGGCATTGGGGTTGTATTGAGATGAAGATGTATTGGGATTTTGCGGAGGGTCTCTTAGTGAAATGAGCTCAGCTTTTAGTAAATGTTGTAGGGCTTGTGGCAAGGACATACCAATCTTGGTGTATTGTCTTTCTTGAAATTTTTTCCTACGCCTACCCTCTCGTTGTGATTGAGTAGATGTAGGATTAGATATCAAGACTGCCCTTACATATTTGTCATGGTTACTCTTGTTACGACCCTTTTGGCCATACATAGCATTAGACTATCTATTCCCGTTGTACGACTTCTTCTAATTATTGGAGATGCAGCCACTTGGATCTTTCCGATTTTAATTCTGTTTTCAACTCGTTCCCTAATTAGAATCTTCTCGGTGAACCCAGCTGAGGAGCTTTTGATAAGGTGATTGAAGAAAGGTCTTGTCAAAGCTCCTATAAAGATATCAATCAACTCCTTGTTAGTTAAGGGTGGTTGCACCATGCCAGCCAGGTCTCTCTATTTTGGGCATATTCTTTGAAGCCCTCGTTGGAATCCATGGTCATAGTATGAAACTGCACACGAATTGGTTCAAGATCAACATTGTATTGGCACTGCTTGTAAAAAGCAGCATCCAGATCCTCCCAGGTATGGATATTGGTCCCTTCTAATTGGTAAAACCACTCCAACTGCATCCCAGATAGACTCTCTTGGAAAAAGTGAACGCATAACTTTTGATCAGTGGTGTGTGGTTGAATCTTGCAGACATAAGATCTCAGATGCATCTTAGAACAAGAGACCCCGCCATACTTGGAAAATACATGGATCTTGAATTTATGGGGAATGGCCATCCCATGAATTAAAGCCAAGTCTCTAAAGTCCAAGCCAGGCTTAACTTGGATCTCCACAACCTTTAGTTTGTCTTCAAGTTGTTTGTATTTTTCATCCGCTAGTGGATACTGCTCCTCAGAATAGTCTTCTTCCTCAGTAGCTTGGTTATCCCTAGCTCTAGTGCTTCTAGCTTCCTCTTCTTGATTGTCTTCTTCTTCAGAAGAAGGGCCTTCTTTTTGAGCTAGTTGGGCACGCCCCTTGGACCTTCTTCCTATGTTGAGGGTGACAAACTTCTTCTTAGTCTTCTTCTTGCTCCCTTTGGTGAAGAGTGCTTTCAGATCTTCCTGTCACTTGGCTAAGTTCAGGAACATTTGTTGGAACTGGGCGTTTTGAGCTTGGAGATCTTTAACTGTTTGCTCTAGAGCCATCTCTACTGAAATAAACAATAAGCAGATAACAAAACCTATATGGGGAAAACCTGTCATGACATGATGCATGGTATGTGGATTCAATGTTTTCAAGGATCTCACGGGGTAAACACAAGAAAATGTCAAAAGCTGAACTTTGACTGTAGCTTTGAGTGAAGAACTTTGTATTGTTGAATGTCCTTCCACGAGAATCAAGCTCACCATGTCAAGTGGGTCATAGCCATTGACTCAAGTTATCGTACTTTATTCTTTGACATCATTTGGTTAGAAGAAAATAAACCACCTTGCTCCTTGATAGATATCTGGTTCAACATAACCCTGCATCAAAAACCCTTGAGATCCTTGAAATGGTTATTGAAAATGTCATGGTATGATGTCATGATGTTATGTACAAGTAAAAATATACAAACAAAGCAAATAATTCCTTAGGTTTAGGCTTGCATGGATTTTACAGGTAAGTACCCTCTTGAAGTTTAGTTGGTTCAACTTGTCCTAGAAAGTAACCGGGTTCTAGGGAATCTCAATATCATTGATCTTTCTTCATTGGCCATTGTCTCAGCATAATCAATATTTTCTTGCGGCCAAAATATCCCAAAAGTCCGATCTCAATGAGCGTAGTATCGAGTATCAACCAATTTTTAGTTTTCCACCGAAACTGGCTACCTGACTACTTCCTAATGGCCAAGTTGTTCAATTAAAGGTTCTAAGGTCAGTTAGTGCTTCATGACACCGCTCAGCGGCCCCGTATTCTCCTCGATTCAACACAAGGGATATCGGTACCAACAAATGTTTCACACTAACATAGCCATTGCTTCAACCATATCGGTCTACACCGTACAGTTTCCATAATCTTTTGCTACTTACCTAATGGTGTTCCCCGATCTGGGTAGAGGATCAATACAAACCCAAACAAGGACCCATAAATGTAAAGCAGACAAATCAAACAATGAAAGCAAGTAAATGTGATATATCTCTAAGGTAACCCCACTTTTAAGTGTATTCCCCAGCAGAGTCTCCAGTTCTATAATACGGTGGGAGAAATGACTTGTTTTTTTGCGCTTGATCGTAATGTTGCGGATAGCAAGAGTCACCACTGAATTTTATTTTATCCAATAAGCAAAGGGTGAAAAGAACAAGAAAGACCTTTGAGATGTTTTCTTGAGTTCGGGGGGTAAATTATGAAAAGGGAAGGTGTTAGCACCCTTTTCATCCATAGTTATCTATGGGCTCTTAGTTGCTTGCTAGATCACTTTTGAAATTGCTTTGTTTGAAATGTGTTTGTGGTGGTATTTGAAAGTATTTTTGAAAAGTGCCTTCGTCTAGGAAAACTTTGTAATGATTCTCGTCTCTATAAGAATGCATACAAAGTGTTAGACTTTTCGAAAATATTTCATGTTTTTTGAAAGTGTTTAGTGTGTTTGAAAAGATGTTTGTTTTGAAGATGGATTGTGAGCAAGCAACTAAGAACGTTCTACCTACTCAAAAATCTTTTGTTCACTTCTTCCTTCCTTTGATATTTCTATCTTACCATTGATTGGTAAGAAGCCTTATCTTTGGATGTGAAGGGACAGGTGTGCGTCATCGTATAGTCATGAATAACAATGTTGTGAGATATCTTAGCATTTCTCTTGAGGGACTAAGATCATTTGTAAGGCAATATTCGAAGCGTCATTGAGGGACTACGATCTTGTATTTTTTGATTGTTTTTTCTAAGACGTCTCACATGCATATTATGACTATTTTCTCAAGGCAACAAGTGGAGTTAACCCCAGAGGTGTAAGTGTGCAAGTGTTTGTATTTCATGCTTGATTTATCTTGAATTAGGGTTTTCTAAGCATTGATTTTAACTTTCCATACAAACCCCTAAGTTACTAGCATTTATATGAAAGCGATAAATTGTGAAAAATAAATTTACAATGCTATTACATCATTTGGGGATGGGGTGTACAAATTTACAAATGGGTATTGCAAGAAATTAAACACTAATTATCTATTACAATCATATTGAATTTGTACAAGAATTAAAATATATTTGATGTACAAGGAATGAATGAAAAGAAAATGAATTATTTTGGATTTTTGTTAGAGAAAATTGTTTTGACTTAATTAACCTAAAGGGATGTGATTAATAAAAAATAGGAAAATTAATCCTAAGTTAAAAGGAAATCAAATTAATCAAGAAATCATTTTTTGGGGTTTTTCATAGAAGGATTTTTGTTAATTAAAATAAATATGAAAATAAAATATTTTTTGTGATATTTTTATATATTCATAAAAGAGACATTGTAAATAAATATTGTGAAAAAATCAACTCAAAAGGAGTTGTTTTGATTGGTTGGAAAAATGTTGAAGTTTGTTAAAAAAAAGATGAAAACAAAAAAGTGATAAAAATTTGTTTTGGTCCTGCCAAAGTTTGAACCCAGGTTTTTCACACCTTCCATTCAAAACATCCAACACTCAATATGTTATAAACCTGCATGTTAGTTTTGTACATGGCTCACTGGGGATTGAACCTAGGACCTTCTATATGGCAATGCTTTAGCGTGCGCTGTTTGTACCACTAGGGTGGTTTTTTTCATCCGTTAGTTATCCAACTTGGACTAAATATAAAATAAACTCAATTCTGAAAATTTGAACATGGCTTCATCTTCTGCCTTCGCACGCGCATGATGCACCCCAAAATTTACCCTCTTGATTTAGGCTTATGTTACATCATGAACATCATAGTGCATTGCATTCATGCATTGTGATAGGATTAAAGTACTTTGGTTATCAAGTTTTCCTCAAGCTTTGAAGGTTGATTACATGGACAAGTTGCTCAGGGGAATCACTCTTTGGATTCACCAGTTAAATTAGGGTTTGTTTGAGAAAGGCTATTGGCCAATGTACAAGTCTTGATTTAGGGAGCTATAACATCTCTTTGGTATCTAGGAGGTCTTTGCACAAGGAATGGGTCATGATGCCCAAAGGATTTGAAGTTTTGAAGATGATTCATCAATCTCCTGAGGTGTTGGTCAAAACTAGGGTTTGAGTTTTTATCAGGTTTCTTTGAGAATTTTGAAGTAAAATTTTGTACATGGCCTCTATATATTTGGAAGATCATATGTTTGAAGTTTTGATCATCAATTTTGAAGGAAAGTGGATCAATTGATTCAGAGGGGCAAAATGGTCATTTTGGTCAAAATCAGTCAAATTCAAGTTTGACCAAGTGAACCTTTGGCCAACCATCAATTACAGGATGTACCTTTCATATTTCAAGTCCATTTTGGTCATTGGATCAAAGAGATTGAGGTTTGGGTTGAAGCTTGTTCTTGAAGAAACCCTAAAAGTTACTAATTTTGGAAAATAAGGACTTAATTTCAAAAATTCATATTTTATTCACCCTTGATCAAGAAGATGCAAATGAAATATGCTTGGAAATCTAAGAGAATAATCTTTCACCTACTTTTGGTCTCATTTCCAAATTGGTAAGGAATCAAGAGTTATGGTCTATTGAAGTCACAAAATTATAGGTCATTTTTCAAAATTCGTTCATTTCAAGCTCAATTTTGAGAACCCTAATGGATCAATTTGCCAAAACTCAAAACTAAGGGATTGTATATCTTTTCATTACCTTTCCAAATTGTGCTCATTTGTGCCAAAATTCATAAGTATGAGCAAGTTATGGGTCTTGGAATTTTGGAGCATTTTATTGAAATTTGGCAAATGTGCAAAATGGTCAATTCATGAAAACACAGGTTTCATCCATTCTCTTTGTTCCTAATCCAACCCATGACTTATTTGTGACTTGTTAAGGCCCATGATATCAGCCATTTCGTGTTCTATGGACCTTGGTGCTTGCTTGAATGAAAAATGCAAAAATTGCCCAAAATTGCAAAAACTCCAACACTCTTTGATCAGATGGAATTAAGGGCCAAGATTCTAAGCATGATCTTCTGAAGTCATTTGGCCCACAAAATGCAAAGGAGGCCAAAGAATGCACGAGAAAAACAGCCAATTCTGTGCACACTTCATTTTTGCCAAAATTTTCCAATCAAGCCCTTGGACAGCTTGGAAGACCAAATTCCTTTTCTAACCTTCTCTACAAACTCTATATAAGAGGAAGCAAGCAAAGAGATAGAAAAGAACGTGCCATTTTCAAGAAATCCAGATCTGAGATTTACTTTCCTCCTCTGCAACTTGATTCGATTCTCTTAATTCCTTGGTGTTTTCTTCAAAATTCTTGTGGATTTAGCTTCAGCAAAGGGAGTAGATCAAGCTAGCACCACTTGTTTGCATCTGTAGTGAAGGAGACAGTAGAACACTTTTCGCCTTGAGGTAATGATTCCAAACTTCAGATTCTGAGATGCGCTTGTTTATTGAGATGTTTGAGCTTGGATTTATGTTCAATGATGTTAATGGAATGTTTCTGAAGCTTTATAGCACTTGATTTGGTGAATTATGCATGATTGGATACTCTGAAACTCACGATTCAGAATGATTTTGCTCATATTCATGATTTGATTGTGAACAATATGGTTGATGTTTTGATTTGATTCCAATTGCAATGTGAAGTATGAAATGCTAGCTTTGATTTGCATTTGATTTCATGAAAAATGATGCGAAATTGAGTTTTTGAGCTGTCCAGAGGTTGAAGATGATGTGGTGGCGCTTTCTCATTGGTCCGTTTGAACTTTTTGGCTTATTTGAATTTTTGTTTTATTTGACATTTTGTTTAATTTTGTTTTCTGATCAAAACATTTTCAAAAATCACAAAAAAATTACCATAGGTCAATATTATATTCTAGTATTTGTCATAAGTTTTTTAGATATTTTTTAAAATAATTTGATTGGTTTAAAAAATTCACAGGTTTAGTTAATTAATTGTTCAAGGTTAATTCTTATTTTAATATTTCTTTGATCCAAAAAATTCCAAAAAAATTGTTCTAGACTGACAAAATAATGTAAAAGTTGATTCTGAATTTGGTCTAGCATATTTTCCATTTTTTTATTAGAATTTTAATTTGAGAGTTTTATTTTGAATTTTTCTTTGTAATTTTTAATTTAATACTTCCTTTGATTAAAAAATTCTCAAAAAAATTATGTAAGCTTGTTTTTAATCATAGAATCTGAACATATTTTTATTTTGACCTTTTTGTTAATTTTTGGCTAGGGTTTACTTTTTTTCCTTTTAAAAATAGTTTAATTGCTAATTGTTTGGTTTAGTTTTTATTTTAATATTTCCTTTAATTAAAAAAATCTACAAAAATTCAGGGAGGTGTGTTTTTAGTCCTAATATTTGAATATAATTTTTGTTGGACATTTTTCTGACTTTTTGATTTAAATATTATTTTGGTATGTGAATATTTTTTAATTGAATAATTGTTTGAATTTAATTTCTTTTTGACTTTTCCTAATTCAAAAAAAAAAGTGAAAAAATATATTTTCTGACACTTAGGGTTTCTTGGTGATTGGTATGATCTTGTTTTAATTTTTTTGAGTTTTGATCCTATTTAATTAATATTTAGGATTAAAAGTCAAAATTTAGGATTTTGTTGCTTATGGTGCAAGTTTCAAGTTCAAAACCCTTGTGCCTTGGATTTTTATTAGGATTCAAGTCTTGATTATGGTTCATGAATGCATGTAGGAGCTCAAAACCATTCATCTTGATTTTTTAACTTGGTTTGATATTTTTCCATAAATTATTTTGAAAACTTGTCTAGTTTGGTAGCTTTGCCAACTAGTCTCTGAACTTTGAGCTTCATTTGGTCTCCTCCTCAATCATTCATGAACTTAGGGCTTGCATTATGACTTCTATACTTTTCAAAGATGCTAGCACATTTTTTGGTTGGAATTATGGGCCATTATTTTTATTTTTGATGTAATTGTGAAGTGAAGGTATCCAATTATGTTGGCATGTCTTGTTGCCATTTGTTTGTTGGCCAATGAACTTGAGTAAGGCCTATAATTAGGAACCTAATGATCATGTTGATTCTGATTGTCTACGTTAACCCAAGCCATTTCATTTGAATGCCTCATGATTGAATGTTTGAATCTTCTAGTGCATTATGTAGGTGTCATCTTTTATTGTGTGCATGAAGTTGTGATTGAATTAATGGTGCATGATTAAAATGTGTTTGCTACTGGCCTTCATGGTCTTTGTGCATTTTATTCTCAAGCTCTTATGATCCTTGATTGATACTCAATTGTCAATTCAACATGGTGATAGAAAGGAGCAACATCTCTGGTTCTTTTGACCTAATCTGTGCATATGCTTGTGTTCTCTTTTTCTATCATGTTTAATGTTTAATAATTGTTATTATGTTGTTCTCACTTCATCATGTTGCATCCATCCCATGTATGAGCCATCATTCACCTTTTGTAATACTAACTTAGTTGTTGAATGTGCGAGGTACTCTGAGAAAGTTGCCACTTTTGGCTTGAGGCTTTGGGTGTTTCACTTTATTTGTGGAACACAATTCACTATATTGGCATTATGCTTGTGTTTGGCATGTTTGATGATTTATGCAGGATATACATACATATGATTGTGAATGTCATACATTGCACTGGGATTTGTTCATATCTGATAAATTGCTTACATCCTGATGGTGTAATTCCTTACTCAATTTGTCTATTGATGCCAGCTTGCTTGAAGTTTCTCTGGGTTTATTTTATTCTTGCTTGACTACTACAGATAGTTATCTGTTTTGTATTATACCACTTCCTTTCTCCCATCTTCATTTTACATAAATCTCTGACTGCATGATGGGACCTCTGTTGCTGATATATGTCAGGAGGCCCTCTGGTTTTTATCTGATGCATGTGTTGTGTTTGCTTTTGATCGATCAGTCACTTAATTTAGAAATTGAGATCACGACTTCGCTCTCAGTGCATGTTCCCTATAGGATGTTTATTGCTTTTCTTCTTTAAATTGTTGATCGATGAGTCACTCAATTTAGAAGTTGAGATCACGATTTCGCTCTCAGTGCATGTTCCCTATAGGATGTTTATTTCTTTTCTTTATTAATTGTTGATCGATGAGTCACTCAATTTAGAAATTGAGATCATGACTTCGCTCTCAATGCATGCTCCCTATAGGATAATTTTGTTAAGCTTCCTTTAACATATTAACTAAAGTAGGAATACATGCATGCTAACATAGGATAGGATTTTCCTTTATCCTCAACCTTAGGGTCAACCATTATATGATAACACTAGGGATAGTGCTAGGCTAGTTTCCCCTAGTTGTTTTCCTCTTCCTTTGCATTTTGCATCTTAAAACAAAAATTGTTTTCTTGGAAAATCATAAGACATTTCTAATGAAATCAAGCCCTTTTCCAAAGTAAAAGATACAAACCAATCTTGCCTTATCTTGTTATCTTGAAGCCGATGTTTCGCCATCACACATGTTTGTTATCCTACTTTGATTCTGAATATCATTGTTAGGTGTGATGTTTTGTCATCCGTTTTATTGATGTTTCGTCATCTTTGCCATGATATCTTGTTATTTTGAAGCCTATGTTTCGCCATCGCACATGTTTGTTATCCTACTTTGATTCTCAATATCATTGTTAGGTGTGATGTTTTGTCATTTGTTTTATTGATGTTTCGTCATCTTTGCCATGATATCTTGTTATCTTGAAGTCGATGTTTCGCCATCGCACATGTTTGTTATCCTACTTTGATTCTCAATATCATTGTTAGGTGTGATGTTTTGTCATCCATTTTATTGATGTTTCATCATCTTTGCCATGATATCCTGTTATCTTGAAGCCGATGTTTCGCCATCGCACATGTTTGTTATCCTACTTTGATTCTCAATATCATTGTTAGGTGTGATGTTTTGTCATCCATTTTATTTATGTTTTGTCATCTTTGCCATGATATCTTTGTTATCTCTTAGCCGATGTTTCGCCATCTCACATGTTTGATTATCCAACTTTGACCCACAATGTCACTGTTAGGTGTGTTATTTTACCATTTGATGTCTCGCCATCTTTGACATGTTACGTTGTTATTATTTAGTCGATGATTGATCACCTCATTTGTTTGTTGTCTCTTTCGATGTTTTTCCATCCTAAATGTTTTTGTTTGTCTTAATTAAAAAACACAAACCAACCAAAATATATAAGCCGAACTACGGCTGCTCTGATTCCTTAAAAGGGATACGTAGGCATTGGGGTAGGGCCCGATCGAGCATAATTTTTATTTTCCCTACATTGTTTTCTTTTTCTCTTTTTTTCCTTTTGCATGCATCCCCTTTTCGGTTGTAAACCATAGACATAGGATTTGACCATACCCATTAGATTAGACAACAAGAGTGGATACCGTAGAGTACTACGGGCGTGTGTGGTGCTAACACCTTCCCCTCGCGTAACAGACTCCCTTACCCGATCTCTCGGTCGAAAGACTGTGATTTCTCCCTTTTCAGGTTTTCTCGATGTTTACCTTTCCGTTTTGGCGGGATAAAAGACGTTTGGTGGCGACTTCATTGATGTTTCATTAACATCCAGATGGCAGGTTCCGGCCGCGTGGTTTCAGCTGGTGACTTCACTGGGGATAGATTGACCTATTGTTGGTCCATCCAGGAGTCGATCCTAGCTCTTGTTTGTTTTCTTTTTGGGTGTTTACTTTACCGCTTTGCATATTTATCTGTTTGCATTGCATCCTATGTGCGCTTTACTTTCTACATACTGGATTTGGCTGGACTGTTTGGACTTTGGATTTCTTAGTGGGTGGTTTATTCCATGAGGTAAAAGGCCTCGTACCCAGTCTATGAGGGAATTCCATAGGAACTAGGAATAGAGTGGCCATGGCAGCTATGAGGCGGATGCTTTGTAGACCTGACCATGAGACCCATGACTTCAGAGGTAGTTCGGATAGGTGTTATCGTATGATGATACCGACATTCGAGCTCTCGTACTCTGATTTTGATTTTAACCTTACCTTGACCTAGACTACACCTGTGAGAGGGGCGGGAAATCTTTTCTTACAGGTACAGGTACTGTTGGTGACTTTGTGTTGTGAAGGTGACTCAGGTTCCCATGATGGTTTTGAAGCTTTGGGATTTTCTTTTGATCTTGAGTGGTGTTGTTCTGTAATGGTCCAACCATGATCCAGTGTGAAACTTTGATCCTGTCATGTTGCATCATAGCATATTTATTTCTAAAAAAATAATGTAAAAAAAAAAAACTAGCATGCGCATGTCATTTTCCAGGGACATTCAATAGTCATCTTTCCATCAGAAATGGCTGGTCTCCCTCCAGTTGAGTTTGATTCAGTTCGTGTTAAAGAGCTTACCAGGAATTCATTCGCTTATCAGATTCCTACTACTGATGTGTCCAGGTTGAAGAGGTTGAGTTCTTATCTGAAGGGTGATGTTCTGAGTAATTTCAACAAAAATTATGGCAACTTGCTACTGGTCCTTAACACTCCAGTTGACCCAATGGCTTTGATCACTCTCTTCCAATTCTATGACAAGGAATTACAGTGTTTTACTTTTCAAGATTATCAATTGGTTCCCACTCTAGAAGAGTACGCGTACCTACTTAATATCAATTTGTCTGATGAAGTTCCTTTTTTCCAAGTGCCGGAGAAGCCGAAATTCGAAGTTATTGCTGAAATTCTTCGTTTGAGTTGGAAAGAGGTGAAAGACAATTGGAAGTCCAGTGAGGGTACTACAGGGTTTTATTTGGACTTTCTGGTGAAGAAAGCTGAAGATTGGGCAAAGAAAGGCAATTGGAGGGACTTCAATTCTCTGTTTGCTCTCATGATATACGGGATCGTCCTCTTCCCTCACAAGAGAAATTTTGTGGATTTGGCGGCTATTTGTGTTTTTAGAAACAAGAACTCGATACCGACACTCTTGGCAGATACTCTTTATACTATCCATTCCAGGCATGGAAAGGGTGGTAATGTAAGTTTATGTCATTCTATGTTATATCAATGGCTTAAGTTGCATCTACCAGTAAGTGGCCCTTTCATGGATACCAAGCATTCTCTCTGGTGGTCATCAAGGCTTGTCAACCTCACTTCATTTGATATCCGGTGGAATTATGACACGGGGGAAGTGCGAAGTGTCATCACTAGCTGTGTAGATTTCCCTAATGTTCCCCTCATAGGAACTAAGGGGTGTATCAACTATAACCTTGTGCTTGCTTATCGTCAATTGGGATATGCAATGGATAGAACGCCAAAGGTTGAGGAGGTGTCTGCATCAGTGTATTTTGCTAGGGGAAATGATCTTGTGATGTTGAAAAGAGTGACAAGTGCTTGGAAAGGAATTCACAAGAAGGATTGAACTACTTTGGGCAAGAAGGTTCCTATTGCTAGGGTTCCTTACTTGGAGTGGGTTAAAGCCAGGGTTAAGATCTTACGGTTACCATTTTCAAGGTCGGCTCCTCTATATGAGCAACCTCCTATTGTTCTGAGTAACACAGTGCCTACCGAGGTGTTCACCCAGGTTCATGTTGAGAACATTCAGCTTCGTGCAAAAGACCGTGAGGCGGGAATGAAACTTTATTAGGCAGATCAAGAAAGGGCCGACTTAGCTCGCAAACTCAAAGAAGCTCAAGGGGAAACTTCTGATGCAACCAGTTTTAGGAAGAGGTCTCATGCTGAAATGGAAAAAGAGTTGAGTAAGACTCAGCAAGAGTGTCAGAAGCTTCAGGTATCTGAAAATAGCTACAGGAACAAGATTCAAAACTTAGAGAAACAGCTCAAAGACAAAGATGCTCAGCTTGAGAAGGAAGTATCCCAGAAACGTATCGCAGAAGATCAGTTCCAAGAAAGTAAAAAAGTTGCATCTGAACTTTTGAAGGAGAAAGCCAGACTTGAAGAGTACTGTCAACATCTTGAAGCATGTCT
This sequence comes from Vicia faba, assembly GCA_948472305.1. NCBI lineage: Eukaryota > Viridiplantae > Streptophyta > Magnoliopsida > Fabales > Fabaceae > Vicia > Vicia faba. The sequence goes on along the minus strand of OX451736.1, from coordinate 228,103,864 downwards.
AGTTCCGGAGATTTAGTTCTGTTATTTACTTGTGGCGTATTTGGTCACCCCCAGAATTGTTGGAAGGGACTGTTTGATTGTTGTTATTATTCAGTTTTTTTTGCTTTTTGTTAAGAAATGTATTTAGTTGCTTTACTTTTAATTGTCCGAAGTCACTTGGACATCGTTTCTTTTGTTTGTAAATAATTGAAGTGTTCATCTTATTATCCTTTCTCTTTTGATTGTATGGTCACACGCCGTGACTGATGAATAAAAGGGCTCTTGAATACCTGGAAATGACAAACATATCATGCATATCATACATTTCATAACATTACAGGTTATCTCAAGACAGTTTTCTTATTTTGCTGCTTTTCTTATTCAGAATTCAAGACGACTACTCATCGGTATTCCACCAGAAACAATTTGCCAAGACAGATGGAACAGGTTCAAGCTGAACTCGCTGAAATGAGAGCCCAGATGGCTATTCAGATGACTCAGTTCATGGAGGTCATCACCAATGTGAATCGCCGACAGGAGGAACTAGCTGCCATTGTCAACAACCAGTGCCGCTATCCAGGGGATGGTGGAAATCAAGGGCTCTATCAGGAAATTTCTGTAGCATTGGGGGATGTGCAAGATCAGCCTGCTGGAAATTTTCATGGGATACCGGGAAACCCTTTTGTGTGCAACGTATGGCAGTTTCCCCCGTCTCCTGGACCTCGCCTTGTGGGGAACAGAAGAGTTAATCAGGGCGGTGTAAGGAATTATCAGGATCAGGATTATGACTTTGACCAGGATGAAGATCAGTTTTCTGTTCGGCATTCAGAGCCGGGGGTTCAGATTGAGGATGTGAAGTATCGTTTATTGAAAGAGCATCTGAAGGTTGTGGAAGGGCAAGGAGTCCTTGGTATGGATGCTAATGATCTCGGGTTGGTGTCTGGGGTGAAAGTTCCTCCAAAGTTCAAGCCTCCAACATTTGAAAAGTATAACGGAACATCATGTCCTATTACTCATGCAATTGCTTATTTCCGGAAGATGTCAGTACATACTGAGGATCAAGGGCTTTTGATTCACTTTTTCCAGGATAGCCTATCTGGGGCATCTCTGGAGTGGTACATGAAGTTAGAGAAAACTCATATTCGTTGCTGGAATGATCTTGCTCGGGCTTTTGTCAAACATTATCAGTATAATATGGATATGGCGCCTAATTGCACTGAGTTACAGAATATGTCACAAGGACCAAAAGAATCTTTCAAGGAGTACGCTCAGAAGTGGCGTGAGTTGGCTGCAAGGGTTCAACCTCCACTCATAGAGAGAGAACTCATTGATATGTTTATGAGCACCCTGCAAGGACCTTTCTATGAGCACATGATAGGAAGTACTTCGGCAGGATTTGCAGACTTGGTTATGGCTGGTGAAAGAATAGAAGTGGGTTTGAAATTGGGAAAGATTCAGATTGGAGGTTCTAGTGGCCCATCAGGGGGCAGTAAGAAACCATTCAACACTTACCCTAAGAAAAGGGAAGGCGACGCAAGTGCGATTTACTCTCATAGAGGAAGAAGAGAGGATCGTCAGCACCAACAAATCAATGTTGTTTCTATTCCTGTTACTACTCCTCTGCAGTAGAGACCGAATACATTGCCTCAACAGCAAAGGCAGCAGGATGCTCCCTGTCAGTATAATAATCAACAGCAGAGACAACCAAGGAAATTTGATCCCTTTCCAATAACGCTTACTGAAGCACTCCACCACTTGCTTGATTTAAAGCTGATCAATTTTAGAAATATGCCACCGCCACCCACAAGGCTCCCTGTTAACTATGATGCTAATGCAAGATGCGAATTCCATTCGGGCGGAGTTGGTCATTCTACTTACAATTGTTTTGCGTTGAAGTGTAAAGTACAAGACTTGTTGGATGCTAAGGCAATTGAGTTTACTCTAGTGACTGGTCCGAATGTTACTCAGAACCCAATGCCTAGGCATGGATGGGGTGTTGTTAATTTGATTGATGATAATGGTGAAGTGTTGAATTTAATCATGAATGTGGAATAATTAACTACTCCATTGTGGTATGTTAAGAGGTATTTGCTTGACAATTCTATTTTCCCAGGTTGTGCCTCAGAGTGTGCCAAGTGTAGAGAGCAACCGAAGGGCTGCGATGATTTAAAAGCTGGTATCCAGTTGTTGATAAAGGAGGGTTCCCTGCAGTTCGATAGAAAATCGAGCTACCGTAAGATCGCCGAAGAGGATGTTGCTGTAATATCTATTCCTTACACCCCTGCGCGCATTCCTCCCTCATCAAGAGCACCTCCATTGATGATTACGGTACCTGGTCCCATGCCGTCTACCAGTGAGAAAGCGGTCCCGTGGCATTACGGTGCCGATGTTTATTACCACGGGGTAAAGCAGGAGGTCAATGCTCATTTGTATGAGGAAGAACATGCTAAAGGTGATGAAGAGGAAGTCCATAATTTTTCTGGTGTGGGTCGAATGACTAGAAGCGGGAGAGTATTTGGTCCTTCCAATGTGCAAGATGCGGATGATGCTTCCATAATAGAAAAAGGAAGACAGCAGGTAATGATTGGCAATCCCAGGGTTACGCCAGCCAATGTGACTCAACCAATTTCGATACCAGAAGCTTCTTCAGTTCCCGATGAAGTTGAAGAGTTAATGTGAATTATCAGAAAGAGTGATTATAGCATAATTGATCATCTGAGCCATACTCCTTCTAAGATGTCTATCTTGTCTCTGTTGATTTATTCAGAACCTCACAGAAATGCTTTGATGAAATTGTTAAAGAATGCGTTCGGGCCACATGAGATAACAATCAGTCAGTTTGAGAATGTTTGTGCTAACATATCTGCCGGGAATGGTTTGGGCTTCACAAATTTTGATCTTCCTCCAGAGGGACCAGACCGTAACAAAGTGTTGCATATTTCGATGGAGTGCAGGGGCACTACTTTATCCCGGGTCTTGGTGGATACAGGATCGTCTTTAAATGTATTGCCCAAATCAGCATTGATGAAGATTGATTATTCTGGACTAGAGCTGCGCCCTAGTGATTTGATGGTGAAGGCGTTTGATGGGTCTCGAAGGTCAGTGTTTGGGGAGTTGGAGTTACCAATTAAGGTTGGTCCTCGCACCTTCACGGCTACATTTTTTGTGATGGATATACAACCAGCGTACTGTTGCTTGTTGGGGAGGCAGTGGATCCATAGAGCAAGAGCAGTCACTTCTACTCTTCATCAGAAACTCAAGTATCCTGCAGAGGGAAAGGTGATAACCGTGTGCGGCAAAGAAGAGTACATCGTGAGTCATTCGACATCATTCCGCTATGTTGAGGTTGAAGGAGAGATACATGAGACTCCGTTTCAGGCGTTTGAGACAGTTTGTGTTGTCAATTTTCCTCCTCCGGAGCAGAAAAGGAAACCTGAAACTGTTATGTCTTCTCTCAAGGATGCGAAAGCTGTGGTGGAAGGTGGCAACCCTAAAGGTTGGGGTCAGGTGCTGGACGTTACCCTAAAGTTTAATAAATTTGGCCTTGGTTTTAGCCCAGGTCAGCATAGTACAACTCCCAGATCATCTAGTTCATCTACTCCTGTGAAGTTCTCCCGTCCTTGTGCTACTCAAGAAGGACACGTCAATGCAGTTGGCGACGATAGGGCTGATGGCTACAATGTCAAAGATTGGATTCGTCTGAGTATTCCAGGCCAGACACTCAATAATTGGACTTCTGTGGATGTTATCCAAGTTTCAAGCACTGAGGAGTAATTTTCTTGTTTTCTTTTATTATCATTTCATAATTCCTACGCTCTGCCCAAGGCGTGGTGAATCATTTGTGTAGGGCCACCATGTTTATTTTCAAAAGTTTATCATGAAATAAAGGACGTTTTTTGCATTCAAAACTTTGCTTCATTTTCTTTTTTGTTTTTTCTTCTTTTTAAATGGTAATGTTTCTCTTTTCGCACACTGTCACTAAAAACGCCAAAATGTCATTCATGCAGATGCACTTCCACCACCGATTATATTGATAACGAATCTGCTATGGCTCATTATGACTTTGATACTCCTATCTATCAAGCTGAAGAAGAAGCATATAAGGATTGTGATCTTCCTGAGGAATTAGCAAGATTGTTAAAACAAGAGGAGAAGGTTATCCAGCCGAATCAGGATTCGATTGAGGTGGTGAATATTGGCACAAAAGAGGTAAGAAGAGAAGTCAAGATAGGGGCAGATCTCGAAGAAAGTATAAAGGTCAGATTGATTGAGCTACTCCGTGAGTATTCTGATATCTTCACATTGTCTTATGAGGATATGCCTGGGTTGGATACAAACATCGTGGTGCATCGATTACCGCTCAAAGAAGGTTGCTCTCCTGTCAAGCAAAAGCTCTGAAGAACTCATCCTGAGATGTCCAAGAAGATCAAGGAGGAGGTCCAAAAGCAGTTGGACGCGAATTTCCTAAAGGTCGTCATTTATTCGCCATGGATTGCAAATATTGTGCCTGTGCCCAAGAAAGATGGTAAAGTCAGGATGTGCGTGGATTATAGGGATTTAAACAGGGCCATCCCTAAAGAGGATTTCCCTCTTCCGCATATTGATGTGTTGGTCGATATTACTGCTCATTCCAAGGTGTTCTCGTTCATGGATGGCTTTTCAGGTTACAATCAAATTAAGATGGCTTCGGAGGATATGGAGAAGACAACATTCATCATGCCTTGGGGAACCTTCTGCTATAAAGTGATGCCGTTTGGTTTGAAAAATGTCGGGGCAACATATCAGCGCGCCATGGTCACTCTCTTTCATGACTTGATTCACAAAGAAATTGAGCTATATGTAGACGATAGATTGCTAAGTCTGACACAGAAAAGGAACATCTTGTTCATCTGGAAAAAGTTTTCGAGAGGCTGAGGAAGTTCTTGCTGAGGTTGAATCCGAATAAGTGCACCTTCGGGGTGAGATCCGGTAAGCTGTTAGGTTTTGTTGTAAGTGAAAAAGGTATCGAGGTAGACCCAGACAAGGTAAAAGCGATACAGGAAATGCTTGAGCCGAGGACAGAGAAGGAAGTACGTTGTTTCTTGGGAAGGTTAAACTATATTTCTAGATTTATTTCTCATCTCACAGCCACCTGTGAACCTATGTTCAAGTTGTTAAAGAAAAAACAGACAATGAAATGGAATGAGGATTGTCAGAAAGCCTTTGACAAAATAAAGGAGTATTTGCAGGAACCTCCGATACTCATGCCGCCAGTGGAAGGAAGGCCACTAATCATGTATTTAACTGTGTTGGAGAGCTCAATGGGTTGTGTCCTCGGTAAACATAACGAGACAGGGAAGAAAGAGCAGGCTATTTACTACTTGAGTAAGAAGTTTACGGAATGCGAGTCGAGGTACTCATTGTTGGAAAAGACTTGTTATGCGCTTGCCTGGGCCGCCAAACGTTTGAGGCAATACATGTTAACTCACACCACCTACTTGATATCCAAAATGGATCCAATCAAGTACATTTTTGAGAAGCCAGCTCTTACGGGCAGGGTAGCCCGTTGGCAGATGATACTCACCGAATATGATATCCAATACACTACTCAAAAATAAATTAAGGGTAGTGTACTGGCCGACCATCTTGCTCATCAGCCCATGAATGATTATGAACCGATGAAGTTTGATTTTCCAGTTGAGGAAATTGTGTATATTCGGGATTGTAATATGCCAGACCTATACGAAGGACCCGAGCCGGGATCACGTTGGACGCTTGTTTTTTATGGTGCCTCCAATGCCATGGGAAACAGTGTCAGAGCTATTATCACTTCCCCTGAGAGATACCACATTCCTTTCACGGCTCTCATTTGTTTCGATTGCACTAACAACATGGCCGAATATGAGGCTTGCATTTATGGCATTGAAGCAGCGATCGACCTGCGCATCAAATTCTTGAAAGTTTATGGGGATTCCAATATTGTTATCAGCCAGATTAATGGAGATTGGGAGACTCGCCATCTGAACCTAATTCCCTATCGTGAGCATGTTATGAAGCTGATTCCGTACTTCGAAGAGATCACGTTTGAGCACATTCCCAGAGAAGAAAATAATCTAGCTGATGCACTGGCAACTTTGTCCTCCATGTGCAAGGTTAAGTGGGCTAATGAAGCACCTTCTATTACTATCAGAAGTTTGAGTGAGCCAACTTTCTGCTTTGAGGCCAGTTTGGAACCAGATGGTAACCCTTGGTTTTATGATGTTAAGCGATATCTTGAAACACAAGAGTACCCTGAAGAAGCATTTGTCACATATAAGAAATTCTTGAGAAGATTTTCAGCCAAGTTCTTTCTCAGTGGTGGTGTGTTATATAGAAGGCATCATGACGGTTTACTGCTCAGATGTGTTGACAAGAAAGAAGCAACTAGAATTATTGAGGAGATACATGAAGGTGATTTCGGGACCCATTCCAACGGGCATACCATGGCTAAAAAGATTTTGCGAGCAGGTTATTATTGGTCCACCATGGAGACTGACTGTTACAATCATGCACGGGTCTGCCACAAATGTCAAGTCTATGCTGACAAGGTGCATGTGCCGCCAGTACCTTTGAATGTCTTGACCTCCCCTTGGCCGTTTGCGATGTGGGGAATTGATATGATCGGCAAAATTGAACCGACTGCATCCTACAGGCACCATTTCATTCTGGTTGCCATCGATTATTTTACGAAATAGGTATAAGCTGCATCCTATGCCAATATCACCAAACAAGTGGTAACTCGGTTCATTAAGCACAACATTATCTGTCGCTACGGAGTGCCTGAAACGATCATTACCGATAATGGGTCTAATTTTAACAACAAAATGATGAAGGAGTTTTGTGAGTCCTTCAAAATCAAGCATCATAATTCTTCCCCATATAGACCAAAGATGAACAGCGCTGTCGAAACGGCCAATAAAAATATCAAGAAAATTATGCAGAAGATGGTGGTAACCTATAAGGATTGGCATGAGATGTTGCCTTTCGCTTTGCATGGTTATCGCACCACTGTGTGTACTTTGACTGGGGCAACCCCATTTTCATTGGTTTATGGCATGGAAGCAGTATTTCTAGTGGAAGTCGAGATTCCTTCCCTTAGGGTCATGAGAGATGTTGAGCTAGATAAAATTGAATGGGTCCAAAACCGGCTGGATCAGTTGGAACTTATTGACGAGAAGAGGTTGACGGCTGTATGTCATGGTCAGGTATACCAGCAAAGGGTGAGGAAAGCTTTTGATAAAAGGGTACGGCCCCAGTGTTACAAACCAGGTGACCTTGTGCGCAAGAGGATAATTCTTCCCCATGGAGATCCCAGGGGCAAGTGGGTTCCAACTTATGAAGGTCCTTTCGTGGTCAGAAAAGTTTTCTCGGGAGGGGCGATGATGCTCACAACTATGGATGGTAAGTACTTCCCTCTCCCTGTGAATGCTGACGTAGTTAAAAAATACTTTGAATAAAAAATAAATAAAACCCGCTAAACTGAAAACCCGAAAGGGCGGTTTAGGCAAAAAAGGGTGTCCTGGTGAATCGAAAAACTGAAAGGGCGATTCAGGAAAAAGTTAGGGACTTAAATAAAATGACTACACTCAGCATGAGATCCTTTGTTTCTTTCCTTCATTTCGTCGCCTGGCGTAAGCTCGAAGCCAATTTAAGTATGATATGTCTGAAAGTAGGAAGAGGAAAGCGTAAGAGTTATAAGAGTCATAGCAGAGTCAGGACTTGATGGATATTCACATTCACATTGCCATTTGTAAACACTTGTTTGCTTTGATTTTGTAATTACTTGCTTCCAAATGTAAATGCCTTTTTCACAGGATGATTTCTCAAAATCAATAGAATATCTTCTTTCAAGTATACGCATACTTTTCTTTTCTCCCTTTTTGCTATTTTGTTTGCAAAAACGTCCAATATTTTTGATAAGCATGTGCATATAAACTTCATGGACCTTACACAGAAATGGTAATCTAAGTCATGGTCAGTTGGTCGCTTGAAATACGGATAACAAATACAGCTACTAATGTGCAAGGGGCATGTTTAGTTCTCTGATTGATAGGATTCTCATTCACTTTACTGGTGATTGCCTTTCCTTTTGTTTCACTACCCCGTGCTGTTGGTGAAAGTCTTGGGTCAGGGTAATATCAATATTACGGCAGGTTAGCGAGATCGGCGAACCTAGTTGGAGATATTTCTTCCCCATAATGGATTTTATTACGTTTTCTTTGCCGCACTTTCATGTGTTATCTTGATTGATTGTTTTTAGCATTGTCTGTATATAGGTTTTTGTTTATAGCCGAATGTTAGTCTTGATGCATTGAATATTTTTTCCTTGAAAAAAATTGTTTCATTTTACTCAATCCCTCCTGTATCACTCTTTAATCGATTTTTCGGGCATTTTGATACCAACTGTGCCAATTATTTTGTTCAGCCAAGAGTTTGGAGGAAGGAGTTTAGTTAAAAACGATGACTGTAGTGGTATGCTTTTGAGTATAACCTCGTTGATGATGTACATCCATTGTTTCAATTCCCAAATACCGGAGATATAAGGGAGTTAGACCCTCGTTAACCCCTCTGAGCCTTCGAAGTAGGAGTTTCTTTTCTGTTAAAAAAAAACCTTATTTTTCTAACCAGGGGCAGGGTAGATGTTCAGTTAATTTGACCAAGCATTCAAATTTCAGAAGGAATGTCCCATCTGAGGATCACCACATTTTATCTTTCACATCATGAGATCAGGAAAAATGTCTAAACCACAATGTTCATTTCCTCAAAGAGACCTGAGGTCGAGATCGAATTGATGCAATAATGGCTATCCCTCGCCGACCAAGGAATGAGGCATTTGTTTTCTTCAAAAAAAAAGAGATAAAGAAATAAAAAGTTCAAAGACCTAAAGTCATATTGACTTGTTCGAAGTGGAAAGTATGAATAAGAAAGAAACAAAAAGCCCTGCTAAGTCGAAACTTAAAAACAAGCCGCTTAGGAAAAAGTTAGGACTTCCCGCTGGACTCCCAAAATTGTAATTCAAAATATTTTGTCCAGGAAAAAGTTAGGGAAAATAAGAGCCTAAAAGGTCAAAAAAAGATTATCCACTAAAATTTTCATCAAAAGAAGAGGAACAATATCAAAAACAAAAGCAGCTGAAGTTAAGCGACAATCATGTTGGAGAATTTGTCGTGATCACTCAACCATTACCAATCCTTTTGAAAGATGAATGCTTGTGATAAGTCAGCTAAACTTAGGACAGGAGGATATCACGAAGGGGGTGGGCACTAAATAACTTGAACCTTGAAAAACTTTTTTCTAAAAAACCTCGAACCAGGCCACGTTACAACCTCTAAAAGTCCTAACTGAAACTAAGGTTTAACTCAAAAGCATACTGCAACAGGATAATATTTCCTAGACTCCCCAAATATGTGTTTCATAGCCGTGTTGGTATCTTATCATTCGCATTTTGACTCGTTTTTCAAAAGGGGGAAGAAACATTTTAAATTTTTTTGCACTCTAGCCAGTGATTCATTCACAACAGAGATGCGACATTTTGTTAAAGTTTTCAACTTCAAGGCTTAAATAATCATCGCATCAGGTCTGTTATTCTAAAAAATAAACATCTTTTTGTATACAAAACAGTTGCTTGACATCAAAAAGAGTTTACACATTGAACACTTGTAAAGAGCTTAATGATTGCCAAGAGGGGAGTGTATTGCTTTCTTCTTTTTTTGACAGAGCCCATGTATGATTAGGACTCTGATTATACCCTGTAAGGTTTCTTACCCAGTGAAGTTTCGCTTACGCAGCAAAGGTTTGTTGCTCCAGGGATTTTCTTTCAAAAAGCTTCATCCTAATAATTCAAATTTGGATATGTCGCACATCCCTAGTGGAGTTTGTTTAAATGGGAACTCACATCCGGAAGAAGTTTCAACTCCCCAATGGAATTGCCAACAGAGATCCCTCGTCATGACCTCTCGTTTCTGATAACACGATTTTATATCGTATAAATCGACTTAATTAATGCAAATAATTCATGTTTTTATTTAATTTATTTTATTTTATTTCCATATTACGCTGGTATTTCTTTGTTTCAGGTATTTTGCCTTAAATAAGCTTATGTGAAGAAATATGAAGAAATAGATGCAATTTAGTACAAAAATGAAGATAATTGAGCAAAGTGGTGCAGATTAGAAAAAGGGGGTAAAAAGAATGAAATTGCAAGGCCCAAAAGACAATTGAACGTGCAAAGGCCAAGGGAACCCACGTTCCCACTTCAGCATGAAGGGACCGACCGGTCCACTAAGGGGAACGACCGGTCCGGACCACTTCAGCTGAGTAGAACGACCGTTCCTGCCCTAGCCTATTCTCACGCCTTTTATTTCTCACATGGAACGACCGGTCCCAAGTCAAGACCTACTTTTGCTATTTTTTCGTGCACGTTATGCAACACAGTCCACTTTCAATATTCTTTGGATGTTGAGTTTTACGTGGATTGACTTTTTGGGATACATCATTTTACAAGCTTTATAAATAGAAGTGAAGGAAGAATCCCAGGAGAGAGTTTTTTTGGCAAGATCATATTATTTTCAGCAGAGCAAATTTCCTTTCAGTTTAATTTTTGTTCTGCCTTTTCCTTTATTTTTATTTCATCGCACTGCTTTTATTTTCCTTTTCTTTTCCAAGTCTTCTGCCTTTATTTTTCGTACAACAATTTCTACACCGGAAATTGTTGTGCAATTTTATCCGGTTTAACCTTACGTTAGATCCGGTATTTTTATTTTCTTGTTATTATTAAATTCAAGATTCGACGAGTAGATCCAACCGGCTTGTGGTGGAATACTCCAAGGTTTTTGAAGAACGCATTTAATTGAAGTTATTGAAGTTTTCTACTTTTCCAGGTTTTCAGTTTAATCGCTTTTATTTATTATCATTACATGTTTGCTATTATGGATATGAATTTATATAATTGTTCGCAATTTAATTATCTATGCATATTTAATTTAATAAACATGTCCGGCTAAACCGATTAAATATCGGTATGTAAATTAACCAAATAACGGGATCCGAGATAAATTGGCTTAATATTATTTTGTAAAAGAAATACCTTTCATGGTTTTAATATTCAATTGAATTGTTTAAGATTTTATAAATCAATAGAACGGAAGTTTGAGGTTTTAAAATTGATTAAGGTTTTTACTAATAAAACGGAAGTTTGAGGCTAAAACCAGATAGTGATTATTAGGCATTGTTTTTGAAGAGGCGGAAGCATTTTAAAAACAATTAAATTTTATTCTGTTTTCAAAAATTACTTTTGAATCCGGCGGAGTGACGGAAGCACACGTTAGGGTATTAATAGTATAACCTGAACTAATAGAACGGAAGTGTGAGGGGAAGGTTTTTAGACAAATAAAGTTTGCGTAAAGATAATTTTTGACCAATTTAAGTAAAGGCCAGTGGAAGTTCGGAACCCAAAATTTAGGTGAAATGCATACCGGTATTTATAATTAAAAATTTTATAACCAAATTTAGTAATTAGATCCCTTTCGTCAATTAAATTAATATTAGCCTTAGCTTTACCCAGTGACCAAAATTACGGTAGATCGATTCATAGTCCCTGTGGATTCGATATCTTTTAAGACTACGCGATAGGACTGTGCACTTGCAGTCTCCAGATTTATAGACATACAAAGTCGCGATCAAGTTTTTGGCGCCGTTGCCGGGGACTATTTAAGTCGATATCGTAACTCTTTTAGTTACATCGTGGAGACTAAGGCCTTCTTCTTTTCTTCTCTTTCTGATTTGTATGCCAAACACTCGCTCTCAAGGCGAACCTTTGCATCTACAAATCAACGACATCGAGCGTTATCTTCGATTGAGACGCCGAATTCAGGAATATCGTCTACTAAACAATTTACCCCCGACGAATATCCCTGATATAACTGATCTTAGACGAGCTGAGATGGCTGCGCCACGACCTCTAAAATCTTACGCAATCCCTTCTCAAGACGAACCTCATAACAGTATTGCCGCTCCGGCAATCGAGGCACACAACTTCGAGCTGAAACCTTCGCTATTATCTGCGGTTCAACAAAACCAGTTTTCTGGAAATCCAACTGACGATCCGAACCTGCATTTATCCGTATTTCTACAATATGCAGATACCGTAAAAGCTAATGGGGTCAGCACGGAAGCTATTCGTTTACGATTATTTCCTTTTTCCCTTAGAGATAGAGCTAGAGCCTGGCTCCAATCTCTACCTTCTAATTCAATCACTACGTGGGATGAATTAAAGAAAGTTTTCCTAACCCGATATTTTCCACCAAGCAAAACGGCTATGCTTCGAGCTCAAATCAACGGATTTAGACAGAAAGACACCGAGTCTTTATTTGAAGCATGGGAACGATATAAAGACATGATAAGACTCTGTCCACATCATGGTCTGGAGGAATGGTTAGTGATACATACTTTCTACAATGGTCTTTTGTACAACACGAGATTAACAATCGACGCTGCTGCTGGTGGTGCGCTAATGGAGAAACCTTATCTACAGGCCTACGAACTGATAGATAATATGGCCCAAAACCACTACCAGTGGGGAAGCGAGAGAGCTACCGTTGAAAAACCTCCGACAAAAGGAGGAATGTACGAAATTAGTAGCCTAGATCAAGTAAACGCTAAGGTAGACGCACTAACTCAGAAAATAGAAAACCTTACGTTAACTCCTGCAGCTACCGTAGCTGCAGTGATTCCTGACTGCGAAATATGCGGAACATCTGGTCACACTCCCGCCGAATGTCAATTTCTGTTAGGTACTCCGACCGATCAAATAAACTACGCTCAGGGAAACCCTTATTCAAATACATACAACCCAGGTTGGAGGAATCACCCAAATTTTTCCTACAAGAATAAAAACGCATTGAATGCACCTGTTCAGGCGCAAATCGCTCCACCTGGATATCAAAAAGCACCCTCTGCCGCACCGAGCGCACCTAGGAAATCTAATCTCGAAATAATGATGGAAAACTTTATAGCAAGCCAAGCGCAAACTAACAAAGAATTCCTAAACTGAGACATACACACTGACGAGCAAATTAAGCAACTATCGAACAAAATAGATGCCTTAGCCACTCACAATAAAATGTTAGAAACTCAAATCTCACAAGTGGCTCAACAACAAGCGCCTGCTGCCGCACCAGCCGGTACTTTCCCTGGACAACCACAACCTAATCCAAAAGGACAAGCTCACACAATTATATTACGAAGCGGTAAAGAAATAGAAGAACCATTAGATCCAAGAATCGAAAACCCGACCATGCACCAAAACTCTGAAAACCAAGCCGAAGAGGATACCGAACCTAAAGGAAAGGAAGATGGAGAAACAATAGAACAAGAAAAACCTTATGTACCTCCACCTCCATATAAACCACCTATTCCTTACCCTCAAAGACTAGTTAAAACAAAAGACATAGGGCAATTTAAGAAATTTGTAGAACTTCTCAAGCAATTAAACGTAACAATTCCTTTCACAGAAGCGATAACGCAAATGCCCTCATATGCTAAATTCTTAAAAGAGATTCTATCTAATAAGAAAAAGTTAGAAGAAAATGAAACAGTTACTCTTACAGCTGAATGCAGCGCAATAATCCAAAATAAGATGCCACCTAAACTGAAAGACCCAGGTAGTTTTTCTATACCATGTGTAATAGGAAGATTCGTCATAGACAAAGCTTTATGCGATTTAGGAGCAAGCATCAGTGTAATGCCTTTATCCATCAGTAAGAAACTCGAAATGGGAGAGTTGAGACCAACTAAAATGTCTGTTCAATTAGCAGATCGTTCTGTCAAATACCCCATAGGAGTACTTGAAAACGTCCCCGTTCGAATAGGTCAATTCTACATCCCAACCGACTTTATAATAATGGATATTAAGGAAGATACGAACACACCTATCATTTTAGGAAGACCCTTCCTAGCAACTGCCGGTGCCATTATAGACGTTAAAAAAGGAAAACTCACCTTTGAGGTGGGCGAAGAAAAGATTGAATTCATTCTTTCCAAATTTCTAAAAGCACCAGCCATAGATGACAACTGCTAATTTATGGATATGATAGACGAATGTATAAAAGAAGCAGAAGATCATCCAGATAAAACCTTAGATGAGTGCTTAGCAATAACACCCGATCCTACACAAGGTTTACACAAACCAACCATTGAACTCAAAACGTTACCCAAAAACCTGCGATACGAATTCTTAGACCCAGAGTTCGAACGACCAGTAATAATCAACGCAAATCTAGGAAAAATCGAGACTGAAAAATTACTACATATACTGAGGAAATATCCAACTGCTTTAGGATACAATTTGACTGATCTTAAAGGAATAAGTCCTTCCATATGTATGCATCGCATAATGCTAGAGGAAGATAGTAAAACCTCTAGAGAACACCAAAGAAGACTTAATCCTATAATGAGTGAAGTAGTGAAGAAAGAGATATTAAAATTGTTAGAAGCAGGCATCATTTATCCAATATCTGATAGTAAATGGGTAAGCCCCGTTCATGTAGTCCCCAAGAAAGGAGGCGTAACGGTAATCGAAAACGACAAAGGAGAAACCATAACAAAGCGAATCGAATCAGGATGGAGGATGTGCATTGATTATAGGAAACTTAACAAAGCCACCCGGAAGGACCATTTCCCTTTGCCATTCATTGATCAAATGCTGGAGCGTCTAGCCAGACACTCATATTTCTGTTACTTGGACGGTTACTCTGGATTCTTTCAAATACCAATACACCCCGATGACCAAGAAAAGACTACCTTCACCTGTCCATTCGGAACCTTCGCATATCGAAGAATGCCCTTTGGCTTATGCAATGCACCTGCAACTTTTCAAAGATGCATGATGGCAATATTCGCAGACTTTCTTGACAATATTATGGAGGTATTCATGGACGACTTCTTCGTCTGCGGACGTAGTTTTGAAGGATGTCTTGCAAACTTAGAAAAAGTACTAGAAAGATGTGTAAAGGTAAACTTAGTATTAAATTGGGAAAAATTCCATTTTATGGTTCAAGAAGGTATTGTGTTAGGACATATTATATCTAATAGGGGAATTGAAGTGGACAAAGCAAAGATAGAAGTTATCGAAAACCTTCAACCCCCTAGAACTGTCAGAGAAATAAGAAGTTTCTTAGGACACGCCGGTTTTTACCGACGTTTTATTAAGGATTTCTCAAAAATTTCTAAGCCATTAACAGAACTCTTAATGAAAGATGTTGAATTCATATTTAACGAAAAATGCCTTGAAGCCTTTCAACAATTAAAGAAAGCATTAATTACTGCGCCAATCATGAAGACTCCGGATTGGAGTGAACCATTTGAGATAATGTGTGACGCAAGTGACTATACCGTAGGAGCAGTCCTAGGACAGAGAAAAGAAAAAAAATTACACGTCATATATTACGCTAGTAGAACCCTAGATGAAGCGCAAATGAATTATGCAACAACCGAAAAGGAACTCTTGGCTGTAGTCTTCGCACTCGATAAATTCTGATCTTATTTAGTAGGAGCTAAGATAATAATTTATACTGACCACGCTGCGATAAGATATCTCCTAACCAAAAAGGACGCCAAGCCTAGACTGCTAAGATGGATCTTGTTGCTACAAGAATTTGATTTAGAAATCAAGGATAAAAAAGGAACTGAAAACGTAGTGGCCGATCATCTATCAAGAATCGAAAATCTAAAACAAGAACGAATTCCAATCAATGATGAATTTCAATATGATAAATTAATCGCCCACTTCGAAGCAAGTGAATCTCAAAACTATTCTGAAACAACCTTAGCAATCTCATCTGTCCCTTGGTATGCAGATTTCGTAAATTATCTAGCTGCCGGCGTATTACCACCAGAGTTAACGTACCAACAAAAGAAAAAATTCTTTCACGATCTCAAACAATATTACTGGGACGAACCCTTATTATTCAAAAGAGGACCCGATGGAATTTTCCGTCGTTGCGTACCCGAAGAAGAAGTCGAAAGCGTGATTAAACATTGCCACTCCGCACCATACGGAGGACACACGAGTACTTCTAAAACATGTACGAAAATCCTACAATCAGGTCTTTATTGGCCAACACTATGGAAAGATGTTCATATCGCAGTCACTAAGTGCGACCGGTGTCAACGCACCGGTAACATTTCAAGACGCGACGAGATGCCACAGAAAGGCATCCTGGAAGTAGAGATTTTCGATGTATGGGGTATAGACTTTATGGGACCATTCCCGTCATCTTTTGGTAACAAATATATACTCGTGGCAGTTGACTATGTATCCAAATGGATAGAAGCTATAGCTTCTCCAACAAACGAT
The DNA here is from genome assembly GCA_948472305.1 of Vicia faba. Lineage (NCBI taxonomy): Eukaryota > Viridiplantae > Streptophyta > Magnoliopsida > Fabales > Fabaceae > Vicia > Vicia faba. Next base: position 228,087,513 of record OX451736.1, on the reverse strand, counting down.
ACCCGAGTTGTATTAAAGCTCTTCAAAAACGTAATATTTCCGAGATTCGGTATACCAAGATTAGTAATAAGCGATGGAGGTTCTCATTTTATTTCCAAGATATTCGAAAAACTCCTAAGGAAATACGGTGTCCGACATCGAGTAGCTACACCCTATCATCCACAAACGAGTGGACAAGTGGAAGTCTCTAATCGTGAAATCAAGCAAATATTAGAAAAGACTGTAGCAACTTCGAGAAAGGATTGGTCCTCAAAACTATCTGACGCTCTTTGGGCATATAGGACCGCATATAAGACACCAATAGGAACCACCCCGTTTAAGCTTATCTATGGAAAATCTTGCCATTTGCCGGTTGAACTAGAACACAGGGCCTATTGGGCTATTAAAAATATAAACTTGAATTACACAACGGCAGGCGAGAAGCGCATCCTTGATATAAACGAACTAGAGGAATTGAGACAAGATGCGTATGAGAACGCCAAGATTTATAAAGAACGAACGAAAACATGGCACGACAAAAGAATAAATAAAAAACATTTTAAAATAGGTGATATCGTACTACTGTTTAATTCAAGATTAAAATTATTTTCTGGAAAACTACGCAGCAGATGGTCTGGTCCGTTCACAATAACGAACACGTTTATTAACGGGGCGGTCGAAATCAAAGGAAAGATTTCCGAACCCTTTATAGTTAATGGACAACGTTTAAAACCATATCACAACGCGGAGAGTAACGATTACTTTCAAGAAATAACTTTAATAGAGCCACCTGCTCAATTAGAAGTTTAAAACTTTGATTTTATTTGTCGAGCTTATGACATAAAACAAAGCGCTTAGTGGGAGACAACCCACCTTTTTATAATTAACTGTTATATTTACCTTTTTGTTTTATTATTCTTCTTATTATTCTTACTATTTTTATTCTTCTTATTTTTCTCTTTATTTCTCTCATTCATAATCACTTATACACATATCTTCTCTAATATTTTATTTCACATATCTCTTCTTCATTCTATCACTATTATGCTTATTCTTATTTTCTTCTTTTCGGCATCTGGCCAAAAATCTGATTAAATTTCCTGTATCTAATTAATTTCAGGATAACTTAATTAACATAAAAATTAAGCTGACCAACTAACAATGGAAGATACTAAGGAAATAGCTTTCAGAGGAAGAGGCCAAAGAGGCAGATACAATTCATTAGCTGCAAGGAATATGTCTCTGACATATTACCCTGATCTTTTTGCTATGACTACTTTGGGAATTCATGATAGTGTTTTGTTTCTGCTGAATCAAATTGGATGGGAAGATGCTCATATGTTGAGGCGGTTCTGTACCTACCGCAAATTGACTCTGGAATTTCTGAGCTCTTTTAACTACCTCCCACATTCTGGGAAGGGTCTGAGGAGAGGTCTTATCTTCTTTAGGCTATTTGGAATGGAATATAGGTATAATCTTCATGACTTTTCTGCTTTGCTGGGATTCCCAGATGGATTTGATACTTTTACATCAAAGCAGGAAGAATTGTTTGATTACCGCGAGCTCGACATATTCTGGGAATCATTGACTGGGTTGAGTAGCTTTGAGCATCCTGAGCCACATGCGGATTATATTCATAATCCGGCGTTCCGCTACTTTCACCATATTCTGTCCCATACCCTGTTTGGAAAAGAACAGAATAACACTATTGTTTCTCGGGATGAGCTGTTTATTATGCTTTGTGCTGTACAGAACCGGCCCGTGAACGGTGTCGCTTTTCTATTAGTTACCATAGAGAAAATGCTTCAAGATGATAACATGCCCATCGTGATGGGAGGAATGGTAACAATGATAGCAAACGCTTTGGGTCTGCGGCAACCACTGTTGAGTTGCCATCCTTACGGAGGTATCAGACCAATGGATCTCAATTTTTGTTTCAACAAAAGATTGATTGGAAACCATGGCCCACGAAAATTTGAATTGCTGATTAATAATGAGGTAGTTAACCTCTTTACCTTACCTAGTCCACGCACCAGTGTTCATGATAAAGGTAATTGGCTGTATAATTTGGACGGTTTACCATCTCCTGCTCGCTCCACTGAAACACTCCAGGATTATGAGATACCTGAGATTTACGAAAGTGAATCTGATCCTGAGACACCACCTGGGTACCATGACTTTCCCGAGCAACCTTTGTCACCACCGGTAACTCCGGTGATTGAAGAAAATAAGCAAGGATCTGAACCCATGAGCCAAGAAGAAACAATTAAGGAATTGAAGGAAGAAGTGAAGCATCTGAAAGAAAACCTCACAGCTGCGAACAACGAAGTTAATACACTCCGGATGGATCATTCTGGATTTGTCGACACGGTAGCTATGCAGTTTGATGAAGTGTTTCAACATATCTATTCCATGCAGAAGAATAATGGAGACGATGATAACAAAAGTGGCTAAGGAGAGAATTAATTTATTTAATTAGTTTTAGTTAAGTTATTTATTTGACTTGCATTTAGTTTCATTTGAATTATGTTTTGCAATTTGGTTTATTTTATGTTCTTTGTAGTACAATTTAAATTATGCAATTTAAAGTTCAACATTATTTATCATCTTGTTTTGTTTCAATGTGATTTATATTAGTTATTAGACTATTAAGTGGTATCAAATAAAAGCTGAAATGATATTGTTTGCAACCATTATGCATTCTGTGCCTGAGTTTTATAACGTACTATATCAGCAGAAAACAATAGGAAAAGCTGAAACTCCCACGCAGGCACAGGACCGGACGGTCCCACGCACCCATGCCTCCCTGGACCGACCGGTCCCCTTTTTGACTAAAAAGAGGGACCGACCGTCCCCCTGTACTACCACTGAAGGGACCGACCGGCCCCCTACAACATGCTGTAACGCGTGCCTCTTTGTCCCCCACGCCATACTCCATTCATAATTCATTTTTACCTTTTATCTTCCCCATAAACCAACTTCCAACCACTCTTAAATTCCCATTACTCCACTTTCTCATTCTTTTCAAATTTTTACCATTTTCAACTCCCCCATTAACTCTCATTAACTTCTCATTATCACCAACCCAACACCCTCACAATATAAATACCCCTCATTTCTTACTACCTCTTCACACCATTTCTCACTTTCTACTACATTTTTCTAATATTTATCTTCATCTTCTCTATCTTCCTTCTACATCTACCACCATTTTCTTACCCTTACCATGCCTCCAAGAACCATCTGTCCCGAAAGGCAACAACCCGACCTCTCAAACATTATCTTCCGCGATGATAAGCAACGCACCATGTACCTCAACTTATACAAACGCTCGGTGGTGCCGACTAAGTACGTAGATATAAATTGTCTACAAACTTTAGGCCTCACTGAAAGTGTGTCATGGTTGCTAAATAACACCGGTTTGTACAATCTCTGTACCCAACCAAACCCAACCTTTGAACCTCTAGTGCTGGAGTTTTTGAGTTCTTTTTCTTACACAACCGATATTGAAGATCCATACACTACGGGAACTGCTAGTTTCCGTATGTTCAACCGCGAGTATTCGCTAGATCAAGAACACATTGCTGAGGCACTGGGATTCTCACAAGGGGATGGTATTTATTACAAGCCGTTCGAAGCGGATGATGATATTCCAGCCTGGGAGGAGCAAGGTTTACAATTCTGGGAAGAGATAAGTGGGGAAGCCGCAAATGGTTGGAGACTATTATATGCGTCCCACATTCATAATCCAGCAATACGGTATTTCCACCGTATTTTGGCTCACACTATTTTCGGACGCACCTACAACCATAAGGTAACCAAAAATGAGCTATTTTTCTTATATTGTGCCTTAATTGGGAGCCGTGTCAACGCCGCACCATTTATGCTATCACATTTTCAACTTTGTGCTCAAACCGCCAGAAACAACCCTTTTCTTTTCGGTGGCATTATTACCACGATAGCTTACTCGCTAGGATTGGCTGACGAGATCCTCACTCTTGCTCAACACCTCATGCCTGCACAATTTCTAGATGAGGTATACTGCCGAGACTCCCATCTAATCCTCCCAAGGCAAGGTGAGAACAGATTTACTTTATTGGTCAATAAAGTTTTGGTACCAAGCATTATTCTCCCATGTCCCCATCTTATTAATGTGCAAAATCGAAGCCGTTGGTTATTCAATTTAATTGCACCCGAAGCTGAGAATAATGCTCCCGTGGATGAAATGGAAGAAGAAATGAATAACAATCAACAAAACCATCTCACCATGGAGACTCTCTACCAAACCATGCAACAGATGCAAAACCAACAAAATGCAACATTTGCATTGGTACAGCAAATGCATAATAACTACAACACCTTGAATACCAATGTTATTGACCTTGGAGTTTCTATGCACTCACTACACCTACGCTTGGACGAATTCGTACCTCCACAACGCCAAGATGGACGCCGTCCACGAACTCGAGGAAGAGGAAGTCGTCCACATCGTACTGATTAATTATTAATTTTTCTTTTCTTTTGCTTTTTGTATTTTTCGATTCCCCATTTATAAGCATTGAGGACACTGCTCAGTTTAAGTGTAGGGGGGTCGAATTAACTATTATTATCTTTCTTCAAGTAAGCGAATTTCCCTTTTGTAAATTCCCTTTTGTTATTAAAATTAAGTCTTACATACATATATAAGTTCATGATTATCCGAACTCGCCAAATTCTTGAACCATACAAAAAAATTTTATGGTCAGACGCACAATTATACACACTCAAACAGTGTATCAAAGTTGCTCCTTTAGAAGAAAATATTTAGTACCAACGCTTTAAAATCTCGGGAAAATGAATTAAAATTTTAGTACCCTTTATATACCGAAAATTTAAATTCTAAGTTTTAAAGTAACCTTTAGTAGTTTATACAAGCAGTCAGCACCGTCTAAATAGCAAACTACGTGGAGGATCGATGAATATAAGTGATTGATCGAAAATAATAATAATAAAAAAATTATATAATAATAATATTTAGAAACGCTCTAACTAAGTTAGATAGTCCTTACCAGACTATTTAGCCCAACGGTCGCGAATCTTATAAATTATCTTAATTCTTTGTAAATTGGTTCAGAGGTTTCTGGTGTTGAACTTGGTAGGACGGACTACGGTTCGATTCCCCGCAATTTACAAAAAGAACAAAAAGGAGTTACCAACTATTAAGTACCAGAACTCCTAGCTGGTTTAAAAGATCAAATTCACTAACCGGTCACTCCACTATGTGCGCGAAAGGGCAAAGGGCTTAATGTGATTGCGCCTGAATGAAAAAGGTGAAACAAAATGTAGGATTTAGAGTTAAGTTATAATGGCGTCACTAGAATTGTTTTTCGAGCCTGAGTTTATTTAGTATTGCTATGGTGACTTTAGTATCGAAGTCGAGAGCTCAAGAGCAATGTGCAACTTAATACATCTTTGACTTGTGGCAATTTTTGTTGCGTCTGACCCGCATTTAGAGAGATATATATTTCTTGCTTGAGGACAAGCAAATGTTCAAGTATAGGGGAGTTTGATAACACGATTTTATATCGTATAAATCGACTTAATTAATGCAAATAATTCATGTTTTTATTTAATTTATTTTATTTTATTTCCATATTACGCTGGTATTTCTTTGTTTCAGGTATTTTGCCTTAAATAAGCTTATGTGAAGAAATATGAAGAAATAGATGCAATTTAGTACAAAAATGAAGATAATTGAGCAAAGTGGTGCAGATTAGAAAAAGGGGTAAAAAGAATGAAATTGCAAGGCCCAAAAGACAATTGAACGTGCAAAGGCCAAGGGAACCCACGTTCCCACTTCAGCATGAAGGGACCGACCGGTCCACTAAGGGGAACGACCGGTCCGGACCACTTCAGCTGAGTGGAACGACCGTTCCTGCCCTAGCCTATTCTCACGCCTTTTATTTCTCACATGGAACGACCGGTCCCAAGTCAAGACCTACTTTTGCTATTTTTTCGTGCACGTTATGCAACACAGTCCACTTTCAATATTCTTTGGATGTTGAGTTTTACGTGGATTGACTTTTTGGGATACATCATTTTACAAGCTTTACAAATAGAAGTGAAGGAAGAATCCCAGGAGAGAGTTTTTTTGGCAAGATCATATTATTTTCAGCAGAGCAAATTTCCTTTCAGTTTAATTTTTGTTCTGCCTTTTCCTTTATTTTTATTTCATCGCACTGCTTTTATTTTCCTTTTCTTTTCCAAGTCTTCTGCCTTTATTTTTCGTACAACAATTTCTACACCGGAAATTGTTGTGCAATTTTATCCGGTTTAACCTTACGTTAGATCCGGTATTTTTATTTTCTTGTTATTATTAAATTCAAGATTCGACGAGTAGATCCAACCGGCTTGTGGTGGAATACTCCAAGGTTTTTGAAGAACGCATTTAATTGAAGTTATTGAAGTTTTCTACTTTTCCAGGTTTTCAGTTTAATCGCTTTTATTTATTATCATTACATGTTTGCTATTATGGATATGAATTTATATAATTGTTCGCAATTTAATTATCTATGCATATTTAATTTAATAAACATGTCCGGCTAAACCGATTAAATATCGGTATGTAAATTAACCAAATAACGGGATCCGAGATAAATTGGCTTAATATTATTTTGTAAAAGAAATACCTTTCATGGTTTTAATATTCAATTGAATTGTTTAAGATTTTATAAATCAATAGAACGGAAGTTTGAGATTTTAAAATTGATTAAGGTTTTTACTAATAAAACGGAAGTTTGAGGCTAAAACCAGATAGTGATTATTAGGCATTGTTTTTGAAGAGGCGGAAGCATTTTAAAAACAATTAAATTTTATTCTGTTTTCAAAAATTACTTTTGAATCCGGCGGAGTGACGAAAGCACACGTTAGGGTATTAATAGTATAACCTGAACTAATAGAACGGAAGTGTGAGGGGAAGGTTTTTAGACAAATAAAGTTTGCGTAAAGATAATTTTTGACCAATTTAAGTAAAGGCCAGTGGAAGTTCGGAACCCAAAATTTAGGTGAAATGCATACCGGTATTTATAATTAAAAATTTTATAACCAAATTTAGTAATTAGATCCCTTTCGTCAATTAAATTAATATTAGCCTTAGCTTTACCCAGTGACCAAAATTACGGTAGATCGATTCATAGTCCCTGTGGATTCGATATCTTTTAAGACTACGCGATAGGACTGTGCACTTGCAGTCTCCAGATTTATAGACATACAAAGTCGCGATCAGTTTCCCAGCCGATTTGCTGATTGGGGCATCTTTATGTTAAGATCTTTCCTTATCCCCAGTAAGGTCGATACTGCGTGACTATCTGCATGATTCATCCAAAGGTTGCATTCTGAGAAAAATCTCTCCCCAACAAAAATCTTCAACAAAATTTTGTATCCCCGGTGAAGTCCCGTCTCCCCAACAGAGCTTTACTCCCCCACCAAAGGTTTTCACCCCTTTACGTCGGATTTGTTGTTTTGGTGTCATCCTCAACACGGACGCGCGCTGTCTTTTCCAGAGATTACAGTCTTGCCCTGATCTTCTCCCTCAACGTCTGATCTTCAGATAAGCGATCTTCTCTAGAAGCTACAGTGTCGATCTGATCTTCTCTAGGAGTTTGCAATTTATTTTTGCAGCTCCCCTCAATGTTTTTGTCCCGTTTCTACTGTTTGCTCGATTGTTATTCCCTGCGAAGCTTCATCTCTTCAAGGTTCCCTCTCTAGTGGTTCCCCATATTTTCTCCTCTCCTTTGGATTTTGCAATTTATTTTTTGCAAGTCTGGTCAAATTATAATTTCTTGGTTTTTGGCTTCTCAATTAGCCATTCCCTAGTGGAACTTTTAAACATGCATCATTACATTGCATCTACCAAAACGCGTAGCATTTCCATTATATGGAGCATTGCGCTATATAAAAAGAATTCAAACATGCATCGGAACATAAGCCATTATTATTTCCGTCATCCCCAGTGATTTGCTAATACTCCAGATTTAATCCCCAGCAAGGTCTTCATCCTCATTATCCACCCCATACCAATATCATTCTGACGTCAATCTTTTGTTTGAGTGTCTACTCTTGAACGTAGTTCAGTTTTTCCCTGGCGCGGTCTTCTCGGGTTTAGTCTTCACTACCCTCTCTGGTTCATTCCAATGTCTATTGATGCACTTTTCGATACCAGTTTCATCCTGATATTCGCTTTCAGCAGGTTTTTAGGTGTACGCCCTAATCTTCTTGCTTTGGGTTGAGCTCAGAGTTTCGTCTCCTCACCTTGTGCATGAAATCCGGTTTCGTCCTAGTTCTTATCTAGTTTAGTTTCGCCTAACTAGTTATTTTGTCGATTTTCGTCTCGTTTTTGTTTTCCTACCTTGGACTCTTTGATGGTGTTCGTTTACCGAGTGCAGTGTTTGTACTGCGTCCCTGGTTTAAAATCAGTCTCCTTTGTTCTTTGGATTCTTCTATCAGTTTTCGTCGTTGTTTATCCATTGATCTGACACCAGCAGGTGCTCTGAGAAACATGCACTCTCATCACTTTTCTATGGGTCGAGTTTCGCCTCGTTACCTGCGCATGAAATCCAGTTTCGTCCTGGTACTCATCCAGTCTAAGTTTCGTCTGACTAGTCGTTGAGTCGAGTTTCGTCTCGCTTTTGTTCCTCTTTTCTGGGATTCTTTCAGTTCCTTCATACTGTCTATCCTAGTTGAGATTAGCAAGTGTCCCTAGAATCACGCACTCTAGTCACTTTGCTTTGGGTCGAGCTCAGAGTTTTGTCTCCTCGCCCGCGTACGTTTTCTGTTATAGAGCTTAGTTTCGCCTATACTCTGTTGGTTGAGTTTTGTCTCACCCCTTCCTTTTGAAGCCCAGTTTTTCCCTAGCACGTTTGTTCGGAAATTTAGTTGCGCCTACTCTCCTCTTGTTTCCATTTTGTCTCAACCTGTGTTGCAGCTTCATTCTGACGCATGTCTTGGGATTTTTCTATTTACATTTCTTTCAAGAGTGTAAATTTTCGGTTTCTTTTGTATTCAAACATCTTCAACCCTGAACGCTCGAAAGTTATCACTTTTCTCACTTACCATGTTGAAGATATTTGAATAGGGGCAAATGTTGCACCCAAAAATTTACCCTCTTGATTTAGGCTTATGTTTCATCATGAACATCATAGTGCATTGCATTCATACATTGTGATAGGATTAAAGTACTTTGGTTATCAAGTTTTCCTCAAGCTTTGAAGCTTGATTACATGGACAAGTTGCTCAGGGGAATCACTCTTTGGATTCACCAGTTAAATTAGGGTTTGTTTGAGCAAGGCTATTGGCCAACGTACAAGTCCTTATTTAGGGAGCTATAACATCTCTTTGGTATCTAGGAGGTCTTTGCACAAGGAATGGGTCATGATGCCCAAAGGATTTGAAGTTTTGAAGATGATTCATCAGTCTCCTGAGGTGTTGGTCAAAACTAGGGTTTGAGTTTTTATCAGGTTTCTTTGAGAATTTTGAAGTAAAATTTTGTACATGGCCTCTATATATTTAGAAGATCGTATGTTTGAAGTTTTGATCATCAATTTTGAAGGAAAGTGGATCAATTGATTCAGAGGGGCAAAATGGTCATTTTTGTCAAAATCTGTCAAAGTCAAGTTTGACCAAGTGAACCTTTGGCCAACCATCAATTCAAGGATGTAACTTTCATATTTCAAGTCAATTTTGGTCATTGGATCAAAGAGATTGAGGTTTGGGTTGAAGCTTGTTCTTGAAGAAACCCTAAAAGTTACTAATTTTGGAAAATAAGGACTTAATTTCAAAAATTCATATTTTATTCACCCTTGATCAAGAAGATGCAAATGAAATATGCTTGGAAAGCTAAGAGAATAATATTTCACCTGCTTTTGGTCTCATGTCCAAATTGGCAAGGAATCAAGAGTTGTGGTCTTTTGAAGTCACAAAATTATAGGTCATTTTTCAAAATTAGTGATTTCAAGCTTAATTTTCGGAACCTTAATGGATCAATTTGCCAAAACTCAAAACTAAGATATTGTAGATCTTTTCATTACCTTTCCAAATTGTGCTCATTTGTGCCAAAATTCAAAAGTATGAGCAAGTTATGGGTCTTGGAATTTTGGAGCATTTTATTGAAATTTGGCAAATGTGCAAAATGGCCAATTCATGAAAACACAAGTTTCAGCCATTCTCTTTGTTCCTAATCCAGCCCATGACTTATTTGTGACTTGTTAAGGCCCATGATATCATCCATTTCGTGTTCTATGGACCTTGGTGCTTGCTTGAATGAAAAATGCAAAAATGGCCCAAAATTGCAAAAACTCCAACACTCTTTGATCAGATGGAATTAAGGGTCAAGATTATAAGCATGATCTTCTGAAGTCATTTGGCCCACAAAATGCACATGAGGCCAAATAATGCACGAGCAAAACAGCCAATTCTGTGCACACTTCATTTTTGCCAAAATTTTCCAATGAAGCCCTTGGACAACTTGGATGACCAAATTCCTTTTCTAACCTTCTCTACAAACTCTATATAAGAGGAAGCAAGCAAAGAGAGAGAAAAGAACGTGCCATTTTCAAGAAATCCAGATCTGAGATTTACTTTCCTCCTCTGCAACTTGATTCGATTCTCTTAATTCCTTGGTGTTTTCTTCAAAATTCTTGTGGATTTAGCTTCAGCAAAGGGAGTAGATCAAGCTAGCACCATTTGTTTGCATCTGGAGTGAAGGAGACAGTAGAACACTTTTCTCCTTGAGGTAATGATTCCAAACTTCAAATTCTGAGATGCGCTTGTTTATTGAGATGTTTGAGCTTGGATTTGTGTTCAATGATGTTAATGGAATGTTTCTGAAGCTTTATAGCACTTGATTTGGTGAATTGTGCATGATTGGATACTCTGAAACTCACGATTCAGAATGATTTTGCTCATATTCATGATTTGATTGTGAACAATGTGGTTGATGTTTTGATTTGATTCCAATTGCTATGTGAAGTATGAAATGCTAGCTTTGATTTGCCTTTGATTTCATGAAAAATGATGCAAAATTGAGTGTGTTATGTTGGTCTGAACATGAGCCCTAAGCCTGGATGTTGCGCGCATTTTTGAGCTGTCCAAAGGTTGAAGATGATGTGGTGGCGCTTTCTCATTGGTCCGTTTGAATTTTTTGGCTTATTTGAATTTTTGTTTTATTTGACATTTTGTTTAATTTTGTTTTCTGATCAAAACATTTTCAAAAATCACAAAAAAATTACCATAGGTCAATATTGTTTTCTAGTATTTGTCATAAATTTTTTGGATTTTTTTAAAAATAATTTGATTGGTTTAAAAAATTCATAGGTTTAATTAATTAATTGTTCAAGGTTAATTCTTATTTTAATATTTCTTTGATCCAAAAAATTCCACAAAAATTGTTCTAGACTCACAAAATAATGTAAAATTTGATTCTGAATTTGGTCTAGCATATTTTCCATTTTTTATTAGATTTTTAATTTGAGAGGTTTATTTTGAATTTTTTCTTTGTAATTTTTATTTTAATACTTCCTTTGATTAAAAAATTCTCAAAAACATTATGTAAGCTTGTTTTTATTCATAAAATCTGAATATATTTTTATTTTGACCTTTTTGTAAATTTTTGGCTAGGGTTTACTTTTTTTCCTTTTAAAAATAGTTTAATTGCTAATTGTTTGGTTTAATTTTTATTTTAATATTTCCTTTAATTCAAAAATTCTACAAAAATTCAGGGAGGTGTGTTTTTAGTCCTAATATTTGAATATAATTTTTGTTGGACATTTTTCTGACTTTTTGATTTAAATATTATTTTGATATGTGAATATTTGTTAATTGAATAATTGTTTGAATTTAATTTCTTTTTGACTTTTCCTAATTCAAAAAAAATGTGAAAAAATATATTTTCTGGCACTTAGGGTTTCTTGGTGATTGGTATGATCTTGTTTTAATTTTTTTGAGTTTTGATCCTATTTAATTAATATTTATGATTAAAAGTCAAAATTTAGGGTTTTGTTGCTTATGGTGCAAGTTTCAAGTTCAAAACCCTTGTGCCTTGGATTTTTATTAGGATTCAAGTCTTGATTAGGGTTCATGAATGCATGGAGGAGCTCAAAACAATTCATCTTGATTTTTTAACTTGGTTTGATATATTTCCACAAATTATTTTGAAAACTTGTCTAGTTTGGTAGCTTTGCCAACTAGTATCTGAACTTTGAGCTTCATTTGGTATCCTCCTCAATCATTCATGAACTTAGGGCTTGCATTATGACTTCAATACTTTTCAAATATGGTAGCACTTTTTTTGGTTGGAATTATGGGCCATTATTTCTATTTTTGATGTAATTGTGAAGTGAAGGTATCCAATTATGTTTGCATGTCTTGTTGCCATTTGTTTGTTGGCCAATGAACTTGAGTGAGGCCTATAATTGGGAACCTAATGATCATGTTTATTCTTATTATCTATGTTAACCCAAGCCATTTCATTTGAATGCCTCATGATTGAATGTTTGAATCTTCTAGTGCATTATGTAGGTGCCATCTTTTATTGTGTGCATGAAGTTGTGATTGAATTAAGGGTGCATGATTAAAATTTGTTTGCTACTGACCTTCATGGTCTTTGTGCATTTTATTCTCAAGCTCTTATGATCCTTGATTGATACTCAATTGTCAATTCAACATGGTGATAGAAAGGAGCAACATCTCTGGTTCTTTTGACCTAATCTATGCATATGCTTGTGTTCTCTTTTTCTATCATGTTTAATGTTTAATAATTGTTATTATGTTGTTCTCACTTCATCATGTTGCATGCATCCCATGTATGAGCCATCATTCACCTTTTGGAATACTAACTTGGTTGTTGAATGTGCGAGGTACTCTGAGAAAGTTGCCACTTTTGGCTTGAGGCTTTGGGTGTTTCACTTTATTTGTGGAACACAATTCACTATATTGGCATTATGCTTGTGTTTGGTATGTTTGATGATTTATGCAGGATATACATACATATGATTGTGAATGTCATACATTGCCCTGGGATTTGTTCATATCTGATAAATTGCTTACATCCTGATGGTGTAATTCCTGACTCAATTTGTCTACTGATGCCAGCTTGCTTGAAGTTTCTCTGGGTTTATTTTATTCTTGCTTGACTACTACAGATAGTTATCTGTTTTGTATTATACCACTTCCTTTCTCCCATCTTCATTTTGCATAAATCTCTGACTGCAATGTGGGACCTCTGTTGCTGATATATGTCAGGAGGCCCTCTGGTTTTTATCTGATGCATGTGTTGTGTTTGCTTTTGATCGATCAGTCACTTAATTTAGAAATTGAGATCACGACTTCGCTCTCAGTGCATGTTCCCTATAGGATGTTTATTGCTTTTCTTCTTTGAATTGTTGATCGATGAGTCACTCAATTTAGAAGTTGAGATCACGACTTCGCTCTCAGTGCATGTTCCCTATAGGATGTTTATTGCTTTTCTTTATTAATTGCTGATCGATGAGTCACTCAATTTAGAAATTGAGATCACGACTTCGCTCTCATTGCATGCTCCCTATAGGATAATTTTGTTAAGCTTCCTTTAACATATTAACTAAAGTAGGAATACATGCATGCTAACATAGGATAGGATTTTCCTTTATCCTCAACCTTAGGGTCAACCATTGTATGATAACACTAGGGATAGTGTTAGGCTAGTTTCCCCTAGTTGTTTTCCTCTTCCTTTGCATTTTGCATCTTAAAACAAAAATTGTTTTCTTGGAAAATCATAAGACATTTCTAATGAACTCAAGCCCTTTTCCAAAGTAAAAGATACAAACCAATCTTGCCTTATCTTGTTATCTTGAAGCCGATGTTTCGCCATCTCACATGTTTGTTATCCTACTTTGATTCTCAATATCATTGTTAGGTGTGATGTTTTGTCATCCGTTTTATTGATGTTTCGTCATCTTTGACATGATATCTTGTTATCTTGAAGCCGATGTTTCGTCATCGCACATGTTTGTTATCCTACTTTGATTCTCAATATCATTGTTAGGTGTGATGTTTTGTCATCCATTTTATTGATGTTTCATCATCTTTGCCATGATATCTTGTTATCTTGAAGCTGATGTTTCGCCATCGCACATGTTTGTTATCCTACTTTGATTCTCAATATCATTGTCAGCTGTGATGTTTTGTCATCCGTTTTATTGATGTTTCGTCATCTTTGCCATGATATCCTGTTATCTTGAAGCCGATGTTTCGCCATCGCACATGTTTGTTATCCTACTTTGATTCTCAATATCATTGTTAGGTGTGATGTTTTGTCATCCGTTTTATTGATGTTTTGTCATCTTTTCCATGATATCTTTGTTATCTCTTAGCCGATGTTTCGCCATCGCACATGTTTGATTATCCAACTTTGACCCACAATGTCACTGTTAGGTGTGTTATTTTACCATTTGATGTCTCACCATCTTTGACATGTTACGTTGTTATTATTTAGTCGATGATTGATCACCTCATTTGTTTGTTGTCTCTTTCGATGTTTTGCCATCCTAACTGTTTTTGTTTGTCTTAATTAAAAAACACAAACCAACCAAAATATATATGCCAAACTACGGCTGCTCTGATTCCTTAAAAAGGATACGTAGGCATTGGGGTAGGGCCCGATCGAGCATAATTTTTATTTTCCCTACATTGCTTTTTTTTTCCTTTTTCATGCATCCCCTTTTCGGTTGTAAACCATAGACATAGGATTTGACCACACCCATTAGATTAGACAACAAGAGTGGATACCATAGAGTACTATGGGCGTGTGGGGTGCTAACACCTTCCCCTCGCGTAACAGACTCCCTTACCCGATCTCTGGGTCGAAAGACCGTGATTTCTCCCTTTTCAGGTTTTCTCGATGTTTACCTTTCCCTTTCGGCGAGATAAAAGACATTCGGTGGAGACTTCATTGATGTTTCATTAACATCCAAATGACAGGTTCCGGCCGCGTAGATTCAGCGCAGGGATGTATAACTCCATTGTTAAGCTTCGAAAAGCTTCATTTCTTAGCCAAATCAAAAGATGTAAATATCAAACCTTCCTGGAATTTGAATACGAATCCAACCATGTAATTTTCGAAAGCTATGGATCAGAGGTTAGCATGAATTTTGTTCAGTACCAAAACTAAAACCTAATTGATCAAAGTTGAAAATCTTAAGACATAAGTAATAAAAATCAAAACTAAGAGCATGGTCAGCTTCCTAGATATGATATCTACATATTTTCTTCCCAATGTATATACAAATGATGCTTGAAAGAAGAGTTCCAAGTTTGAAAAACTTACCTCTTGGAGTGAAATTCGAAGGATTTCTACACGAATTCCAGAAATGGCTTGATGATGGATTAAGCTTGCAGGGACCTTCTTGAAGCTAGTGGAATCACTACTTTGCCTTAAAAGTCACTGAATCGAAAGGCTGGTATATGGAAGCTGGGAGTGAATCGAAAGGATGGTATATGGAAGCTGGGAGTGAATTGAAAGGCTGGTATATGGAAGCTGTGAGTGAATCGAAAGGCTGGTATATGAAAGTTGGGAGTGAATCGAAAGGATCACTACCTTCATGGAGTGGTTTTTTTGAGGGCTTTGGGAGTGTTCTAAGGCTGGTATATGGAAGTTTAGTGCACAAAGGGATTTTGGAGTTGGCTCTTCAAAGTCATAAATGGCAAGCAATATGGCTTTGGATGCAGATTCTGAGTTCATGGAGTTTTTGAGAGTTTGAGAGTGTTTGAGGATTTTTCAACACACAAAAATTTATCCCCTTTAGCTTGTAAATGGTCTCTCTATTTATAGAGGAAAGGTTTGGGAAGTTGAAGTAATCAGATTTTTAAGATAACAACATATGGTTTGGTTGGAATGCAAATGTCAAGTTATCCAAGTTTTCCATGATCTCAAGGTGAAGTACCAAAGTTACTGGTTTAGAAGGGTTGCTTTCTATGATTTATGGTGGGGCAAAAATTTAGAAGCAAACAAAGTATGGGCTCAAGACAAATTTGTACCAAAAAATTTGATTTCAAAGAATAACAATGATAACTTTATGCCATAAATGTAAAGATCTTTTGGACAATGGTTTAATAACTTTGGTAAGAGCTTAATTCATTGTGTAAACAATTAATTATGGAGTGAAACACAAGTTTGAGGCCTGCAAAGCAAGATCATGTAGCATGGCCTATGGATTTGATCTTTTTCTTTACTCTGGTCCAATACTCCATCCCTTCATTTTGATCACATAGATCCACAACTTTCGACCAAACTCATCAACAGACAAAACAATATTTGTTTCCACCAATTGTGTGTTCTTCAAATGGACCACATTCATCTGAATGTACCACGTTGATTATGCAAGATGATCTCATTGGCATAGTCAAAACAAAAGAACTTCTGGATTGCTTTCCTACCAGTAACCATCAGTTGATTAGGTGGTCGAAAGTTCAAATGTCCAAACCTAAAATTGTAATTCATAGTGTAGAAACTAGGTATGTCGAAGGGTTTAGAGGTGGATCGAAGCAGGTTGCTCGAAGCAAGCCACTTCCCAATTGAAGCTTGTGGATTGAAGCAAGCATGAAGGAAGCCATTGCCTTTTGGATCGTAGCAAGCATTAAGGAAGTCATTGCTTTGTGAATAGAAGAAAACATGAAGGAAACCATTGCATTATGGATCGAAGCAAGCATGAAGGAATTCATTGCTTTGTGGATCGAAGCAAGCATGAAGGAAACCATTTCCTTGTGGATCGAAGCAAGCATGAAGGAATTCATTGCTTTGTGGATCAAAGCAAGCATGAAGGAAGTCATTGCTTTATGGATCGAAGCAAGCATGAAAGAAACCATTTCTTTGTGGATTGAAGCAAGCATGAAGGAAACCATTACCTTGTGGATTGAAGCAAGAATGTAGGAAGCCATTCCCCAATCGAATCTTTGGAAATCGAAGCAAGCTTGCTCTTCTTCGACTTGTCAAAATCTTCCAACCACTCCGTTCGATCAGTCATGTGGTTCGAACAGCCTGAACCAGATTTTGAATTTGACATGGTTATCTACAACCACTCCTCTCAATCTACTTTGCCCTTTCGACAATTTCCTCTTCTTCCTTTCTTCGACCTGATGCTTGAGAGCCAAATATGATCCATGGAAAATATATGTGGCATTAAAAGTCCACTTATACTTGCGCAAACTCAAACCTTAATTTGAGACCAGTGTTGAGGAATTGTCTTGAGCTAATCAAACCTTGTGCAGTCTTGACCCAATAGAGATATTGTGAGAAAGATATTGAGAAATGAGAGGGAAAATTTTGGGGTACAACAGGTGAATTAAGAGATGATAGAGTATTTTAGTAATTTGGGATAATTAGTTTTAATTATTTAGAAATATTATTAACTAAATAAATAGAATGAAGAGTGGTGTAGAGAAAATAAGGGCAAGATGGTAATTAGTGAAGAGTTAAAGGAACGCATGATGGGAAGTTAGTTATTAGAGATCGTAAGGTTAAAACAAGGAATAAGTAGAATATTTCTTTTTGGATCAATCGTGAAAATATTGGAAGAGCAGACAATGTGGAGAAAGAGAGTTAGGGCACAAGAACACAAAGGGGTTTTTGGTAGAACGCGGAGTGAAAGGTTTGCTGCTAGGAAATCTAAGGTAAGGGGTGCTTATCTTGATTATTATAATTTATTTAAGGCTTAGATAATTTTAGTTTTTTGTTGGGTTTTGATTATGATGAACATGAGAAGATTTGATGAAATAGATGATGTTTTGTGACTTGGATTGTAAACAATTATACCCATATTGTATAATACATTAAATTGTTGATGTTTGACGAAAACCATGTGATTAGATGATGTTTTAGGACTTGTAATATGCAGAAATCTCAAGAATTGAGACTAGTTTTATGCACGAAATCGTAAAAGGAAAACCCTGTTCGTGCAAGATCGTCGGGCGATGGAGTATTATCATCGGGCGACAGTGACACGCTTGGTCATTACTGGACGAGCCAAGAGGAAATGAATGGAAGAAAAGATGGTTGCTACTGGAGTACATCGCTCTAAGCATCGTTGGGTGATGCAAGGTACGAAGGGTGAAGTTAGGATTCTCGTGTTGGATTACAATGACGCTTTATTTATTATGATGATATAATGATGTTATGATGATTTTTTGTTTATTATGATGATATGATGATGTTATGACGATGTTTTGTTTATTATGAGGATATGATGATGTTTTTTTTATTATGATTATATGATGAGGTTGTGATGAATTCATGGATAATGATGCATGTTGACTAGCCGTGGTCGTGTTTATATGTTATTGTGCATCATGCATTTATGGCATATTGTAGGGCTTTGGTCCAGTGAAATTTTGCAGGATATTGATCTTTTAATGTATGTAGGACATTGATGGCCTCTGTAACACGGTGGGAGAACTGACTTGTTTTGTGTTTTATCGCAAATGTTGCGGATACCAAGAGTCACCACCGAATTTTCTTTTATCCAATAAGGAAAGGGTGAAAAGAACATGAAAGACCTCGAGATTATTGAGTTCGGGGGGTAGGTTATGAAAAGGGAAGAGGTTAGCACCATTTTCATCCGTAGTTATCTATGGGTTCTTAATTGCTAGCCTACTTTTGAAAAATTCTTTGTGAATGTGTGTTTGAAAAATACTTTGAAAATGCCAATTGTAAGGAAAGATTTTGTAATGATTCTCGTATATATCCTCGAGAATGCGTACAAAGTGTTTTTTTGTTTGAAAATGTGTTTGAAGAGTGTTTGTGAAAAACTTTATTTTGAAATATTTGTGAGCAAGCGATTACGAGCGATCTACCTACTCAAATTATTTCTTGTAATTTTCCTCCTTCTTTAGAAAATACTATCCTACCATTAGTTAATAGGAAGCCCTAATGTTGGATGTGAAGGGATGGGTGTGGGTCATCGTATAGTCATCGAAGGCACCTTGTGGGGGCACTTTAGCAAATTCGTATGGGACTAGATCATTTACTGAAGGCAACACCGAAAGGGTTATCGAGGGACTACGATCTTTTTAATCGAGGGATTATGCTAAAGCGTCCCCATGTTCGAGGGACATGACTTTTTTTCCGGAGGCAACATGGGAGGTTACCTTAATGGTGTAAGTATGTGAAGTGTGTTGTGATTCATTTATTGTTTATATTTCATAAGGGTTAGCTACCAATTTGTTTTTATATTTCCATATAAGCCTAGTTACTAACAATAATATAGTAAAAATAATAAAGCAATAAAGTACAGAAAGTAAATACGGACAATAAAAACCCTAGACTATTACATGGCTTTGGGAGAGGTACAGTAAATAATAACAACGCGGGAAAGTAAACCTAATTACTATTACAATCTGTGAGTAGTTACAATAATCGGAAAAAATTGCAAAGAATAAACTGAAATTTTGGTACAGCAGACTCAGATGTCATACAAGGATGTCGAGACATCTGATCTAACATAAACACACAGGAAAAACAGTACTGAAAAGATAAAGAACACACACTTTTTTTTTACCTAGTTCAGTGTAGAACAACACCTACTCTAGAGGGCTACCAAGCTAGGAATGAAGTCCACTATCAGTAGTATCAATTTGTAGACCCTACAGCCAACACACCCATTGACTATCTACGCACTTAATCACTACCCAATGACCCTTCTACCAAGGTCCTCCCTAGATATGGAATATCCCTATCCCATTTCCAATCATCACAATGTTTTCTAGCAGTCAACACCTATGTCACTGCATCAACGACCCTTCACCAAGATTCTGATGACACATATAGACAGTTTGGAAGACACACTTCCATGACAACCTATCTTAGTTTCTAATCCAAACTCCGCTGTTTGTTAGCTTTTGTTACTAACTAAGAACACATCCTAGAGTTGCTTCAAAGCTTCCTCCAAGAACAATACACCTCTTACCTACAGGCTTTGAGGTGAACATGGTAACCTTCCCACAACCCGGGAGGTTTTCCTTGACAAAACCCTAGACTTCTACATGTTGAGCCGTGTCTTTTCTGGGTTAAAAACCCTTATATTTATAACCTGTTACCCAACTGGTTTTGGTCCTTCAATCACAGCAAATCAGCTTTAACAAACTACAAAAACTTCTTCCCCAAGAAAGGTCTTCAATCTTTACTTTCCTAAATAATCTCCTTATTTAGAAAGTCTTCATTCTCCTTTATTTCTTATTTAATTTTCTGAACCATTAAATATGTGCCACATAGGATGCATAATATTATCCTGAATATTCTGCCAATATTGAGAACAAACTGAATCTCATTAGTCGAGCTCAACAAGCGCAATGTCAAGACATCTTCTTCGACATGTTGTTCCAGTTGTTGAAAAAGCTTAACACTACATGTTCTAACATTGTAATAGGACTTCTTGTTGTATTTGTTCTTCTTATCCTATTCTACATTCCTACTATTATTTGTTTTACAAAGAGTTAAGCCAAATTCTAAAAAGAGAACTAACAATGTCACCCCTTTGGTAAATTTTGGGTAAAACAAATAATCTAAAAACAATTGCAATCTAGGAGATTACAGTAATTTAGAAGCTACTGCATACAATAATAGATCTTTAGTTGAAAATAATGTCTCAACATCTTATTAGACATCTTCTTTGTAGCACTCTGAAGAACTCAATTGCATCATCACTAACGAACATCAGTTTCAGGATAAAAGGAAAGAAAGTCCTGAAGTTTCGTTGATGCACACGAGGAAGAAGATAGCTTAAGACAACTTGTACTCCCCCTCAATGCAGTAACATCTCCTAGACATATAAGACCAATGGTAGAATAAGAGAATTTGTACTCCCCCTCAATGCAGGAACATCTTCTAAACATAGAAGACCAGTGGTGGAATAAGAGAACTCTCAATGAAAACTCTCAATAACTCCTTAAGACCAGATCAACCACCGCCCCTGATGACTCAGAACATAGCTCACAATTGTGTTCATAACTCAGATCATAGGTCACAAACATATATCACAGAAATAGGATCGAACATCTTACTTTGACCTCTGTGAATATTAATAATAACAACCACTTATGGAACTAGCAGCATATGATCTAATTCACCTTTCATCTCCCCCTTTTTATCCAAAACTTGGCGAAGGAGACCTTCACAATATCAGACCCTATTCAATCTTCTTAAACCTGAGGATTTAGATTTTCATACTCACCATTCGTGATATGAAGGTGGAAGAGGATTGAACACTTAAGTGCCAAGAAATTTGCACTCGCATGTGCAAGAGGTAACATTGTTGATTGATAATATTTCTTGAATGGGCTTAAAGATGTCATTCGGAAAGATGACGGAATGTTGCATAGGTGGGCTTAGAGATACCATCCAAATTAACTATTGATGGGAGTATCAAAATGAGTCCATGCTTGATTGTATCTGAAGAATGCTTTCAAGAATGAACCTCTGGGGAAGTTGCTTAGGTAGCTGCTTATCAGATTTAGTCTCTGAGAGAAATGCTTGTCAGAATTCAGTCTCTGAGGTAGATGATTATTGTTGTAACCCAAAATTTGCCCTCTCATTTCACTCAAGACATGCCTCTAGAGGTCCTCAATTGCTCAAGGATGACTAAGGATTGACCAGACAAATCCTCCTCCTAAGGCAACAAAGTTTAAACAAGGGTTTCACTCTTCATCAAGATGGTTGAAGTCCAAAGGTTCCAAATGCCTTCCATTGTACCAATATGTTCTCAAGATCATCCATGTCAAGTTTCATGCCTTGCACAAGAAGTTTGCTCAGTCAATTGCCCAGATGCCTGAAAATCAACTATACTAGGTCAAAAGTCAATTGTTGCCCACATACAGTCAAACTTCAAGATTTTTGGTCAACATCAATATTTTGAAGTGATATCCATCATTTGATCAAGGGTTGATCATGATTCCCCAAGGAGTTCCCCAAATTCATCAAAACCCAAAAGTTGCTAAATTAGGATTTCTCAGGAAAAGTCAACCAAACTTTGACCAGGCATAACTTCTTCATACTTTATCAGAAATTTTCCATCCAAGGCTCATTTTGAAGAGTATTTAATTACCTACAACTCATCTTCATCCCACAAGTTCAAAATATGCACTCATCAAAAGATATGGATTTCTACATTATTGGTCCTTTTGAAAAGTCAACAAAAACACATTTTGTGTCAAAGCTTCTTACATGAACATGGAAGACCCAATTGAGATGAAACCAAAAGGGTTGTTTATGGGACATCCTAAGCTTTCTAAAAAGTCCAATAACATCTTCTTAGGGTTAAAAATGAGAGAGATGTGTATTGTCAGAGTTGACCAATTTTTGGAAATATGCATGAAGTCAACATTGATCAAAATGACTTTTTTCCAAATGGGCCCATGTTTTCTTTTTTGAAACCTGTTCCTAAGAGGACCCACGACCCCTGAGCTTATCCACCTATTATTTTATTATTTTTAGTATTTATTTTAATTTTGTATCCATTTAAATCAAAATAAATCAATTTAAATAGTAGAATAATCAAATAAAATCAAAGATTTGATTTTATGAGCATATTATGAGTCCATGAACAGCTAGCAAATCAAAAAATTCGTGCAAGAGCTAATTGATTGGAAAAGATCTTAATTTTGTATATTTTGGAAACAAATCATACAAGGTAAAGAATGAAATCAAATATCCATAATTTGCAAAGATATGATCAGTTTTTGTTAACCTAAATCATTCTATGATATATACACAACATTTCCAAAGCATAAGGAAGGTTTTTGGGTCGTGAAAACAAGGAGGTCAACTTCAATTTTTTTTCAAAATAAGTGCTGATCACATATTTCTCCATAGACTGATTCAAGCAATTCCAAGGCCAGCAATCCGTTCCTAGACATTTCTTGAATCTATTCCAATCGTCCTCCAGCCTTAAAAACTTCAGAAATCATGCCTCACAGTGCCACGGTTTGCATCTTTTTTCAAGATTCGTTTTCAATGATTTATCCATCATAAACATGTTTTGATCACATATCCATGCTTTCTATCATATTTGCAATGTTTTTGATTGGTTTGATTGAAGTTTAAGTGCAGGAATGGCACGATGCCATTGTTAGGGTTTTGAGGTCCCAAATTGGGAATTCCATATAAAGGAAAAATTGGACAAAATTAGGGGTACTATCATGCTCAGGAGATGATATGCAATTGATCCATGCCTTTGGTTTGAATTTATTCTGCTTGTGTTGCGTTTTTGAACTGTACATGTTTTTAGTTACAAACAAAATTCGTCACTACAACCTATAGTGACAGAAAAATGTTGTAGGTAAAAGTTCCCCATTTAAAACGACGGATCACTGAAGAAGGTGATGGCGTGGTGCTCACTGATTCGTCCATTCAAACCATTGGGAACCAACAGCGCGCGCGTTTTTGACATGTCGCCATAGATCTTTATTTGCCTTATATTTATTTTGTATTATTATGTTAACAATTAACACGCTTGGTTCAGTTGGCAAGGCAGGGCATGATAAGGCTTTAGTCCAAAAAGGGGTGGGTTCGATCCAGCCCTTTTGCAAAGTTAATTTTCACTAATTTGTGTCTTCAGGTCCAATGCTCCAGGTCCCTGCGCGCTCCTCATGCACTTCCATCACCATACCCCAAGATCTCATCATATCCATATCTAACACTCAACACATGCAGACCATGGTGAACCCTCAAACGTGGCCAGCATTGGATCCAAATGCCTGATTGGACCAAAGGATTTGGGCTCAATGAAATTCAGCTTCACACCCCCAATATGCTTTCACCACAGGCCCAATTACTTTCTTTCTTTATTCTCTTTTGTTTTATTTTATTATTTGTTTTTTACAAAACAACAAAAATGATCATTTTTTTATTTAATCATAAAATCAAGAAAACCACAAAAATGTAGAATTAGGTTTTTTTA
This sequence comes from Vicia faba, assembly GCA_948472305.1. Classification (NCBI taxonomy): domain Eukaryota; kingdom Viridiplantae; phylum Streptophyta; class Magnoliopsida; order Fabales; family Fabaceae; genus Vicia; species Vicia faba. Next base: position 228,063,577 of record OX451736.1, on the reverse strand, counting down.
TTAAAATTAGTTTTTTTGGAAAATAATTAATTTAATGATATTGACTTGATTGTTTTCATAATTAAAATTAATTTGACAAATTAGGTTTAATTCACAAATATTTAATTTTCTCAATAAAATACCGAAAAATATTTTTTTTAATTAATTAGATTTAGGTCAAGATTTAAAATATTTCTCAATAATAAAATGCAAAAAAATATTTTCTCTTTATCTGATTAGATTTTTTAGAATTTAAACTTTGATTTCCATACTCAATTCCCGCGTGCAATATTTTATTTTCCAATTATTGTATTTGCTTCGGGTTTGTAATAGTTTTTAATTAGGGTTTACCGCATATTATTTACTGTTTAATCCCTGGTTTTTGGTTATGTAAACCCCTCCCCGAGGCCTTGTAATAACGTAAGACTCTTTTATTTTCTCGCTTTTATTTTATATGCTTGTATAAAATTGTTAGCAACCTAGGTTTGTATGCTTAATCAATTAAATAGATCATTTAATTACAAGATAAATATCTGAAAACAAACACTGCTTCACACTTGCACCCTTAGGGTATGCCTCACTTGGTTGGCTCGGAAAAAAATGGTCATGTCCCTCGAACGTAGGGATATCTTAGCAAAAGACCCTCAATCTAAAAGTCATCATAAAGATCATAGTCCCTTAACGTCCCTCGAGTTGCCTACGAGAAATGATCTTGTCCCTCGATGTTGTATATATGATGACAGTCCCTTCGAAATGCTAAGGTATCCTTACATGTTGCCTTCAATGACCATAACGTTCCTTCAAACGTCCCTTAAAAACTCCAACGACGATGCTACATATTCCTTAATAATGGGATAGCATTGTCTAAAAGGAAAACGAACAGTCTTTTTCGAGTAAGTAGATTAGTTCCTAGGTACTTGTTCAAACAAACAAAAACTTTCTCACACCAACACTTTCCAAACAAAGTTTTCAAAAACAACTTCGTAACACTCTTGAGGACAGAAACAAGGGTTAACACGAAGTAAAACAAAACTTTTCAAAACAAGCACACACAAGCAGTTTTCAAAATGAGCAACTACCTAAGAGACCGTGGAAAACCAAGGATAGAAAGGGTGCTAACACCTTTCCTTTCTATAATCTACCCCCCTGTACTCAGAAACATCTCGAAAAAGGTTTTTTCTGTTCTTTTTCCTTTTCCTGATTGGATAAATTAAAATTCGATGGTGACTCTTGCTTACCGCGACATTTTGCGAACAAAAAACGCAAACCAGTATTAACAGTCGGTTCTGCCACCGTATTACAGAATGGACCACTCTGCTGGGGATACAAAATATAAAGTGGGGTAAACCTTAGGATCTAGGTCATATTTAATTTCTTTCTCTTGATTGTCTTGCTTGCTTTATATTTATGGGAACTGTTTGGGTTATTTTATCCTACACCCGGATCGAGAAACACCTTTTAGGTAAGTAGCAATAAACTGTGAGGGAGTTGTGTTGGGGTATACCGACACGGTTGAAGCAGTAGCTATGTTGATGTGGCACTTTGGTTGGTACACGTAACCCTTGAGTCAATCAGGGAGATGTACGGGGCCGCCGCGTGGTGTCATAAAGCATCAACTGACTTTAGAACCTTTAATTGCACAACTTGGCCAGTAGGACGTAGAGAGATGGCCGGCTTTGGTGTATTCCCAAGGTTGACAGATACTCGATTCCACACTCATTGAGGTTTGACTTCTGAGTTTTGTTTGATTACGAGTCAATCGTCAATTGAACAAGGCTTGGGAGAAAGACTAGTGATATTGAGATCCCTCTAGAACCCGTTTACTATTTATAGGATAGGTTGAACTAATCTAGCTTCAAGAAGGTATGACCTTAAAACCCATGCAAGCCTAAACCTAAGGTTGTTTGCGTGACTTGTGTGCTTTCAACTTGAACTACTTGCAGAGTTTTATTACGTGACAACATGAGTTCCTTGCAGGTTTTGTTTACAGTTATTATCCAATAACTTTGATTTCTTGCAGGGTTTACTTGCTTACATCACTTTGCACCTTTGCTTAAAAGCATAGCATACACATCATAACATCATGCCTTAACATTTCCTTAACATTTTCAAGAATCTCGAGGGCCTGTGATGCAGGTTATGATAAATCAGACGTCTAGCAAGGGGCAAGGGGATTTATTTTCCTCTAGCCAATGTCGTCATAAGATCAAAACTCAATAACTTGAGTCAGGGGCTATGACCCACTTGATATGGTGAGCTTGACTCTCGTAGAAGGACTCTCAATGATACAAAGTTCTTCAATCAAAGCTGCAAAATTCAACTTCTGACATTTTCTTGTTTACCCCGTGAGATCCTTGAAAACATTGCATACATATATAATACATATCATTGCATAAGCAGGTTTCAAAGCAGGTCTCTCATGTCCTCGCTGTTTATTTCAGCAAAGGCTCTCCAACAAGACAACAGAGATCTCCAAGCTCAAGATGCCCAGTTCAAGGAATTTCTCCTGAATATATCCAAGGGGCAAGAAGAACTGAAAACACTCTTCGTCAGGAATCTGACCAAGGAACATCCTGACAACAACAAGGATGAACAATTGGAATAACTGCAAGCTGAGGTAGAAGCAATGAGAATCCAAATGTTGGGGCAAGTGGCTCTTATCCAAAACTTAGCTCGAGGACAACAAGGGCTAAGAGCCTTCTTTAACAAGCTTCACCAAGATGGATGTAGATCCTTGAAACAAGCAGTTAAAATTATGGATCAAGGCATTAATCAGCCCCCAGTGAGAAAAGAGGTTGGTTTGGTCAGGAACAGACCTTTCCAGATTTCTACTACATCACAAGCCCAACCACAACCTCGACAATGACAACGGGGCAATCGGCATAAGAAGAATACATCCGAAAGACGCTTCACCGAAATCAACATGTCATTGGATCAAGCATTGCAACGCATGTTGAAGGCCAAGTTGGTTATGTTAAGGGACCCTCCTCAGAATCCCAACATAGCCTCCCCAAGGTACAATCTAAATGCAAGATGTGCGTACCACTCCAACAGTCTTGGACATGACACCAACAACTGTTGGCCATTGAGAAATAAAATTCAAGACCTGATTGATGAAGGAGCACTAGAGTTCGCACAAGACGGTCAGGCTGAGTTCTTCTGCCATCCCTCCAAGGCATACCATCTAAAGTGACAAGTTCTCCCAAGAAGACTTTTCGTTCATTAGAATTTTCAATGTGTAATTTTCTTTTGATTTGTTTGAACAGTTATTCATATCAAACCTCGTTATTTCATCAATGCATTGCACATGTTTGTCTTGAATCAATTCATTCGTATTCACTATTTCAAAAATGCGTTCTTATTTCCTTTTGTGATATTTAACTCTCGATTAAAAACTCTAAGCCTTAGAGGGAGGATGACGAAAATGATACCACAATCTCTACAGTATGCTTTTGAACAGACCTCGCTGACGATGTACAGGCGTTGTTTCAAATCCTAAACAGTGGAGTTATAAGGAAGATAATCCCTAGTCAACCCCTTCGAGCCAAAGAAGTAGGAGTTTTTCTTTTCACACAAATTAAAACCCTTAATCATAACCTGGGGCAGGGTAGTTTTCTCAGTTAATTCATAGGAGCATTTAGTCACAATCTTCCGCTTCGTACACAATGAATGGCATCGAAGACGTCCTTCCAAAACAAAAGACGGTGATGGTTCCGTATAATTGTCAAGACAGGCAGTCATTATCTCTCGAAATAAAAGCCCATTAAGTCAAAACCTATGAAGGAGACTTAAGAGAAAAATTGGGGCATCCCGCTGACTGTAATCACAAAAGAAATAGTTCAGGCAAAAGAAGGGATAACGAAAACCAAAAAAAAAAGAGGTTACTACAAATCCTCGACAAAAAGAAGATTACAAAAATGACTGCCTTTTCAAAACAAATGTTCAATTTCTGAATCATCACCAAGTATCAGAGCAAAGATTCCAGACTCAATCGGGATCTAAACGCGCAATTAACTGAGCATAGGACTGAAGAAAATCACGAAGAACGGGTTGGGTACAAATAAAATTTGAGCCTTTATCCTTTGTTTCTTGAACCGTGAACCAAGCCACGTTATAACCCTTAAAAGTCCTAGCTGAAGCATGGGTTAGTTTGAGAGCATACTGTTACAAAGGTAGCCTGACTCCTGTAGGCTTTGTTACGAATCCTGAGTTAATATCACATTCTTGCAAATTTCGTTTTACTACACAAAACAAATTTTCAAAAAAATTTCAAGACAGACATGAGTTTTGCATTCTTTAAATGACATTGTTTACATATGACTAATTGTTTGACAGCAGAGAAATCCGCACAATCGATATTCAATGAACAGATATCCTCTCAACAGACAGAATCAACTCAGCGGGAAAGACACTTCCAATAATATGTCTTCCATAAGCAAGGGGCATGACATGATGTCTAAACACACCTGGGGCAGTCTCTCCAAAAGTTCCAAATAACCAGGGGCAGATCTCCATTTGAATCGCTTGGGGCATTATGCACTCATTCCAACAATGAATCACGTGCCATCAAGAAAACATTTTTGACAGTACTACAACACAACACTATGGATAGTGACAACTCTCTACATCCTGAAAGCATGGACATAGTCGGAAAATACTACGCATGAAGAAAAAAAGACCCGCTAGGTTGACACACCTAGGCAAAAAGGTATCCCGGTGGACTGAAAACCTGAAAGGGCGGTCCAGGAAAAAGTTAGGGATTTAAAATGTACGACTATGTCCCGTCACCTGTCTATCAGTGGTTGACTTATACCTTGATCAACATTCATCAAGAGCACTAGAATCGAGAAACAGTTCAGATACGATCTAGATACGGGTGTCATTCTGCTACTTATTCAAGATTTTCATACATCGAGAAACGGCTCAGATACGATCCAGATACGGATGTTATTCTGCTACTTATTCAAGATTTTCATACATCGAGAAAAGGTTCAGATACGTTCCAGATACGGATGTCATTCTGCTACTTATTCAAGATTTTCATACATTTAGAAATAGTTCAGGTACGATCCAGAGACAAATGTTATCCTGGTACTTATTCCAAATTTCTCTTCTAGAAACAGTTCAGGTACGATCCAGAGATGGATGTCATCCTGATACTTACTCCAGATTCTCCTCCAAATACAGTTCAGATAAGATCCAGAGACGGATGTCATTCTGACACTCATTTGACACATGTTTCAAGTACAGTTCAGATACGATCCAGAGACGATGTCATTCTGACACTCATTCAACACATGTTTCAAGTACAGTTCAGATACGATCCAGAGACGGATGTCATCCTTACACTCATTAAATACATGTTCAAGGATAATCATGACATAGATCCATCCACAAAATCTCCGCATATACTTTTTCCAGCATGGTACAAGGGGCAGAGACAGTTGGAAGAGAAGTCACTATCACATACACGCCCGTGATATTTATATTGCCCACAGAGCTGAGACAACCAAGGTCCGACCTCCGTATCCCCAAGCAGGAATTCCTTCCCCAACAGGTTCCTTCAGAAAGCTGATATCTGCATTCCCCAACCGAGTTTTATAACCATAAGCAGTTTATAAAGCCATCTCCTGAGCAGAGTTTATTTCTTTGATAGTGGAAGCTCAATCTCCAATAGAGCGCTTCTCTCCAGCAATGGAAGTTCATCCCCAGCTGAGTTTATTTCTCCAAATCATCAAATCTTCCCACAGAGTATCTCTCTTCCCCACAGAGTCATTCCCCCACAGGATTAGTCTCAGACAGAGTCTCCTCCGGCAGAATGTTCTCAAGCAGAATGGATGTAAATCCCCAGCTAATCATGTTCGATCACTATCCCCAACGGAAATGAAGAACTCAACTCCTTATACTCTCCAGCAGCAGTCCAAGATTTATTTTCCCCAACTAGAGAATATCACAATAGCATTCCATATCCATACATCATGGCATGTGCATACATATTATACAGCACAATCTCATTTATTTTGAGAACATCATTACTCAATATATTTCATACATCATGACATTACATACGACTAACTCTTTACCTTTCAGGGAAAGATGCAATCAAGTTCTCACAAGTTCTCTCTGGTTCAGTCAAACTGACACCAAGGTTTCTATTCTAGTTGAAGATGTTCTAAGACTTTCGTTTGGGTCAGCCGAATCGCCGTTAAGATTCCCCTGATTTCTATGCCAGTCAAAGTTAATCCGAGACCTCTCCTGGGTTCAGTCAAATGGATACTAAGATTTCTATCCCAGTTGAAGACAACTCGAGACATTTCCCTTGTTAAGTTAAATCGATACTAAGATTTCTATTACAGTTAAAAAATCTATAAAGCCCAGAAACTGACCAGATAACAGCTTAATTTCCCCAAATTACTGAAGCCTTGAGCACGACCAGATAACGGTATAAGATGTTATGGAGTCTGGAGCACGACCAGATAGCGGCAAGAGACACTGTGAAACCTGGAGCACGACCAGATAACAGTATGAGGTACTGCAAAGCTTGGAATCCGACCAGATAGCAGTTTACTCGGCCAATTACTATTGAAGCTTGGAAACGGTCGGATGTTAGTATGCCTTAAATTCAAGTTGAAACCCGGATGCAAATGGATAACCACTTAATTCCTTCTGAAGCCTAGAGCACGACCAGATAACAGTTTTTGAGATTGCAAAGCCTGGAGCACGACCAAACAGCAAGTTTAATCTCATCTCCCCAGTAAGTCACTGTAAAACCTGGAGCACGACCAAATAGCAGTCAGTCTTATTATCCTCAGCAAATCACTGTAAGGCCTGGAGCACGACCAGATAGCAATTCATTTTCATCTCCTCGACTAAGAGATGATTCCCTAGTAGAGTAATGGACAACTGAAGTTCCTAAAATTCCATTTCTCCCAAGACAGAGACAAACATTCCTCAGCAGATTCCTCCTCAACAACAGGAATAGGAATTCTCATCAAAGGAATATCTCGGGAAATCAACATCCTCTAGATAGCATCTTTAAGCCCATCTCCGATGATTCTCCATCATATCTTCTATATGGAATCTTTAAGCCCATCTTCGGTGAACTTCCGTCATCTCCTCCAAATGGCATCTCTAAGCCCATTCCCGATACTACCTACACAGTCCAACAACATCTCAGACGAGTGCAAATTTCTGGGCACTAAAGTGTTCAATCATCTTCCACCTTCAGATTACGAAAGGCAGACAACCAATCTACATCCTCAGGTTTAAGAAGATTGAATAGGGGCAGCTGTTGTACCCCAAAATTTACCCTCTCATTTCACTCAAGACATGCCTCTAGAGGTCCTCAATTTCTCAAGGATGACTAAGGATTGACCAGACAAATCCTCCTCCTAAGGCAACAAACTTCAAACTAGGGTTTCACTCCTCATCAAGATGGTTGAAGTCCAAAGGTCCCAAATACCTTACATGGTCCCAATATGTTCTCAAGATCATCCATGTCAAGTTTCATGCCTTGCACAAGATGTTTGCTCAGTCAATTGCCCAGATGCCTGAAAATCAATTGTACTAGGTCAAAAGTCAATTGTGGCCCACATACAGTCAAACTTCGAAATTTTTGGTCAACATCAACATTTTGAAGTGATATCCATCATTTGATCAATGGTTGATCATGATTCCCCAAGGAATGCCCCAAATTCATCAAAACCCAAAAGTTGCTAAATTAGGATTTCTCAGGAAAAGTCAACCAAACTTTGACCAGGAAAAACTTCTTCATACTTTATCAAAAATTTTCCATCCAAGGCTCATTTTGAAGAGGATGCAATTCCCTTCAACTCATCTTCAGCCCACATGTTCAAAATATGCACTCATCAAAAGATATGAATTTCTATATTATAGGTCCTTTTGAAAAGTCAACAAAAACACCTTTTGGGTCAAAGCTTATTATATGAAAATGGAAAACCCAATTGAGATGAAACCAAAAGGGTTATTTAGGGGACATCCTAAGATTTATAAAAAGTCCAATAACACCTTATTAGGGTTAAAAATGAGAGAGATGTGAATTGTCAAAGTTGACCAATGTTTGGAAATATGCATGAAGTCAATATTGATCAAAATGTCTTTTTTCCAAGTGGGCCCATGTTTTCTTGTTTGAAACTTGTTCCTAAGAGGACCCACGACCCCTGAGCTTATCCACCTATTATTTTATTATTTTTATTATTTATTTTGATTTTTTATCCATTTAAATCAAAATAAATCAATTTAAATAGTAGAATATTCAAATAAAATCAAAGATTTGATTTTATGAGCATATTATGAGTCCATGAACAGGTAGCAAATCAAAAAATTCGTGCAAGAGCTAATTGATTGGAAAAGATCTTAATTTGGTATATTTTGGAAACAAATCATACAAGGCAAAGAATGAAATCAAATTTCCATAATTTGCAAAGATATGATCAGTTTTTGTTGACCTAAATCATTCTATGATATATATACAACATTTCCAAAGCATAAGGAAGGTTTTTGGGTCGTGAAAACAAGGAGGTCATATTCAATTTTTTGTCAAAAAAAGTGCTGATCACATATTCCTCCATAGACTGATTCAAGCAATTCCAAGGCCAGCAATCCGTTCCTGGACATTTCTTGAAGCTATTCCAATCGTCCTCGAGCCTTAAAACCTTCAGAAATCACGCCTCACAGTGCCACGGTTTGCATCTTTTTTCAAGATTTATTTTCAATGATTTATCCATTCTAAACATGTTTTGATCATATATCCATGCTTTCTATCATATTTGCAATGTTTTTGATTGGTTTGATTGAAGTTTAAGTGCAGGAATGGCATGATGCCATTGTTAGGGTTTTGAGGTCCCAAATTGGGAATTCTATATAAAGGAAAAATTGGACAAAATTAGGGGTACTATCATGCTCAGGAGATGATTTGCAATTGATCCATGTCTTTGGTTTGATTATATTCTGCTTGTGCTGCGTTTTTGAACTTTACAGGTTTTTAGTTACGAACAAAATCCACCACTACAACCTATAGTGACAGAAAAATGTTGTAGGTAAAAGTTCCCCATCTAAAACGACGGATCCCTGAAGAAGGTGATGGCGTGGTTCTCACTGATTCGTCCATTCAAACCATTGGGAACCCACAGCGCATGCCTTTTTGACATGTGGCCATAGATCTTTATTTTCCTTATATTTATTTTGTATTATTTTGTTAATAATTTACACGCTTGGTTCAGTTGGCAAGGCAGGGCATGATAAGGCTTTAGTCCAAAAGGGGGTGGGTTCGATCCTGTCCTTTTGCAAAGTGAATTTTCACTAATTTGTGTCTTCAGCTCCAATGCTCAAGGTCTCTGCGCGCTCCTCATGCACTTCCATCACCATACCACAAGATCTCATCATATCCAGATCTAACACTCAACACATGCAGACCATGGTGAACCCTCAAACGTGGCCAGCACTGGATCCAAATGCCTGATTGGGCCAAAGTATTTAGGCTCAATGAAATTCCGCTTCACACCCCCAATCTGCTTTTACCACAGGCCCAATTACTTTCTTTCTTTATTCTCTTTTGTTTTATTTGATTAATTTCTTTTTTACAAAACAACAAAAAAAATCATTTTTTTATTTAATCATAAAATCAAGAAAACCACAAAAATGTAGAATTAGGTTTTTTTGGAAAATAATTCATTTAATGATATTGACTTGATTTTTTTCTTAATTAAAATTAATTAGACAAATTAGGTTTAATTCAAAAATATTTAATTTTCTCAATAAAATACCGAAAAATATTTTTCTTTATTTATTTTAGATTTAGGTTAAGATTTCAAATATTTTTCTCAATAATAAAATACAAAAAAATATTTTCTCTTTAATTGATTAGATTTTTTAGAATTTAAACTTTGATTCCCGTAATTAATTCCCGCGTGCAATATTTTATTTTCCAATTATTGTATTTGCTTCGGGTTTGTAATAGTTTTTAATTAGGGTTTACCGCATATTATTTACTATTTAATCCCCTGTTTTTGGTTATGTAAACCCCTCCCCGAGGCCTTGTAATAGCTTAGGACTCTTTTATTTTCTCGCTTTTATTTAATATGTTTGTATATAATTGTTATCATCCTTGGTTTGTATGCTTAATCAATTAAATAGATCATTTAATTACAAGATAAATATCTGAAAACAAACACTGCTTCACACTTGCACCCTTAGGGTATGCCTCACTTGGTTGCCTCGAAAAACAATGGTCATGTCCCTCGAACGTAGGGATATCTTAGCAAAAGACCCTCAATCTAAAAGTCATCATAAAGATCATAGTCCCTTAACGTCCCTCGAGTTTCCTACGAGAAATGATCTTGTCCCTCGATGTTGCCTATATGATGGCAGTCCCTTCGAAATGCTAAGGTATCCTTACATGTTGCCTTCAATGACCATAACGTCCCTTCAAACGTCCCTTAAAAACTCCAACGATGGTGCTACCTATTCCTTAATAATCGGATAGCATTGTTTAAAAGGAAAACGAACTGTCTTTTTCGAGTAGGTAGATTAGTTCCTAGGTACTTGCTCAAACAAACAAAAACTTTCTCACACCAACACTTTCCAAACAAAGTTTTCAAAAACAACTTTGTAACACTCTTGAGGACAGAAACAAGGGTTAACACGAAGTAAAATAAAATTTTTCAAAACAAGCACACACAAGCAGTTTTCAAAATGAGCAAGTACCTAAGAGCCCGTGGAAAACCATGGATAGAAAGGGTGCTAACACCTTCCCTTTCTATAATCTACCCCCCTTAATCAGAAACATCTCGAAAAAGGTTTTTTCTGTTCTTTTTCCTTTTCCTGATTGGATAAAATAAAAGTCGGTGGCAACTCTTGCTTACTGCAACATTTTGCAAACAAAAAACGCAAACCAGTATTAACAGTTGGTTCTGCCACCGTATCACAGTTATCATGTAGATAGTCGCCCCGTCCTGTTTCGCGAATTGATCTACAGTCTGTTTTTGTTGGTAAACTCGTCCTGTTTCGGGAATTCATACCATCTGGTCATATTGATACTTTTCCTGTCATATTTCGAGAGTTAATATTTGACCTTCTTTATGTTGGTGAACCCATCATGTTTTAGGAATTCATGCCACTTGGTCGTATAGATAGTTTCCCCGTATTGTTTCCGGAATTAATTTTGGACCTGGCATATAGAGAGTTACCCCATTTTGTTCCAGGAATTAATCTACGACCTGTTTAAAAATTGCTGATGACATTCGTCTATTTGTTGACATTTACCTGAAAAGATAGAGTTAGTATTTATGCGATGTCATGATGTATGTGATGCATTGCGTAAAGATGTTCTCAAAGTAAATGAGAGTGTGCTATATGTGTTACATATGCATATGCTATGATGTTTTGTAAATGATGTATGGATGTGATATGTTGTTGAAGTGTATTGGTGGCTTTGTATAACATCTTCGACTGGGAAAATAAATCCTTGATTGCTTCTAGGGATGAAGATAGTAATTCTTCAATCTTGTTTAGAATGTTTCCGCTAGGGATTCCTGCCTTCTGTGAGGATACTCTGATGGGAATGATGACTTCTTCTTGGGGATAGAAGAGTTCGGGAATATTGGCCATTCATCGTTCTACTGGGGAGTTTAGTTCCTATATACTCTGAATGGGGATAAAGGAGATAGATAACCTTCTAAAATGTTGTATGGCCTAGTTTTAGATATGGACGTCCACTCTTCCACGGATCCCAAAGTTGAATGACATCTAGTCTGGTTTCCGATTCTGTAGAAACTCTCTGGGGATAGCAATGCTGACTATACTTTGCCGGAGAAGTGAATTTTGTTGGGGGCTCGTAATGATCAGAGGAATGCATTCTGTTTGGGAAATTGAATTCTGTTGGGGAAATAAACCCTGCTGGAGAAATATACTCTGCTGAGGAAATGAGCCATGCTGGAGAAGTGAATTTTGTAGGGGATTTCATAATATTGGAGAAATAAACTCATTGGGGAATTAAATTCATGTGAACTGTAATGAGAAAACAAACTCTGATGAGGATTGAAATTATGTGGGCTGTGTGGAGGAAACTTCCATTATATGCTGGAGAAATGATCAAACTCCTTTATCCGCTAAGGGGATCTGCTGGGAAGTATTGTCATATTAATTGCTGGAAGATGCCTCAGTTTCTGTCTTGAAGGCATATTAGACTTGCGGAGGGATGTATCTTCATTGGTGATGAGCTTGTGAAGATAGCTCTGTGGATATTTCTCTGTGGGGATTTGTGGATGACTTGAATGTTATCCCAACTCCTAGAGTCTTGAGTACATGCCTATTCCTGTTTTTATGCATATATTTGTTACCAGTAATCATATTCATAGGCATATGTTCATTCAATTTAGTCATGGGACGTTTTTTCAAACAAAACATAAAAAGTAAAACAAATTTGAATTTTGAAATTTGACTTGTATTGACAATTTGCCTATAAACAGACAGTTTTTGTACAAAGAGACAGAAATCCTAGTGAGAGGAAATTGTCATACAATGCAAAGAGTATAAAGTAAAACGAAGAAAAATAGCTATGTGGAAATAATGCTGTAACAGGTGGGAGAACTTACTTGGTTTGCGTTTTATCGCAAATGTTGCAGATAGCAAGAGTCTCCACCAACTTTTCTTTTATCCAAATAAGGAAAGGGTGAAAAGAACAGGAAAGACCTTTGAGATTATTGAGTTCGGAGGGTAGGTTATAAAAAGGGAATGTGTTAGCACCCTTTTCATTTGTAGTTATCTACGGGCTCTTAATCACTAGCTCACTTTTGAAAATGCTTTGTGAATGTGTGTTTGAAAATATTTTTAAAATTCCAATAGTAAGGCAAATTTGTAATGATTCTTGTATCTCTCCTCGAGAATGCGTACAAAGTGTTTGTTTAAAAATATTTTTGAAGAGTGTTTGTGAAAAGATGTTTTTTTGTTTTGAAAAGGTTTATGAGCAAGCGATTACGAGGGATCTACCTACTCAAAGTCTTTCGTGTTATTCTCCTCATCCTTTAGATAGTGTTATCCTACCATTAGTTAGTAGGAAGCCTTATCGTTAGATGTGAAGGGACAAGCGCGGGTCATCGTACAGTCATCGGAGGAAACTTATAGATGTGCTTTAGAAATTTTTTGTAAGGGACTAGATCGTTTATCAAAAGCAGCATCGAAAGGGTCATCTAGGGACTACGATCTTTGTTTCCGAGGGATAGTGCTAAAGCATCCCCACGTTCGAGGTACATGACTGGTTTTTCTGAGGCAACAAGGGAGGTTACCCTAGAGGTGCAAGTGTGTGAGTGTATTATGATTCAGTTGTTTTATCTTGCATTAGGGTTTGCTACCGTTTGCTTTTAATCTTGTCATACAATCCTATTAACTAACAGTAATAGTGAAAATAATAAAGCAATAAAATACGGAAAGTAGATGCAGAAAGAAAACCAAAACCTATTACATCGCTTTGGGAGAGTTACATAAGTAATAAAAATGCAGGAAATAGAAACCCTAATTAATATTACAAATCGTTAGCAGTTACAATAATCGGAAAAATGCGAAAATAATAAACTACGCAAAAATGTATAAAAAAAAGGAAAAGGGAAAGGAAATTGTTTTGGTGATTTTTGATGGAAAAGAGGTTATGACGATTAGCCTAAAAACTATTTAGTTTTAGTTAATTAAAAAAGAATTGATCAATTAAAACCTAAAAAAAACTAAATTGATTTTAATTGAAAAAAATGATTAATTAGTAAAAAAAACCTAAACAAAACCTAAATTGATTTTAAATAAAAACCTAAAACTAATTAGGGTTTATGAAAAAAAGGTTTTGAAAATGTTAGGTTTTGAAAAAACAAAGTCTTATGTTTTGTGAATTTGAAGGAAAATAAGGAAAAGTGTAAAGAGAATAGAAAATTATGAAAAAAGAACCAAAATTGGTAGGGGTGGGTGTTGAACCCACGCCCTCAGCAACTCCAACCCACATATTCACCACTAGGCCCGGCGCTCCTTGGTGACATGGAATGGCATCAATGCGTTTTACAATTTGCAAAACAAAGAAAATCATAAAAAATGTTAAAATGCCAAAAGGCTGGGATCGAGCCTACGCCTTGGAATAGTAACATCTTATCACGCGCTCTTCAACCGTTGGGGAGGTAATACATCTGGTATTTAAACTGAAACAAATAAAATAAATATTAAATAAAACGCATAGACCAGAGAGACGCCGGAGCCCTAGCTCCGATCATCTTCTCTGATGAGTCAATTCCTTGTCCAGCAAAACAATACACATTAGAGATCCAGGGGGACCCTACCACCGTAAGTCAGGCCCTACGAATCCAATGTGATGGTTCTTTTGGACTGAATCGTGCTAGATTTTGAGCTATGGAGAAAACAACATGGATCTGTACGAATAGGGTGGTTCATGATTTGGCCAGCATGGAACCTCCACGATGGGTTTTTCCTGCCCTTTTGAACCTCAGAAACACATAAAAGACATTAGTAGACGTTAAAATGAAGTGAAAAACAAGAATGAAAAAATCATGCAATGTATGAAACTGGAAATGTGTATATGTGATTTTATCCCCTTTTGACCATTGCAATTGGTCCAACCTTACCCTATGATGTTCCTGGAAGTGAATGGGACGACTAGTTTATAGTGAAAGCGACTGTAAACAGGGTTTCGAGTTGCCCTAGGTTTCTTTGAAAATTGTGAGATTTTGGACAAGCTTCATTGTATAAGGGTTCATGTCCTCTTTTATGAAAGAGTGTGATTTAAATAGCTTGACATTAGGTCAAATAAACATGGGCTTGGACCTTTGTTAATAAGCCTTGTGTTTTATCTAATTTATTTTGAATTAATAATGAATAAAATAAAAATAATTAAAAAAATAGATAAAGGGGTACATGAGAAATAAATGAGGTGTATATGAAGTATAGAACACGTTTGGACTCTGAAATAATAGCCCAATAGCCGAAAATATTAAGTTTGCTCAATTTGAACTTCATGCATTTGCTCCAAATTTCCCAACTTGCACTGGTCATAACTCTTTCAATTTTCATCTTCTGAAGGTGATCTTGTACTTTTTAGAAAGCTGAATATGTCTTTTATAAACTCTCTTTTGATCATTTTTGAATTTGGAGACTTTATCTTGATATAATTTGCCTTGAAAAAAAGTGTCTTTTTGTTGGCTTTTTCAATGACGTATAATGTATTGGCCCATATCTCTCAAATGAAGCATTTTTTGGACTTGATCTTAGAGAGACAAAGTTGTAGAGAATTGAATTTCCTTCAAGATGAGCTTTTGTTGAGGAAAGACTGATGAAGTATGTGAAAGTTATGCTTGGTCAAAGTTCAGTTGACTTCTCCTAGAAAAATCCTAATTTGGCAACTTTTGACTTTTGATGAATTGAGAGTTTTGTTGATGAATCATGATCCAACTTTAATAAAATGATGAATGTTACTTTAAAACCTTGATATTGACCAAAAATCTTGAGTTTTGACTGTATGTTGATCACAATTGACTTTTTACCCAATATAGTTGATTTTTAGTCATCTGAGCCATTGATTGATCAAACATGTGATGCAAGGCATGAAACTTGGTATGAGCATTCTTTCATACATGTAAGAGACCATGAATTCCATTTGAGACCTTAGAAACCCAAAATTCTTTGTGAAAGATGAAACCTTAGTTGTGGATCCATTGCTTAGGAGGAGAATTTGTCTGATCAATTATTGAGCAACCTTAAGCATTTGAGAACCCTAGGAGAATGTTCTTGAATAAAATGAGAGGGAAAATTTTGGGGTACAACAGCTGCCCTTGTTCAATCTTCTTAAACCTGAAGAGTTAGATTGGCATGTCTGTCATTCGTGATCTAAAGGTGGAAGAGGATTGAACACTTAAGTGCCCAGAAATTTGCACTCGCATGTGCAAGAGGAAATGCTATTGATTGATAATATTTCTTGAATGGGATTAAAGATGAAATTCAGAGAGGTGACAGAATATCGTCGGAAATGGGCTTATAGATGCCATCCAAAGTAATTATTGACAGGAGCATCAGAATGAGTATATGCTTGAGTGTATCTGAAGAATGCTTTCCAGAATGAACCCTTGGGGAGGGTTCTTAAGTAACTGCTTGTCAGATTTAGTCTTTGAGGGAAATGCTTATCAGATTCAGTCTCTGTGGGAAGTGCTTGTCATGTAGATAATCGCCCCGTCCTGTTTTGAGAATTGATCTACAACCTGTTTTGTCGGTTAACCCGTCCTGTTTCGGGAATTCATACCACCTGGTCATGTCGATAGTTTCCCCGTCCTATTTCAGGAGTTAATATTTACCTGGTTATAGAGATAGTTTCCCCGTCTTGTTTTGGGAGTTAATCTTCACTCGGTCATGCAGATAGCAGCCCCGTCTTGTCTCAAGAATTAATCTCTGACCTGCTTTCTATTGGCAACCCTGTCCTGTTTTGGGAATTCATACCACCTAGTCGTTTCGATAGTTACCCCGTCTTGTTTCAGGAATTAATCTGTGACCTATTTGAGAATAGTTGGTGATATTTGTCTATTTTAGACTTTTACTTGTAAAAATAAAAAAATTAGTTGTATGCAATGTCATGATGTATGTGATGCATTATGTAATGATGTTCTCAAAGAGAGTGTGTTATATGTGTGTCTGCATATGCTATGATATTTGTAAATGATGTATGACTGTGAAATGTCGTTGAAGCGTATTGGTAGCTTTTTATAACATTTCTAGCTGGGGAAAATAAATCCCTGACGGTCGTTGGGGATGAAGAATATGTGTAATCTTCAATCTTGTTTAGAATGTCTTCGCTGGGGATTCCTGCTTTCTGTTTGAGGAAACTCCGTTGGGGAATTTGACTTCTGCTTGGGGATGGAAGAGTTCAGGAATATTGGTCGTTCATCGCTCTACTGGGGAATTTAGTTCTTATATACCCTGACTGGGGATAAAAGAGATAGATAACCTTTCGAGATGTTGTATAACCAAGTTTTTGATATGGATGCCAACTCTTTTGGGAAGGACAAAGTTAAATGATATCTAGTCCAATTTCAGATTCCGTAGCAACTCTCTGGGGATAGTAGCCTGGATTGCCCTTTGTTGGAGAAGAGAACCTTGTCAATGATTTGCAATAGTCAGAGAAATAAACTCTGTTTGGGAAATTAAATTTCGTTGAGGAAATAAACCTTGTTGTTGAAATATACTCAGCTAAGGAAATGAATCCTGCTGGAGAAGATAATTATGCAGGGGTTTTTATAGTAATGGAGAAATAAACTTAGACGGGGAAGAGAATTCCTATGAGCTGTGCTGAGGAAATCTATGGTGAGGACTGGAATTTTGTAGGTTGTGTGGAGGAATTTTCTGTCATATGCTGAAGAAATGATCAAACTCCTTTATCCTCTAGGGGGTCTGTTGGGGAGTATGATTGTGTTAATAACTGACATATGCCTTAATTTCTATCTTGAAGGCATTTTAGACCTGCGGGGAATGTATCTTTGTTGGTGATGAGCTTGTGAAGATATCTCTGTGGGGATTTGCCCACGACTTAAGCGTTATCCCAACTCCTAAAGTCTTGAGTAAATATGGATTCTTGTTTTTATGCATATATTTGATAACATTAATCATATTCATATGCATATGTTCATTCAATTTAGTCATTAGACGTTTTTGAGAACAAAACAGAGAATGTAAAATAGAATTTGAATTTGGAATTATATTTGTATTGATAGTTTTACTATAAACAGGCGGTTTTTGTACAAAGAGACATAAATCATAGTAAGAGGAAATCATCATGAAATGAAAAGAGTACAAAGTAAAAGTAAAAAAAGCTATATGGAAATGATCTCATCGAGTTTCAACTCTGCTATTGCCCATATGTCTTCGAGTATCTCATCCCTCGTTGTCGGGTGGACAATCTTTTATATATATCCATGTTTTTCCCCGAACCCTTTTGGTTCTCCGGGATGCCCTTTTTTGCGTAGGCCAATCAACCTAGCAAGTCGTTTTTATGCATAGTATCTTTTGACTATGTCCGCGTTCACAGGGTGCGAAAACTCTTCATCATCCATGGTGGTGAGTATCATGGCGCCGCTAGAATATATTTTCTTGACTACAAATGGCCCTTCGTAGGTGGGAGTCCATTTTCCCCTGGGATCACCCTGTGGTAGGATGATGCGCTTTAATACCAAGTCACCAGTCTGATATACATGATGCTTGATCTTCTTGTTGAAATCTTTGATCATAGGTTTCTGGTACATCTGACCATGACAGAAAGCCGCAAGCCTTTCTCGTCAATCAAATCCAGCTGTTCCAACCTAGTCTTAATCCATTTGTCTTCGTCTAAGTCTTCATCTTTCATAATCCTAGGAGAAGGTATCTGGACTTCGATAGGTAGGACAACTTCCAGACCGTAGACTAGGGAGAATGGTGTTGCCCTAGTTGATGTTCGTACTGAAGTGCGATAGCCATGAAGAGAAAATTTCAACATCTCATACCAATCTTTAAACGTCATTATCATCTTCTGTATAATTTTATTGATGTTCTTATTAGTGGCTTCCACTGCGCCAATCACCTTCAGTCGATACGGAGAAGAGTTGTAGTGCTTGATCTTGAACTGTATGCAGAGTTCTGTGATCATAGAGTTATTGAGATTGGTACCATTGTCGGTAATAATCCTTTCAGGGATGCCATACAGACAGATAAGGTTATGCTTAATGAACCTAGCCACCACATTCTTGGTAACAAAAGCAAATGAGGCTGCTTTGACCCACTTCTTGAAGTAATAAATAGCAGAGAGGATGAAACGATGTCCGTTAGAAACATTAGGCTTGATTTCTCCAATCATATCAATACCCCACATTGCAAACGGCCAAGGAGCAGTCAAGACATTTAGAGTAACCAGAGGCACATGTACTTTGTCAGCATAAATCTGGCATTTGTGACAAGTTCTTGAGTGTTGATGACAATCGGTTTCCATGGTCGACCAATAGTATCCTGGTCTTAGGATCTTCTTAGCCATAGTATGTCCACTGGAATGAGTACCAAAGATACCCTTGTGCATGTCTTCCGTGATCTTCTCAACTTTTTTCTTGTCCACATAACAAAGTAAAGTTGAATCATGATTGCGCTTGTTTAAATTTCCATTGCTCAAGAAGAACTTGGCAGAGAACCTCCATAGGAATTTCTTGTCATTGATAGAATCTCCTTTAGGATACTCTTGAGCTCCGAGGTACCTTTTTACTTCATGAAACCAAGGCTTCTCTTCTACTCCGTCAGTGTCAACTTCGTAGCAGTGTGCTAGTTCATATAGTCTTTCAATAGTAATTCGAGGAGCTTAATTGTTCCATCTGAATTTGAACATAGATGACATGGTGACCAATGCATATGCCAGCTGATTCTCTTCTTGTGGGATCTGCTCAAAAGTGATTTCCTCGAAGTACGGGATTAAGGTCAACATATGTTCTCGATAAGGAATGAGATTTAGATGCTCTGTATCCCATTCTCCTTTAAGCTGACAGATTACTAGGGTTGAGTCCCCATATACACTCAAGAAATTGATTCTCAAGTCAATAGCAGCTCTGATACCCATGATGCACGCTTCGTATTCTGCCGTGTGGTTTGTACAGTCACAGAATAATCTTACAGTGAAGGGCGTATGGAAACCCTGGGGAGAGATGATTACAAAACCAATTCTGTTGCCAAGCACATTAGAAGCTTAGTCGAAAACCATAGTCCATCGGGATCCTGGCTCAGGTCCTTCATACGGTCCAAGTTCTTCACAATCTGTAACTAGCATAATGTTCTCGTTCGGGAACTCAAAATTCATATATTGGTAGTCGTCTATAGCTTGATGAGATAAATGATCTTCCAGTACACTCCCTTTGATTTATTTTTGAGTGGTGTACTGAATGTCGTATTCTGTTAAGACCATTTGCCATCGCGCTACCCTTCCGGGGAGAGTTGGCTTCTCGAATATGTATTTGATGGGATCCATTTTAGAGATCAACAAAGTAGTAGGGGTCAACATATACCGTCTTAGTCGGCGAGCAGCCCATGCCAAAGGACAATAAGTTTTCTCGAGCAGTGAATATCTTGTTTCACAGTCGGTAAACTTTTTGCTAAGATAGTATATTGCAAGGTCTTTTCGACCAGACTCGTCATGTTGGCCTAGTACACACCGCATTGAGTTCTCTAACACATTTAGGTACATGATTAGAAGTCTTCCTTCGACTGGTGGCATCAGAATCAAAGGTTCTTGATGGTACTCCTTGATTTTGTCAAAGGCTACTTGGCAGTCGTCGTTCCATTTTACTACCTGATCTTTTTTCAGCAACCTGAAGACCGACTTACAAGTAGCAGTCAGATGAGAGATAAATCAGGCAATGTAATTCAGTCGTCCCAAGAAACCTCTAACTTCCTTATCAATCAAGGGAGTGGGTATTTCTTGAATAGATTTAACTTTGGTGGGATCAACTTCAATACCTTTACCATTGACAACAAAACCCTGGAGTTTACCGGATCTCACCCCAAAGGTTCTTTTGTTTGGATTCAACCTCAGCTTGTACTTCTTCAGTCTCTCAAACAGCTTGTGTAGATGGTCAAGATGTTCCTCTTCAGTCTGGGATCTGGCTATCATGTTGTCGACGTAGACCTCTATCTCGTGATGAATCATGTCAAGGAACAAAACTATCATGACACGCTGCTATGTGGTGCCGACTGTAATACAATGGGAGAACTGACTTGGTTTGCGTTTTTTCGCAAATGTTATAAATAGTAAGAGTCCCCACCGAATTTTCTTTTATCCAATATGGAAAGGGTGAAAAGAATTTCGAGATTTTCTTAGGTTCGGGGGGGTAAGTTATGAAAAGGGAAGGTGTTAGCACCCTTTTCATCTATAGTTATCTACGGGCTCTTAATCGTTTAGCTCAGTTTGAAAATTTTGCTTTTTTGTGTAAGTGTTTGAAAATATTTTGAAAAAATGCCATAATGAGACATACTTTGTAATTATTCTTATATCAGTCCTCAAGAATGCGTACAAAGTGTTTTTTTTTTAATATTTCAGAAAAGTGTTGTGTGTGAAAATGTTTAGAAATGTTCGCGAGCAAGCGATTAAGAACTATCTACCTACCAAAAAGGTCTTTCCTGTTATTTTCCTCCTCCTTTAGATAGTTCTACCCTACCATTAGTTAGCAGGAAGCCCTATCGTTGTATGTGAAGGGATAGGCGCGAGTCATTATACAGTCATCAAAGGCAACTAGCAAGGACGCTTTAGCAATTTTGTAAGGGACTAGATCATTTATCGAAAGGGAGCGTCGAAGGGTCATTAAGGGACTATGATCTTTTATTTGAGGGTCTTTGCTAAAGCGTCCCCATGTTTGAGGGACATGACATTTTTATTCGAAGGCAACAGGTGAGGTTACCCTAGAGGTGAGTGTGTGAAAAGTGATTCAATTCAGTTATTTTATCTTGATTAGGGTTATCTAGCAGTTTGTTTTAGATCTTGCCATACATGCCTAGTTACTATACAGTAATTAGGAAAGCGGTAAATTGTGGAAAGTAAAGGTGCAGAAAGTAAACCTAAACTATTAAAGGGCTTCGAGAGTGGGGATACAAAACCATAAAACTGGGGAAAATGTAAACCCTAATGAACTATTACATATTGTAGCAGATACATAATTGGGAAAAAAACTAATGCAAAAGTAATAAAGTGCGCGTAGCGGTAAGAGGAGAAAATTGTATGATGAAAAAGTTTTGATAATCAACCTAAAGTTTAATTTATTTTTAATTGATTAAGAAAATAAATGATTAAGCAAAACCCTAAGTTCTAGGTCGATTTTAAATTAATTAAGAAAACCTAAAAAATCAAACTAGGGTTGATTAAATAAAACCTAAAATTAAATTGATTAAAAAAACCTAAAATTAAATTAATTAAATTTAAGAAAACCTAGAATTAAATTATTTGAGTTTATTGAAAAAAGGTCTTATGTTAGGGTTTATTAAAAAATATTTTTGAGAGAAAAGGTTTTGTAAAAGATTAAAGGAAGAAATGAGTGAGAAACATAGAAAATAACCAAAAAATGTAGGGGTGGGTGTTGAACCCACGCCCTCAAGCATTCTCTACGCCTAGCATACCACCAGGCCAGACTATTGTTGGTGTCAAGATGACTGGCTCAGCACATCATATGATAAACCTGCAAAAATAATGAAAACATGAAAGAATTTGGAAAAACTGGGGATCGAAATTGTGACTTGGGAGAGGCGTGACTTAGCGTGTGCGTTTCTACCACTGGGGTGGCTATACAACCGTTTATATAATTGAATCAAAATATATATAATATGTAAACAAATATATTGGCCGGAGAAGCGTCGGAGCCCTAGCTCTGGTCATCTTCTCCAGCGAGCCAATTCTTGCACCTGCGAAAATAGAAAACATTAGCGAATGAAGAAGACTCTACCCCCCCTAAATCAAGCCTTATGAATCCAACGACGGTGGTCATTTGGCATGAATACGCTTGTACAATGAGATACAAAGAAAAAACATCCCATTCCCTAGTAATGGCAGAGCATTATTCCTGCGCTAAACCTTACAAGTAACACGTCAAAACAAATCCAAACATTAATATGAACATGAATATATGCATTAATTCAATGTAAATCGCATGGTTTAAACATTTGGTTTCATGAAACTTTACCCAACCGTCGTGCTTGAAAGAGGGAGTTCCGGCGCGCTTCAGGCTTGAGCAAGGGTATGAATTGCCTCCTGGGAACTTCAGGAACGCGTTTGGATGTCTGGAATTAATTGACAAGGGCTGGAGATGAGAGTTTGACTTTGCCCTAATTATTTGAAAATTTGAGAATTTTTCTAGGGGTTTTTGAGGCAGCTTTCACGCGTGCTTTGCATTAATATTTGTTAGGTATATATAGGACGTGAGATTAGGTCAACAAAAATTGAAGAAAATCTTACATTAAGAGGTGAAGATTTGATTTGAAAATTTGTATGGAAACTTGTTATTTTTGGCTCAATCTTTCACCAATCAGCTTTTCACAAATTTGATATCTTGTTCATGTAATCTTGGGCCTTAAATATGATTCATAGTAAAGCCCACATGCCTTGGTCCATTGATCTTATATTCATTTAATTTGTTTTGGATTTAATTGAGTAAAAATAAAAATAAATAAAATCAAAATAAAAGATAATGCATGAATGGACTTATGGGTTTTTAAACATGTCATGAACACGTTTGGACCTAAAAACTTAGGCCCAATAGCCCAAAATTACAAATTTGCTCACTTTGGAATTCATGCATTCTTTCATAATTTCCCAACTTGCACTGGTCATAACACTCTCAATTTTCATCTATTGAAAGTGACCTTTGATTTCTTAGAAAGCTCAAGATGTCCTCTACAACCTATATGTTTATCATTTTTGCTTTTGAAGACTTTATATTGATGTAATTTATCTTGACAAAAAGTTTCTTTTTGTTGACTTTTGAAATGACCAGGAATGTATTGGCTTATATCTCTCAAATGCTTCATTTTTTGGACTTGAGCTTAGATAGGAAAAGTTGTAGAGAATTTAATTCCCTTCAAAATGATCTTTGGGTGGGGAAAAGCTGATGAAGCATGTGAAAGTTATGCTTGGTCAAAGTTTAGTTGACTTCTCCTAAGGAAATCTTAATTTGGCAACTTTTGACTTTTGATGATTTGATGGCTTTTCTTGAGAAATCATGATCAAATAATGAATATGACTTCAAAATATTGATGTTGACCAAAAATCTTGAAGTTTGACTGTATGTTGACCATAATTGACTTTTGTTCAATATAGTTAATTTTCCATCATTTGAGCAATTGACTCAGCAAACTTGTGATGCAAGGCATGGAACTTGACATGAGAATTGTTGAAGACATATGAGGAGTCATGAAAACCATTTGATACCTTGGAATCTTAATCTTCCTTGAGAAATACAAAATCCTAGTTGTGGACCCATTCTCTAGGAGGAAGATTTATCTAATCAATTCTTAGGCAACCTTGAGCAAATGAGGTCTTTAGGAAAATGTCTTGAAGAAAAATGGGAGGGAAATTATTGAGGTAGAACAGTTGCCCCTGTTAAATCTTCTTAAACCTAAAGAGTTACATTGGCATGTCCGCCATTCGTGACTTGAAGGTAGAAGAGGATTAAACACTTAAGTGCCTAGAAATTTGCACTCGCATGTGCAGAAGATAATGTTCTTGGTTGATAATATTGCTTGAATGGGCTTGAAGATGCCATTCGGGGAGATGGGCTTGCAAATGCCATCCAAAGTAACTGTTGGTAGAAGTACCAAAATGAGTCTACGCTCGACTTGATCTGATGGAAATTCTTTTTAGAATGAAGATCTGAAGAGAAGTGTTTGTCATATAGATAGTCGCCCCGTCCTGTTTCGAGAATTGATCTACAATTTGTTCTTGGTAAACCCGTCCTGTTTCGGGAATTCATACCACCTGGTGATAAAGATATTTACCCCATCCTGTTTCGATAATTGATCTTCACTTGGTCAAAAAGATAGAAAGATAGATTCCCCGTCCTGTTTCTGCAGTTAATATTTTATCGATTGTATAAATAGTTTCCCCTTCTTTTTTAGGGAGTTAATCTTCAACCTGTTCATGTAGATAGTCGCCCCGTCATGTTTCAGGAATTGATCTACAATTTGCCTTCACAGATAGTTTCCCTGTCTTGTTTCAGGAATTAATCTGTGTCTGGTCATCTAGATAGTTTCCCTTTCTTGTTTCAGGAATTAATCTGGGACCTTCTTTTTGTTGGTCATAGAGATAGTTTCCCTGTCTTGTTTTGGGAATTAATCTATGACCTGGTTACATAGATAGTTGCCTCGTCTTGTTTCGGGAATTAATCTAGGACCTGTTTGAGAATTGTTGATGATATTCGTTTGTTTGTAGATTTTACCTGAAAAGATAAAGAGTTAGCTGTATGCAATGTCATGATGTATGAAATGCATTGGTTAATGATGTTATCAAAGTAAATAAGAGTGTGATATATGTGTTTCGAATGCATATGCTATGACATGTATGAATGTGAGATGTTGTTGAAGCGTATTGGTAGCTCCGTATAACGTTTCTGACTGAGGAAAATAAATCCCTGACTGTTGCTAGGGATGAATAATATGTGTAATCTTCAATCTTGTATAGAATATTTTTGCTGGGAATTCCTGATTTTGGTTTAAAGAATCTTAGTTGGGGAATTTGATTTCTGCTTGGGGAGAAAAGTTCAAGAACATTGGTCGTTCACCGCCCTACTAGGGAATTTAATTCTCATATATCCTGACTGGGGATAAAAGAGATGGAAAACCTTTCGGGGTGTCGTCTGAACGCATCTGATATGGATACTGATTCGTCTGGGGAGGATAAGATTGAACGATATCTGGTCTAGTTTCAAATTCAGTAGCAACTCTCTGGGAATAGCAGCCTGGACTACCCTTTGTTGGAGAGAGAAATTTCTATGGTGATTTGTAGTAGTCAAAGTGATAGACTCAAACTGGGGAGATTGTATCTTGTTGGGGAAATAAACCTTGTTGGGGAAATAAACCTTGTTGGGGAAATAAACCCTGTTGGGGAAATAAACCCTATTGGAGAAACATTCTACTGGGGAATTAAACCTGCTGGAGGAAAGAATTTCACAGGAGATTTTATAGTGTTGGAGAAACAAACTCAGCTTGGGCAGAGAATTTCTGTGAGCTGTGTTGGTGATATACTTTCTAACGAAGGATTGGGACTCCGTAGGTTAGCGATATTGTCGGGGAAAAGATCATACTCCTTTGTCCTCTAGAGGGATATGATGGTGACTATGATTAGGGTATTTCAGACCTGCAGGGAATGTGTCGAGTTTGTGAAGACGACTCCGCGGGGGATAATCTTATGGGAACTGCTCTGTGGGGATTATTCTATAGAGGTTGTTCTATGGGGGTTTGTGGATGACTTGAACGTTATCCCGTCTCCTAGAGTCTTGAGTAAATACTTATTCCTGTTTTTATGCATGTATTTGTTAACAATAATCATACTCATATGCATATGTTCATTCGATTTAGTCATTTGACGTTTTTGCAAACAAAACAGAAAAGAGTAAAAAAAGTTTGAATTTTGAAATTGTGTTTATATTGATAGTTTTCCTATAAACAGGCGATTATTGTACAAAGAGACAGAAATCCTAGTAAGAGGAAATCGTCATGAAAAATAAAGAGAGCACAAAGTGTAAACAAAATATGTAGCTATGTCTATATAATCTCATCGAGTTCCAACCCTGCTATTGCCATTGTGTCTTCGAGCATCTCATCCCTTGTTTTCAGAAGAAGTTAACTAAATTGATCTGCACCATTCGAACTTGACGTTGGTAATAAAGCTGGTTGTAAGTGATTCAACGAGATTTTTCCCTGGACCTCCCTTTCGGGTTTTCAGTCCACCGGGATACCCTTTTTTGCCCAAGCCACCTTTTTCAAGTTTTCTACTTGCCAGGTGTATATATATATATATATATATATATATATATATATATATATATATATATATATATATATATATATATATATATATATATATATATATATATATATATATATATATATATATATATATATATATATATATATATATATATATATATATATATATATATATATATATATATATATATATATATATATATCCCTAATTTTTTTCCCGAACCCTTTTGGTTTGTTGGGATGCCCTTATTTTTGCCTAGGCCAGTCAACCTAGTGGATCGTTTTCATGTGTAGTATCTTTTAAGTATGTCTGCATTCATAGGGTGTGGAAGATCTTCACCATCCATGGTGGTAAGTATCATAACACCGCCAGAAAATATCTTCTTGATCACAAATGGCCATTCATATGTGGGAGTCCATTTGCCCCTGGGATCACCCTGCAGTAGGATGATGCGTTTTATTACCAAGTCACCAGCCTGATATACCTGATGCTTGATTTTCTCATTGAAATATTTGATCATACACTTATGATACATCTGATCATGACAAACACCCGCATGCCTCTTTTCGTTAATCAAATTTAATTGATCTAGCCTAGTCTGAATCCATTCGTCTTTGTCTAAATCTTCCTCTTTCATGATCCTCGGGGAAGGAATCTGAACTTTGACAGGTAGGACAACTTCCATACAATAAACTAGAGAGAACAGGGTTGCCCCAGTTGATGTCCGAGCTGGAGTGTGATAATCATGAAGAGCAAATGGTAACAACTCATGCCAATATTTATATGTCACTGTCGTCTTCTATATAATTTTCTTAATATTCTTATTGGCAGCTTCCATTGTGCCATTCATCTTCGGTCGATACAGAGAAGAATTGTGGTGCTTGATCTTGAACTGCGTGTAGAGTTCCGTGATCATAATATTGTTCAGATTAGTACCATTGTCCGTGATAATCCTTTCGGGGATACCATACCGACAGATAAGGTTGTGTTTAATGAATCGGGAAACAACATTATTTGTAACAGAGGCAAACAAGGATGCTTCAACCCAATTTGTAACGTAATCAATGGCGACGAGGATGAAGCGATGTCCGTTGAAAGAAGTAGGTTTGATCTCTCTAATCATGTTGATGCCCCACGTTGTAAACGGCCAAGGAGCAGTCAGGACATTCAGAGGTACTGGAGGCACATGTACTTTGTCAGCATAGATCTGACACTTGTGACAAGTTCTTGAGTGGTGATGGAAGTCAGTTTCCATAGTTGACCAATAATAACCTACTCTCAAAATATTCTTAGCCATAATATGTCCACTGGAATGAGTACCAAAGATACTTTCGTGCATATCTTCCATGATCTTCTGCGCCTCTTTCTTGTCCATACAACGAAGCAGAGTCAAATCATAGTTGCGCCTGTATAGAATTTCATTGCTCAGGAAGAACTTAGGTGAGAACCTCCGTAGGAATTTCTTGTTATTAATAGATGCCTCTTCAGGATACTCTTGAGCCTTAAGATATCTTTTTACTTCATAAAACCAAGGCTTCTATTCTACCCCGTGAGTGTCAATTTCGTAGCAGTGTGCCGGTTCTTCTAGCCTTTCAATGGTAATTCTAGGAGCCTCATTATACCATCTGACTTTAAACATAGACGACATGGTTGCTAATGTGTCTGCCAACTGATTCTCTTCTCGTGGGATATGATCAAAAGTGATCTCCTCGAAGTACAGAATTAAGGTCAGCACATGCTCTCTATAAGAAATGAGATTTGGATGCTTAGTATCCCATTCTCCCTTAATCTGACTGATTACCTGGGCTGAGTCTCCGTATACTCTTACAAACTTGATTCTCATGTCAATAGTAGCTTAAATACCCATGATGCACGCTTTGTATCCAGCCATATTGTTGGTACATTCAAAGCATAATCTGGCAGTGAATGGCGTATGACAATCCTGAGGAGAGATAATTACAACACCAATTTTGTTTCCAAGTGCATTAGAGGCTCCGTAAAAAATGATAGTCCATCGGGATCCTGGCTCAGATCCTTCATACGGTCCAGGTTCTTCACAATCTGTAACTAGTAAAATGTTCTCGTCCAAGAATTCGAAGTTCATAGACTGGTAGTCGTCTATAGCCTGGTGAGCCAAATGGTCTTCCAGTACACTTTCTTTAATTGCCTTTTGAGTGGTGTACTGAATATTATATTTTGTTAAGACCATTTGCCATCGGGCTATTCTTCCGGATAGAGCTGGCTTCTCGAATATGTATTTTATGGGATCCATTTTAGAGATCAACAAAGTAGTATGGGTCAACATATACTGTCTTAGTCGGCGAGCATCCCATGCCAAAGCGTGGCAAGTTTTCTTGAGCACTGAGTATCTTGTTTCACAATCAATAAACTTTTTGCTAAGGTAGTATATTGCGTGCTCTTTTCGACCAGACTCATCATGCTGCCCCAATACACACCCCATTGAGTTCTCTAACACTATTAAGTACATGATCAAAGGTCTTCCTTCAACTGGTGGCATCATAATTGGAGGTTCTTGTAGGTACTCCTTGATTTTGTCAAAGTCTACCTAACAATCGTCGTTCCATTTCCCTACCTGGTCTTTCTTCAGCAACTTAAAGATTGGTTCACAAGTAGCGGTCAAATGAGAAATAAATCTGGAATTATAATTCAGTCGTCCCATGAAACCTCTGACATCCTTCTTAATACGGGGAGCGGGCATTTTTTGAATAGCTTTGACTTTAGCGGGATTAATCTCAATTCCTTTACCGCTGACAATAAAACCCAGGAGTTTACCGGACCTCACCCCAAAGGTGCATTTGTTCGGATTCAACCTCAGCTTATACTTCTTCAGTCTCTCAAATAACTTATGTAGATGGTCCATATGCTCTTCTTCAGTCTATAATTTGGCTATCATATCATCGACATAGACCTCTATCTCGTGATGAATCATATCATAGAACAAAGTTGCCATAACACGCTGATATGTTGTGCCGGCGTTCTTTAACCCAAAAGGCATAAACTTGTAGCAGAAAATTCCCTAGTGTAATAAAAGTAGTCTTTTCCATGTCTTTAGGTGCCATCTTGATCTGATTATACCCTGAATAACCATCCATGAAGGAGAATACCTTGTGCTGAGTCGTGTTGTCGACCAAAACATCAATATGTGGAAGCGGGAAGTCATCTTTGGGGCTCGCCCTGTTCAGACCTCTGTAATCTACACAGATACACACCTTGTCGTCTTGCTTCGGTATTAGAACCACATTCACAACCCATTGAGGATAGGATGTCACTTCTAAGAACCCTGCGTTGAATTGTTTCATAACCTCAGCCTTTATCTTCTCTGACATATCGGGATGCATACGACAAACCTTCTGTTTTATCGAAGCACAACCCTCTTTCATCGGTATACGGTGGATCACTATATCAGCATCGATCCCTCGCATGTCTTCGTATGACCAAGCAAAGATCTCAACATATTCATGCAACATCTGTATTAACCTGTTCTTGACACTGCCCTCTAAGTTGGCGCCTATAGCGGTGAAAATCAGAGATTAAGCTATTGATTAACTTGACTCGCAAATAAGAAAGAGGCGTCGCCGCGCTTTATTATTTCCAAGGAAAAAGGGAAAAGTGTGAAATAAAACCCATAAATATGCAAAGTAAGTGCAATACTAAAATAAAATAAAAATACAATGCATTTGAAAGAGATCGAAGGTTCGAGGGTTAGTTATACAAAGGGAAGGTACTAGCACCCTATGTATCTATAGTATCCTATAGGAACCTTTTGAAATATCTGTTTTTTAGTCAAAATTGGTTTGCTTGCTAAATGAATGTGGGGATGAGATTTTGAAAATGCGACGATCTAGTGTCAAAGTTTTAGCTTAAAAGAGGTGTGAGTTTTTAAAATTAGGGTTTAGAAGAGATTTATCTTTAGATTAATAAAACTAAAAAAATGTACAAAGGGGTTTTCGCACAATCGTATTAAATATATTTGATGACATGAAGTCAATGAATTCAAATTATTTTCTTTGGAGTTAGACTAAAAAAAATATAAAGACAAAATGATCGACAAAGGGAAATAGAAATTAAATAACTAAATAATTAACAACCAAAAATTAAATAAAATAAAGAAAGACAAAATTATAATAATATATATTTTTGGAATTTTTAAAGAGGGCAAGAAAGAAATGATTATAAACCTAATCTAATATTTTATTGTATTTTTTGTATGGATTTTTTAAATGAAATAAGGAAAAAGACTTAAAAAATAGAAAATAAAAATGCAACAACTAGGACTTGAACTCAGGTACTATGGGTTATAACAAAGCTGCCTTACCACTTAACCATGTTTATTTTTCTTTCATATACATACCTTAATTAAAATAAAAAGAGTTTGGGTTAAAAACAGAATAATGATAAAACTGTCTCAGTGGGTCTCGAACCCAGGACCTCAAGCATGCAGGACTGACGCGCTATTTTGCTTTGGTTTTGTTGAGTTGCGCGATTCTGCTTCGGTTTTGTTAACTTTTGCAGGTGAAAAAAGATGTTGTATTCTACTTCTTCTGTTTTTGAATGTGGTGTTGTGATTTGAATGAATGAGAAGCTGATGTGTATGGTTGTTGAAGGAAGCTACTTCAAACGAAATTTCAACAGCATTTTATTACTCTCTCCCCTGTCCGTGGACTCCCTAATATCAGTCCCCATGAATTTTTAATGAGCCAATATGATATGTCGTGTTCAATTCCATACCCAAAAGCAAGAACAACGTGATTCACATCCATTGGTGTGCTCCCACAAGTTATACTAGTGTAAACTCCACTCTTGTATAATTTTAAGCCATTCATCACCTCAAATGCCACACTAACGGGCCGAGAAAAAGCAACTGAGTGTTTCTATTCATCCTCAGCACCCAAGGAAATGTTGACAGAGCCAAGGAATTTAGCAACAACGTTTTCAAATGTAAATTTGCAGGGACCATTACTTCCATTGTAGGGATATGCTTCCTCTGTCTCAAGGCCACCGTTGTATTTAATGTATTCAAAGGCTTGTGACGACAACCCACCGCTTCACCCAAAGTTATTCAAAGCACCAGCATAATCCACTAGCTGTTACTCAGAAAGAGAGATATTCTTTCCAAATGCCTGTGCGTAAGCTGATTCCAATGCTCCAGTTGTGCTGAATGTCCAGCATGATCCACATCTTCCTTGATCTTTAACTTTGCTGATTATACCTTCTTTCATCCAGTCTTTCTCGTAGGAAAGATTAGCATCAGTAATATTATGATTCCCCTTAAGAGTAGCAGAGTAATTTTGAGCATCACTAAGTCTATGCCTTCTAAACCCTCCCAAGTCCAATCCGTAAAACCTATGAGAAGGGTAGAGATCTCGACTGCACACACGGAGCTAGTGGATATTTTTCTTAATATTTTCTCTTCTATTGATTTTCTGTAGAATTTTTATTTATGATGTTTCTCGCTTCCTCCCCTTACTGGTTTTTCTGTGTTTTTCCATTCTCTGTTATTTTCTCCTCTCCTGTATGAGTAATCTTTTTTTTCCTATCAGTAATTTTTTTCTCCTCTCCTGTATCAGTAATCTTTTTTTCCTATCAGTAATTTTTTTCTCCTCCCCTGTATCAGTAATCTTTTTTTTCCAATCAGTAATTTTTTCTCCTCCTTTATCTCTATTACTAAGCCCTGTACTTATAGGTGAGAGAGATGAAATTGGAATGAAAATTGTGGGAGATTTTGAGGGGGGGAGTGGGATGTATTTGAATTCTTTGACATTGATTTATCGCTTTTTTGAGATAGCTTTTCACGTGTGCTATTTTAATGCATCTTTTGGCTTGTTTTGCTTGGTTTTTTATGCAGGGCAGCAGTGGCATAGCAGATTTTTGGAGTGTATATTTTTGGACAGTTTTGGTGCAGATTTGCAGGGTAGTGGATAAGGACTGTTTTTCATATTGCAGCAGGTTTTATGGTGCACATTTGGACTGGTTTTATGGACAGGGGCAGCAGTAGGCCTTGGACTGTAATGATAGGTTTGTAGCAGTTGGTTTTGGAGTGTTTTTCTTGGATCTTTGTGGGTTTTTGTCTGGTTATGACAAATGATGATGGTGATGTTTGCATGCTAGAAAATGACAAGACTTGGTTTTCTCATGAAGATGGTCGCGGAGCACTTTTATGGAAAGTATTAGATAGCATAAGTTTATGACTTACAATAGTCTCATGTAACTTAAAACATACCTTGAATTTGAAACTCAAACAAGTCTTGTAAGATGATGAGTTTACTCAAAGTTTAGATTTGAAATTTATTTAATAAACTCTCTTGATAAACTTAAGATGTGAGGAACTTGAATTTAATCTTGTATTTAAATAAAGCTTGGAAATTTGAGTGTAGATGAATGAAGTTGATGAATGTGTTGCCTTAAATTCGAAGTAGTTTACATGAGTGATTTTTTTTCAAATATATCAAACTTGCGCCATAAGCATATTGATCCTTTTGAACATCTTGAACCAAAGACAAATTCATATGAATGCATTATGCGTCACATGCTTGAATTGAGTTGTAGTCAAAAGAATTATTTGAATAGATCTGTTGTACCCAAATTTTTTCTCCTAAGATTCCCCTATCATATCATATCAACTCGATCATAACAAGATCACATTAGGGTTGGTTCTTTCTCTTTTTCTATCTCCTATCTTTAAGTTTTCTCTTGAGGGATCTTCAAGCACCTTAGTTGTATATTTTGTATATGTGTTGTTGACTAACTTCTAATCAAAATACAAAAAATATTTGTCTTTGTCTTTGTATATTTGTGTTTTGTAGGTACCAAGTCAAAGCATCTATCAAATAAGGTTTTTCGGTATTATTTTCCTAAAATATCTATTTGCAAAGATAAATAATTAAAATAATTTTCATTTTCTTCACTGTACAATCGATTTCTCTTAGGGTGAAATCGATTGCACAAAGTGAATATTATGCAATATTTGAAAAAACTCACTAACACAATCGATTGAGCCCAGAGTGCAATCGATTGCACAAAGTGAAAATTTGGAAATAAATCAGCAATTTCAAGCTTGTAAATTTTGGCTCCAATTTTTCCTTAATTTTTTATAAAGATATATAATTAATTCAAATTTTGCCTCCAATTTTTCATTTTTTGAAAAATATTCATTAATTCAAAATTTTGGCTCCAATTTTTGAAAGATATATCATTAATTCAAATTTTGGCTCCAAGAATTAATTACCAAACCACCACTCATTTTGATAGCCAAACTCATTTTGCTAAAAAATCTCTCAATTCTCTCCATCTACCAAATTCATTCAAAGCTCCATTTTCAAAAAAAAAGTTAGTAAGCTTTGCCTTGAAGCTTACTAATCTTTGAGCTAAACCTTCATTCAAACACTTTTTCTTTATCAAGTCTCTACATCCAAGCTTGGGCAATTGATTCTTGGGGCTGAATTGATGCAAATTCTTGAAGTTGTTTTGGTAATTCTCTAGATCTACCTTTGGTAAGTTAGATTTTTAATCTTTCACAATGTGATCTCTTGTTGATTTGTGGGTTTGATTCATTGAGCATTGTTTTGTGATTCCATTGGTGCTAGTTTCTCATAATTTGATGGAATTTCCGTGCTCAATTGAATCCATTATTATAAGGTGTTTGATGGAAAGTTTGAACAAGAATTTGGCCTTTTAAAATGTTGTTTTTCTGATTTTTAACAGGGTGAAATCGGTTGTTGTAATAGTGCAATAGATTGTCACGGCAAAATTTCATGTTTTTTTGAAAAAAAGCACTGATGCAATTGATTGCATCAACAGTGCAATCGAATATAACAAAACAAAAATGCATTTTTGCCTTGTTTTAGGGCTGTTTTGATCCATCTCTCTTTTTCTACTTACTCCTTTTTATTTTTTATTTGGATTACAATTTTAAATGTCCAATTTATCTTTAAATTCAATGGACTTTGGGTGTAGATGAAGTTGGATAAATGTTCATTAATTCAAATCTACCAAAGAGTGAATTATTTAATTCATTTTTGTGCTTTGGATTAATGATATGTTTAGTACTTTAATACATCTAGATGAGTGATTGAATTTAAATATGAAAGAAATTTGAGGTAGTGATCCAAATTAGCTTATCATTCCCCTCCCTCTTCATCTCATCCCTTTATTTTTTATTTGTGCTACATGTTATGGGATGATGATCTCTATATCATTTATTCAAACATGAAGTACATAAATTGATATTGACCGGCCTCAAAATAGGTGTGACTTCTACATAAGTCCACTTACGATTGCTTAACATAGCGCTAAATTTTGTCCCGATTTGAGAAAATTATCATTCGTGGCTCAAACCTATGTTTGCAAGCCCAATCATGTTAATTTGAACCCTTTGATCCAATAACCTTGAGATTCATTGTTAGGAGGCTTTGGTTTAACCAATCCTCCAGTGGATCTTCATCAATTTTGGTCAACACAGATCACTTAAACATCATTGATCATTAAATGTTGCTTTAAGAATTCTTAAATGGATGACAAAAAGCAAATGCAACTTGTTGTTGAGAGGCTTTGGTTCTACCAATCCTCTAATGAGTTCCAAATTCAAGTTTCAAGATGGTCATCCAACTAACCACTAATTTCTAACATATGACTTAACTTTATGCTTTTTATTCTTATGCCTTTTACTTTATGCACCATTTTACTTTAGCATTTATATTTCGTGCAATTTTCATCTTTGCTCACTTGAGCATTTACTTTTATTCCTTTTTATTTTTGATCACTTGAGCTTTTTATTTTCCTTTTGAAGACACTTAATAATCAACATGAATCATAAAAAACATTAATGATACTTGGACTATTTGGTTACTATCCTTGGCATTATGGACTATTGGACTTCTTGGACTTAGAATTAGAGACCTTGACCTATGTTGAATACCTTGTGAACTTAATTGATATTTGTTCTGGAGCTCTTGAGGTTTACCTCAAGATATTGGGTTGTTTGTTTGTTTTATGTGCAGGTTTTTGTGATTATATACTTTGTTTGTAATCTGGAATTCATCTGTATACAGTCGTTACTCTGCCCAATTTTTGTGAAGACTTAATACATTTGAAGTTTGGTCTTTTAAAGAGGTTTAATATCCTTGCTTGGTTTCAATCCAAAGAATTGGAATTCTATCTTGACTCATAATGTCAAGTGTTATCTTCTTATTTGTTAGATGGTTCTTCTCCCTAGATTTTACCTTATGCTTTAGGATAGTCCCTTCATCTCCTCCCATCTTCTTTAATTTCAAAAATCTTCTCCCTCCTTTTGAAAACTCTTCTTGTTTATAAACTCGAACCACTTTCATAATAAACCTCGACTTTTTCGAGTGCCTTTTCTTTTAAAACTTCTTTTCTTTAAACAAACTTCAATTTACTTAATTATACTTCGATATATTTCAAAATTAACAAAAACAATTCAACTCATTCAAAATCTTTTGTATGCTCGAGCACCTTTACCCTTCAAACCTTTTTTCAATATGATACATGATTCATTGATAGTCGAGAAACATTCTCTTATCCCTATGGTTATAAAGGTATCGACTTTTCCACTTGAGTACTATAGGCGTTCTCAAACCCTAACTCTTGCTGACGCTGGGTCCATCTTTCCCACACCTTGTGGGCGTTAGTCGATATTTCTCTCTGTGATACGGTGGGAGAACTGACTTGGGATTTTGTGTTTGTGTTTGCAAATGTTTTGGTTTAGCAAGAGTCGCCACCGACTTTTTATTTTATCCTAAGGAAAGGTCAAAAAGCACAGGAAAGACCTTTGAGATGTTTTCTTGGGTTTGGGGAGTAGATTATAGAAAGGGAAGGTATTAGCACCCTTTCTATCCATGGTTATCCATGGGCTCTTAGTTTCTTGCTTAGATCACTTGCTTTGCTTTTCAATTGTTTGAAATGGTGCTCTTCAATTGTTTGAAATGGTGCTTTGTGTGTGGTTTTGAAAGATGTTTTGAAAAGAGGCCATCATTGTGGCAACCTTTGTAATGATTCTTGTTTGAATGTATACAAAGGTGTTTTTGTCCTTTGAAAAGTTTCCAATGTTTGAAAGTAGGTTTTTTAAATTGTGTGGTGAAGTGTGTTTTGAAAATAGCAAGGATGTTTTTGCAAGCTTGATCAAGTAACTAGGAGCTATCTATCTTATTTTACTCAAAGATCTTTCTTATGTTTTTAACCCTTTTAACAGTGTTGTTTCACCATTGTATTTGGTGAACAACCTTGTGTTAGGATGTTAAACGGGACAGGCACGAGTCATCGTATAGACCATGATAGCAATGGTGTCAAGTATTTTTGGCAATTTTCCTTAAGGGACTTGATCATGTTGTTTAGGCAACTCAGATAACGTCATCGAGGGACTATGATCTTTTTGTTTGTTTTTGTATTGCCAAAGTACTTGACATGCAACCATGGCCCATTTTTGAAGGCAACAAGTGGATTGTAACCCTAGGGGTGCAAGTGTGCATTGTGTTTGTTTTTCATGCATATTTATCTTGGATTAGGTCAAACTAATTGTTGATTTTATTTGCATACAAACCTTAGGTCTAAGCATGGCATAATTGAAAGCTTTTAAATGTGCGAGAATTTAAATGCTACACTATTACAACATGATATAGGGAGGGGGTACAAATTTGAATTGGGGGTATTTGACAAGAAATTAAATTCTAAGTTATTACAACCAAATCGAATGTATAGGCAATATTTAAATGTACAATAATTGAAATAAATACAAATAAATAAAAGTCAAATAAAATGTATTATGCAAAAAAAGAGTTTTTATGTATGTAACAAGTGTATTTTTTAATGTGAAATGTAAATAAATAAATAAAAAGTCAATTTTAATTATCTTTGTTATTTAGGGCAAAAACCCTAATTCTTAAATAAACAATATTATTTATTAATTATATACAATAATATATTAATTTATACACAAAATAAAAGTATATTGTAAAAAAGATGTTTTTTAGTGTAAAATATTAATAAAAGTAAAAATATGATATTTTTATATTTTTGACCTAATTCTTTAATAAGATAAAGTATATAAGTATATATATGTATTAAATATATTAAATATATAAAAATAGAAATTAATTATATACAAAAAATGTGTATATTCTAGAAAATATTTTCAAGTGTAAATAAAAATAATAAATGAAGATAAGTATATTTTTTGTATTATTTTTTTAGTTTTTAATAAAACGAAATAGTTTATTTACATAATTATACTTGTAAAATAAAAATAAATATCAAATAAATATGAAAAATATAGAAAATAATTTTTTGGCATTTTTTATATTTAGACAAAAAATAATAAAGTCAGAATAAAAAATAAAAATATCAAAATGACAAATATTCAAACAAATGGGCCAGGGGAGTGTAAACTGAACAAAGGGGTGTCAAAAGCAAAAGGAACCAGGCCCAGCCCAAAATCCACTTCTTCTTCTTCTTCCTTTGAACAAACCTGCGCGCGCTATGTACCAAACTGTGACTCCTGATTCTTTGATCTTTTGACAAAACTCATAACATGAACATTGTAGAGAATTAAACAACGAATTCAACCATATAAAAAACTTGGATTAACTCTCAAAGACCGGAGAGAATTTCTATGGCCCTAATTTCTACCCTAGTTTTTTCAGGAAGTTCATGAGTGAAATTCTCTTAGCACGATTAATGTAAATGAAAACTAAGCATATGTATGGCTTCAGGGCTATGAGTACAATACATTTCATTCATAAACCTAAGCCTAACCATTCCTAAATAGAGAGATAGAGGTCCATGAAATACCTGTTTCAGTTGACTTCGAGATGGACAATGTAGCAACCTTCAATGGTGTTTGAGCTTCTTTTGAGCTTGCATGAGGTCCAAGGAAGCTTTTCCAATGCTTAGCTTGTTTTGAAACAGCTTGAGTCGTGCTGTAGAACTTAACCTGCAGAGCTTTGAAACAAAAATGGCAAAGTATGTTAGAGGTGTTACAGCTAGCAATGGATGATCTGGATAGCTCAGGTGAGTTGATTGGAAGGTGTTTGAAGTATCTTGGGACAAAACGCACGATGGAAATTGGTTATGGCTTCAAGTTTGTAGAGCTTGCCCTATTTTGCAGCAAAACAGGGATTTTGTGTACAAGGGGCTTTTGGAGGAAGAAGGGTCGTGTTTCTGGTTTGTTGGAAGGTATGAGACTTGTCTACAAGGTTTGTCTAAGCTTGTTTCAACAGATGTGAGAGATGGTATATGTTTTGCAACTTTTCTTCTTTTTCAAGCAAGAGTGTGTGTCCTCCCAATGCAGGCCTGTACAAGGCCTATATCATGCTTCACATTTTGCTCTTGGTTACTGGAATTAGTGGATTTGATCCTGCCTCCAAGATCTGGCCCCATGCCTCAAGGATTTTGTTTTGACATAAAGTGAAGTTTAGGCAAAAATGGCATTGTTACTTTTTCCTTTTAAGGCTTAAACTAGTGTATAATTCCCTAATAACCAAGACAATACCTTAAATCAATGGATATGCATTAAATTAAGGAGTACAAATTGGTTTTGAGGCCTGTAATGGTGAACCAAGCTAGCTAGATCAGATTTTCAAATTGGTATGAACATGTATTGGCCATGGACAAAAGTAAGTTTTTACCAACTTCAAGCATTCGATTCTCTCTAACCACAAGGGTGTTTGAGGATTTCTTGGACAATTTAGAAAGCTTGGAACATGTACTATAATCCATCTTTGAAATGCAACTTGAAAATCTAAGTGGAATTATGTGAAAAATGTCCAAGAAGATGGGTCAAAATCCTGCCTAAACTAGGGCAAAATTTCTCTAAGTTAAAAGTTTTAGGTACCCTTGTTCCAAAATTCATAACTTGAGATACAAGCTTCTTTTGAGAAAACTTTGTGAATCAAAGTTGTAGACGTTGTGATGGACTACAACCTTTATGTTGCAAGTTTTGTTTGAATCCATTTTCATCTTGGTGAAAAAATGGGATAAAGTTAGGAAAAAATAAGAAAATTTTATAACTTAGAAAATTTCTAAGTTATGAAATTTTTCCATTTTAAACCCTAATTTGCATTTTTGGGTTTCTTGATGAACAATTTTCATAATTTGACATGTCTTGATGAAAAATAACTCTTGGCACTTGATTTTGACCAAAAAGTCAAAGTTTGACTTTTCAGTGTACAGTCAAATTTTGATTAGTTGACTGAAAAAATTCATCTGTTAATCCTATGCAATTGAGATCTTCTGAACTTGTTGAATGGGTCAAGACAATTTCATTGAGTCCTTGTGTCCATGGTTGAGCTTGATTTGCCCATGGTTAGGTCAAATAGTCAAAAATTGCTTTTGTACAGTCAAAACCCTAAAAATGACCATTTTGCCCTTTTGGTGATCTGATCAAATTTCTTGTGGAATTGTGATCCAAACTTGATCAAATGACATATATGAGTTTATTATGTTGATGTGGGTCAAAAATCATGAGGTTTGACTGTCAATTGGCCACAGTTGATTTTTCCCCAATATAGTTGGTTTCTAGGTCAACTGTCCAATTGACTGGGCAAAAATTTGAATCAAGGCTTGAAACTTGGTATGGACAAACTTGTGAGTCCAACATGGAGTATGAAAGTCACTTTGGGCATTGTAGGTCAAAATATCCCTGTGCAAACTCAAACCCTAATTTAGGTTAATAGTGCAAGGAGGTGTCTTGAGCAGAGCAAACCCTAGCTTGATCTTGAGTTCCAAGAATCTGGTGATGAGAAAATGTTGATGAAATGGGAGGGAAAATTTTGGGGTACAACACTCTCCTAACAATGAAGACTTGTATATTCATTTAAAAATAGTCAACAAACAAGTTTATTCTGGCCGAACTACAGTGCTCTGACTTTCCCATTGCACGAGGTATTACGTAGGCACTAAGTCTTACGACCCAAGGCGAGAAACAACAATAATAAAAAACATTTCATTTTCTTTTGTTTGCAAATAAACATTCATTCTTTTCCTTTAGAAAGTAAACCTTTACATAACACTCCTTTTAAAAGAAACCAAACAAAGTGGATCCTGTGAAGTACCGTAGATGCTTAGGGTGCTAATACCTTCCGTTTACGTAACCGACCCCCGTACCTCGATCTCTGATCTTTTACTTCATTGTGGGTTTTGTTCGCTTTTTTCCCATTTCCCTTTGGAAACAATAAAGTGTGGTGGCGACTTCATTATGTTGAGATAAGTCAATTGATGGCTTAAATCTAAAATCTTTACTGCTGCATTTCTTTTCCTATCATCACTCTCGCAATTTAGTTTATCTCTCCTCGTCTTTGGCGGCGGCGTTTGCGTGCGACAGAAAAATTGGCGACTTCACTAGGGACAGATTAACCTATCGTTGGTCCATTCCTAAGTGGGTCGATCCTAGATTTGTTTGTTTCTTTTCTATGAATGTTTATATATTTTTTTACTTGTTGTTTATTACTTATCATTATGATGTATATATGCTTGTCTGGATTTTCCTGGTTTTCAGGGGCTTGGTGATTTCTTATAAGTCTTCTACCCGGACTTTGGGCAAATTTAAGATAGGACGGGCGGTATAGTCATGTTAAATTTGAGGGAGTAATCCCAAAAAAGGAGACATGAGATCCCCCACTCAGTGAAGTCCCCTTTGACTGGTGTCGTTTACCGAGTAACCGGGAAGACGTACTGCTTTCGAATTGGGAGCCTGCTGAAGCTGAGGACCGTAGAACCTTTAACCCAACTTGGACTTTTAGGTGTAGTGCAGAAACTATGACGAAGTGATCCGAAAATAGTTGTCACACGATACTATGCTCGGACGTGTTTTTCCTGAAAATATTACTAATTACTGAGTTAATTGGGACGTTGGTAATATCCGAAGGAAAGATGTAGACTCTGGAAACCTCTTAGAACCCTTGTTCGCAAGTGATAACCGTTAGTCCATACCTTATGGGTTATACCTTTGACTACAGGCTCGTGACTCAGAACCATGTGATCCTGTTACTGTGCAGTGCATTTCATAACATTACATATCATTTGCATCCTCTGCATACATCCAGGTTGTTCAGGATCTTAGTCACAGATGCTTCTTTATTCCAGTTAGTCGTCTACAGTCAAGTTGATTCCTCAACACAACTACGGGACTAGAGCTACTGTCAGATTGAGAATGGAAAACCAAGAACAACACAACATGGAAGTCAGAATGGAAATCGACGAGTTGAAGTCAGGTGTGATATGGTGGTAGACCGAAGGTTATACTGGTTTTTTGCGTTTTGTATTTGCAAATGTGCGGTAAGAAAGAGTCTCCATCGACTTTTCTTTTATCCAACAAAGGAAAGGGTGAAAAGAACAGAAAAAGACCTTTTTCGAGATTTTCTGAGTAAGGGGTGTAGATTATTAAAAGGGAAGGTGTTAGCACCCTTTCAATCTGTGGTTTTCCACGGGTTCTTAGGTACTTGCTCATTTTTAAAAATTTCTTTCGTGTTTGTGTGTTTTGAAAAGTTTGTTTGCTTTATGCTAACTCTTGTATCAGTCCTCAAGAGTGTTGATAAAGCGTTCTTGAAAAATGTTTTGAAAGTGTAGTGTGAAAAAGGTTATTTTTGAGAAATTACCTAATAGTTATCTACCTACTCGAAAAAGGCATTATTTTCCTCCTTTCCTTTAGATAGTGCTATCCTACTATTAGTGAGTAGGTAGCCCTATCGTTGGATGTTGAGGGATTATCGATGGGACGTTTACGATCACTAAGGCAACTGGGCAAGAACTTTTAATAATTGTCGTAAAGTTATAAGATCACTTTTTAACCGAGGCGGCATCGAAAGGGTTATCGAGGGACTTGTGATCTCTTGAACTAAAGGAAAGCCACTAAAAATTCTCAGGTTTCAAGAATTGTGACTGTTTTCGAAGGCAACCGGAGTGGGGGTACCCTAGAGGTTCGCATGTGCGAGTGTGTTGAGATTCAGTTATTTTTTGTCTTTTTGTTAGGTTAGCTAAAGTTTGATTTTAGTCTTTTCATACAAGCCTATTTACTAACAGTAGTATAGCAAAATAATAAAGCAATAAATGTGCGGAAAATAAAATGCAGAAAAATAAATCTTAAGTTATTACACGGCTTTGGGAGAGATACATTATAAAAATGCGGAAAGTAAAATACTAATTATTATTACAAACTAGTAGGCAGTTACAATAATCAAAAAAATGTGAAAGTAAATAAACGCGCATGAATTGAAAATACGTCTAAAATCCTAAGTGAAAAGAATTTTTTTGTTTGTTTTTGTTATGAAAAGAAATTGAATTAAAAATCCTAAGTCTATTCAATTTTAGTTTTTTTAAGAAAATATTAAAATAATTAATTAATTAATTGACAAAATTAATATTAATGGTAAAAACTAAAACGTAATCTTTTTTGTGATTTTGACTTTTAATGTTGATTAAAAACTAGAAGAAACAAAGTAATGAAAAAGATAAACTAAATGGAACAAGCAGTGAAAAGAAAAAAGGGTAATATGCAGGGTGTAGGCCTGGATCGAAAGGCCTAAGGCTGCCTTTCAATCCAAGTGAAAAGGCAGATCGAAGGTGCCTAATGACGGTAAATGATATACTCCTTCTAACTCAGGTCCTTCGATTCCCTCTCTAATTCGAATCTGAAGTTATTTCGTCCTGCAATATCAAAAATCCTGAGATTCAAATCTGGGTTTAGATTTAATTGATCGTCACTGTATCAAGCGTTCGGAGCGCATTTTCAGGTTATGCCCTAGAGATGGAAATCCGAGATTCAATCATTTAAGCTTGTATGCAATACATTAAGCCTGCCTTATGCAATGTCATGAACACATATATGAACATTAGATCTTTTAATAACACATATTTAGCAAGATTGAAATCAAAAATAATATACCAAATGTTGATGACTGGTTATGGATCTTTTGGACGTGGAGGCGCTTGACTACGGGCCTGGTTCAACTTTTGGGAGTCTCAGGGGATGAATGATGGACTCGGTTTAGCCTGGAACTGGCTGGAGAGAGAGATTTCGAATTGCACTACTTTGAAGAAAATTGGAGCTTTTGCTAGGGTTTGTTTGAGGTAGTTGTACGTGTGTTGTGAGGCAGTATATGTGTGTCCTTTTTCTTGAGACTATGAGGTTTATATAGGCAAGGGATTTTAGGTTAACATTTCTGTATCAAATCTTGACCCATTATGATGAAGAGATTTGATTTGATTTCTTCATAAAAACTTTCTATGATTTTAGGTTGCATGAATTTGCAAGGCTCAGAGTTTTCCTTATTAGAGCTCCTTCGATCAGCACTTGTTCTCTTTGATGGTTTTGAGTTCTAATTTGAAGCGTTCAAAACTTCCCTCATTATAACATTTTAGATCAAGACACCTATGCACTGATATGTCATTCGAAGGATACTTTGCTCTGATATGCCAATCGAAGGCAATTCTAATGTTCCAATCGAAGGACTCTCTAATGTTCTAATCAAAGGATACCCTGATGTTCCAATCGAAGGACACCCTGATGTTCCAATCGAAGGAAGCTCTGATGTTCCAATCGAAGGACTCTCTGATGTTCCAATCGAAGGACACCCTGATGTTCCAATCGAAGGAAGCTCTGATGTTCCAATCGAAGGAAACTCTAATGTTCCAATCGAATGACATTTCATTCATCCTCAAATTTTACTTTCCTCAAGCCAAAGTTTGCAACCATCCATGTAA
Organism: Vicia faba; assembly: GCA_948472305.1. Classification (NCBI taxonomy): domain Eukaryota; kingdom Viridiplantae; phylum Streptophyta; class Magnoliopsida; order Fabales; family Fabaceae; genus Vicia; species Vicia faba. Next base: position 228,019,341 of record OX451736.1, on the reverse strand, counting down.
AAGAAAATCTTGAAAGAAAATGAGAGGGAAAATTTTGGGGTACAACAGCTGCCCCTGTTCAATCTTCTTAGACTTGAGGATGTAGATTGACTTGTCTGCCTTTCGTGATCTGAAGGTGGAAGATGATTGAACACTAGAGTGCCCAGAAATTTACAATCGTCTGAAGTGATATTGTTGGTTGATAATATCGGGAATAGGCTTATAGATTCCATTTGGAAAGGATGACGGAGAGTTGCCGGAGATGGGCCTAAAGATGCCATATAGAGAACATGCTGATTTCATGAGAGATTCCTTTTTGGGGATTCTTATTCCTGTCGTTTAAGGAGGACTCCGCTGAGGAATGTTGGTCTATGTCTTGGGAAATAGAATCTAGGAGCTTCAGTTGTCCATTACTCTATTGGGGAGTTATCTCTTGACTGAAGAGACGAAAGTAAGCTGTTATCTGGTCGGGATCCAGGATTCACAGCGACTTATTAAGGATAATAAGGTTGACTTCTATCTGGTCGTATTCCAGGCTTCACAACGACCTATTGTGGAATATGAAATTAACGGCTATCTGGTCGGTTCCAGGCTTCGCAGTAATTGTACACATTGAACTATTATCTGGTCGTATCCAGGCTTCAGTGATTTGAAGAAATTAAGCTGTTATCTGGTCGGGTCCAGGCTTCAACTTGAATCTGAAGTATACCTTTATCTGGTCGGGTCCAGGCTTTGGTGTCATAGGTTATACTATAATCTGGTCGGGTCCAGGCTTCATATTAATTAACAAAATATATTGCTACCCGGTCGGACTCCAGGCTTTACAGTATCTTTAATTGGATAAGAATCAGAAAATCTTAGTGTCGATTTAACTTAACCAGAGAAAATATCTACCGAAAAAGAATCAGAATAAATCATTGGTCGACTTAAACTGAACCAGTAGAGGCCTTGAGTCATCTTTAATTGGATAAGAATCAGAAAAATCTTAGCGTCAATTTGACTGAACCAGAGAAAGTATCTACCGGAAAAGAATCAGAATAAATCATTGGTCATTTAAACTGAACCAGCAAAGGTCTTGAGTTATCTTTAACTGGAATAGAATTAGAGAAATCTTAGGGTCGATTTGACTGGACCAGAGAAAGTATTTAATTGTCTTTGACTTGACAAGAATCAGAAAAATCTTATGGTCGATTTAACTGAACCAAAGAAAGTTCCTACTGGAAATGAATCAGAATAAATCGTTGGTCGATTTAAACTGAACCACCAGGGGTCTTGATTATGATCTTCTGAAGAAAACGCTGGAATAGCCCTACGTCAGAGGTAACCTTTGAAAAGACTGTCAGGTCATAAAAGTAGTTTGTGATGTTTGTTGATTGATCTTTCCTGAAAAGGTAAAGAGTTAGTCATATGCAATGTCATGATGTATGAAATGCATTTTGTAATGATGTTCTCAAAATAAATGAGATTGTGTTGTATGCAATATGTATGCGCATGCCATGATGTATGAATATGAAATGCTGTTGTGAAATTTCCTAGTATGGGAAAATAAATCGAGAGTACTGAGAAGTTGAACCCCAGACTGTTATTTGGTAGATGAGGAGAGTGGTTCTTTCATTTTCGCTAGGGATGATGAATGGAGATTATTTTCTGGGGATTTCCTCTTTCCATTTTAGGATACTCTGCCGGGGATCTTTGACTTCTTCTTGAGAATGCTCTGTTGGGGATAAAATGCTCTGTTTGATGATTTTACCAATGTAGAGAAATAAACTCTATTGGGGGATGAACTTCCACAGCTAGAGAAATAAACTCTATCGGGGATGAGGTTTTGTAAATTGTTTGAGATTATAAAACTTAGCTGAGGAACATGGATTTCAACTCTCTGAGGGAACTTTGTTGGAGGAGGTAATTCCTGCTTGGGGAAGAAGAGGTCAAAACTTTGGTTGTTTTCACTTTGCAGAGATATAAACATTACCAGGATGTATGCTGAGGATGCGGCAGTGACTTTGCAGTAGGACGTCTCTGCCTTTGTACCTGCTGGAGAACATAACTACGGGGACTACAAATGGCTTTTTAGACTCTGTCCCATTTCTTAAAGTCATTGGCCAATGTCTTTCTGTTTTTTATGCAAGTATTTGTAAACAATAATCATATTCAAATGCATATGTCAAAAATAATCACTGGACGTTTTTTTCAAAACAAAACAGAAAAAATGAAAACGAAAAGTTTTGTACTTTCAAAGAAATGATTTATATTGATTTTGAGGTTTGCCTATAATAGGCGTTTTTTGCACAAAGAGACTAACATTCTAGTAGGATAATGTCGTCGTGAAAATGAAAACTATACAAAATAGTGTACAAGGAGAAAACAGCTATGTGTAATAATCCCATTGAGTTTCAATTCTGCTATTGCCCTTATGTCCTTAAGCGTCACATTACTTTGCTACTTGTCTGAAGTTGACTGGATTGATTGGTACCTGTTGTACCCCAAAATTTTCCCTATCATTTATCAAGTATTTTCTCACAAGATCTCCTTTGTCTCAAGACTGCACTAGGGTTGATCAGCTCAAGACACCTCCTTAAGCACCGATGACCAAAATTAGGGTTTGATATTGCACAAGGATAATTGGACTTCTATGTCCCATATGATTTTCATGGATCATTATGGACCCCCAAGATTACTCATGTCAAGTTTCAAACTTTGGATCCCATTTTTGCTCTGCCAATTGAGCAGTTGACCTAAAAAATCAATTGTACTAGAAAAAGTCAAATGTACACTGAAAAGTTAAACTTTAACTTTTTGGTCATAATCAAGTGTCAAAGATCACAATTCATCAAAACATGTTAAAATATGAAACTTGTTCTTTAATAAATCAAAAAGTCAAGATTTCATTTTTGAAAGTCAAATTTTCAAATTTTGAAAATTTTCTAAGTGTTAAAAACTTCATATTTTTTCACAATTTTGAGCTAAATTTTCACCATGATGTAAGATGATTCAAGGAAAACTTCCAAAATGAAAGTTGTATATCTCAATGAGATCTAAAACTTTGTAGGGAATGACTTTTTCTATAAATGTTTGGATTTTGAGTTATAAATTCATGAAGTCGTGGCATTTTTGAATAAACACTTAGAGAAATTTTCAGCAATTTTGGTCAGGATTTTATCCCAACTTCTTGGCATTTTTTCACATAGTTACAAGATTATTTTGTCAAAATGTCCAACATGGAAGTTATAGAGGGTGTTTCAAGCTTTCCAAAACATCCAAGAGCATGAACTATCATATTTGAGCTAGGAGATACAAGGATCTGAAGTTGGACATTCATTCTTGATTTACAAGGCAGATTTGTGATGAATAAGGAACAAAAATCTTAGCCATGTTGCATAATCTTCACTTTTCAGGCCTCTTGACTTGCAAATCTATCCATAATTAGATGTTTACACAATTTATTGAACCATTATCCAAGTGGTTCAAGTATTGTCCATTGCATCTTTCCATTTTTGGCACAAAGGCACCATTGTCATTCTTGCAAAGTTCACTTTAATCATAAAGTCAATTTCTTGAGTCTCTAACTTGTTGTTATAATAACACTTAACTTCTACAAGTCACAAAAAACATGTTTAAAGTGATCAACCACTTTAGATAGCTTGGTACAAGCATTGGAAACATGTTCTTCATGCTTGCTTCAAAAACAAGCAAGATAACCATAACATGTGATTCAAAATCTGAGTTGTTTGAAGTCTCAAACCTTCTCTATAAATAGATAGAACAATTGAAAGAAATGGGGTCGAGAAAAAAATAAGGGGAAACTAACACTCAAAATCATTCTTGCTGTCAAAAACTAGAATTTCCCACAAAACCTCCATTCTTGAGTTTTAAAGTCCAAACCTTTGAACCTCTCATACCTTAAAAATTATGTCCAACCATCTAAACACTCCACATACATCCTATAGAAGTTGTTCAAACAGAAGAAAAAACTTCTGTAACATCACTATCATCACTTCCCAAGCTCAACAACAACCCATATAGCAGCTCAAACTCAAATCATAAATTTTAGTTTCAAGGTAAGTTTTCTTGATTCTGAACTCTTCATACAAGCATCATTAATGGTTCATTTGTGAAGACAAAAATATAGTAACCATTGTCCTTAAATCCAAACTTTTGTTTATCTTCCATTCTTTTCATTGTGTGTTTAGAACTAACCCATGTATGCAGCAAAGCAATGTTGAAGTAGAAAAAATGACAGTATGAGTCGACACATAGCCTTATGAGTCGATACATACTGCTTTACAGGCCAAAAACAGAAGGAAAAACAATGTATGAGTCGACACAAAGCACATATGAGTCGACACATGCAGTGTATGAGTCGACAAATACCATTATATATCGACTCATACTGAGTTGATTTGGCAATACAGGGGAAAGGAAAGTTATGTGTCAATGCATGTGAGCTTGTGTCGACACATAATAGTTCAAAATGAATTTTTTTCTTTCTTTTTACACTGTTTTTTACGTTTCCTTCATGGTTATTCGATATGGTTGTAATATTTAAGTTCCTACTTCATCCCCTTTTGTAAATTGTACCCTCATCCCCTAAACAATGTAATAGCGTAGGACTTTATTTTCCGCAATTTAACGCTTTCAAATACAAATGTTAGTAACTAGGGTGTGTATGGCAAGATAAAATCAACAAGTAGATAACCCAAATCGAAGATTCAATGCATGCAAATCAAACACACTATCCACACATGCACCCTTAAGGTTAACTCCACTTGGTTGCCTTACAAAAATGGCCATATTACGCATGTGAATATCTTAGCAAAAACAAGCAAATACAAGATCATAGTCCCTCGATGACGCTATCTAAGTTTCCTTACAAAAGATCTTAGTCAATCAAAAAAAAGAATGCTAAGATACCTTGCAACATTGCTAATCATGGCTATACAATGATCCACGCCCGTCCCGCTTACATCCAAAGATAGGGTTGCTTACCAAATCAATGGTAAGACAACAACGACAAAGGAAAAGAAAATGAACAAGAAAGACATTTGAGTAGGTAGATTTCTCCTAATTACTTGCTCCATCTCAAAACAAACATCCTTTCTATTTTCAAAACAAACACCAACACTTTCAAAAACATCTTTCAAACTTGGAAACATTTTCAAAAGATCAACATCTTTGTATACATTCTTACGAACGAGAATCATTACAAAGATTGCCTAAATGATGACATCTTTACAAGATACTTTCAAAAAACACGCAAAGCACGTTTTCAAACAAAAGCAAGTGATCTAGCAAGTAACTAAGAGCCCATGGAAAACCATGGATGAAAAGGGTGCTAATACCTTCCCTTTTCATAATCTACCCCCCGAACTCAAGAAACAATCTCAACGGTCTTTCATGTGCTTTTTCACCTTTCCTTTTGGATAAAATAAAAGTCGATGGCGACTCTTGCTAACCGCAACATTTGCGATCAAACGCAAAACAATCCAGTCAGTTCTCCCACCGTATCACAGAACTGGCGACTCTGTTGGGGAAATTTCTAAAGTGGGGTTACCTTAGGGATAGATCACATTTATTTGCTTACATTGTTTAACTTGTATGCTTTACATTATGTTTCTTTATTTGGGTTTTAATCCTCTACCCGGATTTGGGATACATTATAGGTAAGTAGCAATGCGTTGTGGAAACTATGCGGGGTATACCGACATGGTATAAGCAATAGCTACATTAGTGCGACATATTTGTGAGTACCGGTAGCCTTTGAGTTAATCAAAGAGAATATGGGGCCGCTGAGTGATGTCATGAAGCACTAATAAACTTTTAGAACCTTTACTTGACCAACTTGGCCTTTAGGATGTAGTGAGATGACCGACTTTGGTGCAGTCCGAAGTTGGTAGATACTCAATACTACACTCATTGAGATTTGGTTTCTTGGGATATTTCAGTCGCCATTAAAGAGGCTTGTGCTGAAACAATGACCAAGGAAACAAAACAGTGATATTGAGCTCCTTAGAATCCAATTACTATTACTAGGACAGGTTTAAGCCAACTAAACTTCAAGAGGGTACTTACCTATAAAACTCCATGCAAGCCTAAACCTAAGGATTTGTTTGTTTTGTTTGTATATACATAATTGTACATAACATCATGAACATCATAACATCATTCACATTCACTAACCATTTCAAGGATCTTGAGATTTATCTTTGTTCTGTTTTGTAGGATATGGATTCTCTTCGCAGAAAAACTATTCAAGTCAATCTTGTAAGAATCCCTCCACAACTTAAGGAGCTAGCTTCAAGGATTCCTGAAAACTCTCCATTCACCGAGAGACATGGTCGCATACTCAACTTGGTCACCTCCAACATAGATGAAGACATGATGAAGGTGCTTTTTCAGTTCTTTGATCCTTTACACCATTGCTTCACATTTCCTGACTATTAACTTGTGCCAACTTTGGAAGAATTATCCCAACTCTTGAGGGTTCCCATTTTCAATAAAATACCTTTCAACGGTACAAAAAGAGACCCAATGCCAGAAGAGATTGCTCAAGCTCTACACTTGCACTCATATGATGTCACAACTCATTGGGAAGCAAGGAGTGGTGTCAAAGGTTTCCTAGCAAATTTCCTGTTTGAGAAAGCCCAAAATTGTTGGAATTCCTTGGACTTGCAAGCCTTTGAGGAAATTGTGGCTCTCCTCATCTATGGGATGGTTTTGTTTCCAAATCCTGATCAACTCATAGATGTCAACACCATCAAAATCTTCATATCCCGTAACCCGGTGCCTACATTGCTAGGAGATATCCTACACTCTTTTCACACTCGCACAATGAGGAAAAGAGGTGTCCTTATGTGTTTCACTCCTCTCTTAGAAAGATGGTTTATTTCACATCTTCCCCAATCTGTATTAAAAAATGAGGAAGGTCCAAGCTGGTCATAAAGGTTGATGGCGCTCAAACATTCAGACATTCATTGGTGTTCCCGATCGAAAGAGAATGTTATCATTGTCGATCGTTGTGGGGAATTCCCTAATGTCCCTTTACTTGGAATTAGGGGAGGTATCACCTATAACCCCTGCTTAGCCTTAAGACAATTTGGTTACGCCCGAAGGGATGGCCCGCACGAGATGCTGATTCAAGGTTTGGTATTTGAATACGACAACGACGATCAAGGTCTTCACTAAAGATTTATCCGAGCTTGAAATATGTTAAACAAGGTGGATAGAAAGACTTTGGGGCATAAAAATTCCATCCCTATTGAGCCTTACCTCAAATGGGTACGAACTCGTGCTTAGAGTCTTATGATGCCTTACCCCTCCATTCTCTCGAGAATCATTGAGCCTGTCATGGAGGGAGATATTCCATATACTATCCTACATCTTGATATGCCCACCTCTCTTGAAGACCTACAAAGAGATTGGATACAACTCAAGGGGGAACGAGATACTTTTGAAGCCCAATTCTACGCAAGTGAGAAGAAGGTTTTGGAACTCACTAGGCTTCTTCATGACGAGCAGACTCTGAATGCCTACATCGCACCAAAGAGGATGCGAACTACCTTTTTATCTTAGAGTTTTTATATTATTTTTCCCAAAAAGGCATTTATTTACTCAAGCTTTAACTTATTAATATAACGTGTGTTTTCTTTTTGTCTAAAACAAATTTGAATCTTTTGCAACAAGTCTCCTCATCTCTCTAATGTTTATTTAAGTAAGATGGATCTCGAGCAAACAGTAAAGGACCTCCAAGCTCAGAATACACAGTTTCAACAGTTGCTCTTGACCCTAGCCAAAGGACAAGAAGAGTTAAAGACTTTATTGGCTGAGGAGAAGAAAAAGAAAACAAAGAAGGTAATCGGAGTCCTAAACATGGGAAGAAGATTTTATGGGCATACAAGAAGGACCTTAGACTTTGCAACGACATCCGGTGAAAGAGACAATCAAGAAAGGAAAGGCAAGGAAACAGTTGTTCCGTCAGAAGAGGAAGAGGAAGAGGAAGAAGAAGACTATTCTGAAGAACAATACCCTTCAGCTAATGACAAGTATAAACATCTTGAAGAGCGGTTGAGTGCAATGGAATTCCAAAAAGTGCCTGGCTTGGACTTTGAGGAATTGGGGTTAGTGTCGGGGATTGTCATTCCTCCAAAATTTAAAGCACCTGTGTTCGCCAAGTATGACGGAGTCTCATTCCCTAAAATGCATCTTCGATCATATGTAAGGAAAATCCAGCCCCATACCGCTGACAAAGACTTATGGGTACACTTCTTCCAAGACAGCCTGTTTGGAACTCAACTTGATTGGTCTTACCAGTTAGAAAGAGTCAATGTTCATAACTGGGAAGACCTTGTTGCATCCTTCTACAAACAATATCAATACAATGATGATCTTGCGCCTACCCGTACTCAACTCCAGAGTATGGCCATGGTTTCCAATGAAGGTTCCAAGGACTATGCGCAAAAATGGAGAGACTTGGCTGGAAGAGTTCAACCCCTTCTATCTGAGAGAGAATTGGTAGACATGTTCTTGGGCACCTTGTCTGGTCCCTTTTTCAATCATTTAATCGGAAGTTCATCTGCAGATTTTACTGAACTAATATTGAACGGAGAAAGGGTGGAAGTCGGTATAAAGAGTGGAAATATTCAGAAAGATACATCCTCTTCCGTAGCTGTAAGGAAGCCATTTATCCGAAAGAAATAAGTGGTTGTTGTTTATCCTCAAAGAAATCAAGATAGGGCCGAACGCCGACCAATGGTGGAGGATGTTATGATTCCTATGCCTGCGCCTGATCAACAAAGAAACAACCAACCAAGGATGGAAAGACCAGTCAGATAATTCACTAGAATTAATATGACCCCATCTCAGGTATTACCGCATCTACTAAGATCCAATTTGGTGACCTTGAAAGAAGCTCCGAAAAACCCTAACACAACATCTCCTCACTATCATCCTAATTCCCGTTGTGCATACCACTCTAAAAGTCCCGACCACGACACTAATAACTATTGGGCTCTAAAGAACAAGATACAAGATCTCATTGAAGCAAATGAGATTGAATTCGATGCGCCCGAAAAGCCAAATGTCATTTCTGCCCCTATGCCTAAACATGGCCATAATGCCAATGCCATTGAAGAAGAAATGTTTGTTACTTTAGTTGATGAACTTATGACCCCACTTCTGACTATTAAAGTGAACTTGTTGAAAGCTGGTGTGTTCCCGGGCTGTGATGAAGTTTTCCATTTCTGTTTGTCCTCACCAACCAGCTGTTCATTGTTGAAAGCAGACGTTCAGTGCCTAATAGATAACAAAGAAATTTTATTCGAGAAGACCTCTGTTCCACTTGTTCCTTTTGAAGATGTTTCTATCATTACCATTTCCACCAATTCCTCCAGGGTCTCCACCAAAATACCCATTAGAATTACATAAATTCCGAAAGCAACTTCTTTAATAATTACAATGCTTGGACCAGTCCCATATTCGTCAGACAAAACCATACCATGGAAATATGGAGGGGATGTCTACTACCATGGTATCAAGAAGGACTGGCCAGCCGCTGAAGATTCAAGCTCCGAGAAAGTCAACTCCAACATCAGTAATATTGCAGGAACTAGAAAGATTACCCGAAGCGGAAGGATATTCTCTCCAGAAATTGCTCCCCCAAAAGCAGCTTCTGGACTCGTAATCATTCCTGCTGGTGCTCCCGGTCCTACAACCATCTCAGCCAATACTCCAACTAACAAAGCTGTTACAACCCCTGTTATCATTCCTACTGACACTCTTGTTGCCGAGTTAACCGAGACACGAGGTAAAAGTATTCTGATTGAGCATGTCCGGACGAAGGCTCAGCCATTGGCTATCCCTGAGACCTCCCGGAAAGAGATGGAAGAAATTCTGAAGATCATAAAAGAAGCAACTACGATGTAGTTGAACAACTGGGGCAAACTCCCTCTAAAATTTCTATGCTGGCATTACTACTATGTTCTGAGGCGCATGCAAAAGCCTTGGTAAAATTCCTGAAAACTGCCCATGTACCCCAAGAGACATTTGTCGATCAGTTTGAAGACTGCGTAGCCAGCTTGACTGCAGATAATGGTCTAGGTTTTTCGGATGCTGATTTAACGCCAAGAGGAAGGAAGCATAATGAGGCATTGCATGTCTCGGTTGAATGTAGGGGCACAACCTTGGCTCATGTTTTGGTAGACATTGGCTCATCTCTGAACGTATTGCCTAAAAAAGGTCTTGATAGGCTTGACTGTGAGGGATTGACATTGAAGCCAAGTAACATAGTAGTAAGGGCTTTTGACGGCTCGAAAAGGATGGTACATGGGGAGGTAGACATTCCCATAAAAGTTGGAACACAAACTTTTGATTCAACTTTTTATGTAATGGATATCCATCCCTCATATTCCTGCTTCCTAGACCGACCATGGATTCATAATGCTGGCGTTGTTACTTCTACGTTGCACCAAATGCTGAAATATCTGATTCAAGGGAAGATTATCACCATTCATGGAGAAGAAGAGTATATGATCAGCCATCTCAATTCCTTTAGATATGTGGAATTAGATGGTGAATTTATTGAAACTCCATTCCAACACTTTGAAGAGGTCCCGCAAGATGTGGCAGTAACCAAGGTTGTTCCCAAGATCACAAAGCCTCCACTCCGGATGTCATCTCTGAAGGATGCTAAAGCAGTTGTAGAAAAAGGTGGGTGCACTATCTTGGGACAACTCCCAGATATCCCATATAAGTCTGACAAGTTTGGAATGGGTTTCACTTCAAGTGCTCAGAAGGTTGTACGCCACACTCGTGTCGGAGGACCACCCTTGAAGATCAGCAACCGCGAGGTCAACACCGTAGAAGATGATGAAGATAACTGTGACTTGGAGGACTGGATATTCCCAACTGTCAATGGAGGGCTCAGCAACTGGGAGGCTAGAGATTTTGTCCCGATCACATTTATCCCGCAGTAATTTGTCTTTACATTTTGTTGGATCTGTAGTATTAAAACAATTCGCACTCTTAAAACCTCGTGTCTTACCCGAGGCACAATGGTCCATTTATACGGGTTATCATCTCATTTTCATATGAAATCAATGAATCATGGACGTTTTCGCATACAAACTTTTGTGCTCATTGTTTTTCTTTTTTCATTTTTATTTCTTCCAAGGATAGTTATACCCTTACACACACTCACACTCATAATGCAAGTATACACCCATTCGGGATTCCATGGGTAACGATACTGCTATGGCATTTTGTGACTCTGAGAATCTAATCTACCAAGCCGAAGACAAAGGTGAGGAAGATTGTGAAGTACCAGGAGAACTTGCCAGACTACTACAACAAGAAGAGAGAACCATTCAGCCTCACGAAGAACCTATGGATACAATCAACCTAGGTACTAAAGAAGAAAGAAAAAAAGAGGTCAAGGTGGGTGCTAATCTGGAACCCAGTATCAAGGAGCGTCTGATTCAGTTGTTACACGATTATGTTAAAGTCTTTGCCTGGTCGTATGAAGACATGCCAAGACTTGATGCAGATATTGTGGTACATCGTCTGCCTACAAGAGAGGATTGTTGCCAGTAAAGAAAAAGGTTCGCCGCATGAGGCATGGTATGTCAGAAAAGATTAAAGCAGAAGTCATGAAGCAATTCAACATTGGATTCTTGGCTGTCACCTCTTATCCCCAATGGGTTGCCAATGTTGTTCCCGTGCCCAAAAAGGACGACAAAGTACGAATGTGTGTGGACTATAGAGATTTGAATAGGGAAAGCCCTAAGGATGATTTCCCACTCCCCCACATTGATATTCTAGTTGACAATACGGCGCAGCACAAAGTGTTTTCCTTCATGGACAGTTTCTCAGGCTACAACCAAATCAAAATGGCGCCTGAGGACATGGAGAAAACAACATTTGTCACGCAGTGGGGCACTTTCTGCTATAAGGTGATGTCGTTCAGACTGAAGAATGCTGGGGCAACCTACCAACATGCCATGGTAGCTTTATTTCATGACATGATACATCACGAAATAGAGGTCTATGTGGACGACATGATAGCCATATCTCAAATAGAAGAAGAGCACCTTGATCACTTACAAAAACCGTTTGAGAGACTGAAGAAGTATAAACTGAGATTGAATCCAAACAAATGCACATTCAGGGTACGGTCTAGTAAACTCCTAGGCTTTATCGTCAGCAACAAAGGTATTGAAGTAGATCCCGCCAAGGTAAAATCAATACAAGAGATGCCTGCTCCTCGTACTAAGAAGGAAGTCAGAGGATTCTTGTGTCGTTTGAACTACATTTCCAGATTCATCTCTCACCTGACAGCTACTTGTGAACCAATCTTCAAATTGTTGAAGAAAGATCAAGTAGTCAAATGGAATGACGAGTGCCAAGTTGCTTTTGACAAAATCAAAGAATACTTACAAGAGCCTCCTGTGTTGATGCCACCAGTCGAGGGAAGACCATTGATCATTGTTGTACCCCAAAATTTGCCCTCCCATTTTTCTTCAAAATTTGCTAAGAGCAAGCTTCAAAATCTCCCAAGGGTTGCACAGTCCAATTGCCTCCTAACAGTCAAAAATTAGGGTTTTGGTGCTGGCAAAGAAATTGAAGTTTCCAAGGGTCCAAACAAGTCCCACATGCCTACATACATTGTCAAGCATCCATATGCCAAGTTTCAAGACTCACAGCATCAAGATTGCACAGTCAAAAACCCTAATTGCTCTACAGTCAACTGCAGGGGCAAAATGGTCATTTGGCAGTCAAAAGTCAAAAATTTTGGTCAACATCTTTTTTTGAAGCCACAAACATCATTTGATCAATTCTTGATCATGATTCTCAAAGCATGGCTCAAAAAGTCTCAAGATGCAAAAGTTTCTATTTTTGGACAGCTGAAAAAGTCAACTGCAAATTGACCAAGGCATAACTTCCACATGGTTTATCAGAAAAATTCCATCCAAAGCTCATTTTGAATAGAATGACATTTACTACAACTCATCTTCACACTTCAAGTCCAAGAAATTCTCTCACAAAAAGTTATCAATCTCAACATTATAGGTCATTTTCAAAAGTCAACAAAAAGATACTTTAAGTCAAAGACCATAACTTGAGATTGGTAAATCAAAATGACATGGGACCAAATAAATTGGTTAGAGGACTTCAAGACCTTTCCAAAATGTCCAAGAACATGATCAAAGCTTAAAAATTGAGCAACATATGCCTTGTGGAAGTTGGGAAATTTTTGGGAATTTTGAAAAGTCAACCTTGCTTCAAATGTCTCAAAATTGCTAATGGGCCTCAATTTCTTCCATGAATCATTACCCAAAAGCCATGCACGACCCATTAAGCTAAAAGGGAGTTATTTTCTTATTTTTAATTTATTAATTGAATTTTTAATCCTATTAATTCATTTAATTAAAGTTAAATATGAGAAAAATACTAAATAATGATTTTAAATCTTTTTGGTGTAGCAAATCTTTCCATCATGACCTGAATATTTCGTGCACATGCTCAAGGTAACCAAATCTTCCAAATAGGCAAGTTTTCATGGCAAAGAGATTTGAAAAAGATCATAGAAAATCAAATATTCAAGATCATTAAACAATGGATCATGGGCTTGTTTTTCTAACCTAATTCATTCACACATATATGCACATTGAAAACCTAATGCCAAAAAGACAAGAAGCTGCGCAGAAAGCATAGAACAAACTTGCATTTTTTTCATAAAAAACTGAAAACTGTTTTCATAGATAGAAGGTGTTTCAAGGTCTGAAAAGTGTCCCAATACGTTGCTGGGCTACTTAGGAAGCGTTTCCAATCAAAGCCAAGTCTCCATACATCGAGAAGTGGTAGAATGACATCGCCCTGTTCATAGAATTTTCCATATTCGTATTTCAATTTACATGCATTTTCCATCTGCTTTTAATGTTGATTTACACTAACATGATGATTCTGAAGCTATTGGTTTTCTCCAATTGGATTAATACCGCCTGTATGCAAAGTTGCCATTAAAGCTTTCTAGGGTTTTTGAAGCTCCAAAAGAGGGCTTTACGTATCTGGAAAAATTAGACAATGAAACTAGCACCATTGGAATCGTGACATCCAAACGATCTGAAATCACATATCACGCCCAATTTCTATTGCTCTATGTGCTAATCGCTATTATTTGGCATTTGTTTTTGTGGGGGTTTAAAACCCCCGCTAACTGATTATGTTACAGGTAAAACGATGAAGATGGTGCTTGCGTGTCTGGACAGGACTGGGCAATTCAAACATTCGCGCGTGTTTTTTTGTGTTCTACCAATAGCTTTTATTCTCTTTCATAATAATCACGTTCCATATTAACATCAGATAAACGCGTTTGGCTTGGTGGAAGATGACTTGTCATGCAGGTATTGGGACCTGGGTTCGATTCCCAGGTCCCCCACTTCTTCTATAATATTTTCTTTAACGTAATTTTGTGCAGTACGCTTTCAAAAGACCATCATACGCCCAACGCTTGTGCTTGCCAGATGTCCCAGGGGATCAATCCAAGGGTCAGGATGTGAGGTACATCATGCGCGCTAGTCAAATACTCTATACACAATCACAAAAAGTCAACAAAGGCCTGGATTGCAGTGGGCCTGATTGCTTCAAAGACCTCCCTTTGGGTCCAGGCACCCCCAGGGTTTGCTCAATCTTTTATTCTTTCTTTCTTTATTTATTTTTTTCTTTTATTCTTTTAATTGTTATTTTGATTTATTGTTTTAATTAATTCACCAAAATAATTTTCATAAAACCAAAAAAAATCAGAAAAGTCAAAAATAAAAAATATGTTTATTTAATTTTTAATCCCTTAATAGTTTTTTTTGTAAATAAATTTTAATAATCAAATTAGTTTAATTTTAGGTTTTCAACTTTAATGTTTTTCTTAAATAAACTAAAAAAATGTAGAAATTAGGGTTTTAGTATTTTTATTCTTTTTCTTAATAAATAACCCTTTTTTATTCTTATCATTATTAATTATTAATTATTTTTGTAAATACTCATGTAACTAAATAATTAGTAAATTAGGTCAAAACTTAAATATTTTCTTTAATAATTAAAAACAATTTAGAACTAGGGTTTTATTTCTAATTTTAATTAATTTCCTTTTATTAAATACCAAAAACATAAAAAAACATTCCTTTTCTTATTAAAAAATTAATTACCTTTTAATTTCAATGTAATTTCTTTAAAGGGTCCAACGCCCTCGCACTTTTGCTTCTAATTTCTTTTCACGCGTTTGTTTATATTTTTCATTTTAAATATTATGTAATTGCCCCAAAGCCTTGTAATAGTAATTAGGACCTTTATTTTCCGCATTTTAATTTCCGCATCCTTTAAACTGTTAATCACATGAAAGAATGTATGCCCAAATAAAATCAAAGCGTAGCTCACCATAATGCATGATCAAGATAAAACATAACTGAAAATGACACACAATGCACACACCACTCTTAGGGTACGCCTCATTGTTGCCTCACCCTCGAAACGTGGTCATCGAGTATAGGACGTTTTAGTAAGTCCTTATGTCCATGAACATGGCATAAGGGTAGCTTCTAAGGTGTCCTGCTATTGCTTTGGTGACCACACTGTCCCTAACCCTCGAATTGACTCGAACACCTCCAACGGTGGTGCTACCTACCTCTCAATGGTGGGATGGCACTACCTTAAGGACATTTACACAGACTAATTCCTTAGGGTAGGTAGATGACTCATAGATACTTGCTCTATTTCAAAAAAAACAAATCAAAAACTTCTTTTCACACCGACACTTTTCAAAAAGCTTTAAAAAAAAAACAATTTTTCAAACACTCTTGAGGACTCATACAAGAGTCGATCTGAAACTTTAAACGAAACTTTTTCAAACCCACTCACACTTGAAAAGCAAACAAACATTTTGAAAACACAAATGAGCAAGTATCTAAGAGCCCATGGATAACCATGGATAGAAAGGGTGCTAACACCTTCCCTTTCTATAAATCTACCTCCCGAACCGAGAGATAATCTCAATAAGGAATTTTGCTGTGCTTTTATCCTTTCCATGTTGGAGAAAATAAAAGACGGTGGCGACTCTTGCTTCCGCGACATTTCGCGAACCAGCGTTAAACAGTCAGTTCTAGATCCACCGATCACAGAACTGGTGACTCTGCTGGGGAATATCTTATAAAGTGAGGTGTACCTTAGGATAGTTCATAACTGTGTTTTCAATTGCTTTGACTTGTTTGCTTTACTATTGTGGGACTGTCTTGGGAGTTCTATAGATCCTAACCCGGATCTGGGGATACCTTCTTAGAAAGTAGCAACAAGGCTGTGAGGGAACTATGCGGGGTATACCGACATGGTTGAAGCAGTCTGCTACGTTGATGTGGCACTTTGGTGTGTACCGATAACCCTTGAGTTCAGTCAAGGAGAGTACGAGGCCTCCGCGTGGTGTCATGAAGCATCAACTGACCTTAGGAACCTTAATTGAACTATCTTGGCCTCTTTAGGGTAGTGAGATAACTGACTTTGGTGCAGTCCGAGGTTGGTTGATACTCGATACTACACTCAATTGAGGGTTGCTTTCCTGGAATATTTCGGTTGCCAGTTCAGTGGCTAAATCGAAACGATGAACAATGAAAGCAATCCAGTGATATTGGGACCCTTAGAACCCGGTTACTTCTGATAGGACAGGTTGAGCCCACCGACTTCAAGAGGGTAATACCCAGACCCCATGCTGGCCTAAACTCTAAGGGTTGTGGTGTGACTTGTATGCCTTACCATGTTTGCTTCTTGTGAATATTTGTGGTGTGTTTAATCATAGCATCATGACATCATACAACATCATATGCATTGGCTAACCATTTCAGGGGTTCGAATCTTCATCTTTGTTCTTGTTTTGTAGGACATGGAAATTGTTCGCAGAAAGACAATTCAGATCAGCCTTGTAAGGATCCCTCCTCATCTTAAGGAACTTATATCCAGGATTCCCGATAGCTCTTCTTTCAGTGAGAGACATGGAAGACTCATCAGCTTGGTCAACACCAACATTGAGGAAGATATGATAAAGGTCATGTTCCAGTTCTTTGACCCTCTGCATCACTGTTTCACTTTCCTGGATTATCAACTGGTGCCTACATTAGAAGAGTTCTCCCGGCTTCTGAAGATCCCTATCCTTGATCAACTACCCTACAACGGTACGGAAAAGGAACCTAAGCTTGAAGAGATTGCTAAAGCCTTACACCTACAAACATCTGACCTCAAGGGACATTGGGAAGTTAGAAGTGGTATCAGAGGGTTCTTAGCCAGGTTTCTGTTTGAGAAGGCCCAAGAATGTTGGAACTCCCTTGACCTACAAGCTTTTGAAGAAGTTGTGGCCCTCCTTGTATATGGTTTGGTGTTGTTCCCTAATCCAGATCAGCTTATAGATATCAGTGTTGTCCAGATCTTCATGTCCAGGAATCCTATACCTACGTTGCTTGGGGAAATCCTTCACTCATGTTACACTCGAACCATGAGAAAAAGAGGTGTCCTTATGTGCTGCACTCCTCTCCTGGGAAGGTGGTTTATTTCGCACCTTCCACAATCAGTTTTGAAGAACGAGCGGGGTTTGAGATGGTCACAGCGATTGATGACTCTTACACATGCTGATATACATTGGTGCTCTCGGTCCAGAGAGGATGTCACTATCATTGATCGTTGCGGGGAGTACCCTAATGTTCCTTTACTTGGAATCAGAGGAGGTATTACTTACAACCCGTGCCTGGCTTGGAGACAATTTGGTTATGCTCGGAGGGACGACCCTCATGACATGTTAATTCCTGACATAGTTTTTGACTTCGACAACGATGCACAAGGACTTCGCCAGAGATTCATCAGAGCTTGGAGGATGCCAAGTAGGATAGACAGCAAGACCCTGGGGCACAGGAATTCCATCCCGTTGCAGCCTTATCTCAAGTGGGTACGAGCCCGCTCCCAGAAGTTAGTGATGCCATATCCTCATGTTCTCCCTGTGATCAAAGAGCCAGTCTTGGAAGGAGAGGTGTCCTACACCATTCAACATCCTGACATGCCCACGTCCTGGGAAGAGATGCAGAAGAGCTGGATCCAGCTTAAAGAAGAACGGAATTCTCTTGAGACCAGTCTACATGCTAGTGAAAAGAAGGTCTTGGAGCTCACCCGCCTACTGCACGAGGAGAGGAATCTCAACACTTACATTGCTCCGAAGAGGATGTGTAGTGTCTTTTGGGATTGATTTGCTTTTGTAATGTTTGCCCATGAGGCTTTGATGTACCAAACAATTATTTCTTTAACGATAACGTGTGTTCCTTTTTGTTTACAACAAATTTGAATTTTCGAACCCTTGAATGCATTGCATAAACACATATCATTCATCATGTGCATAGCAGGTACTCTTCTTTTCAGGTTGCTTACTGTTCTTCGCTGTTTATTTCAGCATCATGAACCCTGAATCATCTACCGAGCTGTCTATCAAGGCCCTTCAGGCGCAGAACGAACAATTTCAGGAGCTGATCATGGGTTTGGCTCAAGGTCAAGAAGAGCTGAAGGCTTTGCTCCTGAAGAAGGAGAAGAAGAAGAAGAGAATTGTTCTATTCAACACGGGCCGGAGATTTGGTAACACACTGCAGAATGAGGAAGCTGGTTCTTCTGTAGGCAAAGACAGTCCCCAAGGGGGAAGAGCTCCTAGTCCGGTGGTCTCTGACAACGAGACTGATTTTAATGAGGAACAGTATCCTCCGGCTGAAGACAGATACAAGCAGTTGGAAGACCGTCTGAACGCCATGGAAATTCAACAAGTGCCTGGGTTGGTTGTCGGAGACTTGGGTTTATCTTCTGGTGTGATCATCCATCACAAGTTTAAAGCACCATCTTTCGTAAAGTATGACGGGGCGTCCTGCCCTAAGCTGCACCTCAGATCTTATGTGTGGAAGATTCAGCCGTATACAGTGGACAAGAACTTGTGGATCCACTTCTTCCAGGAGAGTCTTTCAGGGACTCATCTCGAATGGTTCTATCAGCTGGATGGAACCAAAGTTCGTAACTGGGAGGAGTTGGCTACTGCTTTTTACAAGCAGTATCAATATAATGCCGACCTTGCTCCTACACGTACCCAACTCCAGGGTATGTCACTAGGATCAAGCGAAGATTTTAAAGAGTATATGCAGAAGTAGAGGGACCTGGCTGGCAGGGTGCGGCCTCCGTTAACAGACCGTGAGCTAGTGATATGTTCTTGGGGACCCTCTCCGGGCCATTCTTCAATCATCTCATTGGCAATTCGTCTGCAGGGTTTACTGACCTTATTCTGACTGGGGAAAGGATAGAGGCTGGCATGAAGTCAGGTAAAATTCAGAAAGGGGCATCTTCAAGTGCTGAGAAGAAACCTTTTAAGAAGGAGGCCAGTGCTGTGTATGGGCCTAGGAGGCAAGACAAACCAGAGCGCCGCCAAACTGTCAACGCGGTGGTGATTGCTAAACCTGTTGCCGCTCCTCGGCAACTCAATCAACCAAGGGCTGAAAGGCCCATAAGAGAATTTACCCGGCTGAGTATGACCTTGTCACAAATCCTGCCGCAATTGCTATCAACCAACTTGGTGACTGTTAGAGAGGCCCCGAAGGTTGTGAATATTGCATCCCCCAAGTATAATCCAAATTCCCGCTGTGCTTATCACTCTGATAGCCCGGGGCATTCCACTGATGACTGTTGGGCCCTGAGGAATAAGGTGCAGGACCTTATTGATGAAAAAGAGATACAATTTGAGGCGCCTGAGAGGCCAAATGTTATGACTGCTCCTATGCCCCAGCATGGAGTAAATGCCATTGATGAAGATTTGTATTCTGTTTCTGTGAATGATGTAGCTACTCCTCTGTTGACCATTAAGAGGAACCTGTTGCTAGCCGGTTTATTTCCGGGTTGTAGCGAGGGTTGCCTTTTGTGTGCTATTTCCCTTACTGGTTGTCCATTGCTGAAGTTAGGCGTCCAAAGCCTGATGGATAGCAAGGAGATTATGTTCAAGAAGACCGTTGTCCCTTTTGTTCCTGTGGAAGAAGTATTTGTCGTTACAATTTTCAACAATCCAATCAAGGCTCCCCTGAGGAAGCCAGTTAAAATCGTGACTGTTGCACCCGTTGTTATTACTGTTCCGGGGCCCCTCCCCTATGAATCCGATAAGGCTGTCCCATGGCACTATGGGGCATATGTATATGTACTTGGAATAAAGCAAGAGTTCAACACCGGTACCAGCATCAGCAATATCACTGGTCCCGCCAAAGTAACCCGCAGTGGCAGGCTCTTCTCGCCTGACATTGCGCCACCAGTTATTCGAAGACCTCTCATTATAACACCTGCAAGTACGCATGTTTCCACTTCTGATCAAGTTGCTTCCCCTGCTGCCGAGTCACCTAATGCTCGGGGCAAAGGGATTGATGATGAGCCTGCCCGGATGGAGGCACCAAAGTCTGTGAATGTTGAAGCCTCCCAGCAAGAGATGGAGGAAATTCTTAAGATAATCAAGAAGAGCGACTTCAATGTCGTTGAACAGCTGGGGCATACCCCCTCCAAGATCTCTATGCTCTCATTGCTGTTGTGCTCAGAGGCCCATGCTAAGGCCTTAATTTCATTTCTGAAGACGGCCCACGTGCCACAAGAGACCTCTGCAGATCAATTCACTGACTGTGTGGCCAATCTAACAGTTGACAATGGCTTGGGTTTCTCAGATGCTGACCTTACCGCTAAGGGAAAGAACCACAATGATGCCCTGCATGTTTCTATAGAATGCAGGGGCACTACTCTTGCTCACGTGTTGGTGGACACCGGTTCTTCCCTGAATGTGTTGCCCAAGAAGGCCTTGGATAGGTTGGATTGTGAGGGCTTGGAGTTGAAACCGAGCAACATTATTGTTAGAGCCTTTGACGGTTCTAAGAGGATGGTTTATGGTGAGGTAGACATCCCGATTCGTGTGGGTTCTCAAGTATTTGACTCAACGTTCTATGTGATGGATATTCGTCCATCTTATTCCTGTTTGCTGGGTCGACCTTGGATTCACAAAGCTGGGGCAGTGACCTCCACCCTACACCAAAAGCTCAAGTACCCTGTCAGAGGGAAGATCGTCACTGTGCAGGGGGAGGAGGAATACATGGTTCACTTGAATTCCTTCCGGTATATTGAGATGGACGGGGAGTTTATTGAAACCCCCTTTCAGCATTTTGAAGAGGTACCTCCAACATTGGCAACAGCAGAAACAGTGGTTGAAGAGGACTTTCCTTTGAAGATGGCTTCCTTGAAGGACGCTCGGGCCGTAATCGAGAAAGGTGAATGTGCTAACTGGGACAGGCTCCCTGATTTCACTCCTAAAACTGACAAGTTTGGACTGGGTTTTACTTCAGAGGCTCAGAGGGCTGTGCGCAAAGCTAGAATCGGAAGACCTCCTGTGCTCATCACCAATCCAGGAGTGAATGCTATTGGGGATGAAGACGAAGTGGAAGAATCGGAGTTCGATAGCTGGATCTACCCGACGACTGACGGTGGATTAAACAATTGGACCGCAAAAGATCATACACCTGTTACTTTTGTTACGCAGTAATGAATTCCTTTGTTTTTTTTATTTGTAATAAACAATAAACTGAAACTTTATGGCCCGATGTCTTACCCGGGGCACGGTTGGCTTCATTTGTGAGGGCTTATAACTATCATTTCCATATATCATGAATAAAGATCTTGGACGTTTTTTTTCGCATTTCAAATCTTGTGCTCCCTTTCTTTCTTTCCTTTCTTTATATTGCAAAACAGCTGTATTTACACACACTCACTCATACAGGTTTCAATCCACTCTGGATGTCACTGGTAACGACTCTGCTACTGCCAGTTATGACTTCGAAAATCCGATCAACTTAGCCGAAGACGAAGGTGAAGATGATTGCGAAGTGCCTGGTGAGCTTGCAAGACTGTTACTCCAGGAAGAGAGGGCAATTCAACCACATGAAGAGCCAGTGGAAACGATAAATCTGGGTACTGAGACAGATAGAAAGGTGGTTAAGATTGGTGCTAATCTAGAGCTCGGCGTGAAGCAACGGTTGACTCAGATGTTACATGATTATGTGGAAATCTTCGCCTGGTCCTACGAAGACATGCCTGGGTTGGATACCAACATTGTGGTCCATCATTTGCCTACCAAGGAAGACTGCCCTCCGGTTAAGCAAAAGGTCCGCCGTATGCGTCCAGAGATGTCTGAGAAGATCAAAGCTGAGGTTATGAAACAGTTTGATGTCGGGTTTCTTGTAGTGACTTCTTACCCTCAGTGGGTTGCCAATGTGGTGCCGGTACCGAAGAAGGATGGTAAGGTCAGAATGTGTGTTGACTACAGGGATCTGAACAGGGCCAGCCCCAAGGATGACTTCCCCCTACCTCACATTGATGTTCTGGTTGACAACACTGCTCGGCACAAGGTGTTCTCCTTCATGGACGGTTTTTCAGGCTATAATCAGATCAAGATGGCTCCTGAAGATATGGAAAAGACTACCTTTGTTACTCAGTGGGGCACCTTCTGCTACAAGGTCATGCCATTCGGACTGAAAAATGTTGGGGCAACCTACCAACGTGCCATGGTTGCTTTATTTCATGACATGATCCATCATGAGATTGAAGTGTATGTTGACGATATGATTGTAAGGTCTCAAATGGAGGAGGAACACCTTGACCATCTGCAGAAGCTGTTTGACCGTCTGAAATGGTACAAGCTGAGGTTGAACCCGAACAAGTGCACATTCGGGGTTAGATCTGGAAAGTTGCTAGGCTTCGTCGTAAGTGACAAGGGTATTCAAGTGGACCCTGCTAAGGTTAAAGCCATTCAAGAGATGCCAGTTCCCAAGACAGAGAAAGAGGTCAGAGGCTTCTTGGGACGTCTGAATTACATTGCTCGATTCATCTCACACCTAACTGCTACTTGTGAACCAATCTTCAAGCTGCTGAAGAAAGATCAGGTAGTACGTTGGAATGATGAATGTCAGGCCGCTTTTGACAGAATCGAAGGGTATCTTCAAGAACCACCCATTCTTATGCCGTCGGTTGAAGGGAGACCTCTGATATTATACTTGACAGTACTTGACAACTCAATGGGGTGTGTGCTGGGGCAGCATGACGAGTCTGGCCGAAAAGAGCACGCCATTTATTACCTTAGCAAAAAGTTTACCGACTGTGAGACCCGATACTCACTGCTCGAGAAAACTTGCTGCGCTTTGGTATGGGCTGCTCGCCGGCTGAGACAGTATATGCTGACTCACACTACCTTGTTGATCTCAAAGATGGATCCAATAAAGTACATATTTGAAAAGCCTGCTCTGTCTGGGAGAATAGCAAGATGGCAGATGATCTTGACAGAATACGACATCCAGTACACGACTCAGAAAGCTATCAAAGGAAGTGTATTGGCAGACCACTTGGCACATCAGGCAGTAGACGACTATCAGTCAATGAACTTCGAATTTCCTGACGAGAGCATCATGATTGTGACTGATTGTGAAGTACCTGGACGGGATGAAGGACCTGAGGAAGGATCCCGATGGTCTATGCACTTTGACGGAGCCTCCAACGCTTTGGGTAACGGTATTGGCGTTGTGATCATATCCCCTCAAGGCACTCATACTCCACTCACTGCCCGACTATGTTTCAACTGCACCAACAACATGGCGGAGTATGAGGCATGCATCATGGGTCTTCAAGATGCAATTGACTTAAGGATCAAGTTTCTGAGCGTCTTCGGAGATTCCGCTCTTGTGATCAATCAGATCAAAGGCGAGTGGGATACGGAACATCCAAATCTTATTCCTTACAGAGAATGTGTGTTGACATTGATCCCCCATTTCACAGAGATAACTTTTGAACATTTCCCAAGAGAGGAGAATCAGTTGGCGGACGCGTTAGCTACGATGACTTCCATGTTCAAAGTCAAATGGGACAATGAGGCTCCCCGGGTCATTATCTGGAAACTGGACGAACCGGTATACTGTTGTGATCTTGAGACTGAGGTAGTGACTGAGAAACCTTGGTACCATGAGGTGAAGAGATACTTAGAATCTCAGGAATACCCTGAAGGTGCATCTGTCAACGATAAAAAGTTTCTGAGAAGGTTCGCAGCAAAGTTCTTCCTCAGTAACGACATTCTGTACAAGCGAAACCATGATTCAACTTTACTGCGTTGTGTGGATAAGACTGAAGCAGAAAGGATCATGGCAGAGCTACATGAAGGTACCTTCGGAACACATTCCAGTGGACACACCATGGCAAAGAAGATCCTTCGGACAAGGTATTACTGGTCCACAATGGAAGCTGATTGTTACCAACATTCTCGGACATGTCATAAGTGCCAGATATACGCAGACAAGGTGCACGTTCCTCCAGTTCCTCTGAATGTCTTGACAGCACCTTGGTCTTTTGCAATGTGGGGCATTGATATGATCGGCGAGATTAAACCTACGGCATCCAATGGGCATCGCTTCATCCAGGTAGCGATCGATTACTTTACAAAGTGGGTTGAAGCAGCCTCTTATGCTACAGTAACCAAGAACGTCGTGGCACGGTTCATTCGGCATAACTTGATCTGTCGATATGGCGTCCTGGAAAGAATCATTACAGACAACGGTACCAATCTCAATAATAAGATGATCACTGAGCTCTACGAGCAATTCAAGATACAACACCACAACTCTTCTCCTTACCGGCCAAAGATGAATGGGGCTGTAGAAGCAGCGAATAAGAATATTAAGAAGATTGTGCAAAAGATGACAGTGACCTATAAAGATTGGCACGAGATGTTACCGTTTGCTCTACATGGGTACCGTACCTCAACAAGGACGTCAACCGGGGCAACTCCCTTCTCCTTGGTCTACGGTATGGAGGCAGTCTTACCGATCGAAGTGCAAATACCCTCTCTCCGGATAATGAAGGATGCAGATCTGAGCGAAGATGATTGGATCCAGACACGACTTGATCAGCTAAACTTAATCGACGAAAAGAAACTCACTGTTATTTGTCATGGTCAGACGTACCAAAAACGGATGATCAGGGCATTTAACAAAAAGGTCAGACCACAAGAGTATCAAGTTGGGGATCTGGTAATCAAACGCATCATCCTTCCTCAGAGTGATCCCAGGGGAAAATGGACCCCTACGTACGAAGGGCCATTTGTGGTTAAACATGTGTTCTCAGGAGGAGCCATGATTCTAACCACCATGGATGGTGACGACCTTCCTCACCCCGCCAATGCAGACATAGTAAAAAGATACTACGCATGATAAAAGACCCGCTAGGTTGACATACCTAGGCAAAAATTAGGGCTTCCCGGCGAACCAAAAGGGTTCGGGAAAAATGAAGGGATGAAATGGAAAAAATCTGTACACCCGGCAAGTCGAAAACCTGAAAAGGCGGCTTGGGCAAAAATGGGTATCCCGGTGGACTGAAAACCCGAAAGGGCGGTCCAGGAAAAAGTTAGGGATTAAAGCGTAATACTATGTCTCATTGGATCACCTTGCATCCAGAATCTGGTATCAACTGTCAAGTTCAAACGGCATCGATCAATCAGCTTCATCTTCAGCTAGGTCATCAAGTGATGAGACGCTTGAAGATATAAAGGCGATAGCAGAGTTGGAACCCAGTGGGATTATTCTTTTCACATAGCTGTTTTGTTTTCCCTTTGTACAAATTGTATAAACTCTTTTGTTCGGCGGCGTTCTCTTACTAGGACGTCGGCCTCTTGTACATAAAATGCCTATTTACAGGAAAATTCAAAGATCAATACAAATACGCTTTTCAGACAAATTGCCAATTGTTTTCCTTTTTTCTGTTTTATTTTGCGAAGAACGTCCAAGGTTCAATTTGTAATATATGCATTTGACAATAATTGCTAACTCATAAATATTTGCATACGAAACCAAGGATCAATTACAGATAACACTAGAAACAGGGACAATAACAAGTTGTCTAAGAGATCTAATTGCTCTGTCCATCAAGGTACCAAGGTAGGTTCAGCTGAAGAACGTAACCAAGATATCTTAAATTCCCAGAGAGTGAGCTAGCAAGTCAATACACTCTCCCCAAGCAGAGTTATCCAATCAGCCTTAAGGAAGTTGGGTATCCCCATTAGATCTCAACATTCCTCAGCGGAGTATGCAGACATTCCTAAGCAAGCATCCCCGGCAGTCTTGATCTAAGACTGTTCCCCGGCGGTACATCAGACATTCAGTGGATCCACTACCCCAGCATATCTCAAAAATTTCCCCAGGAGAGTCCAATCCAGATTTCCCCAGGAAAGTTTGAATCATCTCCCCAGCAGGAAGCTTATCCCCAGTAGATTCTGGAAGCTTATCGCCTGCAGAGCACGAACGCGTCCCCCGGCTTTATTCAAAGGTTATTTCCCTACCAGGATATAACTGGGTTATCCTCAGCCAAAAGCCACGGAAAGATCATCCTCGACAGAGTCTTCCTATCCCCAACAAAGTCTATTAATTCCCTCAACAAAACATATCAACAGTATCTCCAGCGGAGTTATCATCAAGCATCTCAGCAAAGTATCTCTCTTCCCACAGAGTATTGTTCCCCAGCAAGATCGCTAGAGTAATTTTCTCCCCGCAGAGTAATCCATTCGCCAAGTTTATCCCCCAACAGAGTCATCTTCTCCTACCGGTTTATTCTTGCAACAATCGTCCCCAGCGAAAACAAAGCTCTATTCACCATCATCCCAGGATTTAACTTCCCGGCACCCGTCAAAGATTCATTTTTCTAGACCAAACATACATTCATAAACATCGCATTTCCATACATTATAGCATGCATATACGCATCATGAACAGATAATCTCATCACGCATATCATACATCATGACATCGCATGCAACTAACATTTTGTCTTTTCAGGACAAAAGCTAATACAAAAATGATTACCATCAACAGTCACAACTATAGATTTGATTCCTGTATCTCGCCAGGGTGTATCCGTTGACGACTAAACATTACCAGATCAGATTCCTGTATCTTGCCAGGGTGTGTCTGAAGAGTTCGAGGATCCGATGCCTGTATCTTGCCAGGGTGTATCCGTTGACGACTAGCATTACCAGATCAGATTCCTGTATCTTGCCAGGGTGTGTCTGAAGAGTTTGAGGATCAGATTCCTGTATCTTGCCAGGGTGTATCCGTTGACGACTAAACATTACCAGATCAGATTCCTGTATCTCGCCAGGGTGTGTCTGAAGAGTTCGAGGATCCGATTCCTGTATCTTGCCAGGGTGTATCCGTTGACGACTAGCATTACCAGATCAGATTCCTGTATCTTGCCAGGGTGTGTCTGAAGAGTTTGAGGATCAGATTCCTGTATCTTGCCAGGGTGTATCCGTTGACGACTAAACAGTACCAGATTAGATTCCTGTATCTTGCCAGGGTGTGTCTGAAGAGTTTGAAGATCCGATGCCTGTATCTTGCCAGGGTGTATCCGTTGACGACTAACATTACCAGATCAGATTCCTGTATCTCGCCAGGGTGTGTCTGAAGAGTTTGAGGATCCGATGCCTATATCTTGCCAGGGTGTATCCGTTGACGACTAGCATTACCAGACCCGATTCCTGTATCTTGCCAGGGTGCGTCTGAAAGGTTCTCTCATCGTTACTATTGAGGTAGTAATCGCCCAAGGTTCTCTCATCGTCACTGTTGAGGTAGTAATCGCCCAAGGTTCTTTCATCGTTACTGTTGAGGTAGTAATCGCCCCAGGTTCTCTCATCGTTACTGTTGAGGTAGTAATCGCCCAAGGTTCTCTCATCGTTACTGTTGAGGTAGTAATCTCCCAAGGTCTCTCATCGTTACTGTTGAGGTAGTGACCATCCCTGATTCATTCATCACATCATTATCAACAAAAACCTTTTTTGAAGCTCCAGACTCGATTCCTGTATCTCGCCAGGGCACGTCTGAAGAGTTCAAAGATTCGATACATGTATCCAGCCAGGGCGCGTCTATATAAAGAATTTTAAGGTCAACTCCTATAACAGGCCAGGTAATTATCTTTCTTTCTTCAGGTACGCAAGTTCTCGCTAAGGAATCTCTTACGCGATCGACACCCAGATGGCATCTATAAGCCCATCTCCACCTATCCATCACTCCTCAACATGGCATCTATAAGCCCATCTTCCTATCCATCAATCTCCAAATGGCATCTGTAAGCCCATTCCCCGTATCATACTGCTGACACTCTACTATGTGAGTGCAAATTTCTGGGCACTCTAGTGTTCAATCACCTTCCACCTTCGGATTACGAAAGGCACGCTAGCCAATCTACATCCTCAGGTCTAAGAAGATTGAACAGGGGCAACTGTTGTACCCCAAAATTTTCCCTCCCATTTTTCTTCAAAATTTGCTAAGAGCAAGCTTCAAAATCTCCCAAGGGTTGCACAGTCCAATTGCCTCCTAACAGTCAAAAATTAGGGTTTTGGTGCTGGCAAAGAAATTGAAGTTTCCAAGGGTCCAAACAAGTCCCACATGCCTACATACATTGTCAAGCATCCATATGCCAAGTTTCAAGACTCACAGCATCAAGATTGCACAGTCAAAAACCCTAATTGCTCCACAGTCAACTGTAGGGGCAAAATGGTCATTTGGCAGTCAAAAGTCAAAAATTTTGGTCAACATCTTATTTTGAAGCCACAAACATCATTTGATCAATTCTTGATCATGATTCTCAAAGCATGGCTCAAAAAGTCTCAAGATGCAAAAGTTTCTATTTTTGGACAGTTGAAAAAGTCAACTGCAAATTGACCAAGGCATAACTTCCACATGGTTTATCAGAAAAATTCAATCCAAAGGTCATTTTGAAGAGAATGACATTTCCTACAACTCATCTTCACACTTCAAGTCCAAGAAATTCTCTCACAAAAAGTTATCAATCTCAACATTATAGGTCATTTTCAAAAGTCAACAAAAAGACACTTTAAGTCAAAGACCATAACTTGAGATTGGTAAATCAAAATGACATGGGACCAAATACATTGGTTAGAGGACTTCAAGGCATTTCCAAAATGTCCAAGAACATGATCAAAGCTTAAAAATTGAGCAAGATATGCCTTGTGTAAGTTGGGAAATTTTTGGGAATTTTGAAAAGTCAACCTTCTTTCAAATGTCTCAAAATTGCTAATGGGCCTCAATTTCTTCCATGAATCATTACCCAAAAGCAATGCACGACCCATTAAGCTAAAATGGAGTTATTTTCTTATTTTTAATTTATTAATTGAATTTTTAATCCTATTAATTCATTTAATTAAAGTTAAATATGAGAAAAATACTAAATAATGATTTTAAATCTTTTTGGTGTAGCAAATCTTTCCATCATGACCTGAATATTTCGTGCACATGCTCAAGGGAACCAAATCTTCCAAATAGGCAAGTTTTCATGGCAAAGAGATTTGAAAAAGATCATAGAAAATCAAATATTCAAGATCATTAAACAATGGATCATGGGCTTGTTTTTCTAACCTAATTCATTCACACATATATGCACATTGAAAACCTAATGCCAAGAAGACAAGAAGCTGCGCAGAAAGCATAGAACAAACTTGCATTTTTTTCATAAAAAACTGAAAACTGTTTTCATAGATATAAGGTGTTTCAAGGTCTGAAAAGTGTCCCAATACGTTGCTGGGCTACTTAGGAAGTGTTTCCAATCAAAGCCAAGTCTCCATACATCCAGAAGTGGTAGAATGACATCGCCCTGTTCATAGAATTTTCCATATTCGTATTTCAATTTACATGCATTTTCCATCTGCTTTTAATGTTGATTTACACTAACATGATGATTCTGAAGCTATTGGTTTTCTCCAATTGGATTAATACCGCCTGTATGCAAAGTTGCCATTAAAGCTTTCTAGGGTTTCTGAAGCTCCAAAAGAGGGGTTTACGTATCTGGAAAAATTAGACAATGAAACTAGCACCATTGGAATCGTGACATCCAAATGATCTGAAATCACATATCGCACCCAATTTCTATTGCTCTATGTGCTAGTCGCTATTATTTGGCATTTGTTTTTGTGGGGGTTTAAAACCCCCACTAACTGATTATGTTACAGGTAAAACGATGAAGATGGTGCTTGCGTGTCTGGACAGGACTGGGCAATTCAAACATTCGCGCGTGTTTTTTTGTGTTCTACCAATAGCTTTTATTCTCTTTCATAATAATCACGTTCCATATTAACATCAGATAAACGTGTTTGGCTTGGTGGAAGATGACTTGTCATGCAGGTATTGGGACCTGGGTTCGATTCCCAGGTCCCCCACTTCTTCTATAATTTTTTCTTTAACGTAATTCTGTGCAGTACGCTCTAAAAAGACCATCATACGCCCAACGCTTGTGCTTGCCAGATGTCCTAGGGGATCAATCCAAGGGTCAGGATGTGAGGTCCATCATGCACGCTAGTCAAACACTCCATACACAATCACAAAAAGTCAACAAAGGCCTTGATTGCAGTGGGCCTGATTGCTTCAAAGACCTCCCTTTGGGTCCAGGCACCCCCAGGGTTTGCTCAATCTTTTATTCTTTCTTTCTTTATTTATTTTTTTCTTTTATTCTTTTAATTGTTATTTTGATTTATTGTTTTAATTAATTCTCCAAAATAATTTTCATAAAACCAAAAAAAATCAGAAAAGTCAAAAATAAAAAATATGTTTATTTAATTTTTAATCCCTTAATAGTTTTTTTTGTAAATAAATTTTAATAATCAAATTAGTTTAATTTTAGGTTTTCAACTTTAATGTTTTTCTTAAATAAACTAAAAAAATGTAGAAATTAGGGTTTTAGTATTTTTATTCTTTTTCTTAATAAATAACCCTTTTTTATTCTTATCATTATTAATTATTAATTATTTTTGTAAATACTCATGTAACTAAATAATTAGTAAATTAGGTCAAAACTTAAATATTTTCTTTAATAATTAAAAACAATTTAGAACTAGGGTTTTATTTCTAATTTTAATTAATTTCCTTTTATTAAATACCAAAAACATAAAAAACATTCCTTTTCTTATTAAAAAATTAATTACCTTTTAATTTAAATGTAATTTCTTTAAAGGGTCCAACGCCCTCGCACTTTCGCTTCTAATTTCTTTTCACGCGTTTGTTTATATTTTTCATTTTAAATATTATGTAATTGCCCCAAAGCCTTGTAATAGTAATTAGGACCTTTATTTTCCGCATTTTAATTTCCGCACCCTTTAAACTGCTAATCACATGAAAGAATGTATGCCCAAATAAAATCAAAGTGTAGCTCACCATAATGCATGATCAAGATAAAACATAACTGAAAATGACACACAATGCACACACCACTCTTAGGGTACGCCTCACTGTTACCTTACCCTCGAAATGTGGTCGTCGAGTATAGGACGTTTTAGTAAGTCCTTATGTCCATGAACATGGCATAAGGGTAGCTTCTAAGGTGTCCTGCTATTGCTCTGGTGACCACACTGTCCCTAACCCTCGAATTGACCCGAACACCTCCAACGGTGGTGCTACCTACCTCTCAATGGTGGGATGGCACTACCTTAAGGACATTTACACAGACTAATTCCTTAGGGTAGGTAGATGACTCATAGATACTTGCTCTATTTCAAAAAAAACAAATCAAAAACTTCTTTTCACACCGACACTTTTCAAAAAGCTTTCAAAAAAAAACAATTTTTCAAACACTCTTGAGGACTGATACAAGAGTCGATCTGAAACTTTAAACGAAACTTTTTCAAACCCACTCACACTTGAAAAGAAAACAAACATTTTGAAAACACAAATGAGCAAGTATCTAAGAGCCCATGGATAACCATGGATAGAAAGGGTGCTAACACCTTCCCTTTCTATAAATCTACCTCCCGAACCGAGAGATAATCTCAATAAGGAATTTTGTTGTGCTTTTGTCCTTTCCATGTTGGAGAAAATAAAATACGATGGTGACTCTTGCTTCCGCGACATTTCGCGAACCAGCGTTAAACAGTCAGTTCCAGATCCACCGATCACAATCATGTATCTGATTATTTTAGAAAACTCAATGGGGTGTGTACTGGGGCAGCATGACGAGTCTGGCCAAAAAGACCATGCTATTTACTACCTGAGCAAAAAGTTTACCGACTGTGAAACAAGATATTCACTGCTCGAGAAAACTTGTTGCGCTCAGGAATGGGCTGCTCGTCGGCTTAGACAGTATATGCTGACTCATACTAGTTTGGTGATATCTAAAATGGATCCGATAAAATACATCTTCGAGAAACCTGCTCTCTCTGGGAGAATAGCGAGATGGCAGATGATCCTGACAGAATATGACATACAGTATACTACCCATAAAGCAATAAAGGATAGTGTATTAGTTGATCACCTTGCTCACCAAGCTGTAGAAGACTACCAATCCATGAAGTTCAAATTTCTAGATGAAGACATCATGACGGTAAACAATTGTGAAGAATTCAGGCCATATGACGGACCTGAACAAGGATCCCGATGGACCATGTTCTTTGATGAGGCATCCAACGCACTTGGCAATGGTATCAGTGTTGTACTCATATCTCCGGAAGAGTGTCATACTCCCTTTAATTCCAAATTTTTCTTCAATTGTACAAACAAAATGGCGGAATACGAAGCGTGCATCTTTTGTCTCAAAGCTGCCATAGACTTGGGGATCAAGTCCTTGGATGTATTCGGAGATTCAGTTTTGGTTATCAGTTAGATCAAAGGGGAATGAGACACTAAACACCCTGTTGTACCCCAAATTTCCCCCTAAGATTCCTCTATCATATCATATCAATTCGATCATAACAAGATCACATTAGGGTTGGTTCTTCCTCTTTTTCTATCTCCTATCTTTAAGTTTGCTCTTGAGGAATCTCCAAGCACCTTAGTTGTGTATTTTGTATATGTGTTGTTGACTAACTTCTAATCAAAATACAAAAAATATTTGTCTTTGTCTTTGCATATTTGTGTTTTGTAGGTACCAAGTCGAAGCATCTGACAAATAAAGATTCATGGTATTATTCTCCTAAAATCTCTATTTTGCAAAAGAAAATTAACAAAAATTCATTTTTTTTCGCTTATGCAATCGATTGCTCTTAGAGTGCAATCGATTGCACATAGTGCATTTTGCGCCATTTTTGAAAAAATACACTGTGCAAATCGATTTGCATTGTAGTGCAATCGATTGCACAGTGTGAAAATTTGAGAAAAATCAGCAATTTTAAACTTGTCAAATTTTGGCTCCAATTTTTCTTCATTTTTGAAAGATGTATCATTAATTCAAATTTTAGTGTCAATCTTTCATTTTTAAAAAGAATTATCATTAATTCAAATTTTGAATCTAATATTTGAAAGAATTATCATTAATTCAAATTTTGGCTCCAAGAATCGATTACCAAATTACCATTAATCCTAATCCTAAACTCTATAAATAGAGCCCTCATTTCATTCAAATTTCAAGCTTTTAATAGCCAAATCCACCTTGCTAAAAAATCTCTCAATTCTCTCCATCTACCGAATTCACTCAAAGCTCCATTTTCAAAAAGTTAGTAAGCTTTGCATTGAAGCTTACTAATCTTTGAGCTAAACCTTCATCCAAACACTTTTTCTCCATCAATTATCTACACCCAAGCTTGGACAATTGATTCTTGTGGTTGAATTGAAGCAAATTCTTGAAGTTGTATTGATAATTCTCTAGATCTACCTTTGGTAAGTTGGATAATTCATCTTTCACAATGTGATCTCTTGGTGATCTTTGACATTGATTCATTGAGCATTATTTTGTGATTCCAATGGTGTTATTTTCTAATAATTTGATGGAATTTTCGTGCTCAATTGGATCCATGATCATAAGGTATTTGATGGAAAGTTTGAACAAGAATTTGGCCTTTTAAAATGCTGTTTTGTTGCCTGTAACAGCGTGCAATCGATTGCAGTAACAGTGCAATCGATTGCACAGAAGCAATTTCGCGCAGATTTTTGAAAACTGTACTGTGTAAATCGATTTACACTTTAGTGCAATCGATTGACACAGGGACAGAATGCACTTTTTTCCTTGTTTTGGGGCAGCTTTGATCCAAAATTCTTTTTCTAATCACTCCTTTTGATTGTTGGTTTGGATTGCAATTTTAAATGTCCAATTTCTCTTTAAACTCAATGGACTTTGTGATGTAGATGAAGTTGGATAAATGTTCATCAATTCAAATCTACCTAAGATTGAATTATTTAATTCATTTTTGGTGCTTTGGATTAATGATATGTTTAGTGCTTTAATCCATCTAGAGGAGTGGTTGGATTTAAAGATGAAAGAATTTTGAAATGGTGATCCAAATTAGCTTATCATTACCCTCCCTCTTAATCTTATCCCTTTCTTTTTAAATTGTGCTTCATGTTAAGGGATGGTGATCTCTATATCACTTATCCAAACTTGAAGTACATAGATTGCTATTGACCGGCCTCAAAATTGGTGCGTCTTCTACATAAGTCCACTTACGATTGCTTAACATAGCGCTAAATTTTGCCCCGATTCGAATAAATGATCATTCGTGGCCCAAACTTATGATTGCAAGCCCAAGTATGTTAATTTGATCTCTTTGATCCAATAACTTTAAGATTCATTGTGTGGAGGCATTGGTTCTACCAATCCTCTAATGGATCTACAACACCTTTGGTCAACGCGGATCACTTAAACATCGTTCATCATTAAATGGCACTTGTGAGGATTCCAAAATGGATGATATACTTGACAAAAAGCAAATGCAACTTGTTGTATGGAGGCTTTGGTTCTACCAATCCTCTAATGAGTTCCAAATTCAAGTTTCAAGATGGTC
The DNA here is from genome assembly GCA_948472305.1 of Vicia faba. Classification (NCBI taxonomy): domain Eukaryota; kingdom Viridiplantae; phylum Streptophyta; class Magnoliopsida; order Fabales; family Fabaceae; genus Vicia; species Vicia faba. The sequence goes on along the minus strand of OX451736.1, from coordinate 227,984,495 downwards.
ATCCAACTAACCACTAATTTCTAACAATTGACTTTACTTTATGCTTTTATTTTTATGCTTTATGTACCATTTACTTTTAGCATTTTACATTTCATGCTATTTTCATCTTTGCTCACTTGAGCATTTACTTTTATGTCATTTTTATTTTGCTCACTTGAGCTTTTCTTTTCCTTTTAAAGACACCCAGTAATCAACATGAACCATAAAAATCTTTAGGATACTTGGACTATTTGGTTACTATCCTTGGCATTATGGAGAATTGGACTTCTTGGACTTAGGATTAGAAACCTTGGCCTATCTTGGAGACTTTGTGACTTTATTTGATATTTTGTCTGGAGTTCTTGAGGTTTACCTCAAGACATTGGGTTGTTTGTTTGTTTTGTGTGAAGGTTATTGTGATTACACCATTTGTTTGTAATATGGAATTCACCCGTATACAACCGTTACTCTGCCCAATTTTTGCGAAGACTTAAAACACTTGAAGTTTGGTTCTCTCAAGAGGTCTAGTATCTTTGCTTGCTTGGTTTCAATCCGAAGAATGGGAATTCTATATTGACTCATAATGCAAGTATTGGCTTCTTGTTGGTTAGATAGTTCTTATCCCTTGCTTTTACCTTATGCTTTAGGATAGTCCCTTCATCTCCTCCCACCTTCTTTAATTTCAAAAATCTTCTCCGTCCTTTTAAAAAAAACTCTTCTTGTTTTGAAACTTGAAACATTTTCATAATAAACTTAGACTTATGTCCATGCATTTTCAAAACATTTTCATAAATAAACTTCAATCAATTTAATAATACCTTGACATTTTTTGTGAGAAGACTAAAAGTCAATCAATTTCATTTCAAACCATTTTTCCGCTTTGGCTTTTATCTTTAAACTTTTCTTAAAAAGATTAAACTCTTGTCAATCCTTGTAGTGATGCAAACAACTATACTTCTACAATATGTAGTGAAGAGAGATATTTTCCACTTGGGTGTTGAGTGGGGCATTATTGATTTTAAAATCCAAGCCATATCTTCCACTTTGAGATGATGCAAATTCTCCTTTCTCATGATTGTGGGTAGTAAGTATGTTTTCCACACGGACAATGACGATGATGTCTTATCTCATAAAATTAACCAACACACTTGTGTTTCAAATTTTTAAAAGAGGAACTACGTGTACCCTGATCCCCTATTGCACGAAAGGTGGTACGTAGGCACTAAAGGTTCGCAACCGCGGCGGGTGCAAAAATCATAAAAATATTTCTTTCCTCACCTCCACCATCCATTTTATATACAACACATTTTTATAGCAAAAATATACAGATTTTACAAAGAGGTTCCTACAGAGTACCGTAGATGTTTAGGGTGCTAATACCTTCCCTTTGCATAACCAACCCCCTTACCTTGAATCTTTCCCCCTCTTTTTGGGTTATTCGCTCTTTTCCCATTCCTTTGGAAACAATAAATCGCGGTGGCGATTTTTATTTTTTATTTGTATAAAGTCTAGTCAATCCAATGGCTTAGTCTTGAACATTTCTACCGCTACAGAAAAAATGGCGACTTCACTGGGGAAAGATTGACCTCTTGCTGGTCCATCCCTAAGTGGGTTGAGCCTATCTTTGTTTATATCTATATATGTGTTATTTTTGTTTATGTGTTATATTTTGTATATATGTTTGTTTGGATTTTCTTGGTGATTACTTATAAGTCCCATACCCAGACTTGGGCAAACTTTAAGATATGACGGGCGGTATAGTCATGTTAACTTTGAGGGAGTAATCCTAAAAAAGGAGGCATGAGATCCCCCACTCAGTGGAGGCCCCTTTGACTGTAGTGTCGTTTATCGAGTAATCGGGAAGACGTACTACTTTCAACCTGGGAGCCTGCTGAAGCTGAGGACCGTAGATTACCTAACCTATATTGGCCTTTTAGGTGTAGGGCGGAAGCTATGACGGAGTAATTCGGAAATAGTTGTCACGCGATACTACGCTCGGACGAGTCTTTCTTGAGAATATTACTAATTACCGAGTTAATCGGGAAGTTGGTAATATTCGAAGGAAGGATGTAGACTCTGGGAACCTCTAGAACCTTATTCGGCAGGTGATAACTTTTTAGACCAATACCTTATGGGTATTACCTTCGACCGCATGCTCGTGACGTTGAACCTATGAACCCTATATGTGTGATCTTGTGTGTGATTGTTGCATCATGCATCCATGCACTCATAAGCATCTTTTGAAGAAACAATATTTCAATGGATTTAAAGGTTGACTATTTATGAATATATCAGGTACTTTTAACCATGGATTATGGAAAGAGAAAGACCGGGAAATACAGTTTCAAGGATCCTAAGATAAATGAGTTAGTCAGTCTAATTCTAGAGATCGAGTGTTCTGCAGACTTTTGGAAGAAGTATGGATCCATTATTCCTCTCATGAAGCTGAAGATGAAGGAGGGTATTCTCTCAACTTTGGTCCAGTTCTATGATCCAGTGTATCACTGCTTTACATTCATAAGAAGAGTAGGAAGGATTTGGGACCTAGGGGTGTTGTTTCTTTTGAGCCATATCTTCAGTGGGTCCGATTGAGAGCCATTCAGTTGAAGATGTCGTATACTCGGGAGACACCCATGCCTGACCTATTTGTGAAGACCAGTCCTCCCTTATTAGATGATCTAGAAGAGCTGCAGCTTGCTTTGGTTAGGATGCAACAGGAAAGGGATGCTTGGAAGAACAAGTTCCAGACTTTAGAGAGTTCCTACAAAGCAGACTTGAAGGAGAAAGATGATTTGATCGAGATCCTTGAGAGTCAAGCGGTGGAGTCTATGGAGAGGCAAGGGGATTTATTTTCCCCTAAGCCTCAAACAGGTGTTGATTACTCACTTTCTGATCCAGATGAATGGAGGGAGGTTGCCATCAGACATGTGGAAGAAAACCAGAGATTGAGGGCTCAGATTGTTAGGCTCACAGGGAAGCGCCAATGTACAGATTGATTTCCATCAGTTCTTTTTCTCAGGATTTTAGATTTTATTTTCATCTTGTACTTGGGATCATTGAAACTTGTAATCCATTTTGAAGTTATTATAATAAAAAAATTCAGTATTCCAAAAGCTTTATTACTTGGATGTTTGCAATATGTCTATAAATCTTAAATCCCTTGAAATATTAAATAATGAAGTAAAAATAATCATGTGCATTGCATATCATGCATCATATTGCACATATTTCTTGAATTTTATATGCATATCCAGGTGCCTTACCCAGCTTCTTTACTTCACTCAGCAAGCTGACTCATCACTACAACACTCGGGCTAATTTCAAAAAGAAGATGGACAACTTAGAACAGGAGAATCGCGAGATGCGCAAAGAAGTTTCTGCTTTTAAGGATGGCTTGGCCAATTTGACTACTCTGATGGAAGCTCTGGTGGTTTCTCAGAATCATCCACCGAGTGTTCAACCCCAACCAACAAGGGCAAGTATTGAAGTTCCAATTGTTCATGTATCCGCTACCCCGGCTATTGTTCAAAAACGTATGCCTCAGGGTTATTCGTGGGGAATGCCAGAGAATTTTGCACCTGAAGGTTTCAATCTTGGCCCTCAAGATGCTCTAGTGGTTCAAAATGTTGTTACTCCGGTACCTCCTGTGGTGCATACTGTTCCTGCTGCACCTCCTTCGGTGAATTTGGTTCCATTTGTTAATGAAGATGTATGTCGTCCTTTCCCTCCGTCGAGTGAAGACTTGGGTCTTTATGACAGAATGGATGATTTCTAAGAGCAGTTTGATAGAATGCAAAGAGAGATGAAGGCTCTTAGGGGAAAAGAGTTATTTGGGCAAAACGTGAATGAGTTGTGTTTGGTCCCGAATGTTAAAGTGCTTGCTAAGTTCAAGGTCCCGGAGTTTGAGAAGTATAAGGGAAACACTTGCCCTCGTGCTCACTTGGTGATGTACGTGAGAAGAATGTCTACCCACACCTATGATCAATGTCAGCTGATTCACTTTTTTCAGGATAGTTTGACTGGTCTTGCGCTGAAGTGGTATATGAGTGTGGACAGCGGCAACATCCATACTTTTAATGATTTGGGAGAAGCATTCATCAAACAAAATAAGTACAATGTGGACATGGCACCCGACCGTGATCAACATAGGGCCATGGTTCAGAAAGACAGGGAATCATTCAAAGAATATGCGCAGAGATGGCATGAGGTAGCCGCCCAAGTGATTCCTCCCATGGAAGAAAAGGAGATGACAAAGATCTTCCTGAAAATTCTCAGTTCCTTCTACTATGAGAAGATGGTTACAAGTGCTCCCACTGATTTCAACAAAATGGTAAGCATGGGAGTCCATTTAGAGGAAGCTGTGCGTGAAGGTCATTTATCTGAAGACGGGGAGTCGTCAAATGGTTCTAAGAAGTATGGTGATAGTTGTTCCAAAAAGAAAGAGCAATACTCCTAGGCTATACTTCGTGGTAGGCAAGGAGGATCTCATAATAGGAATCAACAAGTTGCTTCTATGACTCTAGTCGTCAATGTGACTCCGACTGCTGTTGCATATCAGAGGGCACCTCAACAAGGAAATCAAGGGCAAGCTCATCGGAAGAAAATGAGCTTTGATCCAATTCCAATGACATACACAGAGTTGTATCCTTCTTTGTTAAAGAAGAATCTGGTTCAAACCCGAGCTCGACCAGTTGTTCCTGAAAAACTGCCAAGAGGATATAAGGCTGACGCTTCTTGTGCCTTTCATCAGGATGCTCCTGGGCACGATTTGGAAGATTGCTTTGCTTTGAAGGTTGAAATTCAGAGGTTGGTATGAAGTTGTATCTTGTCATTTAAGGATATTTGTCTTGAGGTTCAGGTCAAATCTTTGTCGAAGAATAAACATGATTAAAGAATGACCTGGAGTTTAAGGATGATTAGCCTTCTCAGTTTATTAGTATTTTTCCTGCTTTCTCATTTGTAATTTTTCTTGTTTATCATTGCACTGTTTGCATATAAGAACTTGTTTGCATATAAGAACTTGTTTGCATTTGAATGTTTAATCTTAATACAATGAGTATGTTTGCCTTGAAGAAATTCATTTGTTTCACTCGTATTTGTTTTCAATTTTAAATTGCCTTATGATACCAACTTGTTACCCATTCTCTCGCCTAGGCAGAGATTGGAAGGAGGATGATGATATTAAAACACAAATTTTCTGGTTCTATGCTTTTGGATAAAACCCTGTTGACGATGTATATCCATTGTTTCAAATCCTTAAACACCGGAGATATAAGGGAGTGAAACCTTTGTTAACCCCTTTGAGCCTTGAAGTAGGAGTTTCTTTTTCTATAAAAAAAACCCTCATTTTTTACCCGGGGCAGGGTAGTGTTCAGTTAATCTGATTGAGTATTCAGATCTCATCAAGAGTGCGCATCTAAGGATACAACAATGGTTATCCCTTGAAAGGTTGAGGAAAGTCAAAACCACAATGGTTAATCTTCACTTATTATGAGGGTGTGTCAATTGACGATATTTTAATGGCTATCTCTCGCATATCAGGAGATCAACAGATGATGATACAATAATGGTTATCCTTCATCTACTCAGAAATAGGGCAGTCACAATTCTTCCAACTAGTCACAAATGACTCGAAGTCACGCGACATGTTCAAAAAGAAAAAGAAAAAGATAATATGAATAAAAAATTATGATGAAAAAGAAAGAGATAAAAAGCCCCGCTAAGTCGGAACTTGAAAAAACAAGTCGCTTAGGCAAAAGTCAGGGCATCCCGCTGCACTTCAGAATCAAAGTCAAAAGGAATTTGTCCAGACGGAAAGGAAGAAATGGAAATCCTAAAATGCGAAAAAGGATTACAATGTGAAATCCTCATCAAAGAACAGATTCGCGTGACAAGAAACACAAAAGAAGCAGGAATGAGTGACTTGCATGTCCAAAGAAAACCTTGTTTGATTCCTCAACCATCTCGAAATTTATTTTGAGAGATGAATGTTCGTGTCAAGTTAACTGAACTTAGGACCGAAGAACATCATGAAGGGCGTGGGCACCAAATGTTTTTGAGCCTTAAATCTTTTTTTCTAAAACCGTGAACCAGGCCATGTTACAAACCTCAAAAGTCCTAATTGAAACAGGGTTTATTTCGAAAGCATACTCCAATGAGATAGTGTTTCCTGACTCCCATTAATTTTGCTAAATTATTGTGATTGGTATCATATTTATTTTGTTATCTTTCGTACAAAAAAATCCATGTCGCATCCTGGCTAGTGATTTGTTCACAAGGTTTTGCGACATCTTTTCAAATAAAATCTTCAAGACTTACATAATTGTTGCATTAGAATTTTCATTATTAGAATAAACATTTTCTGCTTGTAAAACAACTGCTTGATATAGTGAAAGTTTAAATTTGAGTAACAGCAAAAGGCATGTTGCCGAGAAGAGTTGTGGAGCAAAGAGGATGCAACATTCAGCCAATCTAGGGCAGTTACGTCAAGATTCAACAAATCTCTAGAAGCCATTTGATCAGAAAGGTTATCCTAAAAGCATGCAGCCAAAGGCAAGTTACGAAAGTTACCTTGATCAGCACGGTAAGCTTGAGAGACCAGATTGGTTTCCAAGGGCATATCTAGATTTCGTCAAGATAGTTACTATGTTTACCCCAAGCCGAGAATCTTCCTCAAGCAGGATTGTTTCTTGTGATCTGTTTTTTATATGTGTATCTGGCTTCCTCTAACAATTAATGATCAATTAAAGGGTTTCCTACAGGTTGTGTTATGGTGTTGGGTTTATAATCCCATTTTTTTCCAGTCTTACTGCAGACTTCTTCAATTGAGTGTGATTCTTTACCCAGCCAGGTGGTGATCAAACAGAGATTAAAAACAACTATGAAGCCTTTTCTCATTTGATGGAGTTATTTCTCCTTTGTATTGATATGGAATCTCTTGTAGAGCAGTGATTTCTCCTGTTACGACATTATTGTTGTTATGTGCTCCCTAAGTAGCTAGACAAGGGCAGTATATTTTCTAAGAAGTGTTGAGATAATTGTCAAATTTTTTTGGGTTTTCTCTCACCAGGTGTTGAGTCTGATTTAAAATCCCGATAATTTTGACCTCTTGCTATAATGTGAACTTCTGGATTCCCCAGGAAGATTTTCTCAGGTCGTTTTCGCTGGTATGCGCGTGATTTTTTTTGTATATTAAAGAAAATATCAGTGGGTGCAAGGTACAATATTGGGTTTGTGAATCCATCATCCCCAGCCAAGTCTTGGTTCGCTTTTGATTTTGGGTTTGCATGGTCAGAAGCCTCTGTCCCAGATTCCCCAGCGAAGTCTTCCCTCATATGATGAAAGGTTTTATTCCCTTGGTGTGCTGAGGTGTCACTCTTTTTGCAGTGTTGGCATTAGTGTTGACTTCTTGATTTCCCGGGAAGGTTATCCCAGGGAATCTCTTGTTGGAATAATTTTTCGTGATGAAAAGTTTTCAATCTGCAGCTTTTTCTCCAGAGAGGTAGACTTGAATCCCCCAGTGAGGTTTGGTTGTTTCGGCGTCAGTCTGCTTTATTTGAGGTTGATCTTGCAATCTCTAGTAGGCATGTTGTTTTTGGAAAACTGCTTCTCCGATAAAACTGGAAGAAGGATGTTCTATCCCGGTATCTGTTTGATTTGGCTACATCTAGATTATGTTTCTTCTCAGTGAAGTTAAGGTAAGCAATAGGTTTGGTTTCCGCAGTTGCTTTTACCTTTCTTGGATTGATCTTTCTGGTTGAAGTTTAGCCCAATGTTGTTAGTACCTGAGGCGGTTTTGTTTGTTTGTACTGATTATGTATCCTTTTACCAGCATATGAACGATATCACTCATGCATTCATACATATATCATGCATTGCTAAAAACCATCATTCATTGATATTGTGTTCTGATCTTCCTGCAACGCTCTTTGCTTAGTTGAATTTGGTTTTCCCTCTTGAGTTTATTTCTCAAAGGATGTATCTGCATTGGCCGTCTTGCTCCGGTTTATTTCTGAATTGGATTTGTGGTTGCATGACAATATTATTTACTTTGGATTTCTCAGAACTTTGAGTTTTGGTTTGTACATTTATTTTACATGAGAAGACTTTATCTCCTCAGCAGGAATATCGTGGCATTTCCCCAGGAAGTCATATCTCATTCCTCAGGAAGTCATATTTCTTTCCCCAGGAAGCCATATTTCTATCCCCAGAAAGTCATTTCTTTTTACAATCCTCCATGAAAACAAGCAACAGGTCTCTTTATTTAAGCAACTCGTGCTTCCCTATACAAGTCGACGTAACTTTTTTTGCTATTTCCTCTATGAGTGGTTAGTTTGCAGTCCGTCGTCAGTTTACGCCAGTGGATGGCAAGACTTTCAAATTCACAGAAATTGCTCGTTGTGAAATCTTTGCAAGTGGAAGTCTCTTTATTTGAGACAACTTACATATTACCCTTTCCAGGCAGAATGCCTCGGTTAAAGAAGAAGTTGAGACCCGTTCTGGGTAAAACGCCATAATTTTGGGATAACTTGATATTTTCTCTCTACCTTCAGTGAACGTTGGTAGTACATTGGCAGTGAACGTCCGTGTTTGTTATCTTTATGCTATCATCAGTGAACTTTGATTGTTCATCGTCAGTGAACGGCGATGATATGATATATTCTCTCTACCTTCAGTGAACGTTGGTAGTACATCGGCAGTGAACGTCAGTGTTTGTTATCTTTTTGCTATCTTTAGTGAACGTCGATAGTTCATCGTCAGTGAGCGGCGGTAATATGATATTTTCTCTTTCTACCTTCAGTGAACATTGGTAGTACATCGGCAGTGAACGTCGGTGTTTGTTATCTTTTTTCTATCTTCAGTGAACGTTGATAGTTCATCGTCAATGAACGGCGGTGATATGATATATATTCTCTTTCTACCTTCAGTGAACGTTGGTATTACATCGGCAGTGAACGTCGGCGTTTGTTATCTTTTTGCTATCTTCAGTGAACGTTGATAGTTCATCGTCAGTGAACGGCGGTGGTATGATATTCTCTTTCTACCTTCAGTGAATGTTGGTAGTACATCGGCAGTGAACGTCGGTGTTTGTTATCTTTTTGCTATCATCAGTGAAAATTGATAGTTCATTGTCAGTGAACGGCGGTGATATGATATATTTTCTCTTTCTACCTTCAGTGAACATTGGTAGTACATCGGCAGTGAACGTCGGTGTTTGTTATCTTTTTGCTATCATCAGTGAACGTTGATAGTTCATCGTTAGTGAACGACGGTGATATCATATTTTCTCTTTCTACCTTCAGTGAACGTTGGTAGGACATCAGCAGTGAACGTCGGTGTTTGTTATCTTTTTGCTATCTTCAGTGAACGTTGATAGTTCATCGTCAGTGAACGGCGGTGATATGATATTTTCTCTCTCTACGTTCAGTGAACGTTGGTAGTACATCGCCAATGAATGTCGGTGTTTGTTATCTTTTTGCTATCTTCAGTGAATGTTGATAGTTCATCATCAGTGAAGGGCAGTGATATGATATTTTCTCTCTACCTTCAGTGAATGTTGGTAAGACATCGGCAGTGAACGTTGGTGTTTGTTATCTTTTTGTTATCATCAGTGAACGTTGATAGTTCATCGTCAGTGAACGGTGATGATATGATTTATTTTCTTTCTACCTTCAGTGAACGTTGGTAGGACATCGGCAATGAACGTCGGTGTTTATTATATTTTTGCTATCTTCATTGAACATTGATAGTTCATCTTCAGTGAACGGAGGCGATATGATATTTTCTCTTTCTACCTTCAGTGAATGTTGGTAGTATATCGGCAGTGAACGTCGGTGTTTATTATCTTTTTTCTATCATCAGTGAACGTTGATAGTTCATCGTCAGTGAACGGGAATGATATGATAGTTTCTCTTTCTACCTTCAGTGAACGTTGGTAGGCCATCGGCAATGAACGTCGATACTTGTTATCTTCCTCTCTGATTAAATTCTTTTGGTCCACCAGTGATTCATTTTCCTGGTGGGGTTGCTCCTTTGTTTCTTCATTTTTGTGGCATCCTTAGTGTTACCTTGCGTCTCTTTAGATTTGTCCATCTGCATTCATAATCATAAGCATTGCATGGCATCTTAGGGACAAAAATAGGGCTTGTTTTATATTTAAGTATCTTCAATCGCGTCGTCACGAAGATTTTAACCTTCGTATCTCCGGATAGAAGACACTTAAATAAGGGCAGCTATTGTACCCCAATTTTTGCCCCTAAGATTCCTCTATCATATCATATCAATTCGATCATAACAAGATCACATTAGGGTTGGTCCTTCCTCTTTTTCTATCTCCTATCTTTAAGTTTGCTCTTGAGGAATCTCCAAGCACCTTAGTTGTGTATTTTGTATATGTGTTGTTGACTAACTTCTAATCAAAATACAAAAAATATTTGTCTTTCTCTTTGCATATTTGTGATTTGCAGGTACCAAGTCGAAGCATCTGACAAATAAAGATTCCTGGTATTATTCTCCTAAAATCTCTATTTTGCAAAAAAAAATTAACAAAAATTCATTTTTTTTTCACTGATGCAATCGATTTCTCTTAGAGTGCAATCGATTGCACATAGTGCATTTTGCGTCATTTTTGAAAAAATACACTGTGCAGATCGATTTGCATTGTAGTGCAATCGATTGCACAGCGTGAAAATTTGAGAAAAATCAGCAATTTTAAACTTGTCAAATTTTGGCTCCAATTTTTCTTCATTTTTGAAAGATGTATCATTAATTCAAATTTTAGTGCCAATCTTTCATTTTTAAAAAGAATTATCATTAATTCAAATTTTGGCTTTAATATTTGAAAGAATTATCATTAATTCAAATTTTGGCTCCAAGAATCAATTACCAAATTATCATTAATCCCAATCCTAAACTCTATAAATAGAGCCCTCATTTCATTCAAATTTCAAGCTTTTGATAGCCAAATCCACCTTGATAAAAAATCTCTCAATTCTCTCCATCTACCAAATTCACTCAAAGCTCCATTTTCAAAAAGTTAGTAAGCTTTGCATTGAAGCTTACTAATCTTTGAGCTAAACCTTCATCCAAACACTTTTTCTCCATCAATTCTCTACATCCAAGCTTGGACAATTGATTCTTGTGGTTGAATTGAAGCAAATTCTTGAAGTTGTATTGATAATTCTCTAGATCTACCTTTGGTAAGTTGGATAATTCATCTTTCACAATGTGATCTCTTGGTGATCTTTGAGATTGATTCATTGAGCATTATTTTGTGATTCCAATGGTATTATTTTCTCATTATTTGATGGAATTTATGTGCTCAATTGGATCCATGATCATAAGGTATTTGATGGAATGTTTAAACAAGAATTTGGCCTTTTAAAATGTTGTTTTGTTGCCTGTAACAGTGTGCAATCGATTGCAGTAACAGTGTAATCGATTGCACAGAAGCAATTTCGCACAGATTTTTGAAAACTGTACTGTGTAAATTGATTTATACTTTAGTGCAATCGATTGACACAGGGACAAAATGCACTTTTTTTCCTTGTTTTGGGGCAGCTTTGATCCAAAATGCTTTTCCTACTCACTCCTTTTGATTGTTGGTTTGGATTGCAATTTTAAATGTCCAATTTCTCTTTAAACTCAATGGACTTTGTGATGTAGATGAAGTTAGATAAATGTTCATCAATTCAAATCTACCTAAGAGTGAATTATTTAATTCATTTTTGGTGCTTTGGATTAATGATATGTTTAGTGCTTTAATCCATCTAGAGGAGTGGTTGGATTTAAAGATGAAAGAATTTTGAAATGGTGATCCAAATTAGCTTATCATTACCCTCCCTCTTCATCTTATCCCTTTCTTTTTAAATTGTGCTACTTGTTAAGGGATGGTGATCTCTATATCACTTATCCAAACATGGAGTACATAGATTTCTATTGACCGGCCTAAAAATAGGTGCGACTTATACATAAGTCCACTTACGATTGCTTAACATAGCGCTAAATTTTGCCCCGATTCGAATAAATGATCATCCGTGGCCCAAAATTATGATTGCAAGCCCAATTATGTTAATTTGATCTCTTTGATCCAATAACTTTGAGATTCATTGTGTGGAGGCGTTGGTTCTACCAACCCTCTAATGGATCTACAACACCTTTGGTCAACGCGGATCACTTAAACATCGTTGATCATTAAATGGCACTTGTGAGGATTCCAAAATGGATGATATACTTGAAAAAAAGCAAATGCAACTTGTTGTGTGGAGGCTTTGGTTCTACCAATCCTCTAATGAGAGCCAAATTCAAGTTTCAAGATGGTCATCCAACTAACCACTAATTTCTAACAATTGACTTTACTTTATGCTTTTATTTTTATGCTTTATGTACCATTTACTTTTAGCATTTTACATTTCATGCTATTTTCATCTTTGCTCACTTGAGCATTTACTTTTATGTCATTTTTATTTTTCTCACTTGAGCTTTTCTTTTCCTTTTAAAGACACCTAATAATCAACATGAACCATAAAAATCTTTAATAATACTTGGACTATTTGGTTACTATCCTTGGCATTATGGAGCATTGGACTTCTTGGACTTAGGATTAGAAACCTTGGCCTATCTTGGAGACTTTGTGACTTTATTTTATATTTTGTCTGGAGTTCTTGAGGTTTACCTCAACACATTGGGTTGTTTGTTTGTTTTGTGTGCAGGTTATTGTGATTACACCCTTTGTTTGTAATCTGGAATTCACTCGTATACAGCCGTTACTCTGCCCAATTTTTGCGAAGACTTAAAACACTTGAAGTTTGGTTCTCTCAAGAGGTCTAGTATCTTTGCTTGCTTGGTTTCAATCCAAAGAATGGGAATTCTATATTGACTCATAATGTCAAGTATTGGCTTCTTGTTGGTTAGATAGTTCTTATCCCTAGCTTTTACCTTATGCTTTAGGATAATCCCTTCATCTCCTCCCACCTTCTTTAATTTCAAAAATCTTCTCCCTCCTTTTAAAAAAAAACTCTTCTTGTTTTGAAACTTGAAACATTTTCATAATAAACTTGGACTTATGTCCATGCATTTTCAAAACATTTTCATAAATAAACTTCAATCTATTTAATAATACCTTGACATTTTTTGTGAGAAGACTAAAAGTCAATCAATCTCATTCCAAACCATTTTTCCTCTTTGGCTTTTATCTTTAAACTTTTCTTAAAAAGATTAAACTCTTGTCAATCCTTATAGTGATGCAAATAACTATACTTATACAATATGTAGTGAAGAGAGATATTTTCCACTTGGGTGTTGAGTGAGGCATTGTTGATTTTAAAATCCAATCCATATCCTCCACTTTGAGATGATGCAAATTCTCCTTTCTCAGGATTGTGGGTAGTAAGTATGTTTTCCAAACGGACAATGACGATGATGTCTTATCTCATAAAATTAACCAACACACTTGTGTTTCAAATTTTTAAAAGAGGAACTACGTGTACCCTGATCCCCTATTTCACGAAAGGTGGTACGCAGGAACTAAAGGTTCGCAACCGCGGCGGGTGCAAAAATAATAGAAAGTGTCCCACTGTGTGATGAAGGTTATTTTTTCCATGTCTTTGGGTGCCATCTTGATCTGATTGTAACCAGAGAAACCTTCCATGAAGGAAAAGATCTTATGCTGTGCGGTGTTTTCAACCAGAACATCAATGTGGGGAAGCGGAAAATCATCCTTGGGGCTTGCCCTATTCAAGTCTCTGTAGTCCACACAAATATGTACCTTATCGTCCTTCTTAGGCACCGGAACTACGTTAGAAACCCATTATGGATAGGAGGTGACAGCTAAGAACCCAACGTTGAACTGTTTCATAACTTCTACCTTGATCATCTCTGACATTTCAGGATGCAGACAATGGACCTTTTGCTTTACTGGAGGGTAATCTTCTTTAGTTGGAAGACGATGAACCACAATATCAGTGTCTAGTCCTGGCATGTCTTTATATGACCAAGAAAAGATCTCAACATAATCATGCAACATCTGTATCAACCGCTTTTTGACACTATGCTCCAAGTTTGCAACTATCTTGACTTCTTTCCTGTCTTCTTCAGTACCCAAGTTCATTGTCTCAACTGGCTCTTCATGAGGCTGTATAGCTCTTTCTTCCTACTGTAACAATCTAGCAAGCTCTCCTGGTACCTCACAATCTTCCTCACATTCATCCTCGGCTTGGTTGATCATATTTTCAAAATATTAACTGGCAATAGAAAAATCGTTATCAATGGGATCCAAAGTGGATATGGATCTGCAGTTTGATATGTGAGTGTGTGTAAGAGCATAGCTGTATTGATAAAGTCAAAAGCAGAAAAGAAAGACAGAGAGCGCAAAATTTGTATGCAAAAATGTCCAATGCTTTATTAATGACATATGATATTGAAAAATGATAACCCTCACAAATAAACCATTGTGCCTCAGGTAAGCCACAAGGCCATAAAGTTTATATTGTTCATTTATTACATATCCAGAAAAACAAAAAGACAATTACTTCTGAATAAAAGTAATCGGCACAAAGTCTTTACCTGTCCATTTACTGGGTCCACTGTTGGTAGTAGGGAAGATCCAACTGTCCATGTCATAGTCACCATCATTGTCTTCAAAAGCGTTAACCCTATGATTGCTGACGGATATGGGAGGTCTTCTAGAGGGAGTAAGACGAACAGCCCTTTGAGCCCCTGAAGTGAAACCTAAACCAAACTTATCAGATTCGTATGGAATGTCAGGGAGTTGGCCCCAAATGGTACACCCACCTTCTTCAATAACTGCTTTGGCGTCCTTGAGAGAAGCCATCTTCAATGGAGGTCTGGTGATCTTTGGCACACTGGTAACAGTCTCGATTGCAGCCATGGTCTGAGGCACCTCTTCAAAGTTCTGACAAGGGGTCTCGATGAACTCGCCGTCCATTTCGACATACCTAAAAGAGTTCGGGTGGCTTACCATGTACTCCTCCTCACCACGCATTGTGAAAATCTTTCCCCTCACTGGGTACTTCAACTTCTGATGTAAAGCGTAAGTAACAGCTCCAGCCCCATGGATCCAAGGGCGTCCCAACAAACAGGAATAAGATGGTAGGATGTCCATCACGTAGAAGGTTGATTCAAAGGTTTGGGAACCAACTTTGATAGGGATGTCCACCTCCCTGTGCACCATTCTTTTCGAACCATCGAAAGTCCTCACCACAATGTTGTTGGGCTTCAGAGGCAAACCTTTGCAATCTAATCTATCAAGAGCCTTCTTGGGTAAAACATTCAGCGATGAACCGGTATCAACTAGAACATGGGCCAAAGTAGTGCCCATGCACTCGATGGAGACATGCAGCGCATCATTATGTTTCCTTCCTCTAGGTGTCAAATTAGTATCAGAAAAACCCAGTCCATTATCAGCGGTCAAACTAGCCACACAATCTTTGAATTGATCAGCGGAGGTTTCTTGTGGCACGTGAGTTGTCTTGATGAATTTTACCAAAGCCTTTGCATGGGCTTCGGAGAACAATAGTAGGGCCAGCATTGAGATCTTAGAAGGAGTCTTCCCTAGTTGTTCAACTATATTGTAGTCGCTCTTTTTAATTATTTTCAAGATTTCTTCCATTTCCTTCTTAGAAACCTCCAGAATGGATTCTAAATGCGCCTTCGTCTGGATAGGCTCAACCAATATCTCTTTTCCTCGAGTCTCGGCCGACTCAGTGACAAGGGTGGCAACAAGGCTAATCACAGGAGTAGTAGTGGTAGTATTAGCAGGAGCGGCAGCAGGAATAATCACAGGAGTAGTAATGGTTTTAGGAGGAGAGATCTCGGGACATAACACTCTTCCGCTTCTTGTTATTTTAATGTTCTCAACGATATTGCCGATGTCAGGATTAGTACTTCCAGTAACTTTGTCTTCAGCAGCCAATAGGTCTTGCTTGACGCCATGGTAATAGACGTTAGCCCCATAATTCCAGGGAACAACTTTGTCTGAGGAATACGGTATTGAACCTACCATAGTGATGATCAGGGGAGCCAACTTTGGAACAGATGTAATCCTGACGGGTCTTTTGGTGGAGACCCTGGGAGGATTGACGGAAATGGTTATAATAGAAACATGTTTACATGAAACAGTTATGATGGGAGTCTTCTCAAATATAATCTCTTTATCATCCATCAGGCGCTAAACACCTTCTTTCAACAAATAGAAACCAGTTGGTAGAGATAAACATAAGTGGCAACCTTCACCATAGCCTGGAAATAAACCGGCTTGCAACAGATTCCTTTTAACAATCTTGAGAGGAGTAACAAGTTCCTCAATGGAAGCAACAAACATATCATCGTTAACAGAATTAACACCATGGCCGTGCTTGGGCATGGGGGAAGTTATAACATTAGGGGTCTCTGGAGCATCGAATTCAATCTCCTTTGCCTCGATCAAATCCTGCACCTTGTTCTTTAAAGCCCAACAGTCGTTTGTATCATGGCCTGGACTTTCAGAATGGTAGGCGCAACGAGCCTTTGGATTATATTAAGGAGATTTAGTGTTGGTTTTGTACCCCAAAATTTTCCCTCTCATTTCTCAAGTAATCTCTCACAAAATCTCCTTTGACTCAAGACTGCACTAGGGTTGATCAACTCAAGACACTTCCTCAAGCACTGATGACTGAAAATTAGGGTTTGAGACTGCACAAGGATAAATGAACTTATAATGCCCCATATGACTTTCATGGATCAATTTGGACTCTCAAGATTGCTCATGTCAAGTTTCAAGTCTTGGATCACATTTTTGCTCAGTCAATTGATCAGTTTACCTAAAAATCAACTATATTGGGAAAAAGTCAAATGTCATAAATTTATAGTCAAACTTCATAATCTTTGATCCATGTCAACATTATGAACTCATATATGTAATTTGATCAAGTTTGGACCATAATTCCTCAAGAAATTTGATCAGATCATCAAAAGGGCAAAATGGTCAAAATTAGGGTTTTGACTGAGAAAAGGCAATTTCTGATTTTTGACCTAGAAAATGGTTAATTGGTTTGAGACATAATCTCAAGGTTTCAAATGCATCATTTTAATATAATGGTATGACTCAAAACTTCCCTCAAGATCAATTGATTGATAGTTGATTTTCAGTCAACTGATCAAAAGTCAATTGTACATTGAAAAGTCAAACTTTGACTTTTTGGTCAAAATCAAGTGTCAAAGATCACAATTCATCAAAGCATGTCAAAATATGAAACTTTTTCGTCAAGAAATCAAAAAGTCAAGATTTCATTTTGAAGAGTCAAAGTTTCCAAACTTGGAAATTTTTCTAAGTGTTAAAAACTTCATATTTTTTCACAACTTTGAGCCAATTTTTCACCATGATGCAAGATGATTCAAAGGAAACTTTCAACATGAAAATTGTAGATCTCAATGAGATCTAAAACATTTTTGAACACAACTCCTCCTAGAAATGTATGGATTTCAATTTATTAATCCATGAAATCATGTTCATGAAACTAAAACACTTAGTGAAATTTTGAGCATTTTGGTCAGGATTTTGACCTAACTTCTTGGCCAAGTTTCACATAGTTCCGATTGGATTTTGCAAAAGTGATTCAAAGATGGGTTGTAGAGAACATTACAAGCTTTCCAAAATTTCGAAGAACTCCTTGAGATCATTTTTGAGCAAGGAGAATCGAAGGCAAGAATTTAGGGTTTAAAGTTGTTTTACAAGGCAGAATTTGTGATGAACAATGGACCAAATCACATAGTCATGCTGCATAATCTCACTTTGCAGGTTTCTAACTTTTGTTTCACTCCTTAATTAATTATTTACACAACATATTGAGCCATTGTCCAAGCATTTGAACCATTACCCAAGTTGCATTTCCATTTTTGGAAGAAAGGCACCATTGATATTATTGAAAAGTGACTTTAATCACAAAGTCAACTTGTATGGAGCTTTGCACTTGTTCTTTCTGCACAAGCATACTCTATAAACTCATAACAAACATGTTTAAAGTTTCTAGCCACCCTACAAGACATGTACCTTGCATTGAAACCATGTTTGTCAAGATAACTTCAAAAACAAGTCAAGAACTCATAACATGTGATTCTTGGTTTTTGATCATTTCAAACCTCAAAACCTTTCCTCTATAAATAGAGATACTGTTTACAAGCTAAGGGGCACATACATAAGCCCTCAAACTCCCTAGAACTCAGAATCACACACAAAAACTCCATTGTTGCATAATCTGACCAAAAACTTGAAACTTACATTTCCCTCGTGCGTTTCCAAGCCTTTTGGTTCCTAAAGCTTCTAAACATCAAATACAAACCATCCAAAGTCCCTTTTCCCAACTGTAACACCACCATCATCAAGTTCTATTTTCAAAAACAGGGGTCTGCAACTTGACTTCTCCAGAACTCCTCGTCCACTTTCAGCTCAGGCCAAAGATAACATTAGCTTCCTGTGAACTTGAGGAAGTTAACCCAATCACTAGAACTCATCTAAAGCTGCTCAAACTCAAAACACGATCTCCATTTGCAAGGTGAGTTTTCTGATTTTTGAACTCCTCAGATAGGCATTGTTAGGCTTTCATTTTCAAAGATAAAATGTAGACTTCATTGCCACGAAGTTGTACATATCCATAGTTTGCATTTATATGGCTTGAGCTTAGAGAATTTTGGAGTTGAAGTTTCTGAATTTTTTAGGTTTTAAATTAGGGCCAGAAAAATTCTCACTCATCTTTGATTTATAGCTTTAGTTATTTATATGGTTGGATTCGTGGGAAGAAATGCCACAACTTTCATGTTTGTACTTTTCATTTTTTTTGAAAGATGAACAAGTTACATGTGTTATGGCTGGCTGAAGGTTGAAGATGAAGTACAGGCCTTGGAAGCATTATGTGTTATGTATTTATAATTTCATTTAAATAAACGGATGTATAGCCACCCCAATGGTAAGGCAGCGCGCTGGTAACCAAGAGGGCATGGGTTCGAACCTCAGCGCGTTGCCTTTTGTTTCTTTTTTTACATTTTTCTTCTCTTTTTCCTTTGCAGCACTTGGGCCTCAACCCCCTGGGCTTAGCATTTTCGCTGAACATCACCCTCCCTATTTGCTTATATACACGCAACCCAAAACCATTTTTTATTTCTAATTTAAAAATAAAATATGCTAATGGGCCAGGCTTAGTCAAAAACTGTTTTTTTTTACTTGAAAACACCACAAATCAAATCTTCACCCCCCTGACCTTTCTTTTTATATTTTATATTTTTATTTATCTTTTTATTTTTTTTATTATTAATATTATCATAATATTTATTTTTATTAATAAAAAGTCTCAAAAAATATTTCATTTATTATTTAGGTAATAATATGTTTATATTTTATTTCTCTCAAGACTAAAAAGACAAAAAAAAACATTTTCTTTAAAAAATTAATTTCTCTTTTGATTATTTAAGTAATAATAGACTTAGGTTTAATTAGTTTTTTAATTAAGATTAATTTAGAAGCCCTAGTTCCTTTTATTTAATTAATACTAGTTTAATATTCAAAACCTTTTTTTCATAAAAACCTAAAAAAAACTTTTCTTTTCTAATTAACATAATTAAATTTTCTTATTTCTTTAGGTTAAATATTTTTCTTCTAGTTTATTTAGATTAAAACCAACAAAACCTTTCTTAACAAAAATCCAAACAAATTCATACTCTTTCCCATTTATTCATGCTTGTACATTATTATTTCAATTCTTGTACATTGTTCAATATGGTTGTAATATTTAATTAGATTTAAATTCTTGCAATCCCCATTTGTAAAAATGTATACCTCATCCCCCAAATAATTTAATAGCGTAGAATAATTACTCTTCGCAATTTATCGCTTTATATAAATGCTAGTAATTAGGGTTTGTATGGAAAGATAAAATCAATGCTTAGAAAACCCTAATACAAGACAAATCAAGCATGAAAAAGATACACTTGCACACTTTGCACCTCTATTGTTAACTCCACTTGTTTCCTTGAGAAATAAATGGTCATAATACGCATGTGAGGTATCTTAGCAAAAGCAATCAAAAAATACAAGATCATGGTCCCTCGATGACGCTATCAAAGTTGCCTTTCAAAATGATCTTAGTCCCTCAAAGAGAATTGCTAAGATATTTCACAACATTGCTATCATGGATATACAATGACTCACGCCCGTCCCTTTACATCCAAAGATAAGGCTTCTTACCAAATCAATGGCAAGATAGTAATATCAAAGGAAAGGAAGAAATGAACTAAGACTTTTGAGTAGGTAGATTGTTCCTAGTTGCTTGCTCAATTTCAAATCAAACACACTTTCTTATTTTCAAAACAAACAACAACACTTTCAAAAACACTTTCAAAAACACTTTCAAAACATCTTTCAAACTTGAAACATTTTCAAAAGATCAACACTTTGTATACATTCTTACGAACGAGAACTATTGCAAAGTTTTCCTAAACGATGGCGCCTTTTCAAAATACATTCAAAAACCACACAAAACATATTTTTTCAAACAAAAGCAAGTGATCTAGAAATCAACTAAGAGCCCATAGATAACTATGGATGAAAAGGGTGCTAACACCTTCCCTTTTCATAATCTATCCCACGAACTCAAGAAATAATCTCAAAGGAACTTCCTGTTATTTTCAGCCTTTCCTTTTGGATAAAAGAAAAGTCGGTGGCGACTCTTGCTAATCGCAAAATTTGCGATAAAACGCAAAACACCCAAGTCAGTTCTCTCACCGTATCACAGTTGGGATTCTTGGGAGCTTCCCTCAAAGTTACCAGATTGGATTTCAGTAAGTGTGGTAAAACTTGAGACAAGGTCATATTAATCTGGGTAAACTTTCTCATAGGCCTTTCTGCTCTGGGCTGATTGTTCCGCTATTGAGTAGTTGCAGGCTTGGATATCATTACAACCCCTACCGTTGGATGGTGTTCAGTTCTTCCCTGATTTCTTTGACTGTAAGTTGCACTGACCTCTTTCTTTCCCACGAAAGGTCTCTTTCCTGCACTTGAAGAGGTATCCTTTTAAATCTTGCCACTTCTAATACCAGCTTCCACTCTTTCTCCAGTTAAAATCAGCTCAGTAAAACTAGCCGAAGAGCTTCCAATCAGATGATTGAAAACGGACCAGATAGAGTACCCAAAAACATGTCCACCAACTCCCTATCAGATAGAGGGGGTTGGACTCTTCCTGCTAAGTCTCTCCACTTCTGGGCTTAGTCTTTAAAGCCCTCGGTAGAACCCATAAACATACTTTGGAGTTGTGTACGAGTCGGAACAAGGTCTGCATTATATTGGAACTGCTTATAGAAAGCAACAGACAGGTCTTCCCAGTTACGAATATTGGTTCCCTCCAGCTGATAGAACCACTCTAGCTGAGTTTCGGATAGACTGTCTTGGAAGAAGTGGACCCATAAATCCCTGTCAGTGGTGTGAGGCTGAATCTTCCTCACATAAGATTAGAGATGCATCTTGGGACATGAGACCTCATCGTACTTAGCAAACACCGGAACTTTAAACTTTTGCGGGATAACAACCCCATAAACCAAACCCAACTCTTCAAAATCCATCCCAGGTACCCTCTGGATTTCCATTGTGTTCAGATGATCCTCCAGCTGTTTGTATTTATCATCAGCAGGAGGATATTGCACCTCATTATAGTCAGATTCATTATCAGATCCCCTCGGGCTGAGGTCTTCCTCTCTTGTCTCCCCTTCCTGATTGTCTCCTTATTTTGACGAAGTTACTAGTTCTGAAGCTTGCCGCACTGGTCCTATGATCCTTCTTCCCAAATTCACTACACCAGCTGGTTTCTTTGGCTTCTTGGTCTTTTCTTTGATGATCAGGGCTTTCAGCTCTTCTTTCCCCTTTGCCAGAGCCATGGTCATTTGTTGGAACAGAGCGTTTTGTGCTTGGAGATCCTTGACGTTTTTTTCAAGATCCATTTCTTTACTTGTTGAAATAAACAGCGAAGAGGATGAGAAACCTGCTTTGAAACCTGCTTATGCAATGAGATGTATGATATGCTTATGCAATGCTTTCAAGGACCTTATTGGATTTAAGCTCTTTTAAACAAAACAGGAAACAAAACTCTTTATTAGTAAGTTTTTAAGGGAACAAAAGATTACACATGAATAAACATTGAAAGGAAATCCTAAACTCCTAAGTCTCCCATGGGCGCTTCCTCTTGGTGTTGAGGTAGGCATTGAGATTCTTCTCTTCGTGAAGTTGCTTTATTAATTCCAGCACTTTCTTCTCACTTGCATAGAATTAAGTCTCAAAAGTATCTCATTCTTCCTTGAGCTGGATCCAAGACTTTTGCAACTCTTCGAAGTTGGTTGGCATATCAGGATGGAGAATAATGCGGGACTCGCCCCCTTGAACAACAGATTCCAAGATCACGGGTAAAATGGCATCGTATGGCATCACAAGACTTTGGGCTCGTACTCGTACCCATTTGAGGTAAGGTTCCAAAGGGATGGAGTTCTTGCGCCCCAAATTCTTACTATCAGTCTTCTTAATAATGCCCCAAGCGCGGATGAACCTCTGACGATAATTTTGCAAATCATTTGAGTAGTTGAACACAATACCTTGGATGAGCATATCTGGTGGACCATCTCTCTGTGTGTAACCAAAGTGACGTAGTGCTAAAGAAGGATTGTAGGTGATGCCTCCCCTAATTCCCAAGAGTGGCACATTAGGAAATTCTCCACAGCGGTCAATAAAAGAAACGCCTTCTTGAGAGCGAGGACACCAATGGATGTCAGAGTGAGAAAGAGAGACATTAATCTTTGACTCCACCTTAAGCCTAAATCATTCTGCATTGTTGACCGAGGAAGGTGCTAAATAAACCACCTATATTGTAGAGGGGTGCAACACATGAGAGTTCCTCGCTTCTTCAGAGTACGAGTATGGAGAGAATGTAGGATATCCCCGAGCAATGTAGGAACTGGATTGTGAGCAAGGAAGATGTTGATGGCATTCACATCTATAAATTGATCTGAATTAGGAAACAGGACCAACCCATGGATCAAGAGAGCTAAAACATCTTCGAAGGCATGGTAAATCATAGCATCTAGGAAAATCTAAGCCTTCTCCATTAGAAATTTTGTAAGAGGGCCCTTAACTCCGCTTCTTCTTTCCCAATGGGATTCAATATCAGATGGCTTCAAGTGCAAAGCTACGGCAACATCTTCAGCAGTTGGATCTTGTTCTAACCCAGTGAAAGGTACTCGCTCTAATATAGGTAAACCAAGTAACTTAGAGAATTCTTCCAGTGTAGGTACTAGTTTATAATCGGGAAATGTGAAGCAATGGTGCCCGGGATCAAAGAATTGGAATAAAACACGCATCAAACTTTGTCAAATCCGGTGGTAACCAACCTGAGTAAATGACCATGTATTTTGTTGAATGATGAGTCCTCAGGAACTTTCAAGACCAATTCCTTGAGCCTGGGAGGGATTTCAGTAAAGTTAATCTGGATGGTTTTTCTGCGACCCGAATTCATACCCTACAAAACAGCAAAGAGGTAAATCCAACAGGCCCTTTAAATGGTTAGTATATATGAATGTCATGATGTCATGATTATGCTTAAATCACAGATAAACACAAGAAAATCACACAATAGACCTTAGGTTCAAAGGATTGCATGAGGTTTAAGGTAAGTACCCTCTAGAATGTTCAGTTGGCTCAACCTGTCTTATTAATAGTAATCGGGTTCTAAGGAGTCTCAATATCATTGACCTTCCCATCAGGAATTGTTTCAGCTCACGCACCGAAGTGTTGCGGCCAAAAAATCCCGAAAGTCCAGTCTTAATGAGTGTAGTGTCGAGTATCAACCAATCTTCGGCCGGAACCAAAGCCGATTATCTCACTACTTCCTAATGGCTAGGATGAGTCAATTAAAGGTTCTAAAGGTCAGTTAGCGCTTAGTGATACTATGAGGAAGCCTAATGTTATCCTTGACTTACTCAAGGAACATTATTACAATCCAGAGTATCGCGCTAACATAACCACCACTTCGTCTGTATCAGTCTATGTCATACAACTTCCATGATTTTTTGCTACTTACCTAATAAGGTGCCCCAGATCCGGGTGTAGGATCTTTACAATAATACCCCAACAAACCTTCAAAGATAAAGCAATCAAACACACAATAAAGCATTTAAAATGATGAACTAAAACTCTAAGGTTACCCCTTTTTTTATTTTCCCCAGCAGAGTCGTCAGTTTTGTGATACGGTGGCAGAACCGACTGTTATATTGGTTTTTTGCTTTTTGTAATTGAAAATGTGTGGTAAGCAAGAGTTGTCACCGACTTTTCTTTTATCCAACAAAGGAAAGGTTGAAAAGAACATAAAAAGACCTTTTTCGAGATTTTCTGAGTAAGGGGGGTAGATTATGAAAAGGGAAGGTGTTAGCACCATTTCCATCTGTGGTTTTTCACGGGCTCTTAGGTACTTGCTCATTTTTGAAAATTGCTTTCATGTTTGTGTGTTTTGAAAATTTTGTTTGCTTTATGCTAACTCTTGTATCAGTTCTCAAGAGTATTGATAAAGCGTTTTTGAAAAATGTTTGAAAGTGTAGTGTGAAAAAGGTTATTTTTTAGTAAGTACCTAACAGTTATCTACCTACTCGAAAAAGGAGTTTTTTTCCTCCTTTTCTTTAGATAGTGCTATCCTACTATTAGTGAGTAGGTAACCTTATCCTTGGATGTTGAGGGACTATCGAAGGGATGTTTACGGTCACTAAGGCAACTAGGCAAGAACTTTTAGTAATTGTCCTAAAGTTCTAAGATCACTTTTTAACCGAGGCGGCGTCGAAAGGGTCATCGAGGGACTTGTGATCTCTTGAACTAAAGGACAGCCACTAAAAATTCTCATGTTTCAAGAATTGTGACCGTTTTCGAAGGCAACCGGAGTGGGGGTACCCTAGAGGTGCGCATGTGCGAGTGTGTTGAGATTCAGTTATTTTTTGTCTTTTCGTTAGGTTAGCTAACGTTTGATTTTAGTCTTTTCATACAGGCCTATTTACTAACAATAATATAGCAAAATAATAAAGCAATAAATGTGCGGAAAATAAAATGCAAAAAAATAAATCATAAGTTATTACACGGCTTTGGGAGAGATACATTATAAAAATGCGGAAAGTAAAATCCTAATTATTATTACAAACTAGTAGGCAGGTACAATAATAAATAAAAATGCGAAAGTAAATAAACGTGCATGAATTGAAAATACGTCTAAAATCCTAAGTGAAAAGAATTTTTTTTGTTTGTTGTTGTTATAAAAAGAAATTGAATTAAAAATCCTAAGTCTATTCAATTTTAGTTTTTTTAAAGAAAATATTAAAATAATTAATTAATTAATTGACAAAATTAATATTAATAGTAAAAACTAAAACCTAATCTTTTTATGATTTTGACTTTTAATGTTGATTAAAAACTAGAAGAAACAAAGTAATGAAAAAGATAAACTAAATGGAACAAGCAGTAAAAAGAAAAAGGGTAATATGCAGGGTGCAGGCCTGGATCGAAAGGTCTAAGGCTTCCTTTCAATCCAAGTGAAAAGGTTGATCGAAGGTTCCTAATGATGGTACATGATATACTCCTTCGATCTGGGACATTGGATCTGCAAGCAAGTTTGTTAGAAAAAACACAAAATGTATGACTTGGGTGTCGAACCCAGGTCCTTCGATTCCCTCTCTAATTCGAATTTAAAGTTATTTCGTCCCGCAATATCAAGAATCCTGAGATTCGAATCTGGGTTTCGATTTAATCGATCGTCACTGTATCAAGTGTTCCGAGCGTATTTTCAGGTTATGCCCTAGAGATGGAAATATGATATTCAAGCGTTTAAGCTTGTATGCAATACATTAAACCTGCCTTATGCAATATCATGAACACATATATGAACATTAGATCTGTTAATAACACATATTTAGCAAGATTGAAATAAAAAATAATATACCAAATGGTGATGACTGGTTATGGATCTTTTGGATGTGGAGGCGCTTGACTACGGGCCTGGTTCAACTTCTGGGAGTCTCAGGGGATGAATGATGAACTTGGTTTGGCCTGGAGCTGGCTGGAGAGAGAGATTTCGAATTGCGCTACTTTGAAGAAAATTGGAACTTTTGCTAGGGTTTGTTTGAGGTAGTTGCGCGTGTGTTGTAAGGAAGTATGTGTGTGTCCTTTTTCTTGAGACTATGAGGTTTATATAGGAAAGGGATTTTAGGTTATCATTTGTGTATCAAATCTTGGTCCATTATGATGAATAGATTTGATTTGATTTCTTCATAAAAACTTGCTATATTTAATTCAATCAGGTGCCAATCTATTTTCGTGTGTTACTGCCAACTTGTTATGAGTTGTTTGGGCCTCCAATATGATGGAAATCGAAAGCTGACATGCCCCTAAATATCCAATTCCCTTCGAAATTGTTCTCTTCGAAGGCTCTAAGCTCCAATTCGAATTACTCAGAGCTTTCCTCATCAGAATATTGTTTCCTTCGAAAGCTCTGAATTCTAATTCTAATTGCACCAGCTTCATTGTCATGGCTCCTTCGATGGAGCCACCCTCTGCTTCAATTGCTTGATTTAAAGAAAATCACCCTAGTCGAATCAGCTCTTATAGAGTTAGGAACAAACAAGGAAAGAATCTGGCCTTTAACTCAGGAATTGAAGCCACTATCAAAATTGAATTCTTGCCATATTTGCAAGGAAAACATGCCATTTTAAACTTTGGGTGAACCTGGACAGGTTATGATAGGTCAAGGCTTTCATCATGGTTCCTTCGATTAAGTTTCAAGCTTTGCTCTCTTCGATGGCTTTGAACTTGACCAATCGAAGCATTATCTTATTGACTGGTCTAAGTGTTGTTCTGCTATCTTCGATGGCTCTGAGTCCTGATTCGAATTGTTCAAGGCTCTCCTCCTCAGAGCTTCTTCATTTGAGCCACAGTCTGCATGAATTTGCAAGGCTCAGAGTTTTCCTTATCAGAGCTCCTTCGATCAGACCTTGTTCTCTTTGATGGTTCTGGGTTCTGATTCGAAGGGTTCATAACTTCCCTCAATAGAACATTTTAGATCAAGACACATATGCACTGATATGCCATTCGAAGGATACTTTGCTCTGATATGCCAATCGAAGGCAATTCTGATGTTCCAATCGAAGGACCCTCTGATGTTCCAATCGAAGGATACCCTGATGTTCCAATCGAAGGACACCCTGATGTTCCAATCAAAGGAAGCTCTGATGTTCCAATCGAAGGACCCTCTGATGTTCCAATCGAAGGACACCTTGATGTTCCGATCGAATGATACTCTGATGTTCCAATTGAAGGAAGCTCTGATGTTCCAATCGAAGGAAACTCTGATGTTCCAATCGAAGGACATTTCGTTCATCCTCAAATTTTACTTTCCTCGAGCCAAATTTTTCAACCATCCATGTAAAAGAAAATCTTGAAAGAAAATGAGAGGGAAATTTTTGGGGTACAACATCAGGCATGGCCAAACTTACTGAGATGATGCAAGTCCTGATTTCCAGAGGAGAGCCACCTCAAAGGACTGTAATATCTGAAATCCCAAATTGTATTGTCGACACTCAACCTATCCAACATACATCTACTACATGGCCAGAGTTTGGGTTACCTCATAATTACTCTCCGCCTGTTGTAATTACTTCAATGGTTGGCCAGTCTTCCTGGCCAATTTTTCAAGCTCCAGTTTTCCCTGAACCTCAGCCAATCGCTCATACTGCTTCTCGTCAACCTGCTACACAAGCTGCTTTTGGGAACCCTCTCTTTGAGTACCATGCTGTCAGTCCTCGAAGTATGAGTCAGGGAGACTTTGGTGAGATTGAAGAGTTCAAAGAACAGTATCAGACTTTAGAGAAGAGACTTAGAGTTATGGAAGAAAATGAGTTCTTTAGTGTTGATGCTAACAACATGTGCCTAGTTTCTGACCTGGTTATGCCTGCAAAGTTCAACACTCCCGTATTTGAGAAATACCAGGGGCACACTTGTCCAAGAAGTCATTTGGTGATGTACTTTTGAAAGATGTCTGCTTACACAAAGAATGACAAGCTACTTATCCATTGTTTCCAAGATAGTCTGAGTGGAGCTTCATTGAAATGATATATGGGACTTTAGAAAGGCCGTATCCAATGCTTCTAAAATCTTGTTGATGCTTTCATAAAGAAATACAAATACAACCTTAACATAGAACCTGATCATCGCCAACTGCAAAATATGTCTCAGAATGAGAAAGAATCTTTCAAGGAATATGCTCGACGATGGAGAGAACTGGCATCTCAAGTGGAACCACCTCTGGAAGAGAAAGAGCTAACTGGTTTGTTCATGGATACTTTATCCCCTTTCTTTTTGGAGAAGATGGTCGGTAGTGTGTCTTCCAGCTTCACAGACCTGGTGACTATTGGCCAAAGATTAGAAGAAGGAATCAAGAATGGTAAAGTGTCTAAAGCTGCTGAATTTTCTAACAGTGCAAAGAAATACCTTGGGAATTTTCAGAAGAAGAAAGAGGTAGAAGCCAATGTTGTCTCGGCTAAGAGAAGAGGACCCCGCTGTAGGCCTCAATACATTGATCAACCACAAGTAGCGGCTGCGATCAATGCTCAACCAGTTCAGGTCCCTCAACAATAGAATATTGCGCAAAATCAGAATTGTTATGTAGGGAATAAGGCTCAATTTGATCCCATCCCTATGACATACACTGAATTGTATCCTGCATTGTTGAAGAAGGGATTGATTACAACTAGGCCTCTGATTCCTTGAAATCCTCCTTCAGTCGGGTTCAGATCTGACCTTCACTGTGAATTTCATCAGGGAGTTGTCGGTCATGATTTAGAGAGCTGCTATGCATTGAAAAACAGAGTGCAAGAATTGGTGAAAGAAAATATTCTCACCTTCAAAGAGGCAGTTCCTAATGTTATCAACAATCCTTTGCCAAAACAAAGTGGCTGAAGACTGAGTCGGGGGTACCCTTAAGTCACTTCCTAAAGCCAATGTTTCAGACAAGACGACTCATCCTTGTTAGTCACTAGCCCATCTTTCTTTTTGTTTGCATTTTCCCTTGTTTATGTTAAAATTGTTGCTTTCAAATATTGTTTATACTTTCATGTTAATTCTAAATAAACGAGCATTGCAATGTTTTGATTCAAAACATTTTCATTTATTGCTTTCAAATATATTTCTCTTGTTTACTCCCTTGATTAAGATTTTGTTTATGCAAAGATTTGAGGAAGGATGATGAAAATGAAATACCCATAATTGTTATTTGTATGCTTTCGGATAAAACTTTGCTAAGGATGTACAAGCATTGTTTTAGCTCCCAAACACCGGAGCAATAAGGAAGTTAATCCCTCGTTCACCCCTTTGAGCCTAGAAGTTGGAGTTTCTTTCTATACAAAAAACATGCAATCTTAACCTGGGGATGGGTAGTTCTCAGTTAATTTGGCTGCGCATTTAATTACAAGAGAAATCGTGCAAGACACCTTTCAATAAAGGTCACGATCAAGCTTTCCTTTGCACACAGCAAGAAGTGTCAAAGATGTTGTCAAACCAAAAATGACAAAGATGGTTCCCCATAATCATTGAGCAAGGCAGACATTATCTTTTCAAAAATAAAAATGAAGTGAAAAGAAAAATCAAAAGAAAAATCCCGCTAAGTCAGAACCTTTGAAGGAGAGTTAGGAAAAAACCTAGGGCATCCCGTTGACTGTAATTCCAAATGAAATAGTTCAGGAAAAAAAATGGGGCATCCCGCTGACTGTAATCTCAAATGAAACAGTTCAGGAAAAAGTTGGAAATAATAAATTCAATCAGAAGAGGTCTTCAAATCCTCAGAATTCTCCACCAGAGTTGACAAAAGTCCTCAAACGACGAAAATGATGTAAGAAGAAATGACTGTCATTCACAAGAATCCCTTAGCTTCTGAACCATCGCCATTGCTACCATCAGTGCAATTCCAAAATCTCTTGGAACCTGAATGCATATTTTGAATTAACTGAATGTAGGACTGAAGATCATCATGAAGATTGGTTTGGGTACAAATAAACTTTAACCCTTTATCCTTTATTTCTTAAACTGTGAACCAGACCACGTTACAACACTTAAAAGACCTAATTGAAGCCAGGTTTCTTTTGAAAGCATACTATAACAAGGTTGGATAAATTGACTCCTAAGATCTTTTGCAAATCATTATCTTGGTATATCCATACCTTTTCTTTCTCTTTCACTTTAAAATAATAAACCATTGTGTTTTAACCAGTGATGCATTTTCCATACACCAATAACATCACTTCAAAAATGATTTTGGATTCAAAACTTTTGCATGAACTTTGCATTAAAATTACCATGTTTGAATAAACAATTTTTGCTTGCAAACAAGCTTTCCTCCTCTAGGAATTTCAAATAGCTGAGAAACTTGGTCAGTGATCCTATCAGGGGCAAGTATCTTCTAGATCCAGTTGCGAATCAGTTCAAGATTTGTTGCTCAGTACGAGTTTTCTAAGAATTGGTTAGCCAGAAGATCATTTTCAAAACTCATGCAGAGGCATTCCTTTCCAACTGACATTTCAAGAACTGAAGCCACGATCAATTTATTCCTTCAACATTTCAAGAACTGAAGCCATGATCAGTTTATTTCCAACAACTTTCGACTGAAGCCATGATCAGTTTATCCTCAACAGTCAGCTAATCTGGGACAAATCCCCAAGCAGTTCCCCATGTATTTCCTCAGAGTATCATCAATTTAATATATTTTACAAGTGTGACAAATTTGGGTTCAAGACATTTTCTTTCCAAGCAGATTTGGCAGGGTTCTCCGTGTTGTGGAATCTAACTTCCAATCTTACCTCCACAAAACAGACAAACTCCGTTGTCGTAAATGCCGACATTACATGCATAGATCATTTATATATCATGCATAACAAAATTCATACATAATACATAACAAGAGTGTTTCATCCTCATTTGAATTTCTCGAGGTCTTGTTGCAGTTGACATGTCACCTTGAGATTAAAGTCCAACTTACTTGGCAACTACCAAAGCAGATGTCAGTTGAGTTGTTTCTCTCTTTCTTCCAATGCTAATCTTGGATATGTTGTCTCTTTTGTTTCCATCCAAAGCCAATATTGGATGTTGTTACCTTTTCTTGTCGTCCAAAGCCAATATTGGATGCCACCGTCTTTTCTTTCATTCAAAGCCAATATTGAATGACAGGATCTTTTTTTTTCATCCAAAGCCAATATTAGATGTTGTTCCCTCTTCTTTCATCCAAAGCCAATATTGGGTGTTTCCATCTTTTGTTGCCGTCCAAAGCCAATATTTGATGTCGTGACCTTTTTTGCTATTCAAAGCCAATATTGGATGTCTTGATCTTTTTTGCTATCCAAAGACAATGTTGAATACCATGATCTTTTGCTGCCATCCAAAGCCAATATTGGATGCCACCATCTTTTGTTTCCGTCCAAAGCCAATATTGGATGTTGTTACCTTTTCTTCCATCCAAAGCCAATATTGGATGTTGTTATCTTTTGTTTCCATCCAAAGCCAATATTGGATGTTGGGATCTTTTCTCTCGTCTAAAGTCATTATTATACGTTGAGCTTTCCATTCATTTAAAACCAATATTGGATGTCGTGTTTATTTTCCGTCCAACGTCTTTCCTGGACGACTCTGACGTAACTTCAGATTTGGTCTCATCCCACATCTAAAGTTATTCTAGATTCTTCTGATTGTTTTTCCCAGAGAGTTACTTGCCTCATTCAATGCCATTCTTGGATGTCGCTGTTTTCCTTCCCGAGTTTTATCTCTTTTTCCAAGTATTGATGGTTACTCTTTGTCACCCAGACATATATCCAGAAATATCATGTTGTTTCCCTAACGTGTCTTTCCATGTCATTTCATCTTAACTACCATAAGTCTCCAGTTTCGAGTCTCTCCATATTCCAACTGAGTCTGTCTCATCTCATACATCATTAAAAAAAATGTATATAAAAAAAGAGTTTGTTGCATTCATTTATAGCATTACATCAAGGGACAAAAATCTGCTACTTTGGTATTTTACTATCTCTTACTACGATTATATGAAGTTTGATCATCTTCATATCATTTGGTTGAAGATATTTAAATAGGGGCAGCTGTTGTACCCCAATTTTTGCCCCTAAGATTCCCCCATCATATCATATCAACTCGATCATAACAAGACAACATTAGGTTTGGTTCTTCCTCTTTTTCTATCTCTTATCTTTAAGTTTGATCTTGAGGGATCTCCAAGCACCTTAGTTGTATATTTTGTATATGTGTTGTTGACTAACTTCTAATCAAAATACAAAAAATATTTGTCTTTGTCTTTGTATATTTGTATTTTGTAGGTACCGAGTTAAAGCATCTGACAAATAAGGTTTTCCGATATTATTTTCCTAAAATCTCTATTTGCAAAGAAAAATAATTAAAATAATTTTCATTTTTTTCACTGTACAATCGATTTCTCTTAGGGTACAATCGATTGCACAAAGTGCATTTTGCGCAATATTTGAAAAATTCACTGATGCAATCGATTGAGCCCATAGTGCAATCGATTGCACATAGTGAAAATTTGAAAAAAAATCAGCAATTTCAAGCTTCTCAATTTTGGCTCCAATTTTTCCTTCATTTATTTAAAGATATATCATTAATTCAAATTTTGGCTCCAACTTTTCTTTTTTTGAACATATTCATTAATTCAAAATTTTGACTCCAATTTTTGAAAGATATATCATTAATTTAAATTTTGGAACCAAGAATTAATTACCAAACCACCACTAGTCCCAAGCCTAAACTCTATAAATAAAACCTTCATTTCATTCAAATTTCAAACTTTTGATAGCCAAACTCATTTTTCTAAAAAATCTCTCAATTCTCTCCATCTACCAAATTCACTCAAAGCTCCATTTTCAAAAAAAAAGTTAGTAAGCTTTGCCTTGAATCTTACTAATCTTTGAGCTAAACCTTCATCCAAAAATATTTTTTCTTTATCAATTCTCTACATCCAAGCTTGGGCAATTGATTCTTGGGGCTGAATTGAAGCAAATTCTTGAAGTTGTTTTGATAACTCTCTACATCTACCTTTGGTAAGTTGGATTTTTCATCTTTCACAATGTGAACTCTTGTTGATCTTTGGGCTTGATTTATTGAGTGTTGTTTTTTTATTCCATTGGTGTTATTTTCTCATAATTTGATAGAATTTTCGTGCTCAATTGAATCCATGATCATAAGGTGTTTGATGGAAAGTTTGAACAAGAATTTGGCCTTTTAAAATGTTGTTTTTCTAATTTTAACAAGGTGCAATCGATTGTTGTAATAGTGCAATTGATTGTCACCGCAAAATTTCACGTTTTTTTAAGGAAAAAAAAGCACTGATGTAATCGATTGCATCAACAGTGCAATCGATTGTAACAGAACAAAAATGCATTTTCTGCCTTGTTTTGAGGTTGTTTTGATCCATCTCTCTTTTTCTACTCACTCCTTTTGATTGTTGATTTGGATTGCAATTTTAAATATCCAATTTCTCTTTAAATTCAATGGACTTTGGGTGTAGATGAAGTTGGATAAATGCTTATTAATTCAAACCTACCAAAGAGTGAATTATTTAATTCATTTTTGGTGCTTTGGATTAATGATATGTTTATTACTTTAATCCATCTAGATGAGTGATTCAATTTAAAGATGAAAGAAATTTGAGGTAGTGATCTAAATTAGCGTATCATTCCCCTCCCTCTTCATCTCATCCCTTTCTCTTTTATTTGTGCTACATGTTATTGGATGATGATCTCTATATCATATATCCAAACATTAAGTACATAAATTGTTATTGACCGACCTCAAAATAGGTGTGACTTCTATATAAGTTCACTTACGATTGCTTAACATAGCGCTAAATTTTGTCCCAATTTGAGAAAATGATCATTCGTGGCCCAAACCTATGTTTTCAAGCCCAAGTATGTTAATTTGAACCCTTTGATCCAATAACCTTGAGATTCATTGTTAGGAGGCTTTGGTTCTACCAATCCTTCAATGGATCTTCATCAATTTTGGTGAACGCAAATCTCTTAAACATTGTTGATCACTAAATGTTGCTTTGAGGATTCTTAAATGGATGATATACTTGACAAAAAGAAAATACAACTTTTTGTTGAGAGGCTTTGGTTCTACCAATCCTCTAATGAGTTCTCAATGCAAGTTTCAAGATAGTCATCCAACTAACCACTAATTTCTAACAATTGACTTTACTTTATACTTTTTATTCTTATGCCCTTTACTTTATGCACCATATTACTTTAGCAATTACATTTAATGCTATTTTCATCTTTGCTCACTTGATCATTTACTTTTATGCCTTTTTATTTTGCTCACTTGACCTTTTTCTTTTCCTTTTGAAGATACTTAATAATCAACATGAACCATAAAAAACATTAATGATACTTGGACTATTTGGTTACTATCCTTGGCATTATGGAGTATTGGACTTCTTGGACTTAGGATTAGAGACCTTGACCTATGTTTAATACCTTGTGACCTTAATTGATATTTTTTCTGGAGCTCTTGAGGTTTACCTTAAGATAATGGGTTGTTTGTTTGTCTTGTGTGCAGGTTTTTGTGATTACATACTTTGTTTGTAATCTGAAATTCATCTGTATACAAATGTTACTCTTCCTAATTTTTGTGAACACTTAATACATTTGAAGTTTGGTCTTTTCAAGAGGTTTAGTATCCTTGCTTGGTTTCAATCCAAAGAATGGGAATTCTGTCTTGACTCATAATGTCAAGTGTTGGCTTCTTGTTGGTTAGATGGTTCTTCTACCTAGCTTTTACCTTATGCTTTAGGATAGTCCCTACATCTCCTCTCATCTTCTTTAATTTCAAAAATATTCTCCCTCCTTTTGAAAACTCTTCTTGTTTATAAACTCGAACCGCTTTCATAATAAACCTCGACTTTGTCGAGTTCCTTTTCTTTTAAAACTTCTTTTTTTTAAACAAACTTCAATTTACTTAATCATACTTCGACATCTTTCAAAATTAACAAAAACAATTCAACTCATTCAAACTCTTTTGTGCGCTCGAGCACCTTCACCCTTCAAACCTTTTTTCAAGATGATACATGATTCATTGATAGTCAAGCATCATTCTCCTATCCCCATGGTTATAAAGGTGTCTACTTTTCCACTTGAGTACTAGAGGAATTCTCAAACCCTCACTCCTGCTGATGCAGGGTCCATCTTTCCCACACCTTGTGGGCGTTAGTCGAGATTTCTCTCCTAACAATGACGACTTGTCTCTTCGTTTAAAAACAATCAACAGACAAGTCTTTTCTAGCCGAACTACGATGCTCTGACTTTCCCATTGCACGAGGGAATACGTAGGCACTAAGTCTTCTGACCCAAGGCGAGCAATAAAAATAATAAAAACATTTCTTTTTCTTTTGTTTGCAAATAAACATTCATTCTTTTCCTTTAGCAAGTAAACCTTTACATAACACTCCTTTTAAAAGAAACCAAACAAAGTGGATCCTGCGGAGTACCATAGATGCTTAGGGTTCTAACACCTTCCCTTTGCATAACCGACCCCCGTACCTCTATCTCTGATCTTTTACTTCATTGTGGGTTTTGTTCGCTTTTTTCCCATTTCCCTTTGGAAACAATAAAGTTCAGTGGAGACTTCATTGCGTTTAGATAAGTCAATTGATGGCTTAAATCTCAAATCTTTACCGCTACATTTCTTTTCCTATCATCATTTTCATAATTTAGTTCATCTCTGCTTCTCTTTGGCGGCGGCTATTGCGCGCGACAGGATCTTCGTATCTTCTTCATTAAAATCCATATCTTTAATTCATAGTAACTTGAAATACGATCCAATAGTACAAATCTTGCCTTTAAGAAATTTCGTCAAAACCCAACTTTGATCCAATAATCATTAACACTCAAACACGAGTGACTTGAATTATAAGAAAACGGCCAATCAAAGAATCTTCAAACTCAAAAATCTAGTTTCATGAATGATCTCATCATAAGAATCAACGTCTTTGAAGAAATGATTATGGCATGAATTGAAATTAGAAGTTAGGAACATTCTAAATTGAAAAAACAACTTGTAACGTCTCATTAATTTCCATAGTCTTCTAAGAATAATTCAACTCTGACCTGTGAAGAGAACTTATCGATTATATCACTCATGACAATGTGCAAGAATAATCGCCTCAAAATATTAAAATTCAAGGAAGTTATGATCCGTGGAAGTTGGGAACAACTATTTTAAGATTAGGTCAAATTCCACATAATGACCTCTAAAGTATTTGAACTTTTGATGATCCTCTGTACATAATAAGCTCTTCACTGGTAAAGAGGAGTTAGAGATGACGTCAAGGAGAGTTATATACAAAAAAAAACCATTCAAAAATATTGAATTATGAAGAAGTTATGATTGTTTGAACTTGATCTAGCAAAAAGTTGACTTTTGAATGAAGTGCTTTGAATCGACTTGCAAACTTGATCTTTCCTTGCATTCCCAGACATATTGATGCACATATGGGCCAGTGATGATGAAATCTTGAATGTGCTTCTAGTTAAAGGCTAAACTTTGATGAAGTAGTCTTTGAGAATCCGTGATTCACCATACTTGAACACTTGAGGTATCCAAAACCCTAATTGAGGCGCAACATCTGACGCTCTTGATTCAGACTTGTCTCTGCACACGAAAACCAAAGAAACAAAAACATGCACCTCTGTTCTTGATTAGAAGTTAGTGATGCATAAGATAAGATGTACGCAACAATTGATAATCTCTGCATAAGCAATGCTCGAAGGTGAGCGAATTAAAAATCAACTATATCCCGTGACCTTGATGCTTTATGAAAAATGCAAATGAAGGTGGGATCTTAGGTAAAAAATTTGGGTATGACAGTTGCCCCTATTTAAGTTTCTTCTATTCAGAGATATGAAGATTCAAATCTTGGTTTCAACGAGATTGAAGATACTTAAATATAGAATACACAATTTTTGGTCCTAAGATACCACAATGATGTTTATGATATGATACGAATGCAATGTTCTGAATTTTATGGGGAATGATGCAACACGAGATAAACTATTGCTGGAGAAACCAAGCACATGATAAAGTAATCACACATGGGAAGAGTTTATAACTCCACTGGGGAACAGAGCCACAAACTTTGAATGAGAGACTCTTTGGGGAAGACATCTTGCATAGGTTATGAAAAGATAAATGGCTACTGACTCAAGATAATGGTAAATTTTCAACTTCGTGTCAAGGGTAGAAATAGATACACCAACTTTTACTGAAGGTAGAAAAAAAAATAATACACTTACTTTTATTGAAGGTGAACTACCGACTTTTACTGAAGGTAGAAAAAGATAATAGATGACACCAACATTTACTGAAGCTGGAGAAACAAGATGCACAGACTTTTACTGAAGGTGAACTACCGACTATTACTGAAGGTAGAGAAACAAAATGTGCACCAACTTTTACTGAAGGTGAACTACCGACTTTTACTAAAGGTAGAGAAACATAATGAACCTTTCTAAGATAAACGGGTTCTTATTTTCTCCTTCATCAAGTTTTCCACTTGAAAAGGATAACAAACTGATACTTCCAAAATTTCAATGTCTTCTAGCATTTCACTTGGAGTGAGGTAATAAACTTCTCAAAATTCTAGATTTCGCCAAGAACGGTAACAATTTCTTCTTTGATCAAGATATCACTTGAAAAAGGTAACAAACTTTTCTAACTTCTGGATTTCACCTAGAACGGAGAATAGTTTCTTCTCTGACCAAGATATCACTCGGAAAGGATAATAAACTTCACCCAACTTCTGGATTTTGCCAAGAACGGTAACAGTTTCTTCTTTAATCAAGATATCACTTGAAAAAGGTAACAAAATTCTCTAACTTCTGGATTTCATCTAGAATGGAGAATGCTTTCTTCTTTGACCAAGATATCACTCAGAAAGGATAATAAACTTCAACTGACTTCTGGATTTCGCCAAGAATGGTAACAATTTCTTCTTTAATCAAGATATCACTTGAAAAAGGTAACAAACCTCTCTAACTTCTGAATTTCACCTAGAATGGAGAACAACTTCTTCTTTGACCAAGATATCACTCGGAAAGGATAATAAACTTCACCTGACTTCTGGATTTCACCAAGAACGGTAACAATTTATTCTTTAATCAAGATATCACTTGAAAAAGATAACAAACTTCTCTAACTTCTGGATTACACCTATAATGGAGAATAGTTTCTTCTTTGACCAAGATATCACTCGGAATGGATAATAAACTTCACCTGGCTTATGGATTCGCCAAGAACAGTAACAATTTCTTCTTTAATCAAGATATCACTTGAACAAGGTAACAAACTTCTCTAACTTCTAGATTTCACCTAGAATGGAGAATAGTTTCTTCTTTGACCAAGATATCACTCGGAAAGGATAATAAACTTCACCTGACTTCTAGATTTCACCAAGAATGGTAACAATTTCTTCTTTAATCAAGATATCACTTGAAAAAGGTACCAAACTTCTCTAACTTCTGGATTTCACCTAGAATGGAGAATAGTTTCTTCTTTGACCAAGATATCACTCGGAAAGGATAATAAACTTCACCCGACTTCTGGATTTCACCAAGAACGGTAACAATTGCTTCTTTAATCAAGATATCACTTGAAAAAGGTAACAAACTTCTCTAACTTCTGGATTTCACCTAGAATGGAGAATAGTTTCTTCTTTGACCAAGATATCACTCGGAAAGGATAATAAATTCACCCTACTTCTGGATTTTGCCAAGAATGGTAACAATTTCTTCTTTAATCAAGATATCAATTGAAAAAGACAATATACAAACTTCTCCGCAGGACTTTTCCAGAGAGATACCATTTGTTGTTGATGAGAAAACTTCCCAAAGGGGGTGCCATTTGTTGTTGATGATCAAAATTTCCAAAAGAAATACCATTTGTTGTTGATGAGCAAACTTCCCAAAAGAGATACCATTTGTTGTTGATGATCAAACTTCCCAAAAGAGATACCATTTGTTGTTGATGAGTAAACTTCTCAAAATATATACCATTTGTTGTTGATACACAAACTTCTCAAAAGTGATACCATTTGCTGTTGATGAGCAAACTTCCCAAAAGAGATACCATTTGTTGTTGATGAGAAAACTTCTCAAAAGAGATACCATTTGTTGTTGATGAGCAAACTTCTCAAAAGAGATACCACTTGCGGTTGATGAGAAAACTTCTCAAAAGAGATACCATTTGTTGTTGATGAGCAAACTTCTCAAAATAGATACCATTTCCTGTTGATGAGCAAACTTCCCAAAAGAGATATCATTTGTTGTTAATGAGAAAACTTCTCAAAAGAGATACCACATGTTGTTGATGAGAAAACTTCTCAAAAGAGATACCATTTTCTGTTGATGAGAAAACTTCTCAAAAGTGATACCATTTGCTGAATAAACCTCCCCAAGAACCTGGTCATAAGCCATGAACTGCTCTAATTTTTCTTCTTAATCATGTCTTCCACTTGAAAAGGATAAAATAAAAAATTCTCCATGAGTCTTTTCTGAAGACATGTCGCTTGTTGAGTAAACCTCCCTAAGAACCTGGTCACAAGCCACGAACTGGTCTCAGTTTTCTGATAATAAACCTCCCCAAGAACCTGGTCACAAGCCACGAACTGGTCTCAGTTTTCAGATAATAAACCTCCCCAAGAACTTGGTCACAAGCCACAAACTGGTCTCAGGTTCTTCTTAATCAAGTCATCCACCTGATAAGGATAACATACAAACTTCCCCACGGGACTTTTCCGAAGAAATGTCATTTGCTGATTAAACCTCCTCAAGAACCTGGTCATAAGCAACGAACTGGTCTCAGTTTCCTCTTAATCAAGTCTTCCACTTGATAAGGATAATATACAAACTTCCCCACGGGACTTTTCCGAAGAGATGTTGTTTACTGAGTAAACCTCCCCAAGAACCTGGTAATAAGCCACGAGCTGGTCTCAGTTTCTTCTTAATCAAGTCTTCCACCAGATAAGGATAATATACAAACTTCTCCATGGGACTTTTTTAAAGAGTTGTCGTTTGCTAAAAGAATCAGAGTTGATATGTTAAAGATAGACAAAATGCTCATGAAGATACCACCATTTGTCATAAGGTAAAAAGTATGATGGAAATACACAAGCTTCTCAAATAAAGAGGTCGCTGCTTGCTGTCAGGAAAAAGATTTCAACATAGTGTTATAAAGACATTGTTGGGAATGAGAATCAATAACTTCATCAGGGATAGACAAACTGCTCATGAAGAGACCGCCGTTTGCCATAAAAGAGGAAATCCAGAAATAATCTAGTTGCTCAAATAAAGACTCTGCCACTTGTCATCATGTTGAGATTCCAAAAGAGTGTTGCAACAACACTACTAGGGCATAAAGTTCATCTTCCGTGGAAACCATGAATAGAATCTTCTGGAGGATACGAAAGTATTTACAGGCGCAAAATAAATGCACTCTCAATCTAGGTTTCACATCCTAGAGAAATCCACAGGGTAACATCTGCAAGAGACAAAGCTCAATCCAAAAAGAAAAATGGAGAGAAACAACTGACAAGACTCTAACAGATGAGGAATAAGCTCAACTGGGACCTATCATATCATGAGGCGGAAAGGAAACATAAAACAACAACCCTTCCACGAGGAATAACTCGGGGGGGGGGGGGGGGAATTAAAAAGGATGTACACTTTATGCTTAAGTTATCAATCTATTTGGAAAGAGGAAATAAGTTATTTGGGGATAAACACAACCAACGGAGATGGACCCCAAAACATAGAGAAATGTGAATGTGCGTGAATGATGTAAGTGTATGTTATGTATATGCTGACAAAACAGAAAAAATAGATAAACTGGAGATGAAAAGACATCACAGTACAAACAGATACTCGGCTAATCTCAACAAGATGGGAACATTACTGGAGATAGAGCAAAAGCCATCGATGAAGCATATTTCTGCTATAAGGCTCTAATCTCTCTGGAGATGAAGATATTTCTCAGGAGAAAACCCAAAAGTCCAATCTTCTAACATCAATAATCCATTGAAAGGATAACAACACAAAATCTACTACAGCTGGAGAAAAATCTTGCTTAGTTGGAGCTATTGGGGAACACCATCATCTGATAATGTGTGCAAAGCAGCTCACATATCTTGACAAATATGGATTTCCCCTGGAACTAATTTTGGATGCCCCAAGTTTACTGCTGATAAACTGCATGATGCACGACAATTCTTGTGAATAACTTCACTTCTTAAATGCCCCAAGTTACATGGTTTACAAGAAGAAATTGTCTCAAGAGTAATTTACAAAAGACCTGGCATCCAAAATGCCCCAATGTCTTCAAACTCTTAGAGAGATTCATTGAATCTTGACGTGACTGCCCCAGATTGACTATATTTGGAAAAACAGAGTTTTCAAATTTACCCCATGAGGGTAACCGAACTATGAAGGCAACAAACTGTTCATGCTAAAGGTCTTCAGACAACATGCCCCTGGCTATGATCATTCTTAGAAATGATTCACCAATTACTTAACAGAGTCTTAGACCTCAAAAGATTAAAATCTTCACTAGTGCTTATATGTAAGCTTCCTTGACATTAAACAAATGTTTTACAAGCAGGAAAAGTTTTTTCTGAGAATGAAACTTCTAATGCAACCGTTATGTAAGTCTTGAAGATTATTTTGAAAAAAATGTCGTAAAGCTTGCGAATTAGTGCATCGTTTATTTTTTGTATGAAAGATAACAAAAGCACACGATACCAACACAAATATTTTAGCAAAACTTATGGGAGTCAGGAACGCAATGTTGTCGAAGTATGCTTTCAAAATAAACCATGTTTCAATTAGGACTTTTGAGGGTTGTAATATGGCCTGGTTCATGGTTTTTTTAGAAAAAAAGATTTTAAGACTCAAAATATTTGGTGCCCACCCCCTTCATAATATTCTCCAGTCCTATATTCAGTTAATTTGACACTAGTGTTCATTTCCCATAATAAGATTTTGTGATGGTTAAGGAAGTGATAATGCTTTCAGAGTAGCAGTCACCCTTCTAGTGTTTGTGTTTGTAGTCACACGAATCTGTTCTTTGCTGAGGACTTTTCTTTGTAACCCTTTCTTTGCAAATTTTTATTTTCCCTAACTTTTGCATGAAATAATTCTTTTGAATTGATTGTTCAACGGAATGCTCTGACTCTTACCTAAGCGACTTGTTTTTTCTAGTTTTGACTTAGAGGGATTTTTCCTTTTTTTCCTTTCTTGATTTTTGAACAAAACGTGTGACTTTAGCTTGTATTTACTTGTTGAGAGGATTGTGACTACCTCGTTTCTTGATGGATGATGGATAACCATTATGGTATCGTCATCTTGTTGATTTCCTGATGTGCGAGAGATACCCATTGAGATATTGTCTTGTTTTGATGCACATTACTGATAAGCGAAGATTGACCATTGCGATTTTGACTTTCCTCAAACTTTTGAAAGATAATCATTGTTGTACCCTTGGACGTGCACTCTTGATGAGATTTAAATACTCAATCAGATTAACTGTACACTACCCCACCCCGGGTTAAAAATGAGGTTTTTTTCTAAACAGAAAATAAACTTCTACTTCAAGGCTCAAAGGGGTTAGCGAGGGTTTCACTCCCTTATATCTCCGGTGTTTGGGGATTTGAAACAATGCTTGTACATCATCAATAGGGTATTATCCAAAAGCATACAACCAGAAATTTTACATTTTAAATTTGCCATCCTCCCTTTAGTCTCTACCTAGGCAAGATAATGGGTAACTAGTTGGTATCATAATGCAAAAAGCAATTTAAAATTGAAAACGAACACGAGTGAAACAAATGGATTTCTTAAAGACAAACATACTAATTGTATTAAGATAATCATTCAAATGCAAACAAGTTCTTACATGAAAATAATGCATTGATAAACAAGAAAAATTACAAATGAAAAAGAAGTAAAAATGTTGATTGAACTGAGAAGACCATCTTCTTTAAACTCCAATGTATCCTTCAATCAAGTTCTCTGAAGTTCATTCATGCTTGAGCAGTGGGTTGACATCATTTGAAGGATAAGATACCACTTTTTATCAACTTTTGTACTTCTATCTTCAATGGAAAAACAATTCTCAATGTAATGCCCCAGGGAGCCTTGGTGAAAAACACATAAGGCATCAGCCTTGTACCACCAAGGAATTCCTTCTGGGATAGCTGGCGGTGATCTTGTTTGAACCATGTTCTTCAGTAACAAGTTAGGAAATAATTCAGCATACGTCATAGGAATTGGGTCAAACTGATCCTTCTTCCGCGTACGACTTTGTTGATTATGCTGACAAACTGGAGTAACAGGGGGTAAATTGAACACAGGGATGACAGGAGAAACATGTTGATTCTTACGATAATTATTTATTCCTCTGGTTCTCTTCTTGGAAAAGTTATTATCAAACCTCTTTGCACCACTAGTTGAGCCACCATCTTCATATAAACATCCCTTTCAGACATCCTCTTCTAGAAGCACGCCCACATTCACTTTTTCAGAGAAATTGCTAGGTGTATTGACTATCACCTTGTCATGAAAGAATGATTTCAAAGTTTTGTGAAGACCTTTTCCATCTCTTCTTCCTTCCTAGAAGGATTGACTTAGGCAACAACCAAAGTTTCAACCAAAGCAGATAGATACTCCATACCAACCTTCAAAGTAGTTACCTCTTTGCAGAGTTCAGAAATCTCTTGCTTAATATTTCCCATCTTCCTCTTAGCACGAGCATTGTACTCTGGGACTAAAGGTAAAATAAGACTCGGGAATGACTTTCGAAAGTGAAACAAAAATGTAGAATGATGCATGATTATGCAAATGGTAAGTTTAATTCATTTATAAGGACTTCAAATTTTGATTCAAGCTTCAAGCGAGAAATAATTAATAATAAAATGTGACAAATGATTTTAGTACAAAGTTAAGAGCCTAAAGGCTACAAAATACACATCCAAGAGATCCCAATCAACAGACCTGATGGTGATTATCAAATCATAAACACTAAGATGATTCTCCAAACTCTACATTAGCAAGGGTACTCCAAACTAGATTCTCATTACTCCGCTCTTGGGGACTTTTAAAGATATCCTTCGTTTCTTAGATCTTTGATCTCTCAATTAGATCCTTGATGAATACATCCCTTCTATTGATAATTCTTTCCAAATGATCAACCTCTTCTTGAAGCTGAAGGCCGTGAAAAATCTTCTTGCTGATCTTCATCTTTGGACTTCGTGACCTCAACTTGAACTGGCGTCCAAACATTGTAACTGATGGTACTCCTCTTTCTTGTGTGCACTTATGAGTAATGAGCTTGATAAGACAATCAAAGATAAAGTTCCATAGAAGTGAAATGACCACGTATGTCACAAGCATGTCATGATGTTTATGAATGCATGAATGTGTGGCTATGCAACAAACACATACAAGGTTCAAAGGTTTAACATTACGAGCATGGAGTCAAAGGGTGAGAATCAACCCGTAAGGTATGTACTAAGAGTTTATCACCTGTCGAACAAGGTTCTAAAAGGTTCCCAGAGTCTATATCTTTCCTTTGGATATTACCAACGTCCCAATTACTAGGTAATTAGTAACATTCACAAG
Source organism: Vicia faba (assembly GCA_948472305.1). Taxonomy (NCBI): domain Eukaryota; kingdom Viridiplantae; phylum Streptophyta; class Magnoliopsida; order Fabales; family Fabaceae; genus Vicia; species Vicia faba. Next base: position 227,939,729 of record OX451736.1, on the reverse strand, counting down.
AAAGACTCGCTAGAGTGCAGAATCGCGGGATAACTACTTCTTGATTACTCCGTCATAGTCTTCGCACTACATCTTAAAAGGCAAAAATGGGTTAAGGGTTCTACGGTTCTCAGCTTCTCTGGCTCCCAGGTCGAAAGCAGCACGGTCTTCCAGATTACTCGGTAAACAATGCTACATTCAAGGGGACCTCAGCAATGCCCGTTAATTTAATTAATTATTTAATTAAATTATATTTGGATTATTTTTTGAATTTGTGAGTTGTATATTATTGGTATAAGTTGTTAGATTATTATTAATTAATTAGTTGATTAATAATAATAATAATGTTGGAATTATTAGTATTAGTCGTTGGGCTTATTTTGGTGGTATGTAGTATTAAGGGGGGTGAGAATTAGGCCCAATAGCAATACTATTATTATTAAGTTTGGTTATAATAATAGAAAATAGGTTTTGTCAAGGAGAAGAAGAATAAGGGTTGGAAGAGAGAAAAAGAACGCAGAAGTTACAGAGAAGAGGAAAAGAGGAAAAGCGGGATTCGATCGGAAATTGTAGAGAAACCTTCAATCCAAAGTAAAGGTGGGGTTCTGGATCTATAATTGGGTATATGATGCATGTTACATGGGAATTGGTTTGTGTAAAATTTTTATTGTATGTGATGGTTGTATGAACAAATTGTTGTTTGGATTATGTGATAATTGTGCTAACGTTGCAGTAATTCAATCGATGAATTGAGTGTTAGAAATTATTATGTATTAATGTGGGTATAGTTATTATGTTGCTGTGAATATATAGTGTTGGTCTGAGATCGTGGAAAGGAAAGGAATTACTGATCGCAGGAAGTCTAAACGAAATTATAGAACAGGAATTATAGACATGTGTCGAGCGGCACATGTATGTTGGGGAAGGGTGCCGATTAGCACCATGTTCATGCCGAGGGGCATTGCTCTGCATGCCGAGGGGAATGACCCTTAACCATTAATTCCTTAAATTGTTTTTTGTGCCTTTACTGTGTGTTTGTTACTTAAATATTTTGTTACAGAATTTGGATGTAGCATAGTTAGAAAAGGGTGAATAACAGTAGGGGCTATTTACAAGTAACAGTAGTGAACAATTTATGGATTAATATAAATATAATAGTTAAGATTATTATGTTACATAGTTAGTAACTATTATGGTTTTAGTTGCAGAGCTTGTAGTAAATAATAGAAAAATTAGTAACTAAAATATATTAGCAGTAGAGGTAATTTAAGTAGCAGGAAAATAATAGTTTCACTAATTTAGCAGAAAACTATTAATGAGGCTTATGGAAGAATAATTTAGTTTAAGCATTTTAGTAGGATCATGTTAATAATATTATTGATATGTGTAAGTTGTGATATTGTTGTTATTAATTATTGAAGTTGCAGGTAATGGTGAGTTATGTTGTATTGCATCTATAATTGGCAACTAATAAGTTGTAGACTTATGGCCAATATTGAATTAGGTTGAATTATTAAGTTGTAGGCTTATGGCCAATGTTGAATTAAGTTGAATTATTAACTTGTAGGCTTATGGCAAATGTTGAATTAAGTTGAATTATTAAGTTGTAGACTTATGGCCAATGTTGAATTGAGTTGAATTATTAAGTTGTAGGCTTATGGCCAATATTGAATTAAGTTGAATTATTAAGTTGTAGGCTTATGGCCAATGTTGAATTAAGTTGAATTATTAAGTTGTAGGCTTATGCCAATATTGTTATGTTATTGTTGTTGATGTTGCATTTAATCATGTTGTCGCATACTGTAATATGGTGGGAGAACTGACTTGGTTGTTTTGTGTTTGATCGTAATTGTTGCGGATAGCAAGAGTCGCCACCGAATTTTCTTTTATCCAATAAGGAAAGGTTGAAAAGAATAGAAAATACCTTTGAGATTATTTCTTGAGTTCGGGGGGTAGGTTATGAAAAGGGAAGGTGTTAGCACCCTTTTCATCCGTAGTTATCTACGGGCTCTAAATTTCTTGTTAGATCACTTGCTTTTGTTTGAAAATGTGCTTTGTGGTGTGGGTTTGAAAATATTTTGAAAACTTCTTTGTAATGATTCTCCTCTCTATGAGAATGCGTACAAAGTATTAGTTTTGAAAATAGTTCAAAGAGGTGTTTGTGGAAGATGTTTTTGAAAGTGATTTTGAAAAGTTCCTTTTTAATGATTCTCGTCTCTATAAGAATGCGTACAAAGAGATTTGACTTTTGAAAATGTTTCAATTGAAAATGTTGGTGTGAAAATGGTTTTTTAGTTGTGAGAGAGCAAGCAACTACGAGCGTCCTACCTACTCAAAAGGTCTTATATTCTTTTCCTCCTCCTTTAGATGTTGCTACCTTACCATTGATTTGGTAAGAAGCCCCATCGTTGGGTGTGAAGGGACAGACGTGGGTCGTTTGTATAGTCATAGAAGGCAACCTATGGTACATTTTAGCAATGTCGTATAGGGACTAGATCATTTACCAAAGGTAACATCGAGGGTCATTGAGGGACTACGATCTTTTAGCAAGGGTCTTTGCTAAAATGCCCATATTCGAGGGACATGACTATTTTCTGAGGCAACAAGTGGGATTATCCTAGAGGTGCATGTGTGCAAAGTGTGTTTGATTACATGCATTTTTGTCTTTGATTTTTGGGTTGTCTACTTGTTGGTTTTATCTTTCCATACATCTTAATTACTAACATTTGTATAAAGCAATAAAAATGCAGAAAATAAAATATCCTAACTATTACAACCATATTTAATAGCAATAAAATATAAGGACAAAAATCAAATAAAAAGAGATAAAAAATGAATCCTTTGATCCAGACAGTAGGCTCTTTCGATTCCCCTTTCTTTGGCTTCCTTCGATTGGGAAATATTGTGAGATGCAGCCTTCGATTCATCCTTCAGGCTTCTCCTTTCGATTGGGCCTGGAATCAGTATGAACATGCCTTTCGATTTCGTCCTTTTTCTGCTTCTTTCGATTGGCCTAGAAGTCAGCATGAGGTGCACTCTTCGTTTCAAACTCCTTGTTGCCTCCTTCGATTGTAGGAATGCAAAGCTCCCAGGTTGAGATTCAAAAGGCTTCAATGCTTAGCCAATCGAAGGATACAGAGAACCTGTTTAAACTTGAAAATGCAATAGTTGTACCCCAAAATTTTCCCTCTCACTTATCAAGAATTTTCTCACAATATCTCCTTGGACTCAAGACTGCAGTAGGGTTTGATCAGCTCAAGACACCTCCTTAAGCACTGATGACCAAAATTAGGGTTTGATATTGCACTAGGATATTTGAACTTCCAATGCCTCATATTACTTTCATGGATCATTTTGGACCCCCAAGATTACTCATGTCAAGTTTCAAGCTTTGGATCACACTTTTGCTCAGTCAATTGAGAAATTGACCTAAAAATCAGTTGTATTGGGGAAAAAGTCAACTGTGGCCAATTTACAGTCAAACTTCATAATTTTTTATCCACATAAACATTTTAAACTCATATGTATTATTTGATCAAGTTTGGACCACAATTCCTCAAGAAATTTGATCAAATCTTCAAAAGGGCAAAATGTTCAAAATTAGGGTTTTGACTGGGAAAGGGCAATTTCTGATTTTTGACCTAACAAATGATCAATTGGTTTAAGGAATGATCTCAAGAGTAAAATTGCATCATTTTGACCTAATTACATGGCTCAAAACGTTGCTCAAGTCCAATGGATTGACAGATGAATTTTCAGTCAACTGATCAAAAGTCAACTGTATACAGAAAAGTCAAACTTTGACTTTTTGGTCAAAATCAAATGTCAAAGATCACAATTCATCAAAACATGTCAAAATATGAAACTTATTCATCAAGAAATCCAAAATTCAAGATTTCATTTTGAAAAGTTAAAATTTCTAAACTTAGAAATTTTTCTAAGTGTTGGAAATTTCTTATTTTTTTCATAACTTTGAGCAAAATTTTCACCATGATGCAAGCTGATTCAAGAGAAACTTCCAACATGAAACTTGTAGATGTCCATGAAATCTACAACTTTTCTTTACACAACTCCTTCCAAAAGTGCTTGGATCTCAAGTTATAATTTTAAGAATACATGGTCATGAAACAAAAACACTTAGTGAAATTTTGCCCTAATTTGGTCAGGATTTTGAACCAACTTCATGGCACTTTTCATATAGTTCCAAGGGGAATATTCAAAAGTGATTAAAAGATGGGTTGTAGAGAACATTGCAAGATTTCCAAAATGTCAAAGAACTCCTTGAGATCATTTTTGAGTAGGGAGAATTAAAGAGATGAAGTTAGGGTTTTATCACTTGAATTACAAGTCATTTTGTGATGAACCAAACTCAAAATTCAAAGTTATATTGCATAACCTCTACTTTGCAGTCCTCAAACTTGTTAGGTACTCCATAATTAATTGCTTGCACAACTGTTAGAGGTCTCATTTCAAGCATTCAATGCAAGACCATGCTTTATGCCCATTTTGGGAAGAAAGTGCACATTGTCATTTTCATAAAGTGACTTTTTGCACAAAACTTGTTCTTGAGTCTTGCACTTGTTCTTTTCTCATCATACATGTATCATAACACAAGAGAAATGGTTTAGACACATACAATCACCCAGCCCATGCTTGTACCTCCTCTTGAAACTTGTTTCCCACTTTTCTTCAAAATCAAGTAACCTAGCAATTAGCTAAAAACTTGTACTTCTGACTTGCCAAACCACTCAAGACTCTTTGCTTATATATACACAAACCATTTGCCATAAAACACACGCATGCTTGAACCCTAAAAAACACCAAGAGCTCAGAACTGCATCACATACCTCCATTGTTGCCCAACTTGACCAAAAGTTTGAAACTCACATCTCCCTCGTGTGTTTTCAAGCCTTTTGGTTCCTAAAGCTTCTAAACATCATTTAGAACTCATCCCACACCCTGTTACAATACTGTAACACCATTAACACCATCCTCCATTTTAAAAAACAGAACTTTTCACTTGGACTTCTCCAGAACTCCTCAGGTACTTTCAGCTCAAGTTAAGCATCCCATTAGCTTCCTGGGAACTTGAGGAAGCTAACCCAATCATTGGAACTCACTGAAAGCTTCTCAAACTCCAAACTTGATACCCTCATGCAAGATAAGTTTTCTGACTTTGGAACTTTTCATACAGGCATCATCAATGATTTATTTGTGAATGAAAAATGTAGATATCATTGCCCTAAAGCTAACCATGTCCATAGTTTTCATTAATTATGCTTGAGCTTAGAGAATTTTAAGATTGAAGTTTATGAGATTTTTAGGGTACAGAATAGGGTCATTAAAATTCATGCTTATCTTTGATCTATAATTATTTTGCTTTGCATTTCTGAAATGGTGAGGAAATTTGCTACAAGTTTCATGTTTACATTTTTCATTTTTATTGAGATTTGAATGAGTTACAAAGGCTCTGGCTGGGCGTGAGGTTGAAGATGAAGTTTAGGCCATTGACTTGTTTACTATCATGTATTTATTGTTTTGATTATATAAACGGATGTATATACACCCCAGTGGTAGAAGCGCGCGCCTGTGACTTGAGGGACCTGGGTTCGAGCCCAAGTGGTACCCTTTTGGATTTGTTTTACATTTTCTTTGCATTCTGACTTTATGGACAAGGCGCCTGGGCCTCCTTTGGGATTTTTACTTTTTTTTCTTACTGCTAACCCCCCTGTTTCATTTACACACCCTAGCCCATTTATTTTCTTTTTCTCATTTTTATTTATTTTTGTTTTCTTAAATATTTTATCTAATATTAAAAAAATCATAAAAAATATAAAAATAGTAGATTTATATTTTGACATAGTTTATTTATTTTTTCTCACAAAAATTATTTTATTTAATCATACTTTATTTATTTTGACTAATTGTTTTGTAAATTTAATTAAAAAAACTAGGTTTTATTTATTTTCTTTTACACCAATTAAAATATATTATTTTAATATAAAAAAGACCAAAAATATCTTATAATACTATAAATCATTTTTAAAGACAAAAATACCAACAAAAAAAATATTTTCTCATAAACTTAATTTCTTTTTAATCAATTATTAGATTAGGGTTTTATTTAATTTCTTTTCCTAAGTAAATTTAGGTTTTTACTTTTAATTAGTTATTTTCTTTTATTTTATTAGGTTAAACTTAAAACCGTTTTCTCTAAAAAATCCAAACAAACATCCACTTACTTTACATTTATATTCTTCTACATTTATTCATTTTGAACATTATATTCATTTAATTTCTTGTACATTTATACCAATTCAATATGGTTGTAATAGATTAATTAGGTTTAATTTCTTGCAATCCCCATTTATAATTTGTACACCCCCTCCCACAAGTATTGTAATAGCGTAGTAATTTTAAATTCCGCAATTTATCGCTTTATATACAAAATACTAGTAATCAGGGTTTGTATGGAAATACTAAAACCAATCAACTAGAAAACCCTAATCAAAGACAAAATCAAGCATAAAAAATACATTTGCACACAAGCACCCCCAGGGTAAATCCACTTGGTTGCCTTACAAAATGGTCATATCACGCATGTGAGGTATCTTAGCAAAAAACAAGCAAAATATAAGATCATAGCCCCTCGATGACGATATCTATGTTGCCTTTAAAATGATCTTAGTCCCTAAAGAGAATTCTAAGATACCTTGCAACATTGCTAATCATGGTTATACAAGGACCCACGCCCGTCCCGTTGACATCCAAAGATAGGGTTACTTACCAAATCAATGGTAAGATAACAATGTCAAAGGAAAAGAAAATGAACAAGAAAGACTTTGAATAGGTAGAATTCCACAAGTTACTTGCTCAATTTCAAACAAAACATCCTTGCTATTTTCAAAACAAACACCTACACTTTCAAACATCCTACAAAACTTGAAAACATTTTCAAAAGATCAATATCTTTGTATACATTCTTACGAATGAGAATCATTACAAAGTTTACCTAAACAAAGGCCTCTTTGAAAAATCTTTTCAAAAAACACATAAAGCACAATTTCAAACAAAAGCAAGTGATCTAGCAAGTAACTAAGAGCCCATGGAAAACCATGGATGAAAAGGGTGCTAATACCTTCCCTTTTCATAATCTACCCCTCGAACTCAAGAAATAATCTTAAAGGCAAGTGATATAGCAAATAACTAACAGCCCATGGAAAACCATGGATGAAAAGGGTGCTAATACCTTCCCTTTTCATAATCTACCCCCCAAACTCAAGAAATAATCTCAAAGGTCTTTCCTGTGCTTTTTCACCTTTACTTTTGGATAAAAGAAAAGTCGGTGGCGACTCTTGCTAACCACAACATTTGCGATAAAACACAAAAGCGTCAAGTCAGTTCTCCCACCGTATCACAGAACTGGCGACTCTGTTGGGGATAATACTAAGAGTGGGGTTACCTTAGTGTTAGATCACATTTACTTTCTTTCTTTGTTTTACTTGTTTGCTTTACATTATGGTTCTTTGTTTGGGTTTGAATCCTCTACCCGAATTTGGGATACCTTATAGGTAAGTAGAAATACATTTTGGAAACTGTGCGGGGTATACCGACGTGGTCTAAGCAATAGCTACGTTAGTGCGACATATTTTTGGGTACCGATAGCCCTTGAGTTAATCAAGGAGAATACGGGGCCGCTGAGTGATGTCATGAAGCACTAATGAACTTTTAGAACCTTTACTTGACCAACTTGGCCTTTAAGACGTGGTGAGATGACCGGCTTCGGTACAGTCCGAAGTTGGTAGATACTCGATACTACACTCATTGAGGTTTGGTTTTTTGGGATATTTTGGTCTCCATTAAAGAGGCTTGTGCTAAAATAATGACCAAGGAAACAAACCAGTGATATTGAGCTCCTTAGAACCCGGTTACTATTGCTAGGATAGGTTTGAGACAACTAAACTTCAAGAGGGTACTTACCTATGAAACCCCATGCAAGCCTAAACCTAAGGACTTGTTTTCTTTGTTTGTATATACATACTTGTACATAACATCATGAACATCATAACATCATACTCATTCACTAACCATTTCAAGGATCTTGGGATTTATCTTTGTTCTGTTTTGTAGGACATGGATTCTATTCGCAGGAAAACCATTCAAGTCAATCTTGTAAAGATCCCTCCACAACTTAAGGAGCTAGCTTCAAGGATCCAGAAAATTATCCATTCACCGAGAGACATGGTCACCTACTAAACTTGGTCACCTCTAACACTGATGAAGACATGATGAATGTGCTCTTTCAGTTCTTTGATCCTTTACACCATTTCTTCACATTTCCCGTTTATCAACTTGTGCCAACTTTGGAAGAATTCTCCCAACTCTTGAGGATTCCCATTCTCAATCAACTACCCTTCAACGGTACGGAAAGAGATCCAAAGCCAGAAGAGATTGCTCAAGCTCTACACTTGCAACCATCTGATGTCACAACTCATTGGGAAACGAGGAGTGGTGTCAAAGGTTTCCTAGCAAAGTTCTTGTTTGAGAAATCCCAAAACTGTTGGAACTCTTTGGATCTACAAGCTTTTGAGGAAATTGTGGCTCTCATCATCTATGGGATGGTTTTGTTTCCAAATCCTAACCAACTCATAGATGTGAACACCGTTAAAATCTTCATATCCCGCAACCCGGTGCCTACTTTGCTAGGAGACATCCCACACTCTTTTCACACTCGCACTATGAGGAAAAGAGGTGTCCTTATGTGTTGTACTCCTCTCTTGGAAACATGGTTTATTTTGCATCTTCCCCAATCTGTATTAAAGAACGAGCAAGGTTCAAGGTGGTCACAAAGGTTGATGACACTCAAACATTCAGACATTCATTGGTGTTCCCGATCCATGGAGAATGTTACTATTATCGACCGTTGTGGAGAATTCCCTAATGTCCCTTTAATTGGCATTAGGGGAGGTATCACCTACAACCCCTGCTTAGCCTTAAGACAGTTTGGTTACGCCCGAAGGGATGGCCCACATGAGATGTTCATTCAAGGTTTGGTATTTGACTACGAAAGTGACGATCAAGGTCTTCGCCAAAGGTTCATCCGAGCTTGTAGGATGTTGAACAAGGTAGATAGCATGACATTGGGGCATACAAATTCCATCACTCTTGAGCCTTACCTCAAATGGGTATGAACTCGTGCTCAGAGTCTTATGATGCCTTATCCCTCCATTCTCCCGGTAATCATTGAGCCTGTTATGGAAGGGGGTGTTCCATACACCATCCTACATCCTGACATTCCCACCTCTCTTGAAGACTTACAAGGAGATTGGATACAACTCAAGGGGGAGCGAGATACTTTCGAAGCCCAATTCTACGCTAGTGAGAAGAAGGTTTTGGAACTCACTAAGCAACTTCATGAGGAGAGGAACCTGAATGCCTACATCGCACCAAAGAGGATGCGTACAACCTTATTATCTTAGAGTTTATCTATTTGTTTTTCCCAAGGAGGCATTGATGTACTCAAGCCTTAATTTATTAATATAATGTGTGTTTCCTTTTTGTCTAAAACAAATTTGAATCCTTAAAATCCTTGAAATCATTGCATATGCACTTACCATTCATCATAACATAAGCAGGTTTCTTGCAACAAGTCTCCTCATCTTTCTACTGTTTATTTCAGTAAGATGGATCTCGAGAAAACGGTTAAGGACCTCCAAGCACAAAATGCTCAGTTTCAACAGATGTTCCTAACTCTAGCCAAAGGACAAGGAGAGTTGAAGACCTTGCTGGTGAAAGAGAAGAAAAAGAAGACAAAGAAAATAACCGGAGTTCTAAACATGGGAAGAAGATTCCAAGGACGAGCAAGAAGAACCCTGGACTTTGCAACGTTATCTGGTGAGAAAGAAAATCAAGATGGGAAAGGCAAGGAAGCAGTTGTCCAACCTGATTCAGAAGAGGAAGAAGAAGATTATTCTGAAGAACAATACCCTCCGGCCGACGACAAGTATAAGCATATGGAAGAACGGTTAAGTGCAATGGAAATCCAAAAAGTGCCTGGATTGGACTTTGAGGAGTTGGGTTTAGTATCGGGGATTGTCATTCCTCCAAAATTCAAAGCACCTGTGTTCGCCAAATATTACGGAGTTTCATGTCCCATAATGCATCTCTGGTCCTATGTGAGGAAAATCCAGCCTCATACCGCTGACAAGGATTTATGGGTACACTTCTTCCAAGACAGTCTGTCTGGAACTCAACTTGATTGGTTTTATCAGTTAGAAAGAGCCAATGTTCATAACTGGGAAGATCTTGCCACTGCCTTTTACAAACAATACCAATACAACGCTGATCTTGCGCCCACCCGTACTCAACTCCAGAGTATGGCCATGGTTTCAAGTGAGGGCTTCAAAGACTACACGCAAAAATGGAGAGACTTAGCAGGAAGAGTCCAGCCTCCCCTATCTGAAAGAGAGTTGGTAGACATGTTTTTAGGTACCTTGTATGATCCCTTCTTTAATCACTTAATTTGGAGTTCATCGGCAGGTTTTACTGAATTAATATTGACCGGAGAAAGGGTGGAAGTCGGGATAAAGAATGGGAAGATTCAAAAATATGCATCCTCTGCTGTTGTAAGGAAACCATTCAATGGAAAGAAAGAGGTGGTTGCTGTATAACCTCAGAGAAATCAAGATAGGGGTTAACATCGTCCAATGGTGGGGGTTATCATGATTCCTAAACCTGCACCTGCTCACCAAAGAGGCAACAAGCAAAGAATGGAAAGGCCAGTCAGACAATTCATCCGAATTAATATGACACTATCTCAAGTATTGCCACATTTGTTAAGATCTAATCTAGTGACTCTGAAAGAAGCTCCAAAGAACCCTAACACAACCTCTTCTCACTATCATCCTAATGCACGTTGTGCATACCATTCTGAGAGTCTCGGCCATGACACTAACAACTGTTGGGCTCTGAAGAACAAAGTACAATACCTTCTTAAAGCCAAAGAGATTAAATTCGATGCGCTTGAAATTCCCAATGTCATTACTGCCCCTATGCCCAAGCACAGACGTGATGTCAATTCCGTTGAAGAAGATATGTTTGTCACCTCTGTTGATAAACTTGTGACCCCACTCCTGACTATCAAAAAGAACTTGTTGAATGCCGGTGTATTCCCAGGCTATGATGAAAGCTGTCATTTCTGTTTATCCTCACCAACCAGTTGTCCGTTGTTAAAAGCAGGCGCTCAATGCCTAATAGATTACAAGGAGATTTTGTTCGAGAAGACTTCAATTCCAATTGTTTCTTATAATGATGTTTCCATCGTGATCATTTCCAACAATTCTTCCAGGGTCTCCACCAAAAGACCCGTTAGAATTACATCAGTTCCTAAAGTAGCTCCATTGATAATTACAATGCCTGGACCAATCTCGTATTCATCAGACAAAACCGTCCCATGGAATTATGGAGGTGATGTCTACTACCATGGTATCAAACAAAGATTGGCTAGCTGCTGAATATTCAAGTTCTGAGAAAGTTAATTCCGATGTCAGTAATATCATAGGGACTAGTAAGATTACCCGAAGTTGAAGGGTATTCTCTCCAGAAATTGCTCCTTCAAAAGCTATTTTTGGACCCGTAATCATTCTTGTTGTTGTTGCTCCTCCAAAGGGTATTCCCAATCCTACAATCATCTCTGCTAATACTCCTGCTGACAAAACTGTTACAATCCCTATTATCACCCCTACTGACATTCCTGCTACCGAGTCAACCGAGACTCGAGGTAAAGGTATTCTGGTTGAGCCTGTCCAGACGAAGGCACAATCAGTAGCTATCCCTGAGACCTCTGAAAAAGAGATGGAGGAAATTCTAAAGATCATAAAAAGAAGTGACTACAATGTAGTCGAGCAACTGGGGCAAACTCCATCAAAAATTTCCATGTTGGCTTTATTATTATGTTTCGAGGCTCATGCAAAGGCCTTGGTAAAATTCCTTAAAACTACTCATGTACCCCAAGAAACATTTGTTGATCAATTCCAAGACTGCGTAGCCAGCTTGACTGATGATAATGGTTTAGGTTTTTCGGATGCTGATTTAACGCCAAGAGGGAGGAAGCATAACGAGGCATTGCATGTCTCAGTCGAATGCAGGGGCACGGCCTTGGCTCATGTCTTGGTTGACACTGGTTCGTCTTTGAATGTGTTTCCTAAAAAGGCTCTTGATAGGCTTGACTATGAAGGATTGACATTGAAACCGAGCAACATAGTAGTGAGGGCCTTTGACGGCTCAAAAAGGATGGTGCATGGGGAAGTGGACATCCCCATAAAAGTTGGAACCCAAACATTTGATTCAACTTTTTATGTAATGGATATTCGCCCTTCATATTTCTGCTTATTAGGCCGACCTTGGATTCACAATTCTGGTGTTGTTACCTCTACGTTGCATCAAATGCTGAAATATCCAATTCAAGGGAAGATCATCATTGTTCATGGAGAAGAAGAGTATATGGTCAGTCATCTGAATTCCTTCAGATATGTGGAATTAGATGGTGAATTTATTGAAACTCCATTCCAGCACTTTGAAGAAGTCCCATAAATTGTGGCGGTAACCAAGGTTGTCTCTCAAGTTCCCAAGATCACAAGGCCTCCACTCAAGATGTCGTCTTTAAAGCATGCCAATGCAGTGATAGAAAAAGGTGGGTGCACTATTTGGGGTCAACTCCCAGATATCCCATACAATTCTGACAAATTCGGTTTGGGTTTCACTTCAGGAGCCCAGAAAGCTGTACGCTGCGCTCGTGCCGGAGGACCACACTTGAAGATCAGCAACTACCAAGCCAACACAGTAGAGGATGATGAAGATAGCTACAACATGGAGGATTGGATTTTCCCAACTGTCAGTGGAGGGCTCAACAACTGGGAAGCTAGAGATTTTGTCCCAATCACATTTATCCCACAGTAATTTGTCTTTAAATTTTGTCAGATCTGTAATATTAAAATAATTCAGACTCTTAAAACCTTGTGTCTTACCCGAGGCACAATGGTCCGTTTGTAAGGGTTATTATCTCATTTCCATATGACATCAACGAATCATGGACATTTTTTCATACAAACTTTGTGCTCATTGTTTTTCTTTTTACATTTCTTTCAAAGATAGCTATACTCTTACACACACTCACACTCATAATGCAGGTTTACATCCACTCGGGATCCCATGGGTAACGTTTCTGCTATGACCTTCTGTGAATCTGAAAATCTAATCTACCAAGCCGAAGACGAAGGTGAGGAAGATTGTGAAGTACCAGGGGAACTCACCAGGTTACTGCAACAAGAAGAGAGGACCATTCAGCCTCACGAGGAACTAGTGGACACAATCAACCTAGGTACCGAAGAAGACAAAAGAGAAGTCAAGGTGGGTGCCAATCTGGAACCCAGTGTCAAAGAGCATTTGATTCAGCTACTACATGATTATGTTGAGGTCTTTGCATGGTCATATAAAGACATGCCAGGACTTGATACAAATATCGTTGTACATTGTCTACCTATGAAAGAAGATTGTCCACCGGTAAAACAAAAGGTCCATCGTATGCGACAAGATATATCAGAGAAGATTAAAGCTGAAGTCATGAAACAATTCAATGTCGGATTCTTGGTCGTCAACTCCTATCCGCAATGGGTTTCCAATGTGGTTCTCGTATCCAAAAAGCACGGCAAAGTGTGAATGTGCGTGGAATAAAGAGATTTGGATAGGGCAAGCCCTAAGGACGATTTCCCACTTCCCCACATTGATATTCTAGTTGACAATACGGCACAGCACAAAGTCTTTTCCTTCATGGACGGTTTCTCAGGCTACAACCAAATCAAAATGGCGCTTGAGGACATAGAGAAAACAACCTTTATCACACAGTGGGGCACATTCTGCTACGAGGTTATGCCATTCGGACTGAAAAACGCTAGGGCAACCTATCAGCGTGCCATGGTAGCTGTATTTCACGACATGATACATCATGAAATAGAGGTCTATGTGGACGACATGATAGCTAGATCTCAAATAGAAGAAGAGCATCTTGATAATTTACAGAAATTGTTTGAGAGGTTAAAGAAGTACAAGCTGAGGTTGAACCCAATGCACATTTGGGGTGAGGTCCGGTAAACTCCTAGGCTTTGTTGTCAGCAATAAAGGAATCGAAGTGGATTCCGCCAAGGTAAAAGCGATACAAGAGATGTCTGCTCCTCGTACTGAGAAGGAAGTCAGAGGATTCTTGAGACATTTAAACTACATTACCAGATTCATTTCTCACCTGACAGCTACTTGTGAACCAATCTTAAAATTACTGAAGAAAGATCAAGTAGTCAAATGGAATGACGAGTGCCAAACTTCTTTCGACAAGATCAAAGAGTACCTGTAAGAGCCTCATGTTTTAATGCCACCAGTCGAGGGAAGACCATTGATCATGTATCTAACCGTTTTGCAAAATTCAATGGGGTGTGTGTTGGGGCAGCATGACGAGTCTGGCCAAAAAGAGCATACTATTTATTACCTGAGAAAAAAGTTTACCGACTATGAAACAAGATATTTACTGCTCGAGAAAACCTGCTGGGCTCTGGCATGGGCTGCTCTCCGGTTGAGACAGTATATGCTGACCCATACTACTTTATTGATATCTAAAATGGATCCAATAAAATACATCTTCGAGAAACCTGCCCTCTCTGGGAGAATAGCAAGATGGCAGATGATCCTTATAGAATATGATATACAATATACTACCCAGAAATCAATAAAGGGTAGTGTACTAGCTGATCACCCGGCTCACCAAGCTGTGGAAGACTACCAGTCCATGAAGTTCGAATTCCCAGATGAAGACATCATGATGGTAAACAATTGTGACAAATTCAGACCATATGACGGACCTGAACAAGGATCTCGATGGACCCTAGTTTTTGATGGGCCATCCAACGTACTCGGAAATGGTATTGGTGATATACTCATATCTCCCGAAGGGTGTCATACTCCCTTTACTGCATGACTCTGCTTCAATTGTACAAACAACATGGAATAATATGAAGCGTGCATCTTTGGTCTCAAAGCTGCCATAGATTTGGGGATCAAATCCTTAAATGTATTCGGGGATTTAGCTTTGGTTATCATCCAGATCAAACGGGAATGGGACACTAAACACCCTAACCTTATCCCTTACAAAGAACATATGTTGACATTGATCCCACATTTTGAGAAGATTACCTTCGAGCATTTCCCGCGAGAAGATAATCAGCTAGCAGACGCACTAGCCACAATGTCATCCATGTTTAAACTTAAATGGGATAACGAGACTCCCCAGATCACCATTGAACGAATGGATTAACCAGCTCACTGTCACGAGATTAATACTTAAGAAATAGTGGACTGGCCTTGGTTTCACGAAGTCAAGAGGTGTCTCGAGGCTCAAGAATATCCAGAAGGAGCTTCAGTCAATGATAAGAAGTTCTTAAGGATATTCTCTGCTAAGTTCTTCCTTAGTAATGTCATTCTCTACAAATTCAACCATGACTCTGTGTTACTTCGGTTCGTAGATAAGGTTGAAGCGGAAAAGATCATGGTTGAGTTACATGAAGGCACTTTTGGAACCCATTCCAGTGGGCATAAGATGGCAAAGAAGATCCTACGGGCAGGCTATTATTGGTCTACCATGGAAACAGATTGCTATTAACACTCTCGAACCTGCCACAAGTGTCAGGTCTACACTAACAAGGTGCACGTACCCCCGGTTCCTTTGAATGTCTTGACGGCTCCTTGGCCCTTTGCTATGTGGGGGATTGATATGATTGGGGAAATCAAGCCAACAGCCTCTAATGGACACTGTTTCATCTTGGTGGCCATTGACTATTTCACAAAGTGGGTTGAGGCGGCCTCTTTCGCTTTCGTTACCAAGAATGTTGTAGCCCGGTTCATTAAACAGAATCTCATCTGTCGATATGGTATCCCGGAGAGGATCATCATAGACAATGGTACGAATTTAAACAATACTATGATCACCTCCCTGTGTGAGCAATTCAAGATCCAGCATCACAATTCTTCCCCTTACCGGCCAAAGATGAATGGTGATGTCGAAGCCGCAAATAAGAACATTAACAAGATCATACAGAAAATGACGGTCACGTACAAATACTGGCATGAGATACTACCATTCACTCTCCACGGTTATCGTACCATAGCACGCACATCAACCGGGGCAACACCCTACTTTCTGGTATACGTCATGGAGGTTGTCTTTCCTATTGAGGTTCAGATCCCCTCTCTGAGAATTATGAAGGATGCAGGGCTGAATGGAGACGATTGGATCCAGACTCGACTTGATCAACTAAACTTGATTGATGAGAAAAGGCTTACTGCTGTTTGTCATGGTCAAATGTATCAAAAACAGATGATCAAGGCTTTCAACAAAAAGGTTAGACGCCAAGTGTATCAAGTCGAGGATCTGGTGATCAAGCGCATCATACTGTCGCAAGGTGATCCCAGGGGAAAATGGACTCCTACACATGAAGGACCATTTGTAATCAAAAGCATATTCTCTGGTGGAGCAATGATTCTGACCACCATGGATGGCGACGACCTGTCGTACCCTGTGAACACAGACATAGTCAAAAGATACTACGCATAAGAGACCCGCTAGGTTGACACACCTAGGCAAAACAAAGGCATCCCGACGAACTAAAAAGGTTCGGGCAAATATTAGGGATAAAATAAAAAAATCTGTACATCCGGCAAGCTGAAAACCCGAAAGGGCGGCTTGGGCAAAAAGGGTATCCCGGTGGACTGAAAACCCGAAAGGGCGGTCCAGGCAAAAGTTAGGGAATTAAAGCGTATGACTATGTCCCATCGGATCACCTTACGGACAACCTGTAAACTCGACGGTTCTAATCAATTCAACCAGCTTCGGACAAGGCAACAAATAGATAAGATACTCAGAGACACGAAGGTCATAGCAAAATGGGAACCCCATGGGATTATTTCACATAGCTATCTTTTCTTTGTATCAAATTTTCATTTTTTACGACGGCATTCTCTTACTAGAATGTTTGTCTCATTGTACAAAAATACTTAACCAAAGTCAATACAAAGATATCCCATTGAAAGTGCAAAACTATCTGGGTTTTTTTTCTGTGCTCTTGTTGTTTTGTTTACAAAAACGTCCAATGATTTATTTTTGAACATATGCATTTGAACATAATTACTGTTTACAAATAAACAAAATAGAAAGATAATATCTTATGGCTTTAAGAGGTAGGGAAATCTCTCTAAGCTATTTCCATGAAATCCCCCGCAATGTGCCGTTTAATCCCCAGCGGAACGAAACTTCCAGCTATCAATCCCCAGTAGAAGTCGTCCAATTTCTCAGGATTCCCCAACAGGATTTCACAAGCAGTACACGGCATTTCCCTTACAACAGAGTTTATTTCTCAAAGTGGAAATTCATCAACACTTCAAAACATGAAGACTTTTACTCCATATCCTCAGCAGTAGTCAGGGATTTTATTTTTCCCAAATCCAACAAGCAGTGCAGCAGATTAGCTCACATACGAATACACCACATCCATATATCATAAACATCGATAACATGAATGCATGTATCACAATCTCATTAAACCATGCATCTCATACAACATGACATTGAATATTAGCTAACATTTTACCCTTTTCAGGATAAGGTTAATCAATAGCTACCATTAACAATGATCAAAAGCTTTTTCAGATACAGTTCAGATACGCTCCAGACACGGATGCCATTCTGATACTCATTAAGATTCAGCTCTCAGATACAGTTCAGATACGCTCTAGACACGGATTCCATTCTGTAACTCATTCAGATTTATCTCTCAGATACAGTTCAGATACGCTCCAGACACTGATGTCATTTTGATACTCATTCAGTTTCATCTTTTCAGATATAGTTCAGATACGCTCCAGATACGGATTCCATTCTGATACTCATTCAGATTCAGCTTTTCAGATACAGTTCAGATACGCTCCAGACACAGATGCCATTCTGATACTCATTCAGATTCAACTTTCAGATACGCTCCAGACACAGATACCATTCTGATACTCTTTCAGATACAGTTCAGATACGCTCCAGACACGGACGCCATCCTGATATTCATTCAAATTCAACTTTTAGATACAGTTCAGATACGCTCCAGACTGGGACGCCATCTTGATATTCATTCAAATTCAACTTTCAGATACAGTTCAGATACGCTCCAGACATGGACGCCATTCTGATACTCATCCAGTTTCAGCTTACAGATACGGTTCAACAATCTTTTCTGGATGGCATCTAAAAGCCCATCTCCAACAACTTTCCATCATCCTTCCAAACGGCATCTTTAAGCCCATTCCCTATACCATCAACCTTCGCATCATCGAGTGCAAATTTCTGGGCACTCTAGTGTCCAATCATCTTCCACCTTCGAGTCATGAATGGAAAAACTCACCAATCTAACTCTTCAGGTTTAAGAATATTGAACAGGGGCAGTTGTTATACCCCAAAATTTTCCCTCTCACTTATCAAGAATTTGCTCACAAGATCTCCTTGGGCTCAAGACTGCAGTAGGGTTTGATCAGCTCAAGACACCTCCTTAAGCATTGATGACCAAAATTAAGGTTTGAGATTGCACAAGGATATTTGAACTTCCAATTCCCCATATGACTTTTATGGATCATTTTGGACCCCCAATATTACTCATGTCAAGTTTCAAGCTTTGGATCACACTTTTGCTCAGTCAATTGACCTAAAAATCAGTTATATTGGGAAAAAAGTCAACTGTGGCTAATTTACAGTCAAAATTCATAATTTTTTATCCACGTCAACATTTTAAACTCATATGTATCATTTGATCAAGTTTGGACCATAATTCCTCAAGAAATTTGATCAAATCTTCAAAAGGGCAAAATGGTCAAAATTAGGGTTTTTACTGGGAAAGGGCAATTTCTGATTTTTGACCTAGCAAATGATAAATTGGTTTAAGGCATGATCTCAAGAGTCCTATTGCATCATTTTGACCTAATGACATGGTTCAAAATAGTGCTCAAGTCCAATGGATTGACAGATAAATTTCCAGTCAACTGATCAAAACTCAACTGTATACTGAAAAGTCAAACTTTGACTTTTTAGTAAAAATCAATTGTCAAAGACCACAATTCATCAAAACATGTCAAAATATGAAACTTATTCATCAAGAAATCCAAAATTCAAGATTTCATTTTGAAAAGTTAAAATTTCTAAACTTAGAAATTTTTCTAAGTGTTGGAAATTTCTTATTTTTTCATAACTTTGAGCAAAATTTTCACCATGATGCAAGCTGATTCAAGAGAAACTTCCAACATGAAACTTGTAGATGTCCATGAAATCTATAACTTTGATTTACAAAACTCCTTCCAAAAGTGCTTGGATCTTGTTGTACCCCAAAATTTGCCCTCCCATATTCTTCAAAATCTGCAAAGAGCATGCTTCAAAATTTTCCCAAGGGTTGCACAGTTCAAGGGCCTCCTGACAGTCAAAAATTAGGGTTTTGGTTCTGACAAAGAAAATGAAGTTTCCAAGGGTCCAATCAAGTCCCACATGCCCACAAACATGGTCAATCATCCTCATACCAATTTTCAAGACTTACAGCACAAAATTGCACAGTCAAAAACCCTAATTGCACTACAGTCAACTGTAGGGGCAAAATGGTCATTTGACAGTCAAAAGTTCAAATTTTGGTCAACATCTCATTTTGAAGCCACAAACATCATTTGATCAATGCTTGATCATGATTCTCAAAGCTTGGCTCAAAAAGTCTCAAGATGCAAAAGTTTCCATATTTGGACAGTTGAAAAAGTCAACTGTAACTTGACCAAGGCATAACTTCCACATGGTTTATCAGAAAAATTCCATCCAAAGCTCATTGTGAAGATAAAGACATTTCCCACAACTCATCTTCACACTTCAAGTCCAAGAAATGCTCTCACAAAACGTTATCAATTTCAACATTATAGGTCATTTTCAAAAGTCAACAAAAAGGGACTTTAAGTCAAAGACCATAACTTGAGATTGGTAAATCAAAATGACATGGGACCAAAGACATTGGTTAGAGGACTCAAAGACCGTTCCAAAATGTCCAAGAACATGAGCAAAGCTAAAAAATTGAGCAAGATATGCCTTGTGGAAGTTGGGAAATTTTTGGATATTTTGAAAAGTCAACTTTGCTTCAAATGTCCTAAAATTACTAATGGGCCACATTTTCTTCCAAGATTCATCATCCAAAGCATGTGCACGACCACTTGGCCCAAAGGGAAGTTATTCATCATTTTTATTTATTTATTTGAATTTTTAATTGCTAATAATTCATTTAATTAATTAAAATATATGAAAAATACGAAAACAATGTTTTTAAATCTTTTTGTGCAAGACAATCACTCATGATTCACTAAGGATTTCGTGCATATCAAAAGAGGAAAGAATTGGTGCAAATTGGCATGATTCTTCATGAAAAAATATTGAAAAAGATTCACCAAAATCAAATCTTGAAAACCATTAAAAACAAGGCTATGGGCTTGGATTATTGATCAAATTCATTCCTTATACAAGTGCAAACCTAACCCTAGTGCATATAACCTCTAAGCTGCGCAGAAACACCATAACCAAGTTTGAGTTTTTGTCAAGAAATTCCAAAACTGAAAACTACATTCCAGTGCGATTCAAGGCCAAATAATCATTCCATTGTGTTCCTGAGGCTTCAAGGAACGTGTCTGAATCAAAAACATCATCCCTAACATCAAGAATTGGTAATTAAAAGTCAGACTGCGTCACTTTTTTTGAATAATCGTGCTTTATTATTCATGCCATATCCATGCATTTTTATTCTTGATTTGTACTAATGAGTTGATTCTGAAGCTATCAGTATGATTTAATTGAAGAATCATTGCATATATGAAGAGTTGCCATGAACGACGCCTAGGGTTTTAAAAACCTTGAATTGGGGTTTCTCAGTTATGGAAAAATTAGGACGTGAGACCTAGACCATTAAACTCAGGAGACTTGGACGATTTGAACACACACCTCGCGCCCAATTTATGAAGCAAGAGGGCCTATTCGCTATTTTTTCACACTGCATATAGTGGGGGTTCAAAACCCCCGCAATCTTGCTTGTTTTTGTTTCAGGAAAAACGCATAAGTGGAGAAGATGATTATGTGGCAGGACATGATAGGCTAATTTGAAATCAACGCGCGCTTTTTGTTATTTTTACATCACTGACCACTTTTCTCTTATATTATTTATTTGCCATTATATAATCAAAACGTGTGAAGAGCTCTAGTGGCAAGGCATCAGTATGGTAACCTCTGGACCTGGGTTCGAATCCCAGGTCCCCCCTTTCTATTCCATATTATTTTTCTAATAACGCTTCTGTGTAATTTCAATACAAGCGTCCACCATACGTCCCTCACCCAGGCTTGCCACGCGCTTATGGAGATCAATCAAAGGGCTATGATTTGGAGACCATCATGGACATGAGTCAATGCACACACACGCTAGCCAAAAAGTCAACAAGGCCAAAGGGTCATTGGGCCAGAATTGCTACAATTATACCTCCTGATTGGGGCAGAACCCCCCCTTGGTATTGTATTTCTTTCTATTTTCTTTATCTTATTTTTTATTATTAT
Organism: Vicia faba; assembly: GCA_948472305.1. Classification (NCBI taxonomy): domain Eukaryota; kingdom Viridiplantae; phylum Streptophyta; class Magnoliopsida; order Fabales; family Fabaceae; genus Vicia; species Vicia faba. The sequence goes on along the minus strand of OX451736.1, from coordinate 227,918,053 downwards.
TATTTGTTTTAATTCCATTATTTTCTTTTAATTCAATAAAAAAATTAATTTCACATAAAAATATTGAAAACCAGAAAAGACAAAAAAATTATATATTTTATTTTAATATTTTTATAAATAAATTGCATCATTTAATTTAATTTTATTCTAGGACTAATTTTAACATTTTCTTAATAAGTTTAAAATTTGTAGACTTAGGCTTTTCCTTTTCTTTTATCATCATTAATTATTAATTATTCATATCTTTGTAAATAAAATTGTACTAATTAATTAGGTTAATTTTAGGTTTAACTTTAACATGTTTTCTTAATAAATTAAAAATATCTAAAATTAGGGTTAATTTTATTAATTTCATAATATTCTCATTAAAAGTTCATAAATACAAAAAACCTCAAAAATCTTTTCTCTTTCTATTTTATTTTAATTAATTTGTTCATAATAATTTAATTTCGTTAAAAAGGGTCCAACGCCCTCGCTTTCAATTTTAATTCAATTCGCGCATTTTATTTTATTTCTTATAATTTTTTTTATGTAATTCTCCCAAAGCCATGTAAATCGGACATTTTATATTTCTCGCACTTTATTTCTTTATTTTATGTCAAATCGGGTCCTGGATTTTAATTTGGCGATGTGGACCCGCGCCTTTGTAATAGTTTAGGAACTTTAATTTCCGCACTTTTTTAACTGTCAATAATTGCATGCAAGAATGAATGACTAAAATAAAAACAAAAGCGTAGATCACCCATGACATGACAAGACAAAAATAAATGAATCTGACACACAAATCACACACCACCCCTAGGGTACGCCTCACTGTTGCTTTGCCTCGAAAGGTGATCGTCGAGTAGAGGATGTCTTAGTAAGTCCTCATGATCCAGGAACCTGGCATGAGGGTAGCTTCTAAGGTGTCTTCCCATTGCTCTGGTGATCACCATGTCCCGAACCTCGAATTGACCCGAATACCTCCAACGGTGGTGCTACCTACCTCTCAATGGTGGGATGGCACTACTTTAAAGGACATTTACACAGACGAATTCCTTAGGGTGGGTAGACGACTCTAGATACTTGCTCTAATTCCAAAACAAATCAAAAAATACTTTTCACACCGACACCTTTTCAAAAAGCTTTCGAAAGCAATTTTTCAAACACTCTTGAGGACTGATACAAGAGTCGAACTGAAATTTTCAAAGAAACTTTTTAAAACCTACAGTTGAAAAGCAAACAAACCATTTTTGAAAACACAAATGAGCAAGTACCTAAGAGCCCATGGATAACCATGGATAGAAAGGGTGCTAACACCTTCCCTTTCTATAATCTACCTCTCGAACCGAGAGCAATCTCTTTAAGGAATTTTTCTGTGCTTTTGTCCTTTCCATTTGGAGAAAATAAAAGACAGTGGTGACTCTTGCTTCCGCGACATTTCGCGAACCAGCATTAAACAGTCAGTTCCAGATCCACCGATCACAGAACTGGCGACTCTGCTGGGGAATCTTATAAAGTGAGGTGTACCTTAGGACTAAGATCACTTGTGTTTTCAATTGCTGTGTTTGTTTGCTTTAAATTTGTGGGTTGCATGGGAGTTACATAGATCCTAACCCGGATCTGGGGATACCCTGTTTAGGTAGCATAAGCTGTGAGGGACCTGTCCGGCGTAGACCGACACGGGTGAAACAGTGGCTACGTTGGTGTGGCACCTTGGTCTGTACCGATATCCCTTGTGTCGCAACGAGGAGAATATGGGTCTTCTGAGGAGTCGTTAAGCACCAACCGACCTTAGAACCTTAAATGACCCAACTTGGCCAATAGAACAGTAGCAGTATGCTACGCCCATTGAGGCTAAACTCTCGTGATGGTTCTGGCCGCAAGAAAAGATTGCGATGCTGGAGTTATGACCGATCGAGGGTAGTCAGTGATATTGGGATCCTCTAGAACCCGGTTACTTCTGATAGGACAGGTCTTAACCAACAAACTGAAAGAGGGTAATACCTAGACCCCATACTGGCCTAAATTCTAAGGGCTCTCTTGTGTGACTTGTGTGCCTTCAAACTTGACTATTTGCATGCTTGTTATCTGACACTTGAGTTTCTTGCAGGTTTTGTTTATAGTCCTTAATTGGGACTCATAACAGGGTTTACCTACATTACCCCATGCATAGCATAACATCATACCATTGCATGCATCCCGCATAAGGACTAACCCATTTCAAGGATCTCAAGTGCTTGTGATGCAGGTCATGATGAACCAACATGTCTGGCAAGGGGCAAAGGGGATTTATTTTCCTCTAGCCAGGTTGACGATCTGAGTCAGAGGCTATGACCCACTTGACATGGGGAGCTTTGACTCTTGAAGAAGGTTCCCCTAACCAAGGTTGTTTGGAAATCAAAACCAGACATGATGACTTAAGTCAGGGGCTATGACCCACTCGATATGGTGAGCCTTGACCCTTGAAGAAGGACTCTCAGCAACACGAAGTTCCTTCAATCAAGCCACTGGATCCCAACTCTGATAAATTTCTTGTTTACCCTGCGAGATCCTTGAAAACATTGCATGTATATCATACATATCATTTCATTACAGGTACCCTTGGTACAGGTCTCTTACCTTCTTCGCTGTTTATTTCAGCAATGACTTCCCAACAAGATAACCAGGACCTTCTTGCTCAAGAGACTCGGTTCGGGGAAATCCTCCTGAATCTATCCAAGGGGCAGGAGGAGCTGAGGACACTTCTCATGGGGACTTTGGTCAGGAACAGTGCTGAGGACGAACGGCTGAAACACCTGCAAGCTGAGATGGATGCAATAAAAACCCAGATGCTGGGGCAGGTGACTGCCATTCAAGGTTTAGCTCAAAGGCAAGAAGAGCTCGGGGTTCTCGTCAACCAACTGCTTCGGGGTAACCAACTGGGGCAAACATATAAGGTTGAAGGGCCAGTCATCATTCAACCATCTTTGAGACAAGGAGATAAGGGGAAAGCTCCTCAAATGGCTTCAGGGTCACAAACTCAGCAGCAACTTCACCAGCTTCAGCCAGACAAGCCCAGGAGGCAATTCACCCAGCTCAACATGTCGCTGTTTCAAGCTTTACAACGCCTGTTGAGGTTGAATCTGATCATATTAAGGGCTCATCCCCGGAACCCCAACACAACATCTCCTATCTATGATCCCAATAAAAGGTGTGCCTACCACTCTGCCAGTCCAGGACATGATACAAATGAGTGTTGGGCTCTGAAGAACAAGATCTATGACCTGATTGATGAGGGAGCATTGGAGTTCACACAAGATGGTCAGGCTGAATTTTTCTACCATCTCTCCAAGGCTCACCATTTGAAGTGACAAGCCCTGAGACGAAAAGACTTTTGTTCATTAGGATTTTCAAGTTGTATTTTTCTTTGATCGTTCAAACATTTTACTCATGTTAAACGTTGTTATTTCATTAATGCATCGCATATGTCTGTTTTGAAGCAATATATTCGTATTCACTATATGCAAATTGTTTTCATATTTTTTCTGATGATCAACGCTCGATTAATAAATCTAAGCCTCTTAAGGGAGGATGACGAAAACAATACCACGACAATAACAGTATGCTTTTGAACAGACCCCGCTGATGAGGTACAGGCATTGTTTCAATTCCTAAACACTGGAGTTATAAGGATGATAACCCCTCGTCAACCCCTCTGAGCCAAAGAAGTAGGAGTTTTTCTTTTCGAAAATTAAAACCCTTAATCATAACCTGGGGCAGGGTAGTTTCTCAGTTGATTCAAGTGCATAACGAATGGCACCAAAGAGGTCCTTACAAAACAAAGAAAGACAGTGATGGTTCCGAACAATCATAAAGATAGGCAGTCATTACTTCTCAAAATGAAAAAGGGCCCACTAAGTCAAAACCTATGAAGGAGACTTACAAACTGGGGCATCCCGCTGACTGTAATTCCAAAAAGAAACAGTTCAGGCAAAAAAAATAGGGATAACGAAATCAAAAAGAAAGAGGTCATACAAACCCTCAACAATAACACAAAAAAAATGACTGCCTATTCAGAATAAATCATCAATATCTGGACCATCACTGGTATATCAGGACAAAGACTCGAACAAGGTCTAACGTATGGTCAACTGAGTTTAGGTTTGGAGAACATCACGAAGAGCGGGTGGGTACAAACAAAATTTGAGCCTTTATCCTTTGTTTCTTAAACCATGAACCAGGCCACGTTATAATCCTTAAAAGTCCTAGCTGAAGCACGGGTTGGTTCGAAAGCATACTGTTACGAAAGGTATCCTGACTCCATAAGGCTTACGGTAAATACGGAGTTGACATCACGTTTTACAAATATTCACTTGTTTTATGAAAAGAATGCATTTTCAAAATCTTCAAGACAGACATATGCCTTGCATTTTTAACATAACTCTGTTTGTATATGACTATTTGTTTGAACAGCAGGAAAATTCGCACGATAAATACCTAGTGAACAAAAGCACTTCCAATCAAGGGGCATGATATGATCATGGTCTATTATCTGGGGCAGTCCAATCAAGATTCGGAGAATCTCTCAAAGGCAAAATAGCCTGGGGCAAATCTCCGCCTGAGTCACTTGGGGCATTCCAACAACGAATCTTGCCTGATCAAACACTTTCTGGTGGCATGACAAAACACTTCTAACAGGGGCAACTCCCTACATTCTGAGAACATGGACATAGTCAAAAAGATACTACGCAAAATTAAAGACCCGCTAGGCTGACATGCCTAGGCAAAAATAAGGGCTTCCCGGCGAACCAAAAGGGTTCGGGCAAAAATAAGGGATGAAAATGAAAAAAAAATCTGTACACCCGGCAAGTCAAAAACCTGAAAAGGCGGCTTGGGCAAAAATGGGTATCCCGGTGGACTGAAAACCCGAAAGGGCGGTCCAGGAAAAAGTTAGGGATTAAAGCGTACGACTATGTCTTGTCGTCCTGTCACCTGCCTACCAGAAGAAGGTTTGTCCATCAACAACTATCAGCACCTCACAGGTCTTCCTCTCCCACATTAGAAACAGGGGCAATAATGAGTTGTCTAAGCGATCTAATTGCTCTGTCCACCAAGGTACAAAGGTAGGTTCGGTTGAAAAACATGACCAAGATATCTTAATTCCCCAGAGAGTGAGCCAGCAAGACAGTATACTCACCCCAAGCAAAGCTACAGTCAAACCTAAGGAAGTTGGGTATCCTCCCGCAGATCTCAACATTCCCCAGCGGAGTATACAAACATTCTTGACAAGCATCCCCGGCAGTCTTGACCTAAAGATTGTTCCCCGGCGGTATACCAAACATTCAATGGAGTCACTTCCCCAATACAGCATCTCAAAACTTCCCCAGGAGAGTCCAATCCAGTTTCCCCAGGAAAAGTTGGAATCCATCTCCCAGCAGTAAGCTTATCCCCAGTAGATTCTGGAAGCTTATCCCCGCAGAGCACAAACACGTCTCCCGGCTGTATTCAAAGAGTTATTTCCCTAATAGGATATAACTGGGTTATCCTCGGCCAAAAGCCACGGAAAGAGCGTCCTCGACGAAGTCTTCTTATCCCCAGCGAAGTCTATTAACACTTCCAACACAACAATGGTATCCCCAGCAAGTTATTATCAACAACTCAACAAAGTATCTCTCTCCCCACAGAGTATTGCTTCCCAGCAAGATCATTAGAGTACTTTTATCCCCGCAGAGTAATCCATTCGCCAAGTTTATTCCCCAACGGAGTTATCTTCTCCTACCGGTATTCTTGCAACTATCATCCCCAGCGGAAGCAAAATCTATTCTTCAACATCAGCCCAGGATTGACTTCCCGGCACCCGTCAAGGATTTATTTTCCTAGACGACAAACATACATCCATGAACATCATATCTTACAAATCTCATTTATATTGAGAACATCATTGCTTGATTCATATCATGCATTGCATGTGACTGACCTTTACCTTTCAGGAAAGATCCAGTTAAATTCTCAGCTACATTCCAAGACCTTGACCGGTTTAGTTAAATCGGCCCTAAGATTTTTCTGTTTCTTATCCAGTCCAAGGCCTTCTCTGGTTCAGTCATATCGACCCTAAGATCTCCCTGTTTCTTACCCAGTTGAAGACATTTCAAGACCTTGACCGGTTCAGTTAAATCGACCCTAAGATTTCTCTGTTTCTTATCCAGTCAAAGGCCTTCTCTGGTTCAGTCAGATCAACCCTAAGATCTCCCTGTTTCTTATCCAGTTGAAGATTTCAAGACCTAGACCGGTTCAGTTAAATCGACCCTAAGATTTTTCTGTTTCTTATCCAGTCCAAGGCCTTCTCTAGTCCAGCTAAATCGACCCCTAACAGATTTTCCTGATAAAGACTCAGTAGAAGATATCCAAGATTCTCTCAGCGTTACTGTTGAGGTTGAAGTCGCCTATGGTTCTCTCCCCGTTACTGCAGAGGTAGTAATCATCCCCAGATTCTCTCAGCGTTACTGTTGAGGTTGAAGTCGTCCAAGATTCTCTCAATGATACTGTTGAGGTTGAAGTCGCCTATGGTTCTCTCCCCGTTACTGCGGAGGTAGTAATCGTCCCCAGATTCTCTCAGTGTTACTGTTGAGGTTGAAGTCGCCCAAGATTCTCTCAATGATTACTGTTGAGGTTGAAGTCGCCTATGATTCTCTCAGCGTTACTGTTGAGGTTGAAGTCGCCCATGATTCTCTCAATGATTACTGTTGAGGTTGAAGTCGCCTATGGTTCTCTCCCCGTTACTGCGGAGGTAGTAATCGTCCCCAGATTCTCTCAGCGTTACTGTTGAGGTTGAAGTCGTCCAAGATTCTCTCAATGATTACTGTTGAGGTTGAAGTCGCCTATGGTTCTCTCCCCGTTACTGCGGAGGTAGTAATCGTCCCCAGATTCTCTCAGCATTACTGTTGAGGTTGAAGTCGTCCAAGATTCTCTCAATGATTACTGTTGAGGTCGAAGTCGCCTATGGTTCTCTCCCCGTTACTGCGGAGGTAGTAATCGCCCAAGATTCTCTCAACGTTACTGTTGAGGTTGAAGTCGTCCAAGATTCTCTCAGCGTTACTGTTGAGGTTGAAGTCGCCTATGGTTCTCTCCCCGTTACTGTGGAGGTAGTAATCGTCCAAGGTTCTCTCGGCGTTCCTGTTGAGGTAGTAACCATCCCTGGTTCATTCATCACCATTTGAAGCTCCAGATTCAGCTCCTGTAACCAGTCAGGACACATCTATACAAAGAATTTGAGGACCAGCTCCTGTAACGGGTCAGGTAATCCTTTTCTTTTGCAGGTACGCAAGTTCTCGCTAAGGAATCTCTTACGTGATCTACATCCAGATGGCATCTATAAGCCCATCATCCTATCCATCAATCTCCAAATGGCATCTATAAGCCCATTCCGCCATCACACTGCTACTATGTGAGCGCAAATTTCTGGGCACTCTAGTGTTCAATCATCTTCCACCTTCGGATTACGAAAGGCACGTCAGCCAATCTGCATCCTCAGGTCTAAGAAGATTGAACAGGGGCAACTGTTGTACCCCAAAATTTGCCCTCCCATATTCTTCAAAATCTGCAAAGAGCATGCTTTAAAATTTCCTCAAGGGTTGCACAGTTCAAGGGCCTCCTGACAGTCAAAAATTAGGGTTTTGGTTCTGACAAAGAAAATGAAGTTTCCAAGGGTCCAATCAAGTCCCACATGCCCACAAACATGGTCAAGCATCCTCATACCAAGTTTCAAGACTTACAGCATAAAATTGCACAGTCAAAAACCCTAATTGCACTATAGTCAACTGTAGGGGCAAAATGGTCATTTGACAGTCAAAAGTTCAAATTTTGGTCAACATCTCATTTTGAAGCCACAAACATCATTTGATCAATGCTTGATCATGATTCTCAAAGTTTGGCTCAAAAAGTCTCAAGATGCAAAAGTTTCCATATTTGGATAGTTGAAAAAGTCAACTGTAACTTGACCAAGGCATAACTTCCACATGGTTTATCAGAAAAATTCCATCCAAAGCTCATTGTGAAGATACAGACATTTCCTACAACTCCTCTTCACACTTCAAGTCCAAGAAATGCTCTCACAAAAAGTTATCAATTTCAACATTATAGGTCATTTTTAAAAGTCAACAAAAAGGGACTTTAAGTCAAAGACCATAACTTGAGATTGGTAAATCAAAATGACATGGGACCAAAGACATTGGTTAGAGGACTCAAATACCTTTCCAAAATGTCCACGAACATGAGCAAAGCTTAAAAATTGAGCAAGATATGCCTTGTGGAAGTTGGGAAATTTTTGGATATTTTGAAAAGTCAACTTTGCTTCAAATGTCCTAAAATTGCTAATGGGCCACATTTTCTTCCAAGATTCATCATCCAAAGCATGTGCACGACCAGTTGGCCCAAAGGGAAGTTATTCATCATTTTTATTTATTTATTTGAATTTTTAATTGCTAATAATTCATTTAATTAATTAAAATATATGAAAAATACCAAAACAAGGTTTTTAAATCTTTTTGTGCAAGACAATCACTCATGATTCACTAAGGATTTCGTGCATATCAAAAGAGGAAAGAATTGGTGCAAATTGGCATGATTCTTCATGAAAAAATATTGAAAAAGATTCACCGAAATCAAATCTTGAAAACCATTAAAAACAAGGCTATGGGCTTGGATTATTGATCAAATTCATTCCTTATACAAGTGCAAACCTAACCCTAGTGCATATAACCTCTAAGCTGCACAGAAACACCATAACCAAGTTTGAGTTTTTGTCAAGAAATTCCAAAACTGAAAACTACATTCCAGTGCAATTCAAGGCCAAATAATCATTCCATTGTATTCCTGAGGCTTCAAGGAACGTGTCTGAATCAAAAACATCATCCCTAACATCAAGAATTGGTAATTAAAAGTCAGATTGCGTCACTTTTTTTGCATAATCGTGCTTTATTATTCAGGTCATATCCATGCATTTTTATTCTTGATTTGTACTAATGAGTTGATTCTGAAGCTATCAGTATGATTTAATTGAAGAATCATTGCATATATGAAGAGTTGCCATGAACGACGCCTAGGGTTTTAAAAACCTTGAATTGGGGTTTCTCAGTTATGGAAAAATTAGGACGTGAGATCTAGACCATTAAACTCAGGAGACTTGGACGATTTGAACACACACCTCGCGCCCAATTTATGAAGCAAGACGGCCTATTCGCTATTTTTTCACACTGCATATAGTGGGGGTTCAAAACCCCCGCAATCTTGCTTGTTTTTGTTTCAGGAAAAACGCATAAGTGGAGAAGATGATTATGTGGCAGGACATGATAGGCTAATTTGAAATCAACGCGCGCTTTTTGTTATTTTTACATCACTGACCACTTTTCTCTTATATTATTTATTTGCCATTATATAATCAAAACGCGTGAAGAGCTCTAGTGGCAAGGCATCAGTATGGTAACCTCTGGGACCTGGGTTCGAATCCCAGGTCCCCCGTTTCTATTCCATATTATTTTTCTAATAACGCTTCTGTGTAATTTCAATACAAGCGTCCACCATACGTCCCTCACCCAGGCTTGCCACGCGCTTATGGAGATCAATCAAAGGGCTATGATTTGGAGACCATCATGGACATGAGTCAATGCACACACACGCTAGCCAAAAAGTCAACAAGGCCAAAGGGTCATTGGGCCAGAATTGCTACAATTATACCTCCTGATTGGGGCAGAACCCCCCCTTGGTATTGTATTTCTTTCTATTTTCTTTATCTTATTTTTTTTATTATTATTTGTTTTAATTCCATTGTTTTCTTTTAATTCAATAAAAAAATTAATTTCACATAAAAATATTGAAAACCAGAAAAGAAAAAAAAATAATAATCTTTATTTTAATATTTTTATAAATAAATTGCATCATTTAATTTAATTTTATTCTAGGACTAATTTTAACATTTTCTTAATAAGTTTAAAATTTGTAGACTTAGGCTTTTCCTTTTCTTTTATCATCATTAATTATTAATTATTCATATCTTTGTAAATAAAATTGTACTAATTAATTAGGTTAATTTTAGGTTTAACTTTAACATGTTTTCTTAATAAATTAAAAATATCTAAAATTAGGGTTAATTTTATTAATTTCATAATATTCTCATTAAAAGTTCATAAATACAAAAAACCTCAAAAATCTTTTCTCTTTCTATTTTATTTTAATTAATTTGTTCATAATAATTTAATTTCGTTAAAAAGGGTCCAACGCCCTCGCTTTCAATTTTAATTCAATTCGCGCATTTTATTTTATTTCTTATAATTTTTTTTATGTAATTCTCCCAAAGCCATGTAAATCGGACATTTTATATTTCTCGCACTTTATTTCTTTATTTTATGTCAAATCGGGTCCTGGATTTTAATTTGGCGATGTGGACCCGCGCCTTTGTAATAGTTTAGGAACTTTAATTTCCGCACTTTTTTAACTGTCAATAATTGCATGCAAGAATGAATGACTAAAATAAAAACAAAAGCGTAGATCACCCATGACATGACAAGACAAAAATAAATGAATCTGACACACAAATCACACACCACCCCTAGGGTACGCCTCACTGTTGCCTTGCCTCGAAAGGTGATCGTCGAGTAGAGGATGTCTTAGTAAGTCCTCATGATCTGGGAACCTGGCATGAGGGTAGCTTCTAAGGTGTCTTCCCATTGCTCTGGTGATCACCATGTCCCGAACCTCGAATTGACCCGAATACCTCCAACGGTGGTGCTACCTACCTCTCAATGGTGGGATGGCACTACTTTAAAGGACATTTACACAGACGAATTCCTTAGGGTGGGTAGACGACGCTAGATACTTGCTCTAATTCCAAAACAAATCAAAAAATACTTTTCACACCGACACCTTTTCAAAAAGCTTTCGAAAGCAATTTTTCAAACACTCTTGAGGACTGATACAAGAGTCGAACTGAAATTTTCAAAGAAACTTTTTAAAACCCACAGTTGAAAAGCAAACAAACCATTTTTGAAAACACAAATGAGCAAGTACCTAAGAGCCCATGGATAACCATGGATAGAAAGGGTGCTAACACCTTCCCTTTCTATAATCTACCTCCCGAACCGAGAGCAATCTCTTTAAGGAATTTTTCTGTGCTTTTGTCCTTTCCATTTGGAGAAAATAAAAGACAGTGGCGACTCTTGCTTCCGCGACATTTCGCGAACCAGCGTTAAACAGTCAGTTCTAGATCCACCGATCACAGATCTCAAGTTATAATTTTAAGAATACATGGACATGAAACAAAAACACTTAGTGAAATTTTGCCCTAATTTGGTCAGGATTTTTACCCAAATTCATGGCATTTTTTCATATAGTTCCAAGGGTAATATTCAAAAGTGATTCAAATATGGGTTGTAGAGCACATTGCAAGCTTTCCAAAATGTCAAAGAACTCCTTGAGATCATTTTTGAGTAGGGAGAATCGAAGAGATGAAGTTAGGTTTTTATCACTTGAATTACAAGTCATTTTGTGATGAACCAAATTCAAAATTCAAAGTTATGCTGCATAACCTCTACTTTGCAGGCCTCAAACTTTTTAGGCACTCCATAATTAATTGCTTGCACAGCTGTTAGAGGTCTCATTTCAAGCATTCAATGCAAGGCCATGCTTTATATCCATTTTGGGAAGAAAGTGCACATTGTCATTTTCATAAAGTGACTTTTTGCACAAAACTTGTTCTTGAGCCTTGCACTTGTTGTTTTATGATCATACATGTCTCATAACACAAGAGAAATGGTTTAGACACTTACAATCACCCAGCCCATGCTTGTACCTCCTCTTGAAACTTGTTTCCCACTTTTCTTCAAAATCAAGTAACCTAGCAATTAGCTAAAAACTTGTACTTCTGACTTGCCAAACCACTCAAGACTCTTTGATTATATATACACAAACCATTTGCCATAAAACACACGCATGCTTGAACCCTAAAAAACACCAAGAGCTCAGAACTGCATCACATACCTCCATTGTTGCCCAACTTGACCAAAAGTTTGAAACTCACATCTCCCTCGTGTGTTTTCAAGCCTTTTGGTTCCTAAAGCTTCTAAACATCATTTAGAACTCATCCCACACCCTGTTACAAGACTGTAACACCATTAACACCATCCTCCATTTTCAAAAACAGAACTTTTCACTTGGACTTCTCCAGAACTCCTCAGGTACTTTCAGCTCAAGTTAAGCATCCCATTAGCTTCCTGGGAACTTGAGGAAGCTAACCCAATCATTGGAACTCACTGAAAGCTTCTCAAACTCCAAACCCGATACCCTCTTGCAAGATAAGTTTTCTGACTTTGGAACTTTTCATACAGGCATCATCAATGATTTATTTGTGAATGAAAAATGTAGATATCATTGCCCTAAAGCTAACCATGTCCATAGTTTTCATTAATTATGCTTGAGCTTAGAGAATTTTAAGATTGAAGTTTATGAGATTTTTAGGGTTCAGAATAGGGCCATTAAAATTCATGCTTATCTTTGATCTATAATTATTTTGCTTTGCATTTCTGAAATGGTGGGGAAATTTGCTACAAGTTTCATGTTTACATTTTTCATTTTTATTGAGATTTGAATGAGTTACAGAGGCTCTGGCTGGGCGTGAGGTTGAAGATGAATTTTAGGCCATTGACTTGTTTACTATCATGTATTTATTGTTTTGATTATATAAACGGATGTATATACACCCCAGTGGTAGAAGCGCGCGCCTGTGACTTGAGGGACCTGGGTTCGAGCCCCAGTGGTACCCTTTTGGATTTGTTTTACAGTTTCTTTGCATTCTGACTTTATGGACAAGGCGCCTGGGCCTCCTTTGGGATTTTTACTTTTTTTCCTTACTGCTAACCCCCCTGTTTCATTTACACACCCTAGCCCATTTATTTTCTTTTTTTCATTTTTATTTATTATAGTTTTCTTAAATATTTTATCTAATATTAAAAAAGTCATAAAAAATACAAAAATAGTAGATTTATATTTTGACATAGTTTATTTATTTTTTCTCACAAAAATTATTTTATTTAATCATACTTTATTTATTTTAACTAATTGTTTTGTAAATTTAATTAAAAAAACTAGGTTTTATTTATTTTCTTTTACACCAATTAAAATATATTATTTTAATATAAAAAAGACCAAAAATATCTTATAATACTATAAATCATTTTTAAAGACAAAAATACCAAAAAAAAATATTCTTCTCATAAACTTAATTTCTTTTTAATCAATTATTAGATTAGGGTTTTATTTAATTTCTTTTCCTAAGTAAATTTAGGTTTTTACTTTTAATTAATTATTTTCTTTTATTTTATTAGGTTAAACTTAAAACCCCTTTTCTCTAAAAAATCCAAACAAACATCCGTTTACTTTACATTTATATTCTTGTACATTTATTCATTTTGAACATTATATTCATTTAATTTCTTGTACATTTATATCAATTCAATATGGTTATAATAGATTAATTAGGTTTATTTTCTTGTAATCCCCATTTATAATTTGTACACCCCCCTCCCACAAGTATTGTAATAGCGTAGTAATTTTAAATTCCGTAATTTATCGCTTTATATACAAAATACTAGTAATTAGGGTTTGTATGGAAAGACTAAAACCAATCAACTAGAAAACCCTAATCAAAGACAAAATCAAGCATGAAAAAATACATTTGCACACAAGCACCCCTAGGGTAAATCCACTTGGTTACCTTACAAAATGGCCATATCACGCATGTGAGGTATCTTAGCAAAAAACAAGCAAAATATAAGATCATAGTCCCTCGATGACACTATCTATGTTGCCTTTCAAATGATCTTAGTCCCTAAAGAGAATGCTAAGTTACCTTGCAACATTGCTAATAATGGTTATACGAGGACCCACGCCCGTCCCGTTTACATCTAAAGATAGGGTTACTTACCAAATCAATGGTAATATAACAATGTCAAAGGAAAAGAAAATGAACAAGAAAGACTTTGAATAGGTAGAATGCCCCTAGTTACTGGCTCAATTTCAAACAAAACATCTTTGCTATTTTCAAAACAAACACCTACACTTTCAAACATCCTACAAAACATGAAAACATTTTCAAAAGATCAACATCTTGGTATACATTCTTACGAACGAGAATCATTACAAAGTTTGCCTAAACAAAGGCCTCTTTACAAAATACTTTCAAAAAACACATAAAGCACAATTTCTAACAAAAGCAAGTGATCTAGCAAGTAACTAAGAGCCCATGGAAAACCATGGATGAAAAGGGTGCTAATACCTTCCCTTTTCATAATCTATGCCCCAAACTCAAGAAATAATATCAAAGGTCTTTCCTATGCTTTTTCACCTTTCCTTTTGGATAAAAGAAAAGTCGGTGGCGACTCTTGCTAACCGCAACATTTGCGATAAAATGCAAAACCTTCAAGTCAGTTCTCCCACCGTATCACAGCAACTAACAAGTGTAAATTTCAAAAGCTACAGGCCATGGGTTAGCACAAGATTATTGGGCACCAAAATCCAAAGTCTAACTAGTCAGGGTTGAGACTTTCAACATACAAGCAGTGAGAATCAAAAGTTAGGGCATGGCCAACTTCCTAAATGGGATATCTACATTTTCCTTTTATTGATATGTACAAATGATATTTAAATGGAAGAGTTCCAAGTTTTAAGGAGAACTTACCTCTTGAAGTGCTTAATCAAAGGAGTTGTAGGTGACTTCTTTGGTGGTGGATGGAGCTTCACTGGAATCTTCTTGAAGCTAGTTCGGTTACTGCTTGGTTTGGGCAGTCACTAAATCGAAAGAGAGTATATGATGGTGGTGAGTGAATTGAAGGCTATTATATAACAGTCCAGGGAGTGAATCAAAAGACTATTATGCTGTAGTTGGGGAATGGGTTGAAGGTTGGTTATCTGGCAGTTGAGGAGTGGATCGAAGGGTTCGCTAATGTATGAAGGGATCTGAGTTTTTTTAGAGTCAGAGTGTTTGGGAATATTTTTAGAATGTTTGATAGTGTTTGAGAGTTTTGAGAAATTGATAATTTTCTCACAATAAGAGTTTTTCAACTATCAGGGGGGCCTAAGATGTGTGGTGGAGGCTCTTATTTATAGATGATTTTGGCTCATGTTTAGGAGGGAAAACAAAAGAAATTTAAACAAATTTGGTATGTTGTTCTTGTAGTCTTCGAGGTGCAGTCTTGTGTGCCATTTTGATGCAAGAATAGGGGCAGCATTGTAGGACTGCTTTGTAGCAGTTTTGGAGTGTTGTGGCCAGTATAGCAGGCTTGTACTTGGCAGCACACAGGACTCTGGCCAGCAAGCATCTTTGGATATTTCAACCTTTCGTTTTGACCACCTAGGTCAAACCTTCGACCAGATTCTTCTTCAGACAACACTATTTAATTTTCACCCAATATGTGTCTTTCAAATGGGCCCTTTTTATGCATCCTTCGAAGGGGCCAAATGTATGCCCCTTAAATGGGCCACCAAAATATGTCATTCAATTGGGACATCCATGTACGTCTGGCAAGTCCTTCGAATGTTCCACCATAGTATGTCTTTCGAACGGGACAACAATTATGTGTCATGGTGTAGAAATTGTGTGTTGAAGATTTTCAAAGGTGGAATCGAAGCAAGCTATTTCAAAGGGAGATATTGTCTATTCAAAAACAAGTATGAAAATGGCCAATGCATGAGGGAAGTTCCTGCCTTGTGACTTGAAACAAAGCAGGAAAGAAACCTGTGTGTCCTGAATCGAAATAAACACTGTAAGAGGCCATTGCTTCAATCGAAGCTTACAAGCAGAGGCCACTTGCTTTGGGGCACTAGCATGAACAGGAATTTCTGCCTTGTGAATTTGGAAAACCATGCAAAAACATTGGCTTCTGAGTCGAAGGAAATCTACAGGAGGCCATTGCTTTGTGAGTCCAAACAAACATGCAAGAGGCCTTTGCTCAAATGAAAGCTTGCATGAAGAACCACTTTCCACTCAAAACTTGCCTGCAAGAGGTAATATGGCCAAACGAAAGATGTAACCCAAACTTGCATTCGAAGGAAACAACAAACCAAAATGAAAGATGCATGCAGGAGGTCCCTGCTTTGTGAATCAAAGGAAAACTTTTAGAAGGCCATTGCCTTCTGAATTGAAGGAAGCTTTCAGAAGGTTATTTTACTCTGAGTCAAAGGGAGAACCAGTATGAAGATACTAATTTTTGAATCGAAGGACACCAACAGGAGGTCCTTCCAATTTGAATCGAAGGAGGCTGTTTCAAAGGGAAACAAATTCCTAGTCGAAGCTTGTATGAAGATAGGTGTTGCCCTTGTGAATCGAAAGCCAGTTGTTTCAAGGGAGACTTTGCTCAGTCAGAGTTAGCATGAAGATAGCCAATGCCCTATGGGTGCTAATATGAACGCTATCCATAGTGAAGCTTCTGCCTTGTGTATGCTAACATGGTCGGAACCCCTTGCTCTATGAATTGAAGCATGCAAGAAAGATGTAATTGCTCAATCAAAGGCTGCATGCAGATAGCTAATGCTTTGTGAATCAAAGCAAGCATGTCAAGGGCCAATACCCAATTGAAGGATGTAAGCCAAGCTTGCATCAAAGGAGGCCAAAAACCCAATCGAAGGATGTGAAATTGAAGTGGGCATGATCTTCTTTGATTTGATGCTTGAAACCCCACTTGTACTTGTGCAAATTTGAACTTTTGAAAATCCTTGTAAGGAAATGCCTTGAGAAATGAGAGGGAAAATTTTGGGGTACAACAGTTGCCCCTGTTCAATCTTCTTAAACCTGAAGAGTTAGATTGGCGAGTCCTGCCATTCGTGACTTGAAGGTGGAAGATGATTGAACACTAGAGTGCCCAGAAATTTGCACTCAATGATATGGTGGTTGATTGTGTAGTGAATGGGCTTAAAGATGCCATTTAAAGAGTTGTCGGAGATGGGCTTTATAGATGCCACCCAGAAGTGATTGTTTAACAAAAATTAGACTAAGTCTAAGCTTGACTTCAACTGGAAAAGAATCAGAATAAATCTTTGGTCGATTTAAACTGAACCAGAGGCAGTGTCTACTGGAACGGAATCAAGATAAACCATTAATCGATTTAAACTGAACTAACAAAAATCTGAAAAGTCTTTAACTGGAAAAGAACCAGAATAAATCTTTGGTCGATTTAAACTTAACTAGAGGAAGTGTCTACCGGAATGGAGTCAGGATAAACCATTGATCGATTTAAACTAAACCAGCAGAGGTCTGAAAAGTCTTTAATTGGAAAAAAATCAGAATAAACCTTTGGTCGATTTAGACTGAACCAGAGGCAGTGTCTACCGGAATGGAATCAGGATAAACTATTGATCAATTTAAACTAAACCAGCAGAGGTCTGAATAATCTTCAACTGGAAAAGAATCAGAATAAATCTTTGGAGCGATTTATTTGAACCAGAGAAAGTGTATACTGGAACGGAATCAAGATAAACCATTGATTGGTTTAAACTGAACCAGCAGAGGTCATAAAAGTCTTTAACTGGAAAAGAATCAGAATAATTATTTGGAGAGATTTATTTGAACCAAAGAAAGTGTATGTTGGAACAGAATCAGGATAAACCATTGGTCGGTTTAAACTGAACCAGCAGAGGTTTGAAAAGTCTTTAACTGGAAAAGAATCAGAATAAATATTTGGAGTGATTTATTTGAACCAGAGAAAGTGTATACTAGAATGGAATCAGGATAAACCATTGATCGGTTTAACTGAACCAGCAGAGTTCTGTAAAGTCTTTAACTGGAAACGAATCAGAATAAATCTTTGGAGCGATTTATTTGAACCAGAGAAAGTGTATATTGGAACGGAATCAGGATAAACCATTGATCGGTTTAAACTAAACCATCAGAGGTTTGAAAAGTCTTTAACTGGAAAAGAATCAGAATAAATATTTGGAGCGATTTATTTGAACCAGAGAAAGTGTATACTGGAACGGAATCAGGATAAAGCATTGATTGGTTTAAACTGAACCAGCAGAGGTTTGAAAAGTCTTTAACTGGAAAAGAATCAGAATAAATCTTTGGAGCGATTTATTTGAACCAGAGAAAGTGTCTACTGGAACGGAATTAGGATAAACCATTGATCAATTTAAACTGAACCAGCAAAGGTCTTGAATAAAGTGTTTGTCATGTAGATGGTCATCCCGTCTAGTTTCGGGAATTGATCTATAATCAATTTGTTCACAGATAGTTGTTTTGTCATGTGTTAGTTATTAATCTTGAATTAATGAAAATTGGTAATGATATTTGTTTGCTTGCTAACTTTCCTGAAAAAGGTAATGAGTCAGATGTGTGCAGTGTCATGATGCATGAGATGTATCGAGTAATGATGTTCTCAAAATAAATGAGATTGCGATATATGCATTTGTGTTGTCGATGCTATGATGTATGAATTCAATGTATGAACATATCAGTTATTCTGTTGCGGTGTCGCTGGACTAGGAAAATGAATCCTTGACTGCTGCTGAGGGTGAGGAGCGTAAGTATTTATATTTTGTTGGAATTGAAGTGTTGATAGACGGGTTTCCGTTGTTTTAGAGAAATGGACTATGTTGAGGAAGGGAAATTCCATGAACTTGCTTTGGGATTTTGTGAAATCCTGCTAGGGAATCCTGAGAAACTTCGCGATTTCACTGGGGAATTTTGGAGCAGTAATTGGGAATTTTGCTCTGTCGGGGATATGAGAGTACATGACATCATTAGGCTATATACTGAAGATATGGCAGTGACCTTGTAGTAGGATGTCTCTGTCTCTATCCTTGCTGGAGAAAGTACCTGCGGGGATTTTATGGAATGGCCTTCAGACATTGTCCTGTTTCTTAAAGCCATTAGTAACTGTCTTTTTCTTTTCTTTTCCTTTTTTATGCGTATATTTGTGAGCAGTAATCACGTTCAAATGCATATGTTCAAAAATAATCCCTAGACTTTTTTGCAAATAAAACAGGAAAATAAAAACAAATAGTTTTGCACTTTCAAAGGAATAGCTTTGTATTAACTTGAATAAGCATTTTTGTACAAATAGACGAACATCCTAGTAAGAGAATATCGTCGTAAGAATGAAAACTAATACAAAGAAAGACAGCTATGTGAAATAATCTTATGGGGTTCCCATTCTTCTATTGCCTTTATGTCTTCGAGCGTCTTATCCCTTTGCTGCTTGTTCGAAGCTGATTGGATTTGATTAGTACTGTTTGAGTTTGACAGTTGATACTGAAGGTTGGCTGTAAGGTGATCCAACGGGACATAGTTATATGCTTTAAATCCCAAACTTTTTCCTAGACCTCCTGTGATACGGTGGCAGAACCGACTGTTTTGAAAATGCTGGTTTGCATTTTGCATTTTTGTTTGCAAAATGTCGCGGTAAGCAAGAGTCGCCACCGACTTTTATTTCATCCAACCGGAAAGGAAAAAAGCACAGAAAAAATCCTTTTTCGAGATATTCTGAGTACGGGGGGTAGATTATAGAAAGGGAAGGTGTTAGCACCCATTCTATCTATGGTTTTCCATGGGCTCTTAGGTACTTGCTCATCTTTTTAAAATTGCTTGTGTGTGCTTGTTTTGAAGAGTTTTGTTTTTACTTCGTTTTAACCCTTGTTTCTGTCCTCAAGAGTGTTACGAAGTTGTTTTTGAAAACTTTGTTTGGAAAGTGTTTGTGTAAAAAAAAGTTTGTTGTTTTGAGCAAGTACCTAACAGTTATCTACCTACTCGAAAAAAAGATCGTTTCTGTTCTTGTTTCCTTTAGACAGCGCTATCCTACTATTAAAAGATAGGTAGCACCGTCGTTGGAATTGTAAGGGTCAATTCGAAAGGGACGTACGATCACTAAAGCAATGTTAGGACATCTTAGTAATAACCCGAGAGTCTTAAGATCATATTCGAGGCAACATTTCTAAGGCGACGTTTCCGAGGCAACATTTCCGAATGGGACTTTTGATCTTGGTTAGACAGGAGGGCAACCACTAAGACACCATATACTTAATGATCGTTTACCGAAGGAAACCGAAGTGAGAGTACACCCTAGGAGTGCGCACGTGAGAGTGATTTGATTTCAGTTATTATCTTTGCACATTAGGGTTTTCTAGTCGTTTTAAATTATCATGCAATCTTGTCATACAATCCTATTAACATACATCTAAACAGTTAATATTTGCGAAAATTAAAATGCGAGAAAATAAAACCTACGCTATTATAAGGCTTCGGGGAGGGGATTAATTACATAGCCAAAAAAACCCGTAAAAGACGATAAATAAAAGAAAGTCCTAGATTAAGCTATTACATACCGTGGACAGTTACATCAGTATTGCAAAAATAATAAACGCGCGCGATGAATCGAATGCAAAATAATTAGGGTTTTGACCCCAACTATACCTAATTGTACATTAAAGGAAAAATCATTTTTTTGTCGTTTTTGTCATTTTGAGAAAATAAAGTTCAATTGAATAATAATAAGAAAAGCTAATTACTAATTAATTTTAATTTAAGAAAAATAATTAAATTAACCTATTTTTGTATTTTTATTTTTTTGAGAAAGAAATAAAAAATTAAATCACAAGTTTTAACCCTAATTTTTTCTAATTGGTTTTAATTAAAAAAAAGATTAGAATTTCTCTAAATTAAATCAAGCTAAATTATATTAAATTTGATAAAATAAAAACCTAATTCTAATTTTTTTTGAAACTCTTGATTTTATGATTTTGTGAAAAAGAAATTAATTTTGGTTAAAAATAATTAAGCAAATTAAATTAAATAAAAGAAATAAATAGAAAAGAAAGAAAAATGGGCCTGATGTTGTTTTAGCAAGGGGGTGTTGTTTGCAATTCTGAGCCCAATAAGTCTAGGCCTTGTTGACTTCGTTGGATCCAGTGCACTCATTGACTGGAGGTGCATGATGGATGTGCAAGGGAGAAGCCTTGGATTTGGCTTGTTGATGATCTGATGGTTGGATGCTGATGATGCATGGTGGACACATGGGATACTAGCGCACCTGATCATGTAAAGAAAAATAATATGAAGCAAATGTTGGGACCTGGGGATCGAACCCAGGTCCTTGAGCCGTCTCCCCTTGCCACACTGCCAGCTGAGTCAAGATGATTAGTTGTAGTTATAACAATAAGATAATATAATGTGAGAAAAGTAAAAGATCTGATTTCAAAAACGCATGAAATTCAAACGGACGAGTCACATCCTGCCACGCCATCGTCTCCTTCATTGGCCTGTCGTTTTAGAAATCAAAGCTTTTACCTACGAACGATCACTGTAGGTATAACCCTGCGTATTTCCAAAATCTTGTACACGTATGATAAATGAAAACCAATGGTACCAATCAACTCGTTTCAAGCCCACGAGCATCATGGTACCATTATCATTGTCCAATTTTCCCTGTACAAGAAATCCCTAAAAACGAAACACGAACCCTAGCCATGGCAGTTTGATGCACAGTTAATAAAAATTCAATTGAATACAACCATTAGCTTGCAAACATCTCAAGGATTATAAATATGTCAATTAACCATGCTAAATATGCCAGAATCAATATATTCGAATTCAAGAAAAGAGACAAACCGTGTGACTGCTACGATGCGTTTCAGAGCGTGGGGAAGCTTGCTAACGATTGAAACACGATCCTGAGATGTCCAGCAAACGATTGGCATGATAAGAATGGCTTGAGATGGCCTGAAACATGGAAATTAGTTTTCAACTTTTTCTTGAATTTTTGAAATTGGTTCTCTGCCTTTGCACGCCTCTAGCCTCCTCCTTTTGATCTGATTTTGTTCCTTATGTATAATAAAGTGCATTAGGGTTACCATTTGTATCAAATCTTTTCCAATTATGAATATTGATCCATGATTCAATCCTTGCACCAAATCTTTCCAAAACAAGAAAATTCAATCTTTTTGTGTCCATATGAAGCCTTGCACGATTTGATCTTGTCTCTAGCTGTATAATGGACCTAATCATGCACAAAATCTCAAGATTTAATTAGTTTTTGATATTTTCATTATTTTATATTGATTCTATTTGATTTAAATGAAATAAAATTAAAATAAATAACAAAAATAAAAGAATGACAAGTGGAAAGGCTCATGGGTCGTGGGTCACATTACAAACTCAGTGCAAGGATAAAAGGTTGGGCCCATTTAGCAAAAAATGCAATTTTGGACACATTTGACTTTTGGCAATTTTGCAAAAAGGGTCAACTTGGCCAATGCATAACTCTCTCAATTTTGACCCTAGAGATGTGTTCTAGGACTTTTTATTAATATTAAGATGTCCTCTAAGAAACCCTTTTGGTCTCATCTCAATTGAGTCTTCCATGTTCATGTATGAAGCTTTGACCCAAAAGGTGTTTTTGTTGACTTTTCAAAGTGACCTATAGTCTCCAAATTCATATCTTCTTGTGAGTGCATATTTTGAACATGGGAGATGAATATTAATTGTAAGGAATTACATCCTCTTCAAAATGAGCTTTGGATGGGTCATTTTTGATAAAGTATGAGAAAGTTATGATCGGTCAAAGTTGAGTTGACTTTTCCTACAAAACCCTAATTTAGCAACTTTTGGGTTTTGATGAATTGTGAGCAATCCTTGAGGAATCATGATCAACCCTTAATCAAATTATGAATAATACTTCAAAATGAGGATGTTGACCAAAAATCTTGAAGTTTGACTGTATGTGGGCCACAGTTGACTTTTGCCCTAGCATGGTCGATTTTTAGGCCTTTGAGCAATTGACTGGGCAAATTTTCTCTGCAAAGCTTGAAACTTGACATGGATGATCTTGATAACATATTAGGACAATGGTGAGCATTTTAGATCCTTTGGACTCAAGCATCTTGATGCAAAATGAAACCCTAATTTGGGGTAGACTGCCTTAGAAGAGAGTTTGTCTGGTAAACTCTTGGACTTCCTTGAGCAATTTGAAGACCTTACTTGATATGTATTGAGAAATATGGGAGGGCAAATTTTGGGGTACAACACCGCCCTTTCGGGTTTTCAGTCCACCGGGATACCCTTTTTTGCCCAAGCCACCTTTTCAGGTTTTCGACTTGCCGAGTGTACAAATTTTTTCATGTATATCCCTAATTTTTACCCGAACCCTTTTGGTTCACCGGGATACCCTTATTTTTTCCTAAGCCAGTCAACCTAGTAGGTCTTTTTCATGCGTAGTATCTTTTAACTATTTCCACGTTTATAGGGTGCGGAAGGTCGTCACTGTCCATAGTGGTTAAAATCATGGCTCCACCAGAAAATATGTTCTTGATCACAAATAGTCCTTCATATGTAGGAGTCCATTTGCCTCTGGGATCACCTTGCGGCAGTATGATGCGCTTGATTACTAAATCACCAGCCTGATATATCGGACGTCTGACCTTCTTGTTAAAAGCTTTAATCATACGTTTTTAGTACATCTGACCATGGCAGACAATCGCGAGCCTCTTCTCATCAATCAAGTTCAATTGGGCAAGTCGAGTTTGAATCCATTTGTCTTCATTTAAACCTGCATCTATCATGATTCTCAAAGAAGTTATTTGGATGTCAATCGGTAGGATAGCTTCCATACCATATACCAAAGAGAAAGGAGTTGCCCCTGTTGATATGTGCATCGTGGTATGGTAACCGTGGAGGGAAAATGGTAACATCTCATGCCAGTCTTTATAAGTCACTTTCATTTTCTGTATGATCTTTTTGATGTTTTTTTAGCTGCTTCCACAACGCCATTCATCTTCGGCCGGTAAGGAGAAGAGTTATGATGCTGGATTTTAAATTGCGTGCACAGTTCGGTGATCATAGTATTATTGATATTGGTACCATTATCTGTAATGATTCTTTCCGGAATACCATACCAACAGATAACATTATGCCTGATGAATCGGGCCACAACGTTCTTGGTAACAGAAGCAAATGAAGTCGCCTCGACCCATTTTGTGAAGTAATCGATGGTGACGAGGATGAAATAGTGTCCATTTGAAGATATAGGTCTGATCTCCCCAATCATGTCGATGCCCCACATTGCAAATGTCCAGGGAGCGGTCAAGACGTTCAGAGGAACCGGTGGCACATGTACTTTATCAGCATATATCTGGAATTTGTGACAAGTTATCTGCTTCCATAATGGACCAATAGTATCCTGCCCATAGGATCTTTTTAGACATCGTGTTCCCACTAGAATGGGTGCCAAAGGTACCTTCGTGTAAATCAGCCATAATCCTTTCTGCCTCACTCTTGTATCTGCATCGAAGCAAAGTAGAGTCGTGGTTGTGCTTATAGAGGATTTCGTTACTGGGGAACTTAGCAGATAACCTTCTTAGGAACTTCTTATCATTGACTGAAGCTCCCTCAGGATATTATTGGGCCTCGAGATATCTTTTAACTTCATGGAACCAAGGTTTGTCCGCTACTTCTTCAGTATCAATCTTATGACAGTATGCTGGTCCATTCATCCTCTCAATAATGATCTGAGGAGCCTCATTATCCCACCTGATTTTGAACATGGATGACATAGTATCTAGCTCGTCCTCTAGTTGATTTTCCTCTCGTGGAAAATGCTCAAACGTAATTTCTTTAAAATGTAAGATCAGTGTCAACACATGCTCTTTGTAAAGGATGAGATTAGGATTCTTCGTGTCCCATTCTCCTTTGATCTGACTGATTACTAAGGCCGAGTCTCCAAATACACTTAAGGATTTGATCCCCAAATCTATAGCAGCTTTGAGACCCATAATGCATGCTTCATATTCATCCATATTGTTGGTACATTTAAAACACAACTTGGCAGTGAAAGGAGTATGACAGCATTCTGGAGATATGATCACGGCGCTGATGCCATTGCCGAGTGAATTGGAAGCTCCATCAAAAAGCATAGTCCATCGAGACCCTTGTTCAGGTCCGTCATACGGTCTGAGTTCTTCACAATCATTCACAAACATGATGTCCTCATCCGGGAATTCAAAGTTCATGGATTGATAGTCATCTACAGCCTTATGAGCCAAATGATCAGCTAGTACACTTCCTTTTATTGCTTTTTGGATAGTGTACTGAATGTCGTATTCGGTCAGGACCATTTTCCATCTTGCTATTCTTCCAGAGAGGGCGGGCTTCTCGAATATGTATTTGATAGGATCCATCATAGATATCAATAAGGTGGTGTGAGTCAACATATACTATCTTAGTCGGCGAGAAGCCCATGCCAGAGTGCAACAAGTTTTCTCGAGCAGTGAATATCTAGTTTCATAGTTGGTAAACTTTTTGCTCAGGTAGTATATTGCATGCTCTTTTCGGTCAGACTCGTCATGCTGCCCCATCACACAACCCATTGAATTTTCCAAAACTATTAGGTACATGATCAGAGGTATTCCCTCAACTTGCGGCATCAAAATTGAAGGCTCTTGAAAGTGCTCCTTGATCCTGTCAAAGGAAGCCTGGAAGTCATCATTCCACTTCACCACTTGATCTTTCTTCAGTAATTTGAAGATTGGCTCGCAAGTAGCGGTTAGATGGGAAATGAATTTTGCGATGTATTTTAGACGTCCCAAGAATCCCCTAACTTCCTTCTCAGTGTGAGGAGTTGGCACTTCTTGTATCGCTTTTACCTTTGCAGGGTCTACTTCAATACCTTTTCCGCTGACAACGAAGCCTAAGAGCTTACCGGATCTTACTCCAAAGGTGCATTTATTTGGGTTCAACCTCAGTTTGTATTTCCTCATTCTTTCAAATAGCTTCTGCGGGTGGTCAAGGTGTTCCTCTTCAGTTTGAGATCTGGCTATCATATCATCAACGTAGACCTCTATCTCGTGATGGATCATATTGTGAAACAAAGCTACCATGGCACACTGATAGGTTACCCCGGGGTTCTTTAACCCAAATGGCATAACTTTGTAGCAGAAAGTTCCCCACTGCGTAACAAAGGTCATTTTCTCCATGTCCTCGGGTGCCATTTTGATCTGATTGTACCCGGAGAAACCATCCATGAAGGAAAATACCTTGTGTTGTGCGATGTTGTCAACTAGAACGTTAATATGGGGAAGCGGAAAGTCATCCTTGGGGCTTGCCCTATTTAGGTCTCAGTAATCCATACATATTCGTACCTTACCGTCCTTCTTAGTTACCAGAACAATATTAGCAACCCATTGTGGATAGGTGGTAACAGCTAAGAAACCGACGTTGAACTGCTTCATAACTTCAGCCTTGATCTTTTCTGACATCTCTGGCCGCATATGATGAACCTTTTGTTTCACTGGAGGGCAGCCTGCTTTTTTCGGCAGATGATGGACCACGATATCAGTGTCAAGTCCTGGCATGTTTTTGTATGACCAGGCAAAGATTTTAACATAGTCATGTAGCATCTGAATCAAAATCTCCTTAACACTATGTTCCAGATTAGCACCTATCTTGACCTCCTTCTTGTCCTCTTTAGTACCCAAGTTTACTGTCTCAACTGGCTCTTCGTGGGGCTATACTTCCCTTTCCTCATGTTGTAACAGTCTGACAAGTTCTCCTGGTACCTCATAATCTTCCTCGTCTTCGTCCTCGGCTTGGTAGATCGGATTTTCAAAGTCATAATTGGCAATAGCAGGACCGTTACCAATGGGATCCCGAGTGGATGTGGATTTTCATTTTGACATGTGAGTGTGTGTAAGAGCATAGCTATTTTTGATAAAGTAAAAGGTAGAAAAAGAAAAGCAAAGAGCATAAAATTTGCATCCAAAAACGTCCCATGATTTATTAATGACATATGAAGATGAATTAATAACCCTCACAGATAGACCATTGTGCCTCGGGTAAGACACAAGGTTTTAAAGTTTCAATTGTTTAAATATTACAAGTCCAAAAATTAAAAGACAATTACTCTTGAATAAAAGTAATAGGAACAAAATCTTTGGCATCCCAATTATTGAGTCCACCGTTGATGGTTGGGAAAACCCACTCGTCCATGTCACAGTCGCTATCATTGTCTTCCAACGCATTGACACCATGATTGCTAATGCGTAATGGCGGTCCCCCCAGCACGAGTACGTCGAACAGCTCTTTGGGCCTCCGAAGTAAAACCCAAACCAAACTTATTAGATTTGTAGGGAATTCCCGGAAGTTGACCCCAAATGGTACATCCACCTTCCTCAACTACTGCTTTAGCATCCTTCAGAGAATCCATTTTCAATGGAGGTCTCGTAATCTTCGGAACCTTAGTAGCAGTCTTGGTTATAGCAACCTTCTGTGGAACTTCCTCAAAATTCTGACAGGGGGTCTCAATGAACTCGCCGTCCATTTCAACATACCTGAAAGAGTTCTGGTGGCTAACCATATATTCCTCCTCCCCATGGAATGTGATAATCTTTCCCTTGATTGGGTACTTCAACATCTGATGCAGGGTAGAAGTAACAGCACCAGACCCATGGATCTAGGGTCGACCCAATAAATAGGAATAAGATGGGCAGATATCTATCACATAGAAGGTTGAATCAAAAGTCTAAGTACCCACTTTGATAGGGATGTCCACTTCCTCGCGCACCATTCTTTTAGAACCATCAAAGGCCCTTACCACAATGTTACTTGGATTTAGTGTGAGTCCTTCATAATATAACCAGTCAAGAGCATTCTTGGGTAAGACATTCAGCAACAAACCTGTATCCACCAGAACATGGTCTAATGTAGTGCCTCTGCACTCAATGGAGGCATGCATGGAATCAGTGTGTTTCCTTCCCTTGGGAGTTAAATCAGTGTCAAAAAAACCCAGTCCATTGTCAGCAGTCAGGCTGGCCACGCAACTCTCGAATTGATCGGCGGAGGTCTCTTGTGGCACATGAGCAGACTTCAGGAATTTTACTAAAGCCATAGTATGGGCTTCAGAGCACAAAAGTAAGGCCAGCATTGAGATTTTTGAGGGGGTCTTCCCCAATTGCTCCACGAAGTTATAATCGTTTTTCTTCATTATCTTTAATATCTCTTTTATTTCCCTTTTAGAAGCCTCTGGGGTGACTTCTAGATGCGCCTTCGTCTGGACAGGCTCAACCAATACCTCTTTGCCCCGTGTCTCGGCAAACTCAGTAGCATGGATAACAGCAGGACTAACATTAGGATTACCAATGGGAATACTGACAGGAGCATCGGCAGGAATAATCACAGGAATAACAACAGTTTTTGGAGAGATCTCGGTAGAGAAAACTCTTCCACTTCTCATAATTTTACTGGTCCCGACAATATTGTCGATGTCAGGATTAGTATCTTCAGCAACTTTGTCTTCAATAGCCAACAAGTCTTGCTTGACACCATGGTAATAGATGTCAGCCCCGTAATTCCAGGGAAAAGATTTATCCAAAGAATATGGTATTGGCCCCGGCATGGTGATGATCAAGGGAGCAAACTTAGGAATAGATGTAATCCTGACGGGTCTTTTGGTGGAGACCTTGGGAGGATTATCGGAAATGGTGATTATAGAGACATCTTCATAACAACTTCTTGTAAGGGTAATTTTTTCGAACATAATTTCTTTGTTAACCATTAAGCCCTGAACGCCCATTTTTAACAATAAACAGCCATCCGGTAAAGACATACATAAGTGGCAACCTTCACCACAGCCCGGAAATAAATTGGCTTGCAACAGATTTTATTTAACGATCAGAAGAGGAGTAGTTAATTCATCCACGGAAGAAACAAAACGGTCTTCATCAACAGCATTGACACCTTGGCCGTGTTTGGGAATTGGCGTTGTTATTACATTAGGTGTCTCTAAAAGGTCAAACTCAATTTCTTTCGCCTCTATAAGGTCTTGTACCTTACTTTTTAGAGCCCAACAATCGTTTGTATCATGCCCCGGACTCTCGGAATGATAGGCACATCGAGCATTTGGGTTGTAGCAGGGAGAAGCAGTATTAGGATTCTTGGGAGCTTCCTTCAGAGTTACCAGATTGGATTTCAACAGATGTGGCAAAACCTGGGATAAGATCATGTTGATCCGGGTGAATCGTCTTATGGGCGCATCTGGCCTACGCTGATGGTTTCGTTGTTGATTTGTTATAGGATTTGAGATTATAACGGCCCCTACGTCGGACGATGTTCAGTTTTGTTTTGATTTCTCTGGCCATAAGCAGCATTGACCTCCTTCTTTCCAGTGAAGGGTTTCTTCATCGTGCTTAAGGATGCATCCCTTTGAATCTTTCCACTCTTAATATCGGCTTCTACCCGCTCACCAGTCAAGATCAGCTTAGTAAACCCAGCTGAAGAGCTTATAATCAGATGGTTGAATAATGGACCAGACAACGTGCCCAAGAACATATCCACCATCTTTCTATCAGATAAAGGGGGTTGGACTCTTCCTGTGAGATCCCTCCATTTCTAGGAATAATTCATGAAACCTTCGCCAGAACCCATAGACATACTTTGCAATTGAGTATGAGTTGGAGCTAGGTCAGCATTATACTGGTATTGCTTGTAAAAAGCAGCAGCCAGATCTTCCCAATTGCGAATGTTGGTTCCTTCCAACTGATAGAACCAATCCAATTGCTTCCCTGACAAACTATTTTTTGGAAGAAATGCACCCATAGGTTCCTATCAATAGTATAGGGTTGAATCTTCCTGATGTATGACCTTAAATGCAGCTTAGGATAAGAGACACCGTCATACTTAGCAAACGTCAGGACCTTGAACTTCTGTGGGATGACCACCCCTGAGACAAGTCCTAGCTCTTCAAAATCCAGTCCGGGTACCCTTAGGATCTCTATAGCATTGAGGCGATCCTTGAGCTGTTTGTATTTATCATCAGCAAGAGGATATTGTTCTTCAGAGTAGTCAGCTTCATCTTCCTCAGACTCTGAGTTGTCATTTCCTTCCTTATTCTTTCCTTCTTGATTATCTCCTTCACCCGACGAGGTTTTGAAATCTAGAGCTCGCTTGGTCGGTCCTATAAACCTTCTTCCCAAGTTCAGAACATTGATTGGTTTCTTCTCCTTCTTCTTCTTATCTTTGATCATGAGAGCCTTCTGGTCCTCTTGTCCTTTAGCCAAAGCCAGGAACATCTGTTGGAACTGAGCGTTTTACGCTTGAAGATCCTTTACTGTCTGTTCAATATCCATCTCACTGAAATAAACAGTAGAAAGATAAGGAAACCTATTATGAAAAGAAACCTGTTTGTGTTATGATGAATGAAAATGCATATGTAAATGATTTCAAGGAAACTAGGAGATTTAAATTTGCTTAGACAAAAGGAAACACATATCGTATTAATAAATCCAAGTTGATTACATCATGCCTCTTGGGGCTTACAATGGAGGAAATAAAAACAAAACAAACTCCTAAGACAAAAAGGTCGAGCGCATCCTTTTTGGCGCAATATAAGTGTTCAAAATTCGCTCTTCATGAAATTGTCTCGTAAGCTCCAAAACTTTCTTCTCACTCGCGTGGAACTGAACTTTGAAGGTGTCTCGCTCTCCCTTTAGCTGAATCCAATCCTTTTACAAATCTTCAAGAGAGGTGGGCATGTTAGGATAAAGGACAGTATACGAAATATCTCTTCAGCAACAGGCTCCATGATGATAGGTACGATGGAGGGGTAAGGCATTACGAGACTATGAGCATGAATTCGTACCCACCTAAGGTAAGGCTCAAGGGGAATAGAATTTTTGTATCCCAATGTCTTACTATCCACTTTGTTTACCCTTCCCCAAGCTCGTGTAAACCTTTAACGGTAGCCTTGGTCATCGCTCTCGTAGTCGAATACCACACCTTGGATGAGCGCATCATGAGGATCATCTCTTCATGCATACCCAAACTATCGCAAATCTAGGAAAGGGTTGTAAGTGATACATCCCCTAATGCCAAGCAAAGGGACATTAGGGAATTCCCCATAATGGTCGATGATAGTAATGTCCTCCAAGGATCGAGAACACCAGTGAATATCTGAATGTATGAGTGACATCAACCTATTGGACCATATCAAGCCTTGCTCGTTCTTCACAACGGATCAGGGTAGGTGCGAAACAAACCACCTAGCCAGCAGAGGAGTGCAACACATGAGGGTCCCCCTTCTCTTCATGGTGCGAGAGTGGAGATAATGCAAGATATCTCCCAACAAAGTAGGCACTGTGTTGTACCCAAAAATTTGCCCTCTCATTTCTCAAAGGATCATCCTGGACCCTCGGGTTTGCCTCCATCCAATTTCAAGCCTTGAATTACAAATTTTCCAAGAAAGTCATTCACAAGGGCAAAATGGTCATTTTGCTTACTGAAAACTCAAACTTTGACTTTTTGACCAAAGTCAAGTTTCAAGAGTCATATTTCATCAAGACATGTTGAAATATGAAGTTTGTTTCATCAAGAAATTCAAAAGTCAAAATTACTTTGGAAAAGTCAAATTCTGAATACTTAGAATTTTTCTAAGTGTTTAAAAAATATGACAAGTTTAGAACTTTTGGCCAGATTTCCACCATGATGCAAGCTGATTCTGGAAGAACTTCTAACACAAGAGTTTTAGATCTCAATAAGATCTAAAATATTGCATAACAGAACTTCTCCTGGAAATGCTGGAATTTCAAGTTATAAAGGTTCAAAGACACGTCCATGAAACTAAAGCACTCAGCAAATTCTGGACATTTTCAAGACAGAGTTTGGTTAGAACTTTTGGGCTAGTTTTCACGAAGGTTCAGTCAGAAGTTGCAAGAGAAATTCAAAGAGGATTTACAAAGCGTGTTACAAGCTTTTGGGAAAGTCTGAGAACTCACTCAGAACATGCTGGAGCAGAGAGATTCCAAGATCAGAAGTTGGATGTTTATTCTAAGTTACGCTGATGCTGAACTTTTGGCCCAGAATTAAGCTATGATGCACAATCTCATAGCGCAGGATTTCTGGTTTGATAAATCTCATCATCATTTAATGCACACGACCACTTTTTAGTTTTTATCCAAAGGATTTCCTCACGTGTGAGAAAGAAGTACCATTGTTGTCCTTGAAAAGCAAACTTTTGTACAAGTTTATGCTAGGCCCATGCTTTGCTTTTGCCTCTGAGGGTACTTTTCCTTAATTCATGCTTACAAATCTAGCTTAGGCACGGCTAAAACCTGCTAACCATCATACTTGTTTAACTTACTTCAAGAACAAGTCAGCACCCTAGCATATGATGATTGTACCCTTGATCTCTCCAAGCTACAAAATCCTTGCCTATAAATTGAACTTCATTGGCAACTGTAAAAGGTCCGGTGAGAAAAATTGAAAGGAAAAGCTTTGAAACCTTGTTAAAATTCAATAAATCCAAAACTATAAACACAAATACAAAACCTTCTAGTTTTTTATTCTTGTATTCAAACTCCAACTTCCCTCAAGTGTTTCTTGACCAAATCATCCATTCACCACTCATAACACAAGCTAAAGGTTGTTCCAGCCTGCTGAGTACGTAAGGAAGCTGATCAGAATATTACAAGCAGTCAAGACCAAGCCCCAGCTTATAGAACATTTTTCAGCGGAAAGGTAAGCTTCTGCTAACCCTCATCATATCACTTAAGCATTGTTAGGCTTGCATGTTCAAAACACGGTGTAGACATCTTGATTCTAATACTGTACATATTCTGAGGTTTCATGTACTTGCCTGCCTAAATAGGAAGAATATAGGTTCATAACTTCTTAAGGAAATTAGAATTAGCAGATACAACTTTGTTTCTGATTTATAATCTTGACCTTTTTTATGCTTCTGAAACCATGATGGAAACCTGCCATAACTGCTATGTTTGTTTTTTCTATTCTATTGAAAAATGACTAAGTTGCAGATGTTCTGATTAGCATGGAGAAAGAGATTAAGCTTATCATCATAACTTACTTTATGTTATATGTTCATGCTTTTGCTTCTAAATACCGAACATATAACCACCCCAGTGGTAGAAAGCATGCGCATAAGACATTAGTGCTAAGGGTTCTGGGTTCTAGCCCCAGAAGCATCTTTTTAGGTTTATTTATTGACATTTTTCACTCATTTATCTGGAAAATAATATTCCTAAATCATAACTTCTAACCAACCTTACCCAACAGCACTACCACCTCACTCTCTCAAATGGCCAGAACTTCTGACTTGCCAATGATATAGGAACTTCTAGGTTCCCAACTACACTATAGCTTCTGAACCCCTTCAATAATCAGAACTTCTAGATCTTACTTTATTCCCGGAAACCTCAAAACTTGGTGTACCTAGGCCCAGAACTTCTGACCTTCTGCTTGCCTACTAACATTTTCTCTCTTGCAGCGTATCAGAGTCAGAACTTTTGTTCCTCCTCGTTTCAGCAATGTGTTGATTCTGACTCCATTTTCTTGTTTATCTTATTTTTTGCTTTTAATAACAAAAAACACAAAAAATATTTCATAATCACGTGTTTTATTTCATTTCTTTTAGAATAAAAAAGATCAAAATATTTTTCTTAAGTAAATTTAATTTCTTAACAAAAACAAACCAAGTCCATTTTACATTTATTGTATACTATTTCAATATAGTTGTAATAGATAATTAGGACTTTAATTTCTTGCAATCCCCATTCATAAATTTGTGCCCCCATCCCCTAAAGCTTTGTAATAGCTTAGTATTTTTATTCTCCACAATTTAATGCTTTATATACCAATTTCTAGTAATTAGGGTTTGTATGGAAAGATTAAAACAAACAAATAGCAAACCCTAATCAAGACAAATCATGCATGTAAATCAATACACTTGCACACTAGCACCCCTAGTGTAAACCCACTATGTTGCCTTACAAAATGGCCATATTACACATGTGAGGTATCTTAGCAAAAACAAGCAAGTACAAGATCATAGTCCCTTGATGACGCTATCCATGTTGCCTTTCAAAATGATCTTAGTCCCTAAAGAAAAATGCTAAGATATCTTGCAACATTGCTAATCATGGTTATACGATGACCCACGTCTGTCCCTTTTACATCCAAAGATAGGGTTACTTACCAAATCAATGGTAAGATAACAATGTCAAAGGAAAGAGGAAATGAATATAAAAGACTTTTGAGTAGGTAGATTGTTCCTAGTTACTTGCTCATTTTCAAAACCAAAACATCCTTGCTATTTTAAAAAAAAACACATACACTTTCAAAACATCTTTCAAACTTGAAAACATTTCCAAAAGATCAAACACTTTGTATACATTCTTACGAACGAGAATCATTACAAAGTTTTCCTAAACAAAGGCCTCTTTAAAAAATAATTTCAAAAAAACCACACAAAGCACATTTTCAAACAAAAGCAATTGATCTAGCAAGTAACTAAGAGCCCATGGAAAACCATGGATGAAAAGGGTACTAATACCTTCCCTTTTCATAATCTACCCCCCGAACTCAAGAAAACATCTCAAAGGTCTTTCTTGTGCTTTTTCACCTTTCCTTTTGGATAAAAGAAAAGTCGGTGACGACTCTTGCTAACCGCAACATTTGCGATCAAACGCAAAACAACCAAGTCAGTTCTCCCACCGTATTACAGAACTGGCGACTCTGGTGGGGATATTGATTAAAAGTGAGGTTACCTTAGGGCTAGATCACATTTACTTTCTTTCTTCGTTTGACTTGCTTGCTTTACATTATGGTTCTTTGTTTGGGCTTGCTTTGATCCTCCACTCGGATCTGGGACACCTTCTTAGGTAAGTAGCAATAGATTATGGAAACTGTACGGCATAGACCGATATGGTTGAAACAATGGCTATGTTAGTGTGACGCATTTCTGTGTACCGGTATCCCTTGTGTTGAATCGAGTAGAATATGGGGCCGCTGAGTGGCGTCATGAAGCACTAACTGACTTTAGAACCTTAATTGAACAAACTTGGCCATTTAGGACGTAGTGAGATGACCGGTTTCGGTGGAAATCTGAAAATTGGTTGATACTCGATACTACACTCATTGAGACTAGACTTTTGGGATATGTCGGCCGCAAGAAAAGTTTGATTATGCTGGGACAATGCCTAAAAGAAAGGTCGGTGATATTGAGATCCTTTAGAACCCAGTTACTATTAATTAGGACAGGTTTGAGCCAACTAAACTTCAAGAGGGTACTTACCTACAAACTCCATGCAAGCCTAAACCTAAGGATTTGTTTTCGCATTGTGTGTATATGCTTACTTGTACATAACATCATGAACATCATAACTTCATATGCAATCACACTAACCATTTCAAGGATTTAGGAATTTATCTTTGTTTTATTTTGTAGGCCATGAATCTCGTCCGAAGGAATACCATCAGAATCAGCTTCGTGAAAGCACACCCTCAACTCCAAGAATTAGCATCAAGGGTTCCTGAAGATTATCCTTTCACCAATAAATACGGTCGGCTCCTCAGTTTGGCTACCTCTAATTTCCAAGAAGAGATGATGTGCGTGCTCTTCCAATTCTTTGATCCCATGCATCATTGTTTCACCTTCCCTGACTATCAGTTGGTTCCAACACTAGAAGAATTCTCTCTACTATTAGGAGTGCCTGTGCTTGATCAAGCACCATTCACCAGTTTAGAAGGGATTCCAAAACCTGAAGTCATTTTCGAAGCCTTGCATCTGAAGAGATCCCATATTATAGCAAATTAGGAGACAAGAAGCGTAGTTAAAGGGTTCCTAGCCAAGTTCTTATTGGATAAGGCTCGTTCATTCTGGAAAGATATGGATTTTCAAGCCTTTGAAGATATATTGGCCCTTCTCATATATGGTTTGGTTCTTTTCCCCAACTCGGACCAATTCATAGATGTAAATGCCATCAAAGTCTTTCTCTCCCGTAATCCTATACCTACCTTGTTGGAAGACATCTTACATTGCATCCATACTCGCACCATGAAGAAAAGAGGTACTCTCTTGTGTTGTATTCCCCTACTTTCCAAATGGTTCATTTCACACCTACCTCGATCAACATTGAAGAACGAGCAAAGATTGAAATGGTCTCAGAGAATGATGTCCCTCACCCATTATGATATTCATTGGTGTTCAAGATTCTCGGATGATATTTCTATCATTGACCGTTGTGGGGAGTTACCTAATAGAGAGATGGTCCTCATGAGATGCTCATTCAAGGTTTGGTGTTTGACTACAAAAGAGATGATCAAGGCTATCTGGGATACGGTGGCAGAACCGACTGTTTGGAAAATATTGGTTTGCGTTATGTGTTTTTTGTTTGCAAAATGTCGCGGTAAGCAAGAGTCGCCACCGACTTTTATTTCATCCAAACGGAAAGGAAAAAAGCACAGAAAAAATCCTTTTTCGAGATATTCTGAGTACGGGGGGTAGATTATAGAAAGGGAAGGTGTTAGCACCCTTTCTATCCATGGTTTTCCATGGGATCTTAGGTACTTGCTCATCTTTTAAAATTTCTTGTGTGTTTGTGTTTTGTTTTTTGAAAAGTTTTGTTTTACTTCGTTTTAACCCTTGTTTCTGTCCTCAAGAGTGTTACGAAGTTATTTTGAAAACTTTGTTTGAAAAGTGTTTGGTGTGAAAAAGTTTGTTTTGAGCAAGTACCTATAAACATCTACCTACTCGAAAAAGGATTGTTTCTATTCTCGTTTCCTTTAGACAATGCTATCCTACTATTGAGAAATAGGAAGCACCGTCGTTGGAGTTGTAAGGGTCAATTCGAAAGGGACGTACGATCACTAAAACAATGTTAGGACATCTTAGTAATAACCCTGGAGTCTTAAGATCATATTCGAGGCAACATTTCCGAGGAAACGTTTCCGAGGAAACATTTCCGAACGGGACTTTTGATCTTTTGTTAGACAGGAGGGTAACCACTAAGACACCCTATACTTAATGATCGTTTACCGAAGGAAACCGAAGTGAGAGTATACCCTAAGAGTGCGCATGTGCGAGTGATTTGATTTCAGTTATTATCTTTGCACATTAGGGTTTTCTAGCTGTTTTAAATTATCATGCAATCTTGTTATACAATCCTATTAACATACATCTAAATAGTTAATATTTGCGAGAATTAAAATGCGAGAAATAAAAACTACGCTATTACAAGGCTTCGGGGTAGGGATTAATTACATAGCCAAAAAAACCCGTAAAAACGATAAAGAAAGAAAGTCCTAGATTAAACTATTACATAACGTGAGCAGTTACATTAATATTGCAAAAATAATAAACGCACGCGATGAATCGAAAATGAGAGATTTAGGGTTTTGACCCCAACGACCTAATTGTAATTTAAAAGGAAAATCATTTTTTATGGTTTTTTGTGCTATTTTGAGAAAATAAAGTTTAATTGAATAAATAAAAAAAACCTAATTACTAATTAATTTTAATTGAGAAAAATAATTAAATTAACCTATTTTTGTATTTTTTATTTTTGAGAAAAGAAATAAAAATTAAATTAAAAGTTAACCCTAATTTTTCTAATTGATTTTTAATTATAAAAAAGTTAGAATTACCCTAGATTAAATTAAACTAATATTAAATTAAATTTGATAAAATAAAACCTAATTCTAATTTTTGTGAAACTCTTGATTTTATGATTTTTTGTGAAAAAAGAAATTAATTTTGTTAAAAAAACAATTAAGTAAATTAAATTAAATAAAAGAAATAATTAAAAAAGAAAAAGAATGGGCCTGGTGTTGTTTAGCAATAAGGGGGGTGTCGTTAGCCCAACAATGCTCCTGGCCCTTTTGACTTCTCCAATCCCATGCATACGCTTGACTTAGGCACATGGTGGACCTTCATTGGGAATGCCTTAGATCTGGCTTGTTGGTGGTTTGGATGATAAGGTCTGAAGAGTGCATGATGGATCCTGGAGTGTGAGATGCACTGGATTGCCTGTCCAAGAAAAACATGAAATAAAGTTGGGACCTGGGATCGAACCCAGGCCCTTAGGGGTTCTCCCACTACGCGCTTGCCACCTGAGCTGGCTGATTCAATTGTACATATGACCAATAACAATCATAATATGATAAAAGCAAAAAGTTATATTTCAAAACGCGTGAAATTTAAACTGGCAAGTCATGGAGCGCCACGTAACCGTCTTCTTTCTCCAACCGTCACTGTAAGTTCATAGCTTTTACCTACGGACATTTGAGTGTAACTACAGCCCCTGTTCATTCCAAAATCTTGTATACGCATGATAAATCAAAACCAATGGTACCAATAAACTCGTTGCAACCTCACGAGCATCATGGTACCATTATTAAGATCCAATTTTCCTTGTACATAAAACCCCTAAAAATGAAGCAAGAACCCTAGCCATGGAAGCTTCGTGTTCAGTCAACAAAAATACAATTAAATATAACCATTAGCTTACAAACATCATAAGGATTAAGAATATGCCAATCAATCATGTTAAAGATGCCAGAATTAAGATATTCGAATTTAAGAAAAGAGATAAATCGTGTGACTCTTACAGGGCGTTTCAAGGCGTGGGGAAGCTTGCTAGCAATTGAATCACGATTCTGGGATGTCCAGCAAACGATTGTTATAATCAGAACGGCTTGAGATGGCCTAAATTTTGGAAATCAGTTTGCAACTTTTTCTTGAATTTTTGAAATTCGTTCTCTCCTTTTCACGCCTCTAGCCCCTTCCTTTTGATCTGCACTTGTTCCTTATGTATCCTAGAATGTATTAGGGTTACAATTTGTTTCAAATCTTCTCCAATTATGAATATTGATTCATGATTCAATCCTTGAACCAAATCTTTCCAAATCAAGCAAATCCAATCTTTTTGTGTCCATATGAGCCTTGCACGATTTGATTTTGTCTCCAGCTGTATAATGAACCTAATCATGCACAAAATCTCAAGTTTAAATTAGTTTTTGATATTTTCATTATTTTATATTGATTCTATTTGATTTAATTGAAATAAAATCAAAATAAATAACAAATATAAAAGAATGACAAGTGGAAGGGCTCATGGGTCGTGGGTCACATTACAAACTCAGTGCAAGCATAAAAAGTTGGGCCCATTTAGCAAAAAATGCAATTTTGGACATATTTGACTTTTGGCAATTTTGCAAAAAGGGTCAACTTGGCCAATGCATAACTCTCTCAATTTTGACCCTAGAGATGTGTTCTTGGACTTTTTAGAAATCTTAAGATGTCCTCAAAGCAACCTTTTTGGTCTCATCTCAATTGAGTCTTCCATGTTCATGTATGAAGCTTTGACCCAAAAGGTGTTTTTGTTGACTTTTCAAAATGACCTATAATGTCCAAATTTATATCTTCTTGTGAGTGCATATTTTGAATTTGGTTGCTAAAGATGGATTGTAGGTAATTACATCCTCTTAAAACGAGCTTTGGATGGGTCATTTTTTATAAAGTATGAGAAAGTTATGCTTGGTCAAAGTTGAGTTGACTTTTCCTGCAAAACCCTAATTTAGCAACTTTTGGGTTTTGATGAATTGTGAGCAATCCTTGAGGAATCATGATCAACCCTTGATCAAATGATGAATAATACTTCAAAATGAGAATGTTGACCAAAAATCTGAAGTTTGACTGCATGTGAGCCACGGTTGACTTTTGCCCTAGCACAGTCGATTTTTAGGCTTTTGAGCAATTGACTGAGCGAACTTCCTCTGCAAGGCTTGAAACTTGACATAGATGATATTGAAAACATATTAGGACAATGGTGAGCATTTGGGATCCTTTGGACTCAAACATCTTGATGCAAAATGAAACCCTAATTTGAGGTAGACTGTCTTAGGAGAGGGTTTCTCTGATCAACTCTTGGACTTCCTTGAGAAATTTGAAGACCTCACTTGAGATGTATTGAGAAATATGGGAGGGAAAATTTTGGGGTACAACAGCTTCCCCTGTTCAATCTTCTTAAACCTGAGGATGTAGATTGGCTTGTCTGCCTTTCGTGATCCGAAGGTGGAAGATGATTGAACACTAGAGTGCCCAGAAATTTGCACTCGCATGAAGTGGTACTTGTCTTGCGATGTCGGGAATGGGCTTATAGATTCCATTTGTAAGTCAATGGGGGAAGATGGGCTTAAAGATGCCATCCGAAGAAGTGTCGATCGCATAAGATATTCCTTTGCGAGAGACCGTATACCTGTTGTTGAGGAGGACTTCGCTGGGGAATGCTGGTCTCTGTCTTGGGAGAAATAGAATTTTAGGAGCTTCAGTTGTCCGTTACTCTACTGGGAAATCATCTCTTAGTTGAGGAGGTGACAATGAACTGCTATCTGGTCGTACTCCAGGCTTTATAGTGATTTGTTGAGGAAAATAAGACTGACTACTATTTGGTCGTGCTCCAGGTTTTACAGTTCCTTACTGGGGAGATGAGATTAAACTTTCTATCTGGTCGTTCTCTAGGCTTTGCAATTTCTCAATTCTTATATGTTCGTGCTCCAGGATTCAGAAGGAATTAAGTGGTTATCCGGTCGCATTCGGGTTTCAACTTGAATTTAAGGCATGCTGATATCCGGTCGATTTATGGGCTTCATAGTAATTGGCCGAGCAAACTTCTATTTGGTCGAATTCCAAGCTTCGCAGTACCTTATACTATTATCTGGTTGCGTCCCAGGTTTCAGTGTCCTTTACCGCTATCTAGTCGTGCTCTAGTCTTCACATCGCCTTATACCGTTATCTAGTTGTGCGCCAGGCTTCACGGTGTATTATACCTATTATCTGGTCGATTCCTGGCTTCATGGTATCTTGTATTGCTATCTGGTCGATTTCCAGGCTTCACAATAACTTGTTAAGGGTTAAACTATTTTCTAGTCGATTTCCGGGCTTCAAAGCTTGAATTTAAGATGTACCACTATCTGGTCGTTTCCAGGCTTTGTAGTATTTTGGGGACATCAAGATATTATCCAGTCGATTTCTGGTCTTCATAGCTTGAACTGGAATAGAAATCTTAGTATTGATTTGACTGAACCAGAGAAAGCTTGCGAGGACTTGATTGCATCTTTTCCTGAAAGGTAAAGAGTTAGTCGTATGTAATGTCATGATGTATGAAATGTATTGAGTAATGATGTTCTCAAAATAAATGAGATTGTGTTGTATGATGCGTATGCGCATGCTACGATGTATGGATATACAATGTTCTTGTGATATTCTCCGGCTGGGGAGAATAAATCCCGAACTGCTGTTGGAGAATATAAGGAGTTGAGTTCTTTGTTCTCACCGGGGATAGTGACCGGAGATGATTAGCTGGAGACTTGCGTCTGATCTGCTTGAGAATATTCCACCAGAAGAGACTCTGTTTGAGAATAACCCTGTGGGAGAATGACTCTTGGGGGAAGAGAGATACTCTTTTGGACGATCTGCTGATTTGGAGAAATAAACTCAGCTGGTGGTGAGATTCTATTACTGGTGATGGATAAACTCTGCTTGGGGAGAATTTTTCCGACTCATTTGCGATTATGAACCTTGGCTGGGGAGATCTAACACCACTGTCTTTGGATACTTCCTACTCTGCGGGGAGTGTATGTACCTTTAGTTATATTCTCAAGCTAGCTCTATCCCTGTACTTGGTGGGTAGAGCAACTGTAAGGTTTGGACACTTCTTGTTTGCCCATGTTCCTGGAATTACGAGTAATTGTCTTTTGTTTTTTTGTGTAAACATTTATGAGCAACAATTATTCTCAACTGCATATATCAAAAATGAATCATTGGACGTTCTTTGCAAAACAAAATAGAAAAAGAAAACAAGTTGAAATTTCTTGTGAAAATGAATTGTATTGATTTTTTGAAGTTGGCCTGTAATAGGCATTTTATACAAAGAGGCTGACGTCCTAGTAAGAGAACGCCGCCGAAAGATACAAATTATACAATTTGTGAAAAACAAAGAAAAACAGCTACGTGAATAATCCCACTAGGTTCCAACTCTGCTATTGCCTTTATGTCCTCGAGCGTCTCATCACTTTGCTACTTGGTTGAAGGTGGATAAGACTGATTGGTGCCGCTTGGTAGTCGATACCGAAGTCTGGTCACAAGGTGATCCAATGAGACATAGTGTTACGCTTTAATCCCTAACTTTTGCCTGGACCGCCCTTTCAGGTTTTCAGTCCACCGGGATACCCTTTTTTGCCCAAGCCGCCTTTTCAGGTTTTCGACTTGCCGGGTGTACATATTTTTTCATTTTCATCCCTTATTTTTGCCCGAACCCTTTTGGTTCGCCGGGAAGCCCTTATTTTTTCCTAGGCCAGTCAACCTAGCGGGTCTTTGATTATGCGTAGTATTTTTCACTATGTCTGCATTGACGGGGTGAGGAAGGTCGTCACCATCCATGGTGGTTAGAATCATAGCTCCTCCCGAGAAAATGTTCTTAACCACAAATGGCCCTTCGTATGTAGGGGTCCATTTGCCCCTGGGATCACCTTGCGGCAGTATGATGCATTTGATCACCAGATCCCCGACTTGATATTATTGACGTCTGACTTTCTTGTTAAAAGCCTTGATCATTCTCTTTTAATACGTCTGACCATGACAAATAGCAGTAAGCCTCTTTTCATCGATTAAATTTAGCTGATCAAGTCGGGTCTGGATCTAGTCGTCTTTGCTCAAACCTGCATCCTTCATAATCGGGAGAGAGGGTATCTGGACTTCGATGGGTAGGACTGCCTCCATGCCATACACCAGGGAGTAGGGTGTTGCCCCTGTTGATGTCTGTGTTGAGGTACAGTACCCATGAAGAGCGAATGGTAACATCTCGTGCCAGTCTTTGTACGTCATTGTCATCTTCTGCACAATCTTCTTGATGTTCTTATTAGCCGCTTCAACGGCCCCATTCATCTTCGACGGATAGGGAGAAGAATTGTGATGTTGTATCTTGAACTGTTTGCAGAGCTCGATGATCATTGTATTGTTGAGATTTGTACCATTGTCTGTAATGATCCTCTCTGGTACACCATATCGACAGATCAGATTATGTCGGATAAACCGCGCCACGACGTTCTTGGTTACTGTAGCAAAGGAAGCTGCCTCGACCCACTTTGTAAAGTAATCAATAGCTACCAGAATGAAACGATGCTCGTTGGACACAGTAGGTCTGATCTCACCTATCATGTCGATGCCCCACATTGCAAAAGGCCAAGGAGCTGTCAAAACATTCAGAGTAACTGGAGGTACATGCACCTTATCAGCATAGACTTGGCACTTCTGACAGGTCCGAGAGTGCTGATAACAATCGGCTTCCATAGTGGACCAATAATATCCTGCCTGTAGGATCTTCTTCGCCATGGTATGTCCACTGGAATGAGTTCTGAAGGTACCTTCATGTAACTCTGCCATGATCCTTTCTGCCTCGCTTTTGTCCACACATCGCAGTAAGGTTGAATCATGGTTATGCTTATAGAGGATCCCATTGCTAATGAAGAA
The DNA here is from genome assembly GCA_948472305.1 of Vicia faba. NCBI lineage: Eukaryota > Viridiplantae > Streptophyta > Magnoliopsida > Fabales > Fabaceae > Vicia > Vicia faba. Next base: position 227,874,752 of record OX451736.1, on the reverse strand, counting down.
CTTCGCAGCGAACCTTCTCAAGAATTTCCTATCATTAACAGATGCCCCCTCGGGGTATTCCTGAGCCTCAAGATATCTCTTTACCTCGTGAAACCAGGGTTTATCTGCTACCTCTCCAGTCTCAATGTCACAGCAATGTGCGGGTTCGTCCAACCTCTCAATGGTAATCTGGGGAGCTTCATTGTCCCACCTGACTTTGAACATAGAAGACATGGTAGCTAGCGTGTCCGCTAACTGATTTTCCTCTCTTGGGAAGTGTTCAAAGGTTATCTCCTCGGAGTGTGGGAGCAACGTCAATACATACTCTTTGTAAGGAATGAGATTTGGATGCTTCATATCCCACTCGCCTTTGATCTGACTGATCACTAGAGCAGAATCTCCGAATACACTCAAGAACTTAATCCTCAGATCAATAGCAGCTCGAAGACCAAGGATACATGCTTCATACTCCGCCATATTGTTGGTGCAGTTAAAACATAATCGGGCGGTGAACGGAGTATGACAGCCCTCAGGAGATATAATTACAGCGCCAATGCCATTACCCAAGGCGTTTGATGCTCCATCAAAATACATAGACCATCGGGATCCTTCCTCGGGTCCTTCATCCGGTCCCGGTTCTTCACAATCGGTCACCGACGTGATGTTCTCATCCGGGAACTCGAAGTTCATGGATTGGTAGTCATTCACGGCTTGATGCGCCAAATGATCCGCCAATACACTCCCCTTGATTTCTTTTTGGGTTGTGTATTGGATATCGTACTCGGTTAGGATCATCTGCCATCCTCCTATTCTTCCGGACAGGGCAGGCTTCTCGAAGATATACTTGATTGGATCCATCTTTGATATCAATAAAGTAGTGTGAGTCAGCATATACTGTCTCAACAGGCGAGCAGCCCATGCCAAAGCGCGGAAAGTTTTCTTGAGCAATGAGTATCGGGTCTCACAGTCGGTAAACTTTTTGCTAAGGTAGTAAATAGCATGCTCTTTTCGGCAAGACTCGTCATGCTGCCCCATCACACACCCCATTGAATTATCCAGTACTGTCAAGTATAAAATCAAAGGTCTTCCTTCAACCGGAGGCATCAGAATTGGTGGCTCTTGAAGGTATTCTTTGATTCTTTCGAAAGCGGTATGGCATTCGTCATTCCATTTTACCACTTGATCTTTTTTTAGCAGCTTGAAGATTGGCTCACAAGTAGCAGTCAGATGTGAGATGAACCAGGCGATGTAGTTCAGACGTCCCAAAAAGCCTCTAACTTCCTTTTCTGTGTGGGGGGCCAGCATCTCTTGTATGGCTTTCACCTTTGCAGGGTCCACCTGAATGCCCTTATCACTGACAACAAAACCCAGCAGCTTACCAGACCTTACCCCGAAGGTGCACTTGTTCGGGTTTAACCTCAGCTTGTACGTCTTCAACCTGTCGAACAGTTTCTGGAGATGGTCAAGATGCTCTTCCTCGGTCTGGGACCTTGCTATCATATTATCAACATAAACCTCGATCTCATGGTGAATCATGTCGTGGAACAAAGCGACCATGGCGTGCTGATAAGTTGCCCCAGCACTCTTCAACCTGAAAGGCATGACCTTATAGAAAAAGGTGCCCCACTGTGTAACGAAGGTTGTCTTCTCCATGTCTTCAGGAGCCATCTTGATCTGATTGTAACCAGAAAAACCATCCATGAAGGAGAAAATCTTATGCTACGCGGTGTTTTCAACCAGAACATCGGTGTGAGGAAGCGGGAAATCATCCTTGGGGCTTTCCCTGTTCAGATCTCTATAGTTTACACACATCTGTACCTTACCATCCTTCTTAGGTACTGGAACAACGTTGGCAACCCAACACGGATAAGAAGTGACAGCTAAAAATCCCGCGTCGAACTGTTTCATGACTTCAGCTTTGATTTTCTCAGACATCTCAGGGCGTATACGGTGGACCTTCTGTTTTACCGGAGAGCAGTCTTCTTTAGTTGGCAAGCGATGAACCACAATATCGGTGTCCAAACCAGGCATATCTTCATAAGACCAAGCGAAGCTCTCAACATAGTCGCGTAGCATTTGTATCAACCGTTGCTTGACACAAGGCTCTAGATTTGCACCCATCTTAACCTCTTTCCTGTCTTCCTCTGTACCCAAATTCACTGACTCAACTGGCTCTTCATGAGGCTGTATGGCCCTTTCTTCCTGCTGTAACAATCTAGCAAGCTCTCCAGGAACCTCACAATCATCCTCACCTTCGTCCTCAGCTTGGTTGATCGGATTTTCGAAGTCATAACTGGAAGTAGCAGAGTTGTTATCAACGGGATCCAGAGTGGATATGGATCTGCATTATGATATGTGAGTGTGTGTAAGAGAATAACTGTTTTTGATAAAGCGAGAGACATAAAAGAAAAACAAGGAGCACAAAATTTGTAATGCAAGAAACATCCAATGTTTTATTAATGATATATGAAATGACAAATAATAAGCCCTCACAAGCAAAGCCAAGGTGCCTCGGGCAAGGCACCGGGCCGTGAAGTTTTAAACTGTCTATTACAACTCTCAAAACAAAAGTCAATTACTATGGAATAAAAGAAACAGGTATGAAGTCCTTCTCCGTCCAGTTGTTCAATCCACCATCGGTTGTGGGATAGATCCAGCTGTCAATATCTGAATCTTCTTCGCCATCTTCAATTGCATTAACTCCTTGATTGCTGATGTGCAGAAGAGGTCTTCCAATCCGCATGCGCCTAACAACCCTTTGAGCCCCTGTAGTAAAGCCCAAACCAAATTTATCAGTTTTGTGCATGAAATCAGGGAGCCGACCCCAATTTGTACACCCACCTTCTTTAATTACAGCCCTGGCATCCTTGAGAGAAGCCATCTTCATCGGAGTTTTATCGGTAGTAACTTCAGTTGACGCCAAAGTCTGAGGGACCTCTTCAAAGTTCTGACAAGGGGTTTCGATGAACTCCCCATCCATCTCCATGTAGAGAAAGGAATTGAGATGACTCACCATATACTCCTCTTCACCTCGTACCGTGACAATCTTCCCTTTTACCGGATATTTCAGCATTTGATGGAGTGTTGAAGTCACTTCCCCAGCCTTATGAATCCAAGGGCGACCCAACAAGCAAGAATATGATGGTCTGATATCCATCACGTAGAAGGTGGATGCGAAAGTATGAGAGCCAGCCTTAACAGGGATGTCCACCTCCCCGTGCACCATTCTCTTTGACCCGTCAAAAGCCCTGACCACAATATTGCTCGGGTTTAGAATCAAACCTTCACAGTCTAGACGGTCTAATGCTTTCTTTGGCAGAACATTCAATGAAGACCCGGTATCCACCAGTACATGGGCCATAGTAGTGCCCCTGCACTCGATCGAGACGTGCAAAGCATCATTGTGATTTCTCCCCTTAGCGGTCAGATCTGCATCTGAGAAACCCAACCCATTGTCAGCAGTCAAACTAGCTACGCAATCTTTGAATTGATCGGCTGAAGTTTCCTGTGGCACATGCGCAGTCTTGAGGAATGCAATTAGAGCCTTTGCATGGGCTTCAAAACACAATAACAAGGACAACATGGAGATTTTTGACGGGGTCTTCCCTAGCTGTTCGACTACGTTGTAGTCGCTCTTCTTGATAATCTTCAAAATTTCTTCTATCTCTTGTTTCAAAGTTTCTACAATGATCTTCTTAGGCTCCTCCATCCGGGCAGGCTCACTTATGATTTCTTTGCCCCGAGTCCCAGATGGCTCGGCGACAGGGGTGATGACTGGAACAGGAATCGGGACAGTAGTTGGTGTAATGGTAGACGGAATGACAACGGGTTTGTGAACAGTCGGATGGGAAATCTCGGGAGAAAAGATTCTCCCGCTTCTGGTGACTTTGCTAGCCCCGACAATATTGCTGACATCAACATCGGCTTCCTCACTCTTTAAGTCTTGTTTAACTCCATGGTAATACACGTCAGCACCATAGTGCCAAGGGACAGCCTTATCCGAAGTGTATGGGATAGGACCAGGGACAGTAATTATTAACGGAGCAACTCTTGGGATGGGTGTAATCGTAACAGGTTTTCTCGAGGAAACCTTGGAAGGATTGGCGGAAATGGTTATGATGGAAACATCTTGAATTGGAACCAACGAAATCATAGTCTTTTCGAACAAGATTTCTTTGTTATCCATCAGGCGCTGAATACCTGATTTCAATAAGTGGCAACCAGCAGGCAGAATTGAACACATGTGGCAACCTTCACCACAGCCCAGAAATAAACCGGCCAACAACAAATTCTTCTTAAATGTCATCAAAGGAGTAGAAATTTCTTTCACAGAGGTCACAAATAAATCATCGTCTATAGCATTTACCCCATGACCATGTTTGGGCATGGGAGCAGTTATGACATTGGACTTCTCCGGAGCGTCAAACTCAATCTCTTTGACTTCGATCAAGTCTTACACCTTGTTTTTCAAGGCCCAACAGTTGTTTGTATCATGACCTGGACTTTCGGAGTAATAGGTGCAACGGGCATTCGAGTTATAATAAGGAGAAGTGGTGTTGGGGTTCTTCGGGGCTTCCCTCAGAGTTACCAGATTGGTCTTCAATAATTGTGGTAGAATTTGAGACAAGGTCATATTGAGCCGAGTGAACTTTCTCTGTGGTCTTTCCACCCTTTGTTGATTGTTGCATTGTGGAGCAATTGTGGGTCTTGATATCACTACCGCATTTACTGCTTGACGGTGTTCAGGTTTGCTTTGACCCCTCGAGCCATAGACTGCACTAGCTTCCTTCTTACCGGTGAAAGGTTCTTTACTGCACTTGATGAAGTATCCTTTTGTATCTTTCAACTTCGGATACCCGCTTCTACTCTCTCTCCAGTCAAGATCAACTTAGTAAACCCAGACGATGAACTGCCGATCAGATGATTTAAAAACGGACCAGATAGCGTCCCTAGAAACATGTCAACCAACTCCGTATCAGACAAAGGGGGTTGGACTCTTCCGGCCAAGTCTCTCCACTTTTGAGCATAGTAATTAAAACCTTCACTTGCACCCATAGACATACCCTGAAGCTGAGTACGAGTGGGAGCAAGGTCGGCGTTATACTGATATTGCCTGTAAAAAGCAGCAGCAAGGTCTTCCCAATTTCGGACACTGGCTCCTTCCAACTGATAAAACCATTCAAGTTGAGTCCCTGACAGACTATCTTGAAAGAAGTGTACCCACAAATTTCTATCAGCAATGTGGGGTTGGATTTTCCTGATGTACGAGCGGAGATGGAGTTTTGGACAGGATACTCCATCGTACATGGAAAAAACAGGAGCTTTGAACTTATGTGGGATCACCACTCCAGATACCAATCCCAGCTCTCCGAAATCTAAACCAGGGATCTTCTGAATCTCCATAGAACTCAGACGGTCTTCTAGCTGCTTGTACCTATCCTCGGCAGGAGGATATTGCTCATCATCATAATCCGTATCGTTATCAGAAACTGCTGGACTGGGGTCCTTTGTCCTTTCTTGGTTCTCCCCGTATTTAGATGAGGAGTTCAGATCAGCTGATTGTCTTATCCTTTCTCCGAATCTTCTACCCATGTTCAGGATACCAACCTTCTTCTTCTTCTTCTTCTCTTTCAGAATAAGGGTCTTGTTGTACCCCAAAATTTGCCCTCCCATATTTCTCAAAATATTTCAAGAAAAATTCACAAGTCCAACCCGGCGCGTCATATTCAGGTGTTCTTTCACCAAGATATCTCTGATAACGTATTCTCAAATTCAGGTTCGGCTCAAGAGTCAATTCTTTAAAGAAGGTATCCGAATGTGTGAGTTTTCTCGAAGAAATATGGTGAAAAAGTGTGCTGAAAATGCAGTTTTTACGCGCTAAAAAATTCATAACTTGAAGATTGTGGCTCGTTTTGAACCCGTTTCGGTGGCCAAAATTCCATCTTGACATTATCTACGTTTTCATCTCTCACGGCTGGAAGCCAATTTCGATCAGAAGGTCTTCAAAAATGTGGATTTATCAAGTATTTTCGTACAGAAAATTTGTGATAGAAGTTTATTTGCGTCATGTTCAGAAAATCATAGCTTGGTCGATTTTCATCGTATCGAGCTGGTTCCGGCGCCAAAATTTCACAAATTGAGTTGACTACATTTTCACAGAAGGTATTGAGTTCAAACGGTATTCAAAAGGCCTTCATTTTTTGCTTAGAGTGTGTGACACGCCGAAAAATCCTGAATGCTAAATATTATTTCATCTGGGCCGAAACTTCGAAAATTCATAACTCGGTCAATTTTTATCGGATTGGACTCATATTTTTACATAAGGTCACTGACTCATAGATCTACAACTTTGCTTCAAAAGTCGAGACCAAATTATGCACCGATCAATACCATTTTTTTATTGAAGAACGTGTCAGAGTCGACACTGGAGCCCAAAATAAGTTTGTCTGAGCTGAAACTTCAAAAATTCATAACTAATTCACCGTTTATCCGATTGAGCCGATTTTCGGACAGGAGTTAGTTATCGATGTCGGCTACATTTTGATTTCACATTTCAACTTCAAAAATTGCACTTAAGTCCCTGCGATTTAGCCTGGAAAGTGACGAACTCAAGTGAACATTGGAGGCCCAATTGCACATTCAAAGCCCATTTTCTTTACCCTAATTTCCATTATATAATCACCTTCTTTTCACACAAACCAGAGGGGAGAAAAAAGAGAGAAAAAACCTTGCCACAATACTGTTAGAATATCAAATTCTTTCAAGAACCCTAAAACCTTGAAATCCTTATTACAAATCCCTCTCTCACTACAAACAAGCCATCACAGTTACAAACCAACATCTCATTACTTCTTCAGTAAGGATAAGGCTGGCTTGATCTCCATGATCCAAAGGGCATAAAAGCATTCAGGTCACTAATTTCCCAGTAAGGGTAAGATTGATTTGATCTCCATGATCAAAAGGGTATAATCATTCATACATGCCATATTGTGCCTAAACATTAAATTTCTTCATATATTGGCTTTATTTGCATTTTATGATTTTATTTAATGTGTTCATGAGATTCAACACTGCAGATTTAGACAGGATCCCATGCAAGTTCATTAAGGAACGTTGAGGCCAAAACACAAATGGCCAAAAGCCAAATGGCCAAAAAAGAACAACTTATGCATGACACCAATACATGGCGAGACAGACATCCTGAGAAGATTAAGGAACGTTGAGGCCAGAACACAAATGGCCAAAAGCCAAAAGCCAAAAGCCAAATGGCCAAAAACGAACAACTTATGCATGAAACCTAATCCAATGGCCAAAGAATGCAGACCACTGTACTTAGGAGTCAACGAACACGCACGTGATGCCAGAAAGTTAAACAAAGCTTTTTGTCTAATGAGCCAAATTACTTCCAAAAAACCTCCTAAATGGGTCTGATACCCCCCATGGTTTGCATCAATTTTTAATTTTTAATTTGTTTTTCTTTCTTAATTCTATTAATTATTTAATTGTTTTCTTTAATTTCATAAATTAATTTTCATAAATAAAAAAATCAGAAACTAAAATATGTTTAATTAATATTTAAATTAATTTATTTTGTAAATAAACTCTAACAATTAACTTAGTTAATTTAGGTTTTAAAACTTTAATATTTTCTTAAATTAATAAAATATGTAGAAATTAGGGTTTTTTAACCTTTTCATTTTTTTTAACAAATAATTTTCTCATCATTATTATTATTATTAATTACTAAATATTTTGTAAATAAATATGTAAATAATTAATTAGCATAAATTAGGTTTTAAACTTTAACCTTTTCTTTAATAATTAAAAATATTTAGAACTAGGGTTTCCTTCTAATTTTAAATTCTTTTCTTATTTCATTAAATACAAAAAACATAAAAAACATTTCTTTTCTTTTAATTAAATAATTAATTAGCTCTTTAATTTCAATTTAATTTCAAAAAGGGTCCAACACCCTCGAACGTTCTATTTTTATTCCTTTCGCGCATTTATTCTTATTTTCCTTTGTGAATATTATGTAATTGCTCAAGCCTTGTAATAGTAACTAGGTTTTACTTTCCGCATCTTTTATTAAAACGGGTCTTTGTAATTTGGCGATGTATAGACCCGCGCCTTGTAATAGCGTAGGACTTTACTTTCCGCACTTTTAAATTCTAAACTTTGCATGGAAGAATGTATGGCTAATCAAAAACAATGCGTAGCTCACCATGATACATGTACAAGATAATAATAACATGAAAATAATACACAAATTCACACACCACTCTTAGGGTACGCCTCACTGTTGCCTTGCCTTCGAAACGTGGTCGTCGAGTATAGGACGTTTTAGTAAGTCCTTATGTCCATGACATGATCCAGTTGCCTCGAAACGGTTGCCTCGGAATTAAAAAAAGGATCAATGGCATAAGGGTAGCTTCTAAGGTGTCCTACTGTTGCTCTGGTGACCACACTGTCCCTAACAAACGAATTGACCCGAACACCTCCAACGGTGGTGCTACCTACCTCTCAATGGTGGGATGGCACTATCTTAAGGACATTTACACAGCCTAATTCCTTAGGGTAGGTAGATGACTCATAGATACTTGCTCTAAAAAAAATTAAAACTCTTTTCACACCGACACTTTCAAAAAAAAGCTTTCAAAACAATTTTTCAAACACTCTTGAGGACTGATACAAGAGTTATTCCGAAATCTTTAAACGAAACTTTTTTCAAACTCACTCACAATTGAAAAGCAAACACTTTTGAAAACACAAATGAGCAAGTACCTAAGAGCCCATGGATAACCATGGATAGAAAGGGTGCTAACACCTTCCCTTTCTATAAATCTACCTCCCGAACCGAGAAACAATCTCATAAGGAATTTTGATGTGCTTTTGTCCTGTCCATGTTGAAGAAAATAAAAGACAGTGGCGACTCTTGCTTCCGCGACATTTCGCGAAACCAATGTTAAACAGTCAGTTCCAGATCCACCGATCACAGAACTGGCAACTCTGCTTGGGAATTCTTATAAAGTGAGGTGTACCTTAGGACTAAGATCACTTGTGTTTTCAATTGCTGTGTTCGTTTGCTTTATTATTGTGGGATGCATCGGAGTTACATAGATCCTAACCCGGATCTGGGGATACCCTGTTAGGTAGCATAAGCTGTGAGGGACCTGTCCGGCATAGACCGACATGGGTGAAGCAGTGGCTACGTTGCTGTGGCACCTTGGTCTGTACCGATATCCCTTGTGTTGCAACGAGGAGAATATGGGTCTTCTGAGGAGTCATTAAGCACCAACCGACCTTAGAACCCTAAATTGACCCAACTTGGCCATAGAACAGTAGCAGTATGCTACACCCATTGAGGCTAAACTCTCGCGATGGTTCTGGCCGCAAGAAAAGATTGCGATGCTGGAGTTATGACCGATTGAGGGTAGTCAGTGATATTGGGATCCTCTAGAACCCGGTTACTCTTGATAGGACAGGTCTTAACCAACGAAACTGAAAGAGGGTAGTACCTAAACTTCATGCTGGCCTAAACTCTAAGGGTTGTCTTGTGTGACTTGTGTGCCTTTAAACTTGAACTACTTGCACATACTTATTATCTGACAACATGAATTCCGTGCAGGTTTTGTTTACAGTCCTTAATCTGGGCTTATAACAGGGTCTACTTACATCACTCCATGCATAGCATAACATCATACCATCATACCATTGCATACATCCTACATAAGGACTAGTCCATTTCAAGGATCTCGAGGGTTTGTGATGCAGGTCATGATGAATCAAAATGTCTAGCAAGGGGCAAAGGGGATTTATTTTCCTCTAGCCAAGGTTAATGACTTGAGTCAGGGGCTATGACCCACTGGATATGGTGAGTCTTTGACCCTTGAAGAAGGACTCTCAACAACATGAAGTTCCTTCAATCAAGCTACCGGTTTCAAGTTCTAACAATCTTCTTGTTTACCCCGCGAGGTCCTTGAAAGCATTGCATACATATCATACATATCATTGCATTACAGGTACCCTTTTGACAAGTCACTTACCATCTGCGTTGTTTATTTCAGCAATGGCTTCCCAACGAGATAATCAGGGTCTTCATGCTCAAGAGACTCAGTTCAGGGAGATTTTTCTAAGCCTATCCAAGGGGCAGGAGGAGTTAAGGACACTCCTCATGGGGACTTTAGCCAGGAACAGTGTTGAAGATGACAAGGATGAACGGCTGAAACGTCTACAAGCTGAAGTAGATACATTGAAGACCCAGATGCTGGGGCAAAGGGCTCTCATCCAAGGTCTAGCTCGGGAGCAAGAAGAGTTGAGGGCCATGATCAGTCAGCTTCATCAAGACATGAAGCAACCAGCCCAAGTCAGGGACCAAGTCATTAATCAACTTCCAAGAAGTCAAAGGTTTGGGCCTCTCCAAGCTGCTACTACTTCACAGGTCCAACAACGACCTCGCCAAGAACAACGGACTGATCAGAGCAAACCAGACAAGCCTAAAAGGCAGTTCACCAAGCTCAACGTGTCACCGTCTCAAGCTTTACAACAATTGTTGAGGTTGAATCTGGTGACGTTAAGGGACCCTCCTAAGAACTCCAACACAGCCTCCCCAAAGTACAATCCTAAGGAAAGATGTGCATACCACTCTGACAGCCCAGGACATGACACCGACGACTGCTGGGCTCTGAAGAATAAGATCCAAGACCTAATTAATGAAAGAGCTGTGGATTTCACCCAGATGGGCCAGGCTGAATGCTCCTGCCATCCCTACAAGATGCACCAGTTGAAATAACAAGCCCTGAGATGAAAGGATTTTTTGTTCATTAGGATCTTTCAAGTTGTAATTTTCTTTTAATTGTTCAAACATTTTATTCATGTTAAACGTTGTTATTTCATTAATGCATCGCATATGTCTGTTTTGAAGCAATATATTCGTATTCACTATATGCAAATTATTTTCATATTTTTTCTGATGATCAACGCTCGATTAATAATTCTAAGCCTCTTGAGGGAGGATGACGAAAACGATACCAAGATCTTTACAGTATGCTTTTGAACAGACCCCGCTGATGAGGTACAGGCATTGTTTCAATTCCTAAACACTGAAGTTATAAGGAAGATAATCCCTCGTCAACCCCTCTGAGCCAAAGAAGTTGGAGTTTTTCTTTTCGAAAATTAAAACCCTTAATCATAACCTGGGGCAGGGTAGTTCTCTCAGTTGATCCAGGTGCACAACGAATATCATCAAAGAAGTCCTTAAAAAAGACAATGATGGTTCTGAATAATCATAAAGACAGGCAGTCATTATCTCTCAGAAATAAAAACCCAATAAGTCAAAACCTATGAAGGAGACTTACAAAACCGGGGCATCCCGCTGACTGTAAATACAAAAAGAAACAGTTCAGGCAAAAAACAGGGATAATGAAATAAAAAAGAAAGAGGTTCTACAAACCCTCAACAAAAAAGGAAATGATTGCCTATTCAAAATAAACTGTCAATATCTGAACCATCATTGGAATATCAGGACAAAGACTTAAACAAGGTCTAACGCACGATCAGCTGAGTTTAGGATTGAAGAACATCACGAAGAGCGGGTGGGTACAAATAAAATTTGAGCCTTTATCCCTTGTTTCTTAAACCATGAACCAGGCCACGTTATAACCCTTAAAAGTCATAGCTGAAGCATGGGTTAGTTCGAAAGCATACTGTTACAAAAGGTATCCTGACTCCTTAAGGCTTGCGGTAAAATAACGAGTTAACATCACAGTTTACAAAAAATTCACTTGTTTTTATAAAAAAACTGCATTTTCAAAAACTTCAAGACAGACATAAGCTTTGCATTTTTAATATAACATTGCTTGCATATGACTTTTTGTTTGAACAGCATGGAAGTTCGCACGACGAAGGTCTAATGAACAAAAGCACTTCCAATCAAAGGGGCATGACATGATCATGGTCCATCATCCGGGGCAGTCCAGTCAAGATTCAAAGAATCTCTCAAATGCCAAATACCAGGGGAAAATCTCCGCCTGAGTCACTTGGGGCATTGGACAGGAATTACAGCGACGAATCTTGCACGATCGAACATCTTCTGGTAGTAGGGCAACGCAACACTACTGACAGTGACAACTCCCTGCATCCTGAGAATGTGGACATAATCGAAAAAATACTGCGCATAATCAAAGACCCGCTAGGTTGACACACCTAGGCAAAAATAAGGGCTTCCCGGCGAACCAAAAGGGTTCGGGCAAAAATAAGGGATGAAAATGAAGAAAAAAAATCTGTACACCCGGCAAGTCGAAAACCTGAAAAGGCGGCTTGGGCAAAAATGGGTATCCCGGTGGACTGAAAACCCGAAAGGGCGGTCCAGGCAAAAGTTAGGGATCACAGCGTACGACTATGTCCCATTATCTCGTCACTTGCCTACCAGAAGAAGATTTGTCAATCGACAATTATCAGCACCTCCACAGGTACCTTCTCCCGCAGAAACTGGGGAAATAAGAATTGTCTAAGCGATCTGGTTGCTCTGTCCACTGAGGTGCCAAGGTATGTTCAGCTGAAGAATGTAACCAAGATATCTCCACTCCCCGGAGAGTAAGACAGGTTCAGCAATACTCTCCCCCGAGCAGAGTTGGTCTCCCGTCAGCCCTGAAAAGGCATAGTACCCACAGCAACTCAGCAACGCTCTCCCCAAGCAGAGTTAGTCTACTGTCAGCCTTAAGGAAGTTGGATTATTCCCCGAAGATCTCAACATTCCCCAGCGGAGTACAAACATTCCTAACAAGCGTCCCCGGCAATCTTGATCTAAGATTGTTCCCCGGCGGAATATCGGACATCAAGTGGAGCCACTTCCCCAATACAGTCTCAAAAGCCTCCCCAGGAAAGTTGAATCAATCTCCCCAGTAGGAATATTATCCCCAGTAGATTCTGGAAGCTTATCACCTGCAGAGTACGAACGCTCTCCCCCGGCTTTATTCAAAGGTTATTTCCCCACCAGGATATAACTGGGTTATCCTCAGCCAATTGCCACGGAAAGATCGTCCCCGGCGAAGTCTTCCTATCCCCAGCGGAGTTCATCCAATCTTCCAACAAAGCTCAACAATGGTATCCCCAGCGGAGTTATCATCAAACCTCATCAAAGTACATCTCTTCCCACAGAGCATTCCCCGCAGAGTATTCTATTCGCCAAGTTTATTCCCCAATGGAGTCATCTTCTCCTACCGGTATTCTTGCAACCATCATCCCCAGCAAAAACGAAGAACTCTCTTCAACATCAGCCCAGGATTCAGCTCCCGGCATTCGTCAAGGATTTATTTTCCTAGACGAAAATACATTCATAAACATCACATTGTCATACATTATGATACATGCATACACGAATCATATCACCCCAATCTCATTTATTTTTGAGAACATCATGACATCATGCATGTCATACATTATGACATTGCATACAACTAACTCGTTACTTTTTCAGGAAAGAACGATCAATAGATAAAAGTCTTTACCTTTTGAGGTTGAAGTCGCCAAAGATTCTCTCATCATTCTGCTGAGGTTGTAGTCGCCTAAAGATTCTCTCATCATTCTGCTGAGGTTGTAGTCGCCTAAGATTCTCTCATCATCCTGCTGAGGTTGTAGTCGCCTAAGATTCTCTCATCATCCTGTTGAGTTAGTAATCGCCCAAGGTTCTCTCATCGTCCCGTTGAGGTAGAAATCGCCCAAAGGTTCTCTCATCGTCCCGTTGAGGTAGTAATCGCCCAAGGTTCTCTCATCGTCCCGTTGAGGTAGTAATCGCCCAAGGTTCTCTCATCGTCCCGTTGAGGTAGTAATCGCCCAAGGTTCTCTCATCGTCCCGTTGAGGTAGAAATCGCCCAAGGTTCTCTCATCGTCCCGTTGAGGTAGTAATCGCCCAAGGTTCTCTCATCGTCCCGTTGAGGTAGTAATTGCCCAAGGTTCTCTCATCGTCCCGTTGAGGTAGAAATCGCCCAAAGGTTCTCTCATCGTCCCGTTGAGGTAGTAATCGCCCAAGGTTCTCTCATCGTCCCGTTGAGGTAGTAATCGCCCAAGGTTCTCTCATCGTCCCGTTGAGGTAGTAATTGCCCAAGGTTCTCTCATCGTCCCGTTGAGGTAGTAATCGCCCAAGGTTCTCTCATCGTCCCGTTGAGGTAGTAATCGCCCAAGGTTCTCTCATCGTCCCGTTGAGGTAGAAATCGCCCAAAGGTTCTCTCATCGTCCTGTTGAGGTAGTAATCGCCCAAGGTTCTCTCATCGTCCCGTTGAGGTAGAAATCGTTCAAGGTTCTCTCATCGTCCCGTTGAGGTAGTAACCGTCCCTGATTCATTCATCACATCATTATCAACAAAAACCTTTTGAAGTTCCAGACTCGATTCCTGTATCTTGCCAGGGCACGTCTGAAGAGTTTGAGGATCTGATTCCTGTATCTTGCCAGGGTGTATCTGTTGACGACTAACATTACCAGACTCGATTCCTGTATCTTGCCAGGGCACGTCTGAAGAGTTTGAAGATCCGATTCCTGTATCTTGCCAGGGTGTATCTGTTGACGACTAATTCCAGACTCGATTCTTATATCCTGCCAGGGCACGTCTGAAGAGTTTGAAGATCCAATTTCTGTATCTTGCCAGGGTGTATCTGTTGACGACTAATTCCAGACTCGATTCCTGTATCCTGCCAGGGCACGTCTGAAGAGTTCAAAGATCCGACTCCTGTATCTTGCCAGGGTGTATCTGTTGACGACTATTCTCCAGACTCGATTCCTGTATCTTGCCAGGGCACTTCTGAAGAATTTAAAGATTCGATACCTGTATCCAGCCAGGGCACATCTACACGAAGAGTTTGAAGATCAACCCCTGTAACAGGCCAGGTAATTATCTTTCTTTCTCAGGTACGCAAGTTCTCGCTAAGGAATCTCTTACGCGATCGACAACCTCTCGATGGCATCTATAAGACCATCCACATACCAACAGCCTCCGAATGGCGTCTATAAGCCCATTCCCGACAAAGCTCCACCACAGCTCCAGATGGCATCTATAAGCCCATCCCCCCATCCATCACTTCCAAATGGCATCTATAAGCTCATTCCCCCTACATCACATTGCTGATACTACACCATGCGAGTGCAAATTTCTGGGCACTTTAGTGTTCAATCATCTTCCACCTTTGGATCACGAAAGGCACGCAAGCCAATCTACATCATTAGGTTTAAGAAGATTGAACAGGGGCAACTGTTGTACCCCAAAATTTGCCCTCCCATATTTCTCAAAATATTTCAAGAAAAATTCACAAGTCCAACCTGGCGCGTCATATTCAGGTGTTCTTTCACCAAGATATCTCTAATAACATATTCTCAAATTCAGGTTCGGCTCAAGAGTCAATTCTTTAAAGAAGGTATCCGAATGTGTGAGTTTTCTCGAAGAAATATGGTGAAAAAGTGTGCTGAAAGTGCAGTTTTTACGCGCTAAAAAATTCATAACTTGAAGATTGTGGCTCGTTTTGAACCCGTTCTGGTGGCCAAAATTCCGTCTTGACATTATCTACGTTTTCATCTCTCACGGCTGGAAGCCAATTTCGATCAGAAGGTCTTCAAAAATGTGGATTTATCAAGTATTTTTGTACAGAAAATTTGTGATAGAAGTTTATTTGCGTCATGTTCAGAAAATCATAGCTTGGTCGATTTTCATCGTATCGAGCTGGTTCTGGC
Source organism: Vicia faba (assembly GCA_948472305.1). Lineage (NCBI taxonomy): Eukaryota > Viridiplantae > Streptophyta > Magnoliopsida > Fabales > Fabaceae > Vicia > Vicia faba. The sequence goes on along the minus strand of OX451736.1, from coordinate 227,859,056 downwards.
GCCAAAATTTCACAAATTGAGTTGACTACATTTTCACAGAAGGTATTGAGTTCAAACGGTATTCAAAAGGCCTTCATTTTTTGCTCAGAGTGTGTGACACGCCGAAAATCCTGAATGCTGAATATTATTTCATCTGGGCCGAAACTTCGAAAATTCATAACTCGGTCAATTTTTATCGGATTGGACTCATATTTTTACACAAGGTCACTGACTCATAGATCTACAACTTTGCTTCAAAAGTCGAGACCAAATTATGCACCGATCAATACCAGTTTTTTATTGAAGAACGTGTCAGAGTCGACACTGGAGCCCAAAATAAGTTTGTCTGAGCTGAAATTTCAAAAATTCATAACTAATTCACCGTTTATCCGATTGAGCCGATTTTCGGACAGGAGTTAGTTATCGATGTCGGCTACATTTTGTTTTCACATTTCAACTTCAAAAATTGCACTTAAGTCCCTGAGATTTAGCCTGGAAAGTGACGAACTCAAGTGAACATTGGAGGCTCAATTGCACATTCAAAGCCCATTTTCTTTACCCTAATTTCCATTATATAATCACCTTCTTTTCACACAAACCAGAGGGGAGAAAAAAGAGAGAAAAAACCTTGCCACAACACTGTTAGAATATAAAATTCTTTCAAGAACCCTAAAACCTTGAAATCCTTATTACAAATCCCTCTCTCACTACAAACAAGCCATCACAGTTACAAACCAACATCTCATTACTTCTTCAGTAAGGATAAGGCTGGCTTGATCTCCATGATCCAAAGGGCATAAAAGCATTCAGGTCACTAATTTCCCAGTAAGGGTAAGATTGATTTGATCTCCATGATCAAAAGGGTATAATCATTCATACATGTCATATTGTGCCTAAACATTAAATTTCTTCATATATTGGCTTTATTTGCATTTTATGATTTTATTTAATGTGTTCATGAGATTCAACACTGCAGATTTAGACAGGATCCCATGCAAGTTCATTAAGGAACGTTGAGGCCAAAACACAAATGGCCAAAAGCCAAATGGCCAAAAAAGAACAACTTATGCATGACACCAATACATGGCGAGACAGACATCCTGAGAAGATTAAGGAACGTTGAGGCCAGAACACAAATGGCCAAAAGCCAAAAGCCAAAAGCCAAATGGCCAAAAAAGAACAACTTATGCATGAAACCCAATTCAATGGCCAAAGAATGCAGACCACTGTACTCAGGAGTCAACGAACACGCACGTGATGCCAGAAAGTCAAACAAGGCTTTTTGTCTAATGAGCCAAATTACTTCCAAAAAACCTCCTAAATGGGCCTGATACCCCCCATGGTTTGCATCAATTTTTAATTTTTAATTTGTTTTTCTTTCTTAATTCTATTAATTATTTTAATTGTTTTCTTTAATTTCATAAATTAATTTTCATAAATAAAAAAATCAGAAACTAAAATATGTTTAATTAATATTTAAATTAATTTATTTTATAAATAAACTCTAACAATTAACTTAGTTAATTTAGGTTTTAAAACTTTAATATTTTCTTAAATTAATAAAATATGTAGAAATTAGGGTTTTTTAACCTTTTCATTTTTTTTTAACAAATAATTTTCTCATCATTATTATTATTATTAATTATTATATATTTTGTAAAAAATATGTAAATAATTAATTAGCATAAATTAGGTTTTAAACTTTAACCTTTTCTTTAATAATTAAAAATATTTAGAACTAGGGTTTCCTTCTAATTTTAAATTCTTTTCTTATTTCATTAAATACAAAAAACATAAAAAACATTTCTTTTATTTTAATTAAATAATTAATTAGCTCTTTAATTTCAATTTAATTTCAAAAAGGGTCCAACACCCTCGAACGTTCTATTTTTATTCCTTTCGCGCATTTATTCTTATTTTCCTTTGTGAATATTATGTAATTGCTCAAGCCTTGTAATAGTAACTAGGTTTTACTTTCCGCATCTTTTATTAAAACGGGTCTTTGTAATTTGGCGATGTATAGACCCGCGCCTTGTAATAGCGTAGGACTTTACTTTCCGCACTTTAATTTCCGCACTTTTAAATTCTAAACTTTGCATGGAAGAATGTATGGCTAATCAAAAACAATGCGTAGCTCACCATGATACATGTACAAGATAACAATAACATGAAAATAATACATAAATTCACACACCACTCTTAGGGTACGCCTCACTGTTGCCTTGCCTTCGAAACGTGGTCGTCGAGTATAGGACGTTTTAGTAAGTCCTTATGTCCATGACATGATCCAGTTGCCTCGAAACGGTTGCCTCGGAATTAAAAAAAGGATCAATGGCATAAGGGTAGCTTCTAAGGTGTCCTACTGTTGCTCTGGTGACCACACTGTCCCTAACAAACGAATTGACCCGAACACCTCCAACGGTGGTGCTACCTACCTCTCAATGGTGGGATGGCACTACCTTAAGGATATTTACACAGCCTAATTCCTTAGGGTAGGTAGATGACTCATAGATACTTGCTCTAAAAAAAACAAATTAAAACTCTTTTCACACCGACACTTTCAAAAAAAAAGCTTTCAAAACAATTTTTCAAACACTCTTGAGGACTGATACAAGAGTTATTCCGAAATCTTTAAACGAAACTTTTTTCAAACTCACTCACAATTGAAAAGCAAACACTTTTGAAAACACAAATGAACAAGTACCTAAGAGCCCATGGATAACCATGGATAGAAAGGGTGCTAACACCTTCCCTTTCTATAAATCTACCTCCCGAACTGAGAAACAATCTCATAAGGAATTTTGCTGTGCTTTTGTCCTGTCCATGTTGGAGAAAATAAAAGACGGTGGCGACTCTTGCTTCCGCGACATTTCGCGAAACCAGTGTTAAACAGTCAGTTCCAGATCCACCGATCACGGGTCTTCAGGTCCTCTTTCCCTTTAGCCAAACTCAAGAACATCTGTTGGAATTGGGCGTTATGTGCCTGAAGATCTTTGATCGGAAGACATTTCTGCTGAAATATATAGCGAAGAAGATGAGAAACCTATAAGGGTACTTGTGATAATGTGCATGATAATGGGATGCGCATGCAATGATTTCAAAGACTTTGGGAAATTTAAATTTGCAAACCAAAAATAAACAAACTTTATTAGATTAACTTGTAAAAGGTTCAACAATGCCTTTGAGGCATTACAAAGAAGTCAACAGAAAACAAATCTAAACTAGAAAAGAAAAATCAAAATTCCCATGGACACTTCCTCTTTGTGTTGACGTAGTCATTGATCACTCTTTATTCCTCGAGCTGCCTGGTGAGCTTCAGAATCTTCCTTTCTTGCTCATGATACTTCTCCCAGTAAGTATCCCTTTCCTCTTTCAGCTGAATCCAGGATCTCTGCAACTCCCCAGGATCAGTGGGCATGTAAGGATAACGAACTGTGTAAGGAACGCCCTCTTCATTGGTGGGCTCTACAATCACTGGTAGCACGGCTTCATAAGGCATCCCAAGCTTCTGGGCACGAGATCGGACCCGTTGGAGGTAAGGTTGCATAGGAAGGGAAGTCCTTAGTCCCAGCTCTCGGGGGTCAGATCTGTTCACCATGCCCCAAGCTCGTATAAACCTTCGGCGGTGCTCGTCAACATCCTCCTTGTAGTCGAATGCAATATTCTCAAGAAGTAGCTCATGGGGACCATATTTCCGAGCACGACCAAATTGTCTCAAAGATAGACAAGGATTGTAGGTTATACCCCCTCTGATTCCAAGCAACGGGACATTAGGGTATCCTCCACAACGATCAATAACTGCAGTGTTTTCCATAGCCCGGGAGTTCCAAAGAATATCTGTATGGGCAAGTGACATTATTTTGTAGGACCATCCCAAACCTTCTTCGTTCTTCAACACAGACTTAGGGAGGTGTGAAATAAACCACCTCGACAGCAGCGGCATGAAACACATGAGAGTCCCTCTTCTTCGCACGGTACGAGTATAGAGGGCATACAAGATATCACCCAGTAGAGTAGGCACAGGATTGCGAGAAAGAAAAATCTTGATCGCATTCACATCCACAAAGGAATCCGGATTCGAGAAGAGAACCAAACCATAGATAAGGAGAGCCAGGATATCTTCGAAAGCCTGAAAATCCAAACTATCCCAGAATAGCTGAGCCTGGTCTATCAAGAATTTGGCTAGGAAACCTTCGACCCCGCTTCGTGTTTCCCAATTGGATATTACATCAGTATGTTTCAGATGTAGAGATGAGGCAATGTCTTATGGTCTAGGAGTCTCTTCCATACCTGTGAAGGGCACCTGCTCTAGGATGGATATGCCCAATAAGTGAGAGAACTCTTCCAAAGTGGGAACCAGTTGGTAATCTAGAAAGGTGAAGCAATGATGCACCAGATCAAAGAATTGGAAAAGTACACTCATCATCTGCTCATCAAGCTTTGAGGTGACCAGGATAATAAGTTGACCATGTCTCTTAATGAACATGGAAGTCTCAGAAACTCTTGAGGCTAATTCTTTAAGTTGAGCAGGTATTTTCACAAAGTTAACTCGGATGGTATTTCTGCGCGCGAAAGCCATAATCTGCAAAACATAACAAAGATAAATTCCCTTGGTCTTTGAAATGGTTAGTATAATGAAGTATGAATGCCATGTTATGATGCATGATGTCATGATAAAAACAACAGGTATAGCAGATAACAGGCATGGTAAAGGCAAATAAGTCACACAAAAGCCCTTAAGTTTAAGGCTTGCATGAGGTCAAAGGTACTACCCTCTTGAATTTCAGTTGGTTTCAACCTGTCCTAGCAAAAGTAATCGGGTTCTAGAGGTTCTCAATATCACTGACCATCCTCCATCGGTCATGGTTTCAGCTCACGCAATCTTTTCTTGCGGACGGAACTATCTCGAGAGTATGGTCTCAATGAGTGTAGCGTCGAGTATCAACCAGTTCTCAGCTTTACACCGAGGCCGGCTATCTCACTACTTTCTAATGGCCAAGTTGGTCGATTAAAGGTTCTAAGGTCAGTTGATGCTTAACGACACACACAGCGGCCCTGTATTCTCCTCGTTTCTCCACAAGGGATACTGGTACCAACCAATGTGCCACATCAACGTAGCTACTGCTTCAACCGTATTAGTCTATGTCGTACAGTTCTCTCACAGTGTATTGCTACTTACCTAAAAGGTGTCCCCAGATCCGAGTTAGGATCTATAGTAACTCCCATGCAAAAACCCTTAAAAGTAAAGCAACCAAAACAAACAAGAGAAGAAATTATGATGAACTAGATCCTAAGGTATACCCCACTTATTCTTTTCCCCAACAGAGTCGCCAGTTCTGTGATACGGTGGCAGAACCGACTGTTTGGAAAATGCTGGTTTGCATTTTGCGTTTTTTGTTCACAAAATGTCGCGGTAAGCAAGAGTCGTCACTGACTTTTATTTCATCCAAACGGAAAGGAAAAAAGCATAGAAAAAAATCCTTTTTTGAGATATTCTGAGTACGGGGGGTAGATTATAGAAAGGGAAGGTGTTAGCACCCTTTCTATCCATGGTTTTCCATGGGCTCTTAGGTACTTTCCCATCTTTTAAAATTGCTTGTGTGTTTGTGTTTTGTTTTTTGAAAAGTTTTGTTTTACTTCGTTTTAACCCTTGTTTCTGTCCTCAAGAGTGTTACGAAGTTGTTTTGAAAACTTTGTTTGAAAAGTGTTTGGTGTGAAAAAGTTTATTTTGAGCAAGTACCTACTAGCATCTACCTACTCGAAAAAGGATCGTTTCTATTCTCGTTTCCTTTAGACAATGCTATCCTACTATTGAGAAATAGGACGCACCGTCGTTGGAGTTTTAAGGGTCAATTCGAAAGGGACATACGATCACTAAAGCAATGTTAGGACGTCTTAGTAATAACCCTATAGTCTTAAGATCGTATTCAAGGTAACATTTCCGAGGCAACATTTCCGAGGCAACATTTCCGAACGAGGCTTTTGATCTTTTGTTAGACAGGAGGGTAACCACTAAGACACCCTATACTTAATGATCGTTTACCGAAGGCAACCGAAGTGAGAGTATACCCTAAGAGTGCGCATGTGTGAGTGATTTGATTTCAGTTATTATCTTTGCACATTAGGGTTTTCTAGCCGTTTTAAATTATCATGCAATCTTGTCATACAATCCTATTAACATACATCTAAACAGTTAATATTTGCGAGAATTAAAATGTGAGAAATAAAAACTACGCTATTACAAGGCTTCGGGGTAGGGATTAATTACATAGCCAAAAAAACCCGTAAAAACGATAAAGAAAGAAAGTCCTAGATTAAACTATTACATACCGTGAGCAGTTACATTAATATTGCAAAAATAATAAACGCGTGCGATGAATCGAAAATGAGAGATTTAGGATTTTGACCCCAACGGCCTAATTGTAATTTAAAAGGAAAATCATTTTTTGTGGTTTTTTGTGCTATTTTGAGAAAATAAAGTTTAATTGAATAAATAAATAAAAACCTAATTACTAATAATACGGTGGGAGAACTGACTTGGTTGTTTTGCATTTGATCGCAATTATTACGGATAGTAAGAGTCACCACCGACTTTTCTTTTATCCAGTAAGGAAAGGTTGAAAAGAACAGGAAAGACCTTTGAGATTATTTCTTGAGTTCGGGGGGTAGGTTATGAAAAGGGAAGGTGTTAGCACCATTTTCATCCATAGTCATCTACGGGATCTTAGTTGCTTGCTAGATCACTTGCTTTTGTTTGAATATGTGCTTTGTGGTGTGGGTTTGAAAATATTTTGAAAACGTCTTTGTAATGATTCTCCTCTCTATGAGAATGCATACAAAGTGTTGGTTTTAAAAATAGTTCAAAGAGGTGTTTGTGGAAAATGTTTTTGAAAGTGATTTTGAAAAGTGCCTTTGTAATAATTCTCGTCTCTATAAGAATGCGTACAAAGAGCTTTGACTTTTGAAAATGTTTCAATTGAAAGTGTTGGTGAGAAAATGGTTTTTTAGTTGTGAGAAACCAACTACAAGTGTCCTACCTACTTAAAAGGTCTTATGTTCTTTTCCTCCTCCTTTAGATGTTGCTACCTTACCATTGTAAGAAGCCCCATCGTTGGATGTGAAGGGACGGGCATGGGTTGTTTGTATAGTCATAGAAGGCAACCTATAGTACATTTTAGTAATGTCGTATAGGGACTAGATCGTTTACCGAAGGCAACATCAAGGGTCATTGACGGACTACGATCTTTTATCGAGGGTCTTTGCTAAAATGCCCATATTCGAGGGACATGACTATTTTCCGAGGCAACAAGTGGGACTACCCTAGAGGTGCATGTGTGCAAAGTGTGTTTGATTATATGAATTTTTGTCTTTGATTTTTGGGTTGTCTACTGGTTGGTTTTATCTTGCCATACATCCTAATTACTAACATTTGTATAAAGCAATAAAAATGCAGAAAATAAAATATCCTAACTACTACAACCATGTTAAATAGCAAGAAAATATAAAGACAAAAATAAAATAAAAAGAGAGAAAAAAATGAATCCTTCAATCCAGACAGTATGCTCTTTCAATTCCCCCTTCTTTGGCTTCCTTCGATTGGGAAATAGTGTGAGATGCAGCCTTCGATTCATCCTTCAGACTGCTCCTTTCAATTGGGCCTGGAATCGGTATGAACATGACTTTCGATTTCTTCCTTTTCCTGCTTCTTTCAATTGGCCTGGAAGTCAGCATGAGGTGCACTCTTAGTTTCAAACTCCTTACTGCCTCCTTCGATTGTAGGAATGCAAAGCTCCTAGGTTGAGATTCGAAAGGCTTCAATGCTTAGCCAATCAAAGGATACAGAGAACCTGTCTAAACTTGAAAATGCAACTAACAAGTGTAACTTTCGAAAGCTACAGGCTAGGGGTTTGCACAAGATTATTGGGCACCAAAATCCAAAGTCTAACTAGTCAGGGTTGAGACTTTCAACATACAGGCAGTGAGGATTGAAAGTTAGGGCATGGCCAACTTCCTAAATGGGATATCTACATTTTCCTTTTATTAGTATGTACAAATGATATTTAAATGGAAGAGTTCCAAGTTTTAAGGAGAACTTACCTCTTGAAGTGCTTAATCGAAGGAGCTGTAGGTGACTTCTTTGGTGGTGGATGGAGCTTCACTCGAATCTTCCTGAAGCTAGTTCAGCTACTTCTTGGTTTGGGCAGTCACTGAATCAAAAGAGAGTATATGATGGTGGTGAGTGAATCGAAGGTTATTATATAACAGTCCATGGAGTGAATCAAAAGACTATTATGCTGTAGTTGGGGAATGGGTCGAGGGTTAGTTATCTGGAAGTTGAGGAGTGGATCGAAGGGTTCGCTAATGTATGAAGGGATCAAAGTTTTTTCAGAGTTAGAGTGTTTGGGAATATTTTAGAATGTTTGATAGTGTTTGAGAGTTTTGAGAAATTGATAATTTTCTCACAACAAGAGTTTTTCAACTATCAGGGGCCCCTAAGATGTGTGGTGGAGGCTCTTATTTATAGATGATTTTGGCTGATGTTTAGGAGGGAAAACAAATAAATTTGAACAAATTAGGTATGTTGTTCTTGTAGTCTTCGAGGTGCAGTCTTGTATGCCATTTTGGTGTAAGAATAGGGGCAGCATTGCATGACTGCTTTGTAGCAGTTTTGGAGTGTTGTGGTCAGTATAGCAAGCTTGTACTTGGCAGCACATAGGATTCTAGCCAGCAAGCATCTTTGGATATTTCAACCTTTCGTTTTGACCACCTAGGTCCAACCTTCGACCATATTCTTCAGACAACACTATTTGATTTTCACCCAATATGTGTCTTTCGAATGGGCCTTTTTTATGCATCTTTCGGAGGGGCCAAATGTATGCCCCTTGAATGGGCCACCAAAATATGCCATTCGATTGGAACATCCAGGTACGTCTAGAAAGTCCTTCAAATGTGCCACCATAGTATGTCTTTCGAATGGGAAAACAATTATGTGTCATAGTGTAGAAATTGTATGTTGAATATTTTCAAAGGTGGAATCGAAGCAAGCTATTTCAAAGGGAGATATTGTCTATTCAAATACTAGAATAAAAAATGCCAATGCATGAGGGAAGTTCCTACATTATGACTTAAAACTAAGCAGGAAAGAAACCTTTGTTTCCTGAATCGAAACAAACATTGTAAGAGGCCATTGCTTCAGTCGTAGCTTACATGCAGAGGCCACTTGCTTTGGGGCACTAGCATGAAGAGGAATTTCTTCCTTGTGAATTTGGAAAACCATGCAAAAACATTGGCTTCTGATTCAAAGGAAAGCTACAGGAGGCCATTGCTTTGTGACTCCAACCAAACATGCAAGAGCCCTTTGCTCAAACGAAAGCTTGCATGAAGAACCATTGTCCACTCAAAACTTGCCTGCAAGAGGTCATATGGCCAAACGAAAGATGTAAACCAAACTTGCATTAAAAGGAAACCACAAACCCAAACGAAAGATGCATGCAGGAGGTCCCTGCTTTGTGAATTAAAGGAAAACTTTCAGAAGGCCATTGCCTTCTGAATTGAAGGAAGATTTCAGAAGGTCATTTTACTCTGAATTGAAGGGGAACAAGTATGAAGCCACTACTTTCTGAATCGAAGGACACCAACAGGAGGTCCTTTCCCATTTGAATCTAAGGAGGATGTTTCAAAGGGAAACAAATGCCTAGTCGAAGCTTGTATGAAGATATGTGTTTCCCTTGTGAATCGAAATCCAGTTGTTTCAAGGGGGACTTTGCCCAGTCAGAGTTAGCATGAAGATAGCCAATGCCCTGTGGGTGCTAATATGAACGCTAGCCATAGTGAAGCTTCTGCCTTGTGTACGCTAACATTGTGGGAACCCCTTGCTCTGTGAATCGAAGCATGTAGGAAAAGTGTAATTGCTCAATCGAAGGCTGCATGCAGATAGCTAATGCTTTGTGAATCAAAGCAAGCATGTCAGGGACCAATGCCCAATCGAAGGATGTATGCCAAGCTTGCATTGAAAGAGGTAAAAAACCCAATCGAAGGATTTGAAATTGAAGCAGGCATGCTCTTCTTTGATTTGATGCTTGAAAGCCCACTTGTACTTATGCAAATTTGAACTTTTGAAAATCCTTGTAAGGAAATGCCTTGAGAAATGAGAGGGAAAATTTTGGGGTACAACACATACATCGCATATCAAGTTGGAGTTGATGCTCGTTAAGTTGGCCTGGATTGGAAAAATATTAAGTTGAAGGCTTATGCCTTGTTGTTGCCTCTATTAATTGGTAAGATTTCTAAGTTGGGAGTTCTGCTCCGTTTTTAAGTTGGGAGTTCTGCTCCGTTGGTACCACATGCATGTGCATAGTAACAAGTTGCATTTCACGTTGCATATTGAGTTGTTGTGTTGGTAAATTATCTATTATGTCTCATTGATGTTTTAGTTGTGATTGACATTGTTTAAAATTGTGAAGTGGTGATTTGGCATAGACTAATTCTAATGTAATATTATAATACATCTGATTATATTGTTCGATATCTCACCCCTTCTATTTGAATGTTACCCTGATGTTGGTAACATGCAGGTAATCCAGAGTGAAGGCGGTTTACCTTCAGTAGTTCGAGTCAGTGTCATTGCTCAGATACGTAACACTCGGGGGGATGAACACTTGTTGTTTTATTGTTTTTATTATTTCAGTTGAGTGAACCTTAAGTTGTTGTTCATTTAATACTTATTATTTGAATTTGTTTAGTTGGACAAAGATGATATACTATTTTAAGTTGAATATTTGATTCGGCTGTGTAGTTATGAAAGTTGTCGGTTAAAGGATTAAAATTATGTTACTGTTGGTTCATTCCAGTTTAATGTGTTATGTATCTGTAATGAATGTCGTTGTTTTAAGTTGTAATTATAGCATCCTGATTTGGTTGTCTGAAATTTTATGACTCTGATTTTTATATTGATTGTCGGGTAGAATTGGGGTGTTACAAGTTGGTATCAGAGCAAGTCGGTTCGTCCGACCAAGTTGTCTAATGTTGTTTATTCCTTTGTACGTGACAAGTGTGTGAAACACTGTCGGTGCTTGCTTGCTTTTCTAATCGCTTGTATGCAGGAGTTAGTTTGAAGATAAGTCGGGGAGAAGCTTTGCTTCTCGGATATGTTTTGGTTATAAGATGTTAGTCTAGTATGTTGTTGATGGTGACAGTGCAAGTATTGTTGAAGTTTTGTTGTTTCCCGAATCCGAAGGTGACATGGATTAAAGATTTTGTTTGTTAATCAAGTTGGAACGTCTTGAGGTATGACGATCAGACATTGTTGATGTTTACTTCTTGAAGTATGAGGAGAAATGTAACGGTTGCTGATATACGAGTAGAGTGTAATTCCCTGATGTTTCTGAAGGTGATTGTTAAGTAACGAGGATAATTTTTAGAAGATGGAATTTAGAAAGTTGCGATGTTTCAGGGCTGCTGGTGGACTGTGAAGTTGTTGGTTTGGGTAGCCTTGCATAAGATGTTGATGTTTTAACGGTGATAGAGTGACAGATTTTTGTAGACCTTGTCGTGGGATCCTTGTGAGTGATTGTAATAGTTGTTGAAGTTGTTAGAATGTTTTGAATTGCGAGTCTGAGTCAGAAATGCGAGGATATGAGTATGATTTCAAGAGTGGTAAGTGTTGGTACTGGTGTAAACAAATTATGTTCTGATGTTATCGTGAGGTGTGTATTACTATGTCGCTGCATGATGTCGATGTTCGCATTTTCGGATAACTTTGGAAATTCATATCTTGTGTATCATATTGGTGTTCCGTTTGAGCCTATGAGGAGATAGAAATATATTCTATCATATGAAATTATTTTCAAATATGGTTGATGCATTCCCATATGGAGGAACTCTGAAGTCGTTTACGGAACTAGAGGCTTTTTGGGCATAAATGATTACTATTGCAGTTGTTCGAGACGAGGTCAAGCATAATATATTATTGATGAATAAGTTGAGAAATGATATGTTCAGCATTAAAAAGGATAGTCGTGCATCATTTCAAGTATGGGATGTTGCACTTGAAGAAAGTTTTGTAGAGCTAAAGAAAAGATTGACGACTACTCCGGTATTAGTTTTGCCTAATCTGAGTGAGTCATTGGTAGTGTATTATGAATGCATCTAATATGGGACTTAGTGGTGTGCTAATGTTGAACGAACAAGTTGTTGCTTGTGCTTCTAGATGACTCATAGTTCATGAGAGGAATTATCCTACGCGTGGCTTAGAATTAGCAGCGGTGGAATTTATGTTAAAGATTTAGAGACATTATCTTTTGGTTCTAGATTTGAAGTATTTAGCGACCATAAGAGTTTAACGTATTTATTTGATCAGAAGGAATTGAATATGAGACAAAGGAGATGGTTGGAGTTTTTGAAAGATTATGATTTCGGTTTGAATTATCATCCATATAAAGCTAATGTCGTGGCTGATGCTTTAAGTGGAAAGACTTTACATATGTCCACAATGATGGTTAAAGAATTAGAGTTAATTGAACAGTTCAGAGATATGAGCTTAGTTTGCAAAGTGACACCAAAGAGTGTTATGTTAGGGATGTTGAAGATTAAGAATGATTTTCTGGACAGTATCAAAGAAGCTCAGAAGTTATCTGTGAAATTGGTAGATTCGGTGGTTGGACTCGATCAGTCTGAGAATCATGATTTCAAGTTAGATGCGTAGGGTGTATTGGGATTCCGTAATCGACTTTGTATTCCTGATGATGCGTAAATGAAGAAAATAATTCTTGAGTTATAGAATACTTAACCTTCGAGTAAGGCTAAGTGAGTGTAATGTGGACCATGTAATATGTTGAGCATTGGTGTCTCATCGACAAATCGCATGAGAGGGAAATTATGGAAGTATTTGTAAACCTCATTGGAAATTATTGGATTATGGTGCTTGAGGCGACTTGAGTACAAGTTCTAAAGTAACACTATTATAGTTTGGTAACGATGGTTTATACTCCATTATGGTTGTCGGCTATCTATTGACAAATTGAGGAATTGATCACCCTTAATCTCTTGTTGATAGTAGACGAGATCGTGTTGGATGGTAGAGATTTGTCTTGCTATCTTAATGGTGTGTAAAGTGATTGATGTATATCGTGAGAATAGTCGCTCACCATTTTGTGTGAATTAATAGAGGAGTGGCTAGGAAAGAATTGAGACGTATTGAACAAGTCGGTGTGGCGGGTTTATATGCAAGCTAACGTCGCAAAGTGAAAGATTGAGAATATCGAGTGAACAAAGATTTTATGGTGGATGTTAAAGAAAGTCCAAAACTAGGTTGAAACTTGTAACCCATATTTTGATGGAAATTTTAACCAGGACGGTGACGTAAGATGGATTATCAGAGTTGTGCAGCTGAAGCGTGATGTGGCGTAGTTGTTATGCATGTACGACTCGTTAGAAGAGAAGGACTACATATCAGGAGCCTATGGGAATGATATGTCCTGATCTACATGTTTGAATTGGAGGATTGTTGATATAAAGATGATGTGCCAGAGTACTGTGTTTTTTTGTAAGTATTTGCTGATTTTATAAAGATATCATTGTGGTTGTTAGATGATGGTGAGTTGTGTGTATATCTGTTGGATAATACTGTTGAGTTGATGTTATAATGATTTTGTTCTTGTTGCCGTGGTGTTGTTGTTAGTTACCGTAAATGATGAATAACACTCCATAATATGACGAAGTTGATTATGTTGGTTATGTTGATGTCACTATAAGGGTGATACGACGATATGAATAGAGTTGTTGGTAGTTTGTGGGTAATTGACATATATATATATATGGTAATGAAATTGCGTATGTGTTTTGGTGTTGAAGATGTTGTTGAGATGATAATGTGATGTTGTATATCTAAGTATAAGTGTGTTACCACTTTAAATGGTGATATGTCAAAATATTGCTGAAGGGGTTGATAGATTATTAAAGATAGGGTTAAAAAGGTGTTGAATGATTAGCATGTGTGTATTTGATTTAAATCGTGTTGAGTTATTATTGTGTCGAGAAGTAGTGGTAGAAGTGTTGCCAGACGCGACTTGGAGATCAGAGAATGAGATGCAAAATTCGCGTTAAGAGTGGTAGTATCGGGTAGATTTTCGAGGACGGAAATATTCTAAGTGGGGGAGAGTTGTAACGCCCATTAATTTAATTAATTATTTAATTAAATTATTTTTGGATTAATTGTTGAATTTGTGAGATGTTGTAGATTGTTGGTATAAGTTGTTAGATTATTATTAATTAATTAGTTGATTAATAATAATAATAATGTTGGAATTATTAGTATTAGTCGTTGGGCTTATTTTGGTGGTATGTAGTATTAAGGGGGTGTGAGAATTAGGCCCAATAGCAATACTATTATTATTAAGTGTGGTTATAATAATAGAAAATAGGTTTTGTCAAGGAGAAGAAGAACAAGGGTTGAAAGAGAGAAAAAGAACGTAGAAGTTATAGAGAAGAGGAAAAGAGGAAAAGCGAGATTCGATCGGAAATTGTAGAGCAACCTTCAATCCAAGGTAAGAGTGGGGTTTTGGCTCTATAATTGGGTATATGATGCATGTTACGTGGGAATTGGTTTGTGTAAAATTGTTATTGTATGTGATGATTATATGAACAAATTGTTGTTTGGTTTATGTGATAATTGTGCTAACGTTGTAGTAATCCAATCGATGAATTGATTGTTGGAAATTATTATATATTGATGTGAGTATAGTTATTATGTCGTTGTGAATATATAGTTTTGGTCTAAGATCGTGGAAAGTAAAGGAATTACTTATCGCAGGAAGTCTGAACGAAATTACAGAACAGGAATTATAGACATGTGCCGAGCGGCACATGTATGTTGGAGAAGGGTGCCGACTGACACCATGTTCATGCCGAGGGGCATGGCTCTGCATGCCGAAGGGCATGACCCTTAACCATTAATTTCTTTAATTGTTTTTTGTGCCTTTACTGTGTGTCTGTTACTTTAATATTTTGTTACAGAATTTGGATGTAGCATAGTTAGAAAAAGGTGAATAACAGTAGGGGCGATTTACTAGTAACAATCGTGAATAATGTATGGATTAACATAAATATAGCAGTTAAGATTATTATGTTACAAAGTTAGTAATTGTTATGGTTTTAGTTGCAGGGCTTGTAGTAAATAACAGAAACATTAGTAAGTAAAAAATATTAGCAGTAGAGGTAATTTAAGTAGCAGAAAAATAATAGTTTCACTAATTTAGCAGAAAACTATTAATGAGGCTTATGGCAGAATAATTTAGTAGAAGTATTTTAGTAGGATCGTGTTAATAATATTATTGGCATGTGTAAGTTATGGTATTGTTGTTATTAATTGTTGAAGTTACAGTTAGTGGTGAGTTATGTTATATTGCCAATTATTGAGTTGTAGGCTTATGGCCAATATTGAATTAAGTTGAATTATTAAGTTGTAGACTTATGGCCAATGTTGAATTAAGTTGAATTACTAAGTTGTAGGTTTATGCACAATGTTGAATTAAGTTGAATTATTAAGTTGTATACTTATGGCCAATATTGAATTAAGTTGAATCATTAAGTTGTAGGCTTATGGCCAATATTGAGTTAAGTTGAATTATTAAGTTGTAGGCTTATGGTTAATGTTGAATTAAGTTGAATTATTAAGTTGTAGGCTTATGCCAATGTTGTTATGTTGTTGTTGATGTTGCACTTAATCATGTTATCATATATATCGCATATCAAGTTGGAGTTGATGCTCGTTAAGTTGGCCTGGATTGAGAAAATATTAAGTTGAAGGCTTATGCCTTGTTGCTGCCTCTATTAATTGGTAAGATTTCTAAGTTGGGAGTTCTGCTCCATTTTTAAGTTAGGAGTTCTGCTCCGTTGGTACCACATGCATGTGCATAGTAACAATTTGTATTTCACGTTGCATATTGAGTTTTTGTGTTGGTAAATTATATATTATGTTTCACTGATGTTTTCGTTGTGATTGGCGTTGTTTAAAGTTGTGAAATAGTGATTTGGCATAGACTAATTCTAATGTAATATTATCATACATCTGATTATATTGTTCGATATCTCAACCCTTTTGTTTGAATGTTACCCTAATGTTGGTAACGTGTAGGTAATCCAGAGTGAAGGCGGTTTACCTTCAATAGTTCAAGTCAGTGTCATTGCTCTGATACGTAACACTCGGGGGGATGAACGCTTGCTGTTTTATTGTTGTTATTGTTTCAGTTGATTGAACCTTAAGTTGTTGTTCGTTTAATACTTATTATTTGAAGTTGTTTAGTTGGACAAAGATGATATACTATTTTAAGTTGAATATTTTATTCTGCTGCGTAGTTATGAAAGTTGTCGGTTAAAGGATTAAAATTATGTTACTGTTGGTTCATTCCAATTTAATATGTTATGTATCTGTAATGAATGTCGTTGTTTTAAGTTGTAATTGTAGCATCCTGATTTAGTTGTCAGAAATTTTATGACTATGATTTTTGTATTAATTGTCGGGTAGAATTAGGGTGTTACAACCTCTAATGAGTGGGGGATTTCATATCTCCTTCTTCGGGATTACTCCCTCAAAGTTAACATGACTATACCGCCTGTCCTAATCTTAAGTGTACCTTAGTCCGGGTATAGGACTTGCTTGTTGTAATCAACACCCAAAGAAACCATAAAATAACACCTATAAGCGCACAAGCAATAATAACGAAAACAAATATAACAAATTAGGTTTAACCCACTTAGAGTATTTTTAACTCCCTAGCAGAGTCACCAATTATGTAGCGGTGAAAATCGGAGATCAAGATATTGATTAACTTGTCTCATAAATAAGCAAGATTCGCCACCACGCTTTATTATTTCCAAGGGAAAAAGGAAAAAGTGCAAAATAAAACTCATAAATATGCAAAGTAAGTGCAATACTAAAAGTAAAGAAAAATACAATGCATTTGAAAGAGATCGAAGGTTCGAGGGTTGGTTATACAAAGGGAATATACTAGAACCCTATGTATCTATAGTATCCTATAGGAACCTGAGATAAGGCAAAAGACTTAAAAATTAGAAAATAAAAATGCAACAGCTAGGACTTGAACTCAGGTTCTATGGATTATAACTAATCTGTTTTACCATTTAACCATGTTTATTTTTCTGTCATATACACACCTTAATTAAAATAAAAAGAGTTTGGGTTAAAAGGGGATAAAAACAGAATAATGATAAAAGTGTCTCAGTGGGTATCGAACCCAGGACCTCAAGCATGCAAGACTAGCGCGCTAACCATTACACCAAGCTATCCATTCATTATATTTAACTAATCAAAAACTATAAAAGTCAAAACTTGTGAAACGGGTTGGGCTAGGCCCAAATCCGGATCCATCTAAGAGGTAAATGAAGAGTTTTAGGAACCCTAAATACATGGAAGAAGCGTCGTTGGTCTTGTTGGGGATTTGGTCCTCATTAATTATTTTTTATTTCTCAATTAAATGTTAATTAAAACAGAGTATTTGGAAAAAAGCATAATATATCACGAATCCTCACTCTCTTTGTTGCTATTTCACGCCTCTCTCAACTCTTTCTCACAAATCGTTCATTGCTTCTTCCTCTCTCTCACGACCTTCATCTCTCAATCGTTCTCTCTGCAATGTTGAAGTACCTCAACTCATAGATATTTCTATCTTTGTTTGAAGCAATCACACAGAGCCAGTCTCTAACATTATTTTTTTAAGTACTTCTTGGTCAAATACTTCAAATACCTTTTGGAGAAATTGCTATCAGAGGTAACAGTTATCTTTGATTTTTCCCTGACAATAGTAACAGAATCACCAAGAGCACCGTATTTGCCACCAACCTTGATCCTCTCTTGAAGAAAATTCTCAAGTGAAGCAATGTCCATGATCTTGTCTTCAACTGGCTTAGCACAGTCAATGGTGAAGGTTGCACCCTTCTTCTTCCCCTTGGCACCAGCTGCACTAGTGTGACTAATTCCCCTTCTCTTATTTGTAAATCTCGTTCTGACAGTGCTATGTTGCAAATCAGAATCGAAAAAGAGGTTGAGGGTGGTGTTGTTTTAAAAGTTGAAGAAAGTCGTGTTAGAGGTTACTATTTTTACAAAGTTTTAACTCTCTGCATTCAAAATAATGATTCTGCCTCTCAATCAGAATATTTTTCAGTCGCAAACTCTTTGGTTATGCTCAGGCTCTTAACTCTCATGATCGATTACAATTCAGAAACAATAATGCTTAGTCTTGTAATTGGTTTTCTTTTTAGAACCAAAAACAACACGGTTTCACATAGTTTTGGTTAAAACAACAATAAAGGATTTATTCAGTTTCAGGGTTTATGCACAAAGAAACACAAAAAAACAAAATTAATCAAAAATGGAATGACAACAGCATGAATCAAAGAAAAACCTGGTATGTTATTCCTCTCTCCCTTCTTCTGAGTTTGCGATGCTGCTGAGTTGCGCGATTCTGCTTCGGTTTTGTTAACTTTTGCAGGTGAAAAGAGTTGTTGTATTCTACTGCTTCTGTTTTTGAGTGTGGTGTTATGATTTGAATGAATGATAGGATGATGTGTATGGTTGTTGAAGGAAGCTACTTCAAACGAAATTTCAACAGTATTTTATTACTCTCTCCCTTGTCCGTGGATTCCCTAATATCAGTCCCCACGGATTTTTAATGAGCCAATATGGTATGTCATCTTCAAGTCCATACCCAATAGCAAGAACAACGTGTATCACATCCATTGGCGTGCTCCCACAAGTTGTATTAGTGTAAACTCCACTCTTGTATAATTTGAAGCCATTCACCACCTTAAATGCCACACTAACGGGACGAGCAAAAGCAATTGCGTGTTTCAATTCATCCTCAGCACCCAAGGAAATGTTGACAGGGCCAAGGACTTTAGCAGCAACATTTTCATATGTAAATTTACAGTACTTCCAGTGTAGGGATATGATTCCTCTGTCTCAAGACCACCGTTGTATTTAATGTATTCAAAGGCTTGTGATGGCAACCCACCGCAGCATCCAAAATTATTGAAAGCACCAGCACAATCCACTAGTTGTTGCTCAGAAAGAGAGATATTCTTTCTGAATGCCTGTGCGTAAGCTGATTCCAATGCTCCAGTTGTGCTAAATGTCCAGCATGATCCACATCTGCCTTGATATTTAACTTCACTGACTATACCTTCTTTCCTCCACTCTTTCTCGTCGGGAAGATTAGCATCAATAATCTTATGATTCCCCTTAAGAGTAGTAAAGCAGTTTTGAGCAGCACCATGTCTATGCCTTCTAAACTCCTCAAAGGTCCAATCAGCAAAACCTGTGAGAAGGGTAGCGATCTCAGCTGCACACGCGGAGCTAGTTGATATTTTTCTTAATATTTTCTCTTCTATTGATTTTCTGTGGAATTTTACTCTGTGATGTTACTCGCTGCCCCCCCTTACTGGTTTTTCTGAGTTTTTCCTTTCTCTGTTATTTTCTCCTCTCCTGTATCAGTAATATTTTTTTTCCGATCAGTAATTTTTTTCTCATCCCCTGTATCAGTAATCTTTTTTTCCTATCAGTAATTTTTTTCTCCTCCTCTATCTCTGTTACTAAGCCCTGTACTTATAGGTGAGAGAGAGAGATGAAATTGGAATGAAAAGTGTGGGAGACTTTGAGGGGGAAAATGGGATGGATTTGAATTCTTTAATACTGATTTATCTCTTTTTTTGAGACAAATTTTCGTGTGTGCTATTTTAATGCATCTTTTGGCCTGTTTTGCTTGGTTTTTTATGCAGGGCAGCAGTGACATAGTTGATTTTGGAGTGCAGATTTTTGGACAGTTTTGTTGCAGATTTGCAGAGCAATGGATAGGGACTGTTTTTCATATTGCAGCAGGTTTTATGGTGCAAATTTGGACTAGTTTTGTGGACAGGGGCAACAGTAGGTCTTAGAGTGTAATGACAAGTTTGTAGCAGCTGGTTTTGGAGTGTTTTGCTTGGAGCTTTGTGGGTTTTTGTTTGGTTATGACAAATGATGATGGTGATGTTTATAAGCTAGAAAATGACAAGACTTGGTTCTCATGAAGATGGTCGCGGAGCACTTTTAAGGAAAGTATTAACTAGCATAAGTTTATGACTTGCAATAATCTCATGTAACTTTAAACATACCTTGAATTTGAAACTCAAACAAGTCTTATAAGATGATGAATTTACTCAAAATTTAGATTTGAAATTTATGTAACAAACTCTCTTGATGAACTTAAGATGTAAGGAACTTAAATTGAATCTTGTATTTGAATAAAGCTTGGAAATTTGAATGAAGATGAATGAAGTTGATGAATGCCTTGCCTTGAATTCAAAATAGTTCACATGAATGGATTTTTTCAAATATATCAAACTTACGCCATAAGCATATTGATCCTTTTGAATATCTTGAACCAAAGACAAATTCATATGAATGAATTATGCCTCACATGCTTGAATTAAGCTGAAGTCAAAAGAATTATCTGAATGGATCCTCAAATCTTCTTCATTAAAATCCATATCTTCAATTCATAGTAACTTGAAATACGAGCCAATAGTACAAATCTTGCCTTTAAGAACTTTAGTCAAAACCCAACTTCGATCCAATAATCACTAACACTCAAACATGAGTGACTTGAATTATAAGTAAACGGCCAATCAAAGAATCTTCAAACTCAAAAATCTAGTTTATCTCATCATAAGAATAAATGTCTTTGAAGAAACGATTATGGAATGAATTGAAATTATAAGTTAGGAACATTCTAAATTGAAAAAGCAACCTGTAACGTCTCATTACTTTCCATAGTCTTCTAAGCATAATTCAACTCTGACCTGTGAAGAGAACCCGTCAATGACATCACTTATGACAATGTGCAAGAAGAATCTCCTCAAAATATTAAAAACGGAGGAAGTTATGATCCGTGGAAGTTGGGCACAACTATTTTAAGATTAGGTCAAATTCCACATAATGACCTCTAAAGTATTCGAACTTTTGATGATCCTTCGCACATAATCAGCTCTTGACTGGTAAAGAGGAGTTGGAGATGACGTCAAAAAGAGTTATAAGAAAAAAGAACCGTTCAAAATATTGAATAATGAAGAAGTTATGATCGTTTGAACTTGATCTTGCAAAAAGTTGTCTTTTGGTCAAAGTGCTTTGAATCAACTTGCAAACTTGACCTTTCCTTGCATTCCCAGACATATTGATATACATATGGGCCAGTGATGATGAAATCTTGACTGTGCTTCTAGTTAAAGGCTAAACTTTGATGAAGTAGTCTTTGAGAATCAGTGATTCACCATACTTGAACACTTAATGTATCCAAAATCCTAATTGAGGCGCAACATTTGACGCTCTTGATTCAAACCTGTCTCTGCACATGAAAACCAAAGAAACAAAAACATACACATATGTGCTTGATTCTAAGTTAGTGATGCATAAGATAAGATGTGTACAATAATTGATAATCTCTGCATAAGCAATGCTCGAAGGTGAGCGAATTAAAAATCAACTATATCCCGTGACCTTGATGCTTTATGAAAAATGCAAATGAAGGTGAGATCTTAGGTCAAAAATTTGAGTATGACAGCTGCCCCTATTTAAATTTCTTCTATTCGGAGATATGAAGATTGAAATCTTCGTTTCGAGGAGATTAAAGATACTTAAATATAGTACACACAATTTTTGGTCCTAAGATACCACAATGATATTTATGATATGATACGAATGCAATATTCTGAATTTTATAGGGAATGACGCCACATGAGATAAACTACTGCTGGAGAAACCAAGCACATGATAAAGTAATCCCACAGGGGAATAGATTATAACTCCACTGGGGAATAGAGCCACAAACTTCGAATGAGAGACTCTTATTAGGGAAGACATCTTGCATAGGCTTGAAAAGATAAATGGCTACTGAATCAAGATGATGGTAAATTTCCAACTCCGTGTCAAAGGTAGAAATAGATACACCAACTTTTACTGAAGATAGCAAAACAAAAAAAAATGCACCGACTTTTACTGAAGGTGAACTACCGACTTTTACTGAAGGTAGAAAAAGATAATAGATGACACCAATGTTTACTGAAGGTGGAGAAACAAGATGCACTGACTTTTACTGAAGGTGAACTGCCGACTTTTACTGAAGGTAGAGAAACAAAATGTGCACCAACTTTTACTGAAGGTGAACTACCGACTTTTACTAAAGGTAGAGAAACAAAATGAACCTTTCCGAGACAAACAGGTTCTAATTTTATTCTTCATCAAGTTTTTCACTTGAAAAGGATAACAACCTGATACTTCCAAAATTTCAATGTCTTCTAGCATTTCACTTGGAATGAGGTAATAAACTTCTCGAAATTCTAGATTTCGCCAAGAACGGTAATAATTTCTTCTTTGATCAAAATATCACTTGAAAAAGGTAACAAACTTCTCTAACTTCTGCATTTCACCTAGAACGGAGAATAGTTTCTTCTCTCACCAAGATATCATTAAGAAAAGATAATAATGATCGTTCAACACCTTTAGCCGAATTGCACCTCCTTTCAAATACTCTTCATTATTATAGTTCGGTCACTAATCTGTTATCTTTTCAGATGACTTTATGACCCGGCCGAGATTAATATTTCTGATATATATATATATATATATATATATATATATATATATATATATATATATATATATATATATATATATATATATATATATATATATATATATATATATATATATATATATATATATATATATATATATATATATATATATATATTAAATTTATTTTTAATATTGATTATCAATTAGGAGATTTATTCAAAAATAATTATTAAGAGGAATATTTTTAATATTGATTATCAATTGAGGAATTTATTAAATAATGATTATTAAGATAATAATAATTTTTTTCAGTTAGAAAATTTTAAGATTTTTTAGTTGAGTGAATTTTATAAATATGACACATCATTAGGCTAGGGTATTATTTAAGATTGTCATCATAACAATCATAGTATTAAGTAGATTATTTCTCTCACACATAGAAAAGTCTGCCATTTAACTTGTGTAGACTTCCATATTAATAATAATTAATTATTTTCTTGTGTTTCTCATTTGGTTTTTTTTAACTTAAAAAATATTTATTAACAAATTTTAATTGATTTTAATTTTAATTATTTATTATTGTTTATTCAAATTTACACTTTAGTTTTTTAAGTTTCTAATAATGTACTTATAAAAAAATTTAATATATTTTTTCTCTTGAATATTAATCTAAAGATTTACTTTGGTCTTTAATTTTAAAAAAAATCATATTAATTCTTTTAACTCTTAAAAAAGTAATAGATTATTTCTTTTTATTTAATTAATAACAAAAAAATTTAAAAAATTAATCCCTAAATTCATTGATAGTTAAAAAAATCAATATAATATGTTTTAAAGAATTAAAAAATAATATAACCTTTTTTAAGTTAAAAATCTTAAAATAACTTTGAAATTAATATACAAAATATAAATCAAGAATAATAAACCAAGAAAAAAAAATGATAGAAGGAAGAGAGAATTGGATTCAAACCTTTATATAAAAGTAGTAAAGCAACTATATGAATCCAATTTGATATTTGCTACCCCTCACTCGTAATGTGTGATCAATCTTTAGAGGTAGAGTCCTTTTACATCAAAGTGTCTTCAAAGTCAACAAAATACATTCTCTTTCACTCTCCCAACTAGTAAACACTATCATTGAGAGAAAAAATATAGTACTTCCTCTTCCTCTATATTATAAACAAAAGTTATTTTTAGATTTATTAAATATTTAATATATTTAATCTATACATAAATATATTAAATATTTAATAAATCTAAAAAATAACTTTTTTAATATGAGAGACAAAGAAACTATCTAAATAAAAACACGGTTAGAAATACTATCATTGAGAAAAAAATATAGCATCTAAATAAAAATACTACTAGTAACCACTATCATTCTGTTTCACTCTCCCAACTAGTAAACATTATATTCTTTGTAACATTTGGTTAAATACATCAGTGACCGTTATAGTTATTAATGAGTCAGTTAATCACTGATTATAGGTAGATAAATTCTGATTACAAATGTCATTTGGGTTGATAGTACATATGAGTTTTTATCTAAGGATAATTATAATCGTTCGATAAATTTAATCGAATTACACTTCTTTCTAAATACTCTTTATTATTATGGTCCAATCAGTAGTTTTTTTTTTCTTTTTTCAGATAACTTCATGATTCAATCAGTAGTTTAATATATATATATATATATATATATATATATATATATATATATATATATATATATATATATATATATATATATATATATATATATATATATATATATATATATATATATATATATATATATATATATATATATATATATATATATATATATATATATATATATATATATATATATATATATATATATATATATATATATATTAAAGTTATTTTTAATATTAATTATCAATTGAAGAATTTATTTAATAATAAATATTAAGATAATAATAATTTTTTTCAATTGGAAAATTTTAAGAAATTTTTTAGTTGACTGAATTTTATAAATATGACACATCATTAGGTTAGGGTATTATTTAAAGTTGTCATCGTGACAATCATATTATTAAATAAATTGTCTCTTTCACACGTAAAAAAATTTACCATTTAACTTGTGTAGACTTCCATATTAATAATAATAATTAATTATTTTCTTGTGTTTCTCATTTGGTTATTTTTATTTTACTTAAAAAATATTTATTAACAATTTTTTAATTGATTTTAATTTTAATTATTTATTATTGTTTATTCAAATTTACACTTTAGTTTTTTAAGTTTCTAATAATGTACTTATAAAAAAAGTTGTGGAAAAAATTTAATATATTTTTTATCTTGAATATTAATCTAAAGATTTACTTTAGTCTTTAATTTAAAAAAATTATATTAATTCTTTAACTCTTAAAAAAGTAATATATTAATTATTTTTATTTAATTAATAACAAAACAATTAAAAAAATTAATCACTAAATTCGTTGATCAGTAAAAAAAAATTAATACAATATATTTTAAAGAGTTAAAAAATAATATAACCTTTTTTAAGTTAAAAATCTTAAAATAACCTTGAAATTAACATACAAAAATATAAACCAAGAATAATAAACCAAGAAAAAAAATGATAGAAGAAGAGAGAATTGGATTCAAACCCTTATATAAAAAGTAGTAAAACAACTATAGGAGTCCAATTTGATATTTGCTACCCCTCAATCATAATGTGTGATCAATTATTAGTAAACACTATTATTGAGAAAAAAATATAGTATCTTAATAAAAACACTTTTAGAAACACTATCGTTGTCTTTCACTCTCCCAAATATTAAACATTATCTCCTTCCATGGAAGCTCGAGTTCCTTCTCCAGCAACCATCACCAGCCACGTGGTCGCCGTTCCATACCCAGGCAGAGGCCACGTCAACCCAATGATGAACCTCAGCAAATTGCTAGTCTCCAACAACCCCAACATCCTCGTTACCTTCGTCGTCACCGAAGAATGGCTCGGTTTCATCGGCTCCGAATCAAAGCCGAACAACATCCAATTCGCCACTATTCCAAACGTTATTCCCTCCGAAGAGGGTCGAGCCAATGACTTCCTTAACTTCATTGAAGCTGTTGTGACCAAAATGGAAGAACCGTTTGAGCGGCTACTCGACCGGCTTGAGCCACCACCGACGGTGATTATATACGACACTTTCCTATTCTGGGTTGTTCGCGTTGCGAATCGGAGAAATATTCCAGTTGCGTCGTTTTGGCCAATGTCGGCGTCGTTTTTTCTTGTTCTTAAACATTATCATCTTTTGGAGCTAAATGGTGATTATCCGGTAAACGTTTCAGGTCAGTTACTTTTCTATTTACCACTTTAAAATAAAATTGAGTTAAAAAAATTACTACTTCAAAAGAGAAACATATAGCTATTTGGGAATAGTTTAAGGTAGTAAAAACGAATGGATTATAAGTCTAAAAACAAATTATTTGAATATGGATTAAACTTAATATGTCAACTTTGTTGGCACATATAGTTTATGTTTAATTTTGTATGGTGTATGTCTCTTCTATAGTTTAATTTAATGTACATTTATTATTTTGAAATAACTAATCACATGCAAAAATGTGATTACTTTGATTGAGCAAGTGATTAATTAGTTTAATTTGTTAGTTTAATTTGTAGTCAAAATTATAGTTATTTCTACATGTTGTTAAACGTCATTAATATATTATTGCCTAAGAAATAATACTGGTTTATATTAGAATATTCGTTGTGAATATTTGTAACTGTTTTGTGTGATATTTACATTGTTGCAACAGAATACTGTGACAAACGTGTGGATTATATTCCTGGAAACTCATCCATTCGTCTACTAGACTTACCACTTAATGATGGCACATGCCGTAATCGTAAATTATTACAATTAGCTTTGAATAACATACCATGGATAAAGAAAGCACAATATCTATTATTCCCTTCCATATATGAACTTGAACCTCAAGCTATTGATGTTTTAAGACAAGAATTCTCCATACCAATTTACACTTTAGGCCCTACCATACCATATTTTAGTAACCAAATTGCATCTCTAAGCATCAACCATGACTACATGAAGTGGTTAGATAATCAACCATTTGGTTCTGTTCTATATGTCTCACAAGGAAGTTTCCTTTCGGTTTCAAGTGAACAAATTGACGAAATTGCTAATGGTTTACACCAAAGCGGTGTTAGATTCTTGTGGGTAATGCGTGGAGAAACTTCTAAGTGGAAAAATATTTGTGGTGATAAAGGTTTTTTTTTGCCATGGTGTGACCAATTGAGAGTGTTGATGCATAGTGCTATAGGTGGTTTTTGGTCACATTGTGGGTGGAATTCAACTAGAGAAGGTTTGTTTTGTGGTGTGCCTTTTCTTACCTTTCCAATAATGATGGATCAACCTATGAATAGTAAGTGTATAGTTGAGGATTGGAAAGTTGGGTGGAGGTTGGAGAAGGAAGTTAAAGAGGGTGATGTTTTGATAAGAAGAGATGAAATTGCTAAACTTGTTAGAAGATTTATGGATTTGGATGATGATGAAGTGAAGGGTATGAGGAAAAGAGCCAGAGACCTTCAAGAAATATGCCAATGTGCAGTTGCAAGTGGAGGGTCATTAGAAAATAATGTGAAAGAATTTCTTGGTCATGTATTACATGGAATTAAACCATAGAGTAAAATATTTTGTATCATTTTAATCTTCACTTTTTCTTATGAATAATTTAATGCTCATTTGTGTATCTTCTATAGCCAGATAATCAAATATTGTATTCTTCAAAATTTAAATAATTTTAGCCGAACTATAAATTCATTGAGTTTATGTAAGAAGATTGTCTATCCTAAACATGTCGGGGATTCTAATTCATGCATAACACATTTTTAATGGAAGACAGAACTTTAAGCATGATTAAACATTAGAAATGCTTAATGTATTCTATTTCATTTTCTCTGTCCCGTAACTTTCTCCAATCACATTTTTCAGTTATCTATGGTCTTCATCTTCTTCACCTTTGTATGAGTTGCTTTCACACCATTTTGAAAATGCATCACACAATATTGAAGATCACCTTCACACATCAAATATGTGTAAGAAGTTACATCTACTTTACTTTTACAAGTGGTTTCTTTGGGCCACTATGATTCGATTGAAATTCATATGAAAAACTATTAAATCAAAGAGATGCAAATGATATATCTTCACGTGTGATGCATTGTTTATGTATATGAAGAGAACAACTATGGACACATATTCTCACTAAAGATAGAAGAAAAATAAAATAAATAATAGCAGAGACATTTGAATTATATTGATTAGATGTTGACTCGTGATGCGCAAGAAGATTTTAAAAAAGTTAATGAAAATTATTTTATATATTTTTAAAATATTTTTTATTTTAAATAATTTAGATTATAAATTTGATAAATATTATATTAATTAATATATTTTTTATTAATTATAAAATATCTAATAAATTTTGTATAGATTGTATTTAAATATAATTTTGCAATATTAAGTAATATTTAATTATTTAATTTACTATTTATTAAAAAAGTTAGTTTTGGTGCATAATATTAATAAATGTAGATATGTAGTTAAACTATTTATATATTGTTTGGCCTATAATTTAAAAGATTAAGAAGCTAACTTAAATATATAATTTTTTTTATCACAACAACTTTTTTAACTACTATTTTATTTATTTTCTAACTATTTAATTTTAAACTTTAATTAATAATTTAATTTAAAAATATTTTTAATCAAAGGTAATTCTTTAAATGAATACCAATATAATAAAATATATTTTCATTCGTTAACATCATGTTATATTAAATTAATTTTGAATCTACAAACTTAATTGTCGATTATTTTATTTTAGTAAATGTCAAAAACCTAAATATTAAATGATAAATTTATTATTTGAGAAATCTGGAACAGTCAAATTAATAAACCTAATTAAATTTGTTATATTAATAATAAAACAATAATAAAAATTATTAAGGTGTTAATCATTCATATTCCTTTTTTTTCTTAAATATTAAATATGTAGAATATTAAATTCTTTTATTCTTACTTCATTCCTTTTATTTTTAATTTTTTTATTTTGTATTTATTATTTTATTTATTTAAGTTTTAAAATTTTTATATATTGTCGTCATTATAGTGTATATTAATTATAATTCAGTGAGTATAAAAATGAGAATGAAAGAAAATAAAATTAAAAATTATGAGAATTAAAATTTAAAAAATGACGAGTCTTATAAAGCGGACAATCCAATAGATAATTAATAAAAAAATAAAAAAATAATAGTCAATTAAGAAATAAAAGAGATATTATTCTTTTCTATAATATATTTTATCTTACTTTTTTTTTACTTTGAGAGATATTTTTTTGATGGGGTGTATAGACATATAAATCTTATATCTTAATATTAAAATTAACTATGAAGATTATAATATAAGTGTCATGACTCAAACTATCTATTCAATTCGGATGTTCTGAAATCAAACTATGTTTCAAAATAGTAAGAATAAGGAGCTTTAAAATACAAAGATAATTTAAAATGTGATTTGGTTCAAAAACGGATTTATTATAATGACTATTTTTTAAAATACATTTATTATTTGTTAAAAAAAACTACAATATAAATGTATTGAGTATCATATTTGTAATAAAACTATTATTCTTTAAAAGCACTTATTACAAAAGAATAAAATAATAATTATAGCAATGTTGTATAAATCAAAAAAATATTATGATTAAATTAAATAAATGTATTTATATCAATAACAATCTTATAAACCTTTAAAGCAGTAATAATGCAATAATTAAAAAAAGAATGAAAGTCTCATATATTTTATACTCGTGATTTACATGAAAAAAATATCAATAAAAAAAGAATTTTTTAAAGCATATAAATAATATGGTTATACGTACTTACCTGAATAAATATTAGACTTCTCAAATATCAATAACGTGATATAATTTTATTATTATTTTCTTCTGATTCACATGAAAAAAAAGTCATATTCACATCAACCAATAAAAAATTATAAAATTAGTTAAAATAGAAGACTAACAAAAGTTATATCATTATAAAAAAGTATAAATATTTAAAATAAAATAAATTTCTATTATACCACAAAAAAAATGATAAGACACATATGTAAAGTGAAACAAAAATAACTATAAAAAATGTGAAAAACACCATCAATGATTTGCTTGCAAAAAACAACGAAGACTCTATATTAAAAGTTGCAATATTAAAAGTTGCATTCAGTTTTCACAACCACTTTATTATCTCATTCTCTTCCTCCACTTTCCATCATTCAGACTTTTACCACAAACTCTCAAAACTCTCTCCACAAACTCTCAAAACACTCTCAAATCTCTCATTTTTAACACAAACTAAAACTTAACACTTAAATATCTTGCTGGATTCGGATTTCCTTTCAATTTTTTCATCAAATCTATTTACTGAGGTACATATATAAAATTAATTGTTTGTTATTTGATATTAGATTGTATGAGCTGTTTAAATTATGTCTTTTTTTATTGAAGTTTGTATGATAAAAATAGTGATGGTTAGATTTGTGTATATTATTTTAGAAATTTTGTGATAAAATTTATATGATATTGTGTATAAATCTGTTTAAATGATAGAATATATGTTTTTAGTATATGTAAAATTATTAGAAAGCATTAATAATATTTGTTTTTATTTTTGATAAAACAAAATTAAAATAATAAATATTCAGTTTTTAAGTTTATTAATAACAATTTTTTCTTCGTTTTTTCATATAAATAATTTTTTTGACAAAATACTTATTTTGGTCCCTTAACTATATTATTGGGTTCAGATTGATCACTTTATTTTTTTCGTGTCACTTTGGTCCCTTAACTTCTAAAACGTTTCATCTTAGTCCCTTCTGTCTAATTAAAGACGAATTTAGCGGTCGATTTCTAAGTTTTTCAGTCACTAATTAGACAAAAAAGACTAAAATGAACTATTTTAGAAGTTAAGGGACCAAAATGGCACGGAAAAAAAATTAAGAGACCATTTTGAACCCAAGATTATTGTTCTGGATTGGCCCAACGACTAGAGTGGGTCCAGTCTAACCTCCTCCTTCGACACGGCCCATGCGACCACGACCCGGGCTCCTCCACCCTCCGTCAGGCACGGTCGGTCGTTTGTCCTCCTGGATCAGCACTAACCTATGAATATCGAAAAGCGCCTCTCAGTCTCCGACCTCAAGTCGGCCGGACAACTAGGAACCGACCAAACCGCTGTCGTAACCTACCCCTTCCTCGAATTTAACGGCTAGTTGCGGGCACACCTGCACGGTTTGACCAAGTCCTGATGTAATATCCCAAATTTGTCCTAGCCTATTACTTTTATCTGGTTTATGCATTGTCGCGCTTTTCTCATGTACATAACTCCATTAGGTCATTTAACATTTCATACATTCGCTAACAACATAACTTGGCATGGGATCAAAGAGTTTGAGGTGTACGGTTTCTCTTTGGCTTTAAGAGTCTCACTTTCATTCAAGGTTGATTCATGTTATTTACTTAACAATCTTTGGTTTGTGGAGCTAGGGTTTTTGTGTGCACGATTCATTGAGAATTTCTTGCATCGGGGATATTATAAGACATCCATCTTTAAGGTTCCTTCAAAAGCATCAAGTGTTTACTACCTTCTCAATGACTCGGATTCAAATGAGAATGCTTTGAATTAAGGTTTTTGTACTTATCTTCATCGTTGCAAGGGTTAGATTCCTGATGGAAGTCTATGAGCTTGAGGATGCTTGGGTGATACTTTGGTTGCTTAGGATACAGAGTACAAGATATGGTTTGTAGATTCAAAACATCATCACTCTTTCAGATATCAATTACTTGTCATGCAAGCTAAGTCTGGCACGAATTTGGAGAGTTAAAATCAGAGGTTCATTGAGAATGCAAGATAATTTGGATTTGAGGTCGATTCAAGTGGTTCCATTATGAAAATTTGGTAAGCAATCAATCATAAGGATATTTTTGAAAGCAAGATGCAAAATTTAAGGGCTAAGACACAAAGGCATTCGCACAAAGTTCGACATTGTTCAACATTGTTCAAACTCTTCATCCATAAATCTCATCATCCATTATCCAAGTTTATCCAAACTAAATCATTTCCAAATCCGTCATTCATCATTATCATTCAACAAAAGCTCGCAAGGTTGTGCAAACCCCATTCAAATTTCTCATTATTCATTCGAACATTAAGGAATAATAAACATGGACTTCTAAGTGATGGAAATAAAGTGTGGATCTTTTTGTCATGACGAGTTTCAAACTTGAAGTTCCGTTCGTGATGTTATTCAAGTATTGATGAAATCTTATCCAAATTCATTCAAAGTCCGATTAGAGTTTGAAACATTTCATTCTAATGAATCTTTATATACAAAGATCATTCATGATCCAATAACGTTACAATATACAAAGTGAAAGCATGTTGTTGATATTACAAGTTCAGTTCTAAGCTTATGCTAAACCTAAGATAAGCCTTATTATTGCTACGATCTTCGAAACTTCGTGTCCACGCTCTCAGTAATTGTTGCCTTTCTCCCCATATCTTAGCTCTATCATCAAGGCTTCACCATGCTTTCATGTTCTTACCTTCAAAGTACCCATGGCCAAATCCTTTAAACATGCCCTATGTTTTTAATATCCAAGATAATTGTTCAAGTTACAGTTCTGCATGAGACTATAAAACAATCCAGAAAAACTGACAGCCTAGCATGTCCAGCAAAAGAAGCAGAAAAAACCGCGAAACCAATTCCATTACCCTGCACAACAAATAAACTGCAGCCCTGTACATGGAAGACGTTAGCAAATCAAAAAGTCAGGGAAGCACAGAAGAACAATAATGTTGAACCGGTATTAAATCAGAGTAAGGCACAACAGAAGAGAAAATTCAGGGAACCGTGAGTTTGGAATTCTGAAATCAGAAGAGAAAGTCAGGGAAGCAAAAAAGAAAAACGAGGAGAAATAGAATTGCCAACTCATTCCAATACCAGATTAAACCAACTTTCTAACGGAGTTTTCTAATTGAAAAAATCATGGAAAAAATAGCATAATAGTAGAAGGAAATCAGACCCTATCTAAAATTCTTACAACTTCCTCTTTCACACATTTGCAAACCAGCTTCAACATAAATCAAAGAATAACCAAAGGAAGTTATGAATCAAAGTTGTAGACTTTGTGATGGACTACAACTTTCATGTTTCAAGTTTTATTTGAATCCATTTGCATCTTGGTGAAAAAATGGGACAAAGTTGGGGAAAAAAAAGAAAATTTCATAACTTAGAAAAATTCTAAGTTATGAAATTTTTTCATTTTAAACCCTAATTTGCATTTTTAGGTTTCTTGATGAACAAGTTTCATAATTTGACATGTAATGATGAAAAATGACCTTTGGCACTTGATTTTGACTAAAAAGTCAAAGTTTGACTTTTCAGTATACATTCAAATTTTGATCAGTTGACTGAAAAATTCATTTGTCAATCCTATGCATTTGAGGTCTTTTTGAACTTTGAAAATCCTTGTGAGAAAGGCTTTGAAGAAAGAGAGGGCAAATTTTGGGGTACAACAGCTGCCACTGACGAAATCGAAGAAGAATTAGAGCATCAAGATCCCCAACCACAGCAAGCCAACAATCCCGCCACCATCGACGCAATATATGCCGTAATAATGCAACAAAACCAGTTGTCCACTCAACGCCACCAGAGCCTCGAGACACGCCAAATCGAGATGATGACTCTCATGCAACAAATGCAGAGAGACCAAAATGACTACGCTCTCAGGCACGATCAAAGTATGCTGGAATTCACCACAGGAATAACGGCAGATATGCGAGCCTTAACACTCCGTGTTAATGACTTGCATAATATCATATCCCAAAGAGATGGCGGCGAATCTTCCAGACATGGCGGGCAAGCACGTCGAAGAGCAAGGACACGTGGCCGATACCAAAGACAAGAGGAGGAAGAATGATTATGTTGTTATCTTTCCCCTTTCCCGCTTCTATCAATACATTGAGGACAATGTATGATTCAAGTATGGGGGAGGAAGTATTTCCCTTTTCCTAGTAATTTTTATTTTCTTTGTAATTTCCCTTCTGTTATCTTAAATTCAATAAAAAAAAATTTCAAGTCATCTATTGCAGCAATTTGTGTTGTTATTTTAGACTCCCCTTTCTTTTTTGAGCCCATAAAAAAAATTTCTCACTCGACAAGTAAATAGACTGCAAAATCTTTAATCATCAGGAATTGGGGCGAGATTAAGCGAAATTTCTACCGTTTAGACACTCTACAACCCTAGAGTATGATAGATCAGTTCAAGTACCCGTTGTTTCCAACACCCTGAGTTTAGTCTTTATAGTAACCTTGAGTAGTTTATATTAGCAGTCAGCACCGTCTTAAACACAAACTACGTAGGAAGTCGATGAATATAAGTGGATGATAGAATATTTCAGCAAAATGTTGCAAGGAAACACACTGATTAAATTGGACGATCCTCACCCGATCGCCTAATCCAAAGGATGTAAACCTTACAAAGTAACATGAAAATTCATTTGATGGATGGTTCAGGAGCATCTGGTACTGAACTCGGTAGGGCATATTACGATCTGATCCCCCGCATCCAACATTTGAATTAAAGGTTGCCACATTAATGTGCCAGAAACCTCTAAAAGTTTAAAAGGATCATAACCACTAACCGACTGTTCTGCTATGTGCGTGTGAAGATAAAGAGCTTAATGTGATTGCGCTAGAATGAAAAGGGAAAAACAATACAAATACTCGAGGTAGGCTATGATAGGACCTGTAACTAGTTTACGTAAAATGAGATTGTCTAGCGTCGCCGACGTAGTTATGGAGCACGAATCAAACCACCGATTTTCTGACAAAAACACAATGCAGCTATATATTAGTCGATCCGAGTCATAACCATGTTTAGAAAAACATCGTACTTAGCATTTGCTTGAGGACAAGCAAATTTTAAGTATGGGGGAGTTTGATGACACACAAATATGTGATATTTCTGGCTTGATATACACCAAATATTTCTCATACTTTAGTTTAAATTAAATTATTTTATAAGTATTATGCAGGTATTTTTCTATTTTTGCAGATATGCACTGAGCCGAACACTTTTGAAGAAATGAAGAAAAAAGGGTGCAAAAGTAGTAAAAGAGCCTAAGGAGAAGAAACCAGCCCAAAAGCCCATTACACATGTGAGCACGTGGCCCACAAGCAACCAAGCCCTGACGACCGTCAAGGGGACGTGATGAACGTCACGCTCCATGAAGACCAAGTGACGATAGTCACTTGCGTGTGACGAACGTCACATCCTATCACCCCACTTTCTCCTCATCCAACGGACAGAAACACGTTCAAGAGTTAAGCCAACGATTTCCTACATTCTCTCACCCACGCAGTCAAGAGAGCAACGAACGTGACAATTAAATGGCCTATTATTTCTCAAGGAAGAAAAGTGAACTGTTCCTACATTTTCGAGAGCAACGAATCAAGCAAGCACTATAAATAGAGCCTGAGACCACAGTAGAAAGGGTTCTTCTTTTTGGCGAGAAAGTTTAGAGATTTTATTAAGCAG
This sequence comes from Vicia faba, assembly GCA_948472305.1. Taxonomy (NCBI): domain Eukaryota; kingdom Viridiplantae; phylum Streptophyta; class Magnoliopsida; order Fabales; family Fabaceae; genus Vicia; species Vicia faba. The sequence goes on along the minus strand of OX451736.1, from coordinate 227,823,796 downwards.
ATATTATTTTCAGCAGAATATTATTTTCAACATTATTTTCTTTTCAGCATTATTTTCTTTTCCCAGTTATTTCTTTCCAGCATTATTCTTTCAGCATTATTTTCTTCTGTACGGTTAAATATATTCTCCGATCGAAGCAAAGCCTACAATTTGTGCAGGAGTGCTTCTGTCTTCAGAGTTATTACCAGGTTTATGTTTACAAATTCTTATTGCTTATTAATTAATATAATTATATTTATTTGTGTTTGTCCTTTAAATTATTCTGCGATTTGGTTTAATATTATGTCAAGCTAGAAATCTTATACCGGTATGTAAAGTCAATCAACCGAGGGAACGAGTAACTTAGTCGGGACTATTTTTATTACGAAACTTTCTTTTCTGACCTAAGTTACTATTTTTCAAATCATTAAATTGTTTTGTTACGGAAGTAAAAAATAGATAGTGGTTAGGGTCAACAAAGCGGAAGTTTGAGATCTTTTAACTGGACAATAGTAATTAGGCATTGGCTTAAAATACAGCGGAAGCACTTTAAAGTTAATTAAGATTTTGTTTAGTTTCCAAAAAGTGTTTTTAACTTCTGCGGGATGGCAGAAGCGTACGTTAGGACTTAACTGCATAGCCTAGATCAACAAAACGACAGTGTGAGACGAGGGTTTTTAAACTAGATAGGTTTTACTGAAAACTGTTTTAAAAACATAAAGACGCCCGACAGGTCGCTAGTTCCCGAGGTAAGACTGTTGCATACCGGTAATTAAGCTCATTGATTATTAAAATACAACTTAATTTAGCGATTAGTTTCCCCTACAACCCAAATCAAATATTCATTAGCTTTAGATTTACATAGTAACAATAGAAAACGGTAGATCGATTCATCAGTCTTTGTGGTTTGATATCTTTTAAAACTACTCGACAAGACTGTGCACTTGCAGTCTGAATCATTGGATACATAAGTACAAATCCCACGATCACGTGTGGTGAATTTTTCAAAGACTTCAACGCTGATCATTTAGGCAGTTTTTTTTACTATATTGGTGTTGGAAATGAGGAGCACGCAAAGTTTTGTGTTATGTTACTTGCTATTGAGAAAGCTAAGGAGTTCGGTTGAAAGAAGCTTTAGATTGAGTCTGATTGTTTAACTGTGGTCAAATCTTTCTCGAATCCTAACCTTGTGCCTAGCAATATCAAGTCTCATTGGCTTATTTGTCGGTCTTTCACAATTTCCATTGATTTTTTGATCACCCATATTAATAAGGAAGCCAATTTTAGTGCTGATATCCTTGCCGGCCTTGGTCTTAAATTTATATATTTTTTCTCGGTTAGCTTTTATTCATAAGGAGTTGCTTAGGGACTTCTTACTTGACCAGAAAGGTACTCCTAGACTTAAGCTTCTTTTTTAAGGGGTCTTGGTTCGATCCTCTTGTGATTTCGTATCCCTTTTTATTTTCTTTATTGGATTGTTTTCTTTTGTTTAACAGCAAAACCATAACCCCATCATTCAACCTCACAAATTCTCCTCCATGGTGGAACACAATATTGAAGATTTGCTTATTCTGAAATTAGAAATGAAAACAATTAAAATCTAACATGCATCTACACTTTCTGAATTCGACGCAGATGGTGAAAAAAACGTACCTTTTGAGCTTCAGAAGCCTCAACTTCTTCTTCATGCATTTCTAGTTGAACTGATTGCTTCGATTTACTTGCTTGAGTAGCTTCCTTCGCTTGCTTCAATTGCTCCGATTGCTTAGACTTCTTCTTCTTCATCGTGGTGGATCCTCTTTTCGTCATCTCCAAGATACTATTTTGACTGATACAAACCCTAACTTTTTAAAGGGGTGAAATGAGAAAATTATAATCTTATATGTCAACAATGCCTTTTATAAACACTCCAAGCGTGTTTCTTATAACACAGTCAGCCAAAAGATAATGGCCCCGTAAGTCAGATCTATTGAATCTTTACTTAAAAAAATACATCTGAACTTTTTTGCATTGAAATCTTTATTTATTAAAGTGTGAAAAAAAAAATTTCTTTAGATAAATCAAAACACCATCATATTACATAGATATAAGGTATTTAACCTTATGAGAACTAACTTATCATGTATTATACAAATAGATAATATATTTAATTATTTAATTCTATTTTTTATCCACGCATCAAACGGTTCTTAAATTATTTTATTGTCTTAAATGTGTGATTACGTGTTCGTTTAGAAAACTTCCATAAATGTCAGCTTTGATGAAAAATCACCATTAACATATTGCACTATCTTTTGCAAGATATCAATTAATATTTTACAGACAAAAATACCAAGTGACAGACACAATGACGTTGAGTAATTTATGCGCACTGATTTATAATATGTCATGTAAATCCAAAATAAAGACAAGTTTTAAATACTCCCTCCATCTTTATTATAACATATTTTCCTTTTTTATTTAGTGAGAGTCTTACACGGAGTTCCTTCCTTATTTTATAACCCATTTATTTAACTATAAAGTTCTAGTGTTAGTATAGATACACTACAAGAATCCACCAACCACTCAACTTTCACCAACCCATTTCTCCGGCAATGAGTTTCACCGGCGACGGCAGCAAATTATGCCACGTTTTAGCTATGCCATTTCCGGGAAGAGGACATATCAACCCCATGCTAAGCTTCTGTAAGATCCTAGCATCACGAAGACCAGAAAAAATTCTCATAACCTTTGTAATCACTGAAGAGTGGCTCGGCTATATCGGCGCCGATCCAAAGCCGGAAGCCATCCGCTTCGCTACTATTCCCAACGTCATCCCATCGGAGCGTGAGAAAGTAGCCGATTTTCCCGGCTTCTATGAAGCTGTCATGACGAAGATGGAAGAGCCATTTGAGCGGCTTCTTGATCAGCTTGTATCTCCGGTGGATGTGATCGTCGGCGACGTCGAGCTGCGGTGGCCTGTTGCTGTTGCGAATCGGAGGAATATTCTAGTGGCTGCGTTTTGGACCATGTCGGCGTCGTTTTACTCTATGCTACATCACCTTGATGTTTTCTCACGTGACCAACACTTAACGATTGGTACACTTGGTAATTACTCATTTTTAATCTCACTCTAATTATAGTTTCAAATTTATTGTAAAAAGAATTTTTATTTTTACTGCATCTTCAATCTCCATGTTTGGTGAGTAGACCTAATATAGTTACATGTGATACTTTTATTTATTGCATATTTTCTGCAGGGTATTCATACGATTGTTAATGAATCATATTGTTTTATATAATGTAGGTGAGAAAACAGAGAACATTTCAGGTATTTCTTCACTTCATATGGAAGGCCTTTTAACTGTTGTTCACAAAACGGATGACCGAGCAATGCAGCTTGCATTAGAATGCATATTTTCAGCATCCAAAGCAAATTATCTTTTGTTCACCACAGTTCAAGAATTAGAGGCTGAAACAATTGATACCCTTAAAGATATATTCTCCTTTCCCGTCTATCCTATCGGTCCTGCAATACCGTATTTAGAACTCGAAAACACGGATCATAGCCATGACTATATAAAATGGCTAGATTCTCAACCCGACGGATCAGTATTATACATTTCCTTAGGTAGTTTCCTTTCGGTATCCAATGCTCAAATGGACGAAATTGTTGAAGCGCTAAACAATACTGGAATTCGATACCTATATGTTGCTCGCGGCGAAGCATCGCGATTAAAAGACAAGTGTGGAGATAAAGGCATGGTGATACCGTGGTGTGATCAATTAAGAGTATTGTCACATTCTTCTATAGGTGGATTTTGGAGCCATTGTGGATGGAATTCAACTTTAGAAACTGTTTTTGCTGGAGTACCAATTTTGACATTTCCACTTTTCTTAGATCAATTTCCTAATAGTAGTCAAATTGTTGATGAATGGAGAAATGGATGGAAGATAGAGGTATCGTCAATGTCAGAGAATGAAGTGATTCTTGTAAAAGAAGATATAGAAGTGCTTGTTGAGAAGTTTATGGATCTTGAAAGTCAAGAGGGAAAAGAAATTAGAGATAGAGCAAGAGAACTTAAGACTATGTGTCATAAAGCTATTGGTAAAGGTGGATCTTCGTATAAGAACATCGACGCATTTTTTAATGACATTTCATTTCAAGGTCACTGATACTAGGAGTTTAATGGAAGTAGTTGATGCACAATTTGTGTGAGAGTTGAATACTCCATACTAATCAGTTTGATTCCTTCTTATATACTTTCTGGGTATTAAAATAGATGTTACATTTTAATAAAGTATTTATTCTAAAATAAGTGTGGTTTTTAGTTTCTAATGTAAATTTCATTTTCTTTTTTCCACTGTATCCTTCAATTAATGTTGTATATATTATTTTCAATTTATTATTCTTTCACTTAGTTTTTATGATCAATAGAATATATCAATAGTTAATAAGGATTATATGATAAAATATTAATTTCTCTTTTATTTGTCACAGTTTCTTAATCTATATGAAATACTCAAATGTGATACTTAATTTAGGACAGAAGGAATAATAAATTTAAGGTCCTTGATGTGTAGAGTAGGTTTGGCTCAGTTACATAAATAAGCAATAGATTAATGAAATAATGAATATTATAACTGAATGGAAGAATGTATTTAGATAAATAACATTGTAAAATGTCATAGAAGTGTAACTAAAATACTCTTTGATGGATGAATTTGCATTTGTACATTGAACAATTTCAACATATAATTTATTACATTATGGGTAGAAAAGCTCATTTAAAAAGTTGAAATTGTATGTAGAAAAGACTCATATAAAGATACCTTTTTGTTTGTTTTTCCTAGAGAACTAGTGACATTGTAAAATATATTGAATTCAACTTAAGTTAGTGTTTATTATAAAAAGTTGGATAATTAGAGTTAGTATGGGTTATCTACCGTCTAATTAAGAATGAAAGATGTTTAGACACTTCTATTCTTATATTTTTCTTTTAAAAAAATTTCACTACAAAAAATCTTTAATGGTAATTAACTAAGTACATAATTCCTATCCAATCAGATTTCTCTATTATGTCAAGTGTCCCTCAATTTTTTCAACTTTTTCTCTTCCTTAACACTTTCTCACTTCTCTGCCCACACTTCTCTCTCTTTCTCTATTTTCTCTCTTCTCTGCCTTTTTTCCACAAACCCGAACACCGTCGCCATCCCTCTTTCTCCACCATATTTGCAGTCACCTCCACCTCTAATGAAAATACCAATTTCTTATTCGCATTCCTCATTTCACGGACTTCCTAATGAATCAGTTAGACTTTTGTTTCGATGGATTTCAAAAAATTGTCATGTTCTATATTCTGGCTGTTTCAAAGTAATCAACCACTTTATTCTTTTAACTCTTATGACTGAGATGAATATGGTTATTGAAGCTATTCTTGATCTTCCTATTGTTGGAGTAAGCCATAATAGCCGATCAATATGGGTTTAATATGCTTTTGTATCATGACCTTGATATATGTTATTTGTTAATATATATACTTATTAGACATCATATTTATTATATTATTTGTATATGACATAATAAAGTTCTTAAAATAATTAGTCTATTAATGACATATTAAGTGTGACTTAATCGTGAGAACTCATTAAACATAAGGACATTATTCTTAATGTATCCGTAATCAAGCTTTACTATCAAATATGACAACAGTAATGCATAGAGACTATTATGTGAGTAGACTGATGATTGTATCTTAGAAGTCATGGATATGAGATAACAAGTCTTCACGTAGGTATAAATATTAGGAGTAATATTTATACTGGATTGACCCACTATGAAAATACTACATAAATTGTTATGTAAGTGTCATAAGTTATTCTCATAGTGATAGTGGTGTATACCACCTTTCGACCTGAAACCACTATGGATCATAGATGTGAAGTCGAATACTTTATTGCCAATCAAACGTTGTCCGTAACAGGATGACTATAAAAATGGTTGATGGATGTTTTGCAAATCATGCTGAGGGACATGAGCGACTTAAATGAGATTTACCTCTCATACATATACAAGAGTAATATCTATGGGTCCCTTGATAAAGTATGACTGTAAAATGCATGGTCGTATTCAAATAAGTCAATATGAGATATTAGACTTATTTGTTGTTTGAAGTATACTCTGGGATCAAAGAATAAAATATTGGACTATACAAGGGTGACACATTCTATGTCTTGTGTTTAATATAGATATAAGGACAAAAGAGTAATTGTACACATGATCATTATCATAGAAA